>CM077091.1:10197442-10797442 GCA_039513925.1 Platanthera zijinensis
AATCTTCCTTCACAAAGTCCTCCCCTCAGTTGTGAGGCCTTCAGTTTGACAAGCATCACCGCTCCTCCTTCCCACCAAAGCAAGTTCGTGGATCTTCCTGACCGTTTGATCTCATCCACTCTGATGTTTGGGGTCCTTCTCCTACCCTTACCGTTGGTCGGGGAAGTTCATATTTTGTCACGTTCATTGATGATTTCTCTCGTTGTACGTGGGTGTATCTTTTAAAAGATCGCTCCGAATTATTCTCTGTATGGTCATCTTTCTATCTCATGATCAAAACTCAGTTTGATGTTTTTATTAAAGTATTTTGATCTGATAACGCCCAAGAATATCTCAGTCATGCTTTTTTGTCCTTCTGTATACAACATGGGATTATTCATCAAACTAGCTATGTCTATATTTCACAGCAAAATGGTGTGGCGGAGCGCAAAAACCGTCACCTCCTTGATATCGCTCGCACTATGATGACACAGATGCAGGTTCCTCGTGCCTATTGGGGCTATGTCGTTCTCATCTCCTGTTTCCTCATCAATCGCATTCCATCCACCGTTCTCCATGGTCAAACCCCATTCTCCATTCTCCATCCTGGAAAGAAACCCTTCCCCCTTCCTACGTATATTTGGATGTACGGCCTTCGTACATGCTCCCTCCGTTACCCACGATAAACTCTCCCCTCGTGCCATCAAATGTGTCTTTTTGGGTTATTCTACAACTCAGAAAGATTATTGTTGTTTTGACCCCATTCTTCGCAAACAGTTCGTCTCCGCGGACGTAACCTTCTTCGAAAACGCATCATATTTCTCTCATGACTCCGTACCTCTTCCTGATGTTCCTGCTTCTCCTACTGAGCCTTCCCCTCCTACTGAGCTTTCTCCTCCTACTCTCCTCTCCGTCCAGTCTACCCCTGCCGAAATATCTCCTCCTTCGTTATGTCCACCATCTCTTGTTCCTCCTTCTCTGTCGTCGTTGCTCTCCACTCCCAGGCCAGCTCTCTCCGCCATGGACGCTCTAGATGCCGAGGAACCCGCTGATCTGGATCTTCCCATTGCTCTTCGCAAAGGGGTGCGGGCGTGCACCCAACTCTTGCTGCTGTTGTTTCCTATGATCGTCTTACTCCTTCTCACAGGACTTTTGCGTTGGCTATCTCTGCCGCCTCTACTCCCCGCAACTACCACGAACCTCTTACCATTCCTCATTGGAAGGCTGCCATGGATGAGGAATTTGCCACCCTAACTGAGCGCGGTACATGGACCCTTGTTCCTCCTCCAGTGGGCACATATGTTGTTAGCTGTCGCTGGGTCTTTGTTGTGAAGTTCAGACCAGATGGCACTGTGGATCGTTACAAGGCACACCTTGTCGCCAAAGGCTTCACGCAAACTTATAGCGTTAATTATTTTGATACCTTCTCTCCTGTTGCTCGTCTTAGCACTATTCGGGTTCTTCTTTCCGTGGCAGTCAATAGGGATTGGCCCATTTCCCAACTAGATGTCAAGAATGCCTTTCTCTATGGAGATCTTCAGGAGGATGTTTACATGGAGCAACCTCTTAGGTATGTTGCTCAGGGGGAGACACAGGTATGCAGGTTGAAGAAGGCCATCTATGGCCTAAAGCAAAGCCCTCGGGCTTGGTTTGATAAGTTTAGCAGCATTATGGCAGCCGTGGGTTTTATGAGAAGTTCTGCTGATCACTCGTTATTTGTTCGCAAAACCTCTCTGGGTCTGGTGGTTCTTGTCATATATGTGGATGATATACTTCTCACTGGAAATGACCAGGCTGGGGTTGCCTTGACAAAGAAACATCTCAGTCAACATCTGACCACAAAGGATATGGGCTCCCCAAAATACTTTTTGGGGATAGAAATATCTCGGAAGTCCAATTCATTAGTTCTCTCCCAGCATAAGTATGCTCTTGATCTTTAAAAGAGACGGGATTGACTGGAGCTAAACCTACACGATTCCCCATGGCCACTTGAGAAGATAAAACCTGAACAGATGACTCGCCTCTTCTATCAGATGCTACAAGATACGGGCGTCCGGTCGGCAAACTCATTTATCTCACGATAACCAGACCCGACATCTCCTACGCTGCAGGAAAGGTTAGCCAGTTCATGCAAGCTCCTAGGGAGTGTCATCTGCAGTCTGCCCTAAGGATACTGGAATATATAAAAGCGGCGCCAGGTAAAGGGTTACTGTTTTAGAAGAATGGTCATTTAAAGGTAGAAGCGTACTCAGATTCTAGCTATGCTGACGACAAAGGAGATCGCAAGTCCACATCGGGCTTTTGCACTTTTGTGGGAGGAAACCTTGTGATCTGGAAGAGCAATAAACCGTTTGTTGTCTCCAGGTATAGTGCAGAAGCGGAATATCGAAGTATGGTGTCGGCCACATGTGAGTTAAAGAGGTTATGGGCTCTCATGTTTGACTTAGGGGAGGTTTACAACTATCCTCTACCTATGTTCTGTGACAACAAGGCCGCGATATATATCTAAAAAAATCCGATTTTTCATGAGAGGACAAAGCACATTGAATTCGACTGCCATTTTGTTTGGGAAGAAGTTTCGAAGAAACAGATCTGTACTCCGTTCGTTACCTCCGACAACGAGTTAGCAGATATCTTCACCAAGCCTGTGTCTGGTTCCCTTTTTCACATTTGCGACAAGCTGGGCATGGTTGATATATATGCTCCATCTTGAAGGGGAGTGTTGGTGTTTAGAGACCAGGCGGTCTGTTGATCTGGCTCTGGCGGCTTGGAGACTGGGAGGTCTATCGGTCTGGCTCTGGCGGCTTGGAGACCGGGCGGTCTGTCGGTCTGGCTCTGACAGCTTGGAGTCCTGGCGGTCTAGCGGTTTAGCACAGGAGTCTTAGTGGCTCGGTTTGTCTTGAGGTCTCTCCAGCAGTTTGTTGATGTAGCCGGGCGGTTTGCCTAACCGCGCGGCTTGTGCGGTCTAGTTTGTTTATAGTCGCTTGTTAATAGTCCCACATTGCTTATTTGTATTCTCCCTTCTCTCATCCATTCTATAAAAAGGAGGTTATACCTTTGTAATAGATATCTTTTTGGCATAATAAAATTTCAGTTATACAATTTTCCGGTCTCCTTTTTCTTGTTCTTACAGGAATTCTCCTTGTAAGAATACAAGTGTATCTTGCAATGGGAGAAGGAAGGGCATGGGTTTGAGTGAACAAAAAGCTCCCCAAGAAGAAGTCCAAATGGCACATCATGGACCATTTGTATTTGGTGATCTAGCCCCTACACTCAAGGAGAAGGCAGTGGCCTATTCTTAAGCTCTTCTAGCAAAAATCCAGACCAAGGGTAAGTCAGTCAATAAGGCTGGCTTGGCTAGCTCTAAGGCCATTAATAGCACGTCAACTACAAAGAAGATTGTTGTTAATAAAACTCAGAGTAAGCCAAGTACTTCTTGTAAGATCTGACCCCCAATCTCCGGGTCAACCCGGATCTTATGCCCAAAACCGCCGCCTTACGGTGACACTAACACACGGGTTAGTCGACACCGCAAGACGCCGATTTTGCCGGCTAGTACGATCATAAACCTTTTTGGCCAATATGAGAAGTAGAAGTATAAATCAGAGTAAACACAGCAGTCCACAGCCACAGTACTAATCACATATATATAAAATGAAAAGTACATAAATATAGTCCAAAATGAGTACGAAAATGAAAGTGAATAAGGGCTTATGCGAAGTACAGCAATATCAAATCACTCTCTCTCAATCTAACAGCAGCGGAATCTATCATCTCATCTCATCACACCTGAACATGTGCTCCAGTAGTGGTTAGTAGGTGGTATCGGCATCTGCTCCTCAAGTCCTGGCTCCTCGACGCGCTGGTCCATCTCCTCGGACACCTAAAATGATATGGTCACCGACCATTAGTCAAAAAGACTAAGTCGTTTCCTCCACACCTCGCCCCGTAACTCCTAGGCACCGAGCGGGAGGACGAAGCAGAGGACAACAAGGGATAACCAAAGTGGAAGCAGGTGACAGGGGGAACCTAGCTAGCAATTTATAATCATGTTGTAATAGGTAAAATAAGAAAAGAATTTAACCTTCACTTATGCAAGTACGCATAAGCCAAGGGATCTTCTACAAGGCTCCCATCGTATAAAATGTCCCATACTATTTTATACGTTGGGGTGTCGGTTATCACAAGTAGCATATATATATATATAAATGGAAAGAACCTTAATTTATAAACTTGCCCACTCAAGCTTATAGACTAAGGGGTCGTTTTTATAAGCGTCCCATACCACTTATACATTAGGTGTCATAGGTTATTATGAATGATTATGATATGCATTTATATGGTGGGTATGACATGAACAAGCAGTGCAACTCACACACCCGACTTTGTATACACAAACCTTTAATTCCAACTTTTTAAGAGCTAGCATCACTCTCAGGTACCACCGTTGTGGCTACGGCAGCAGCAAATCGGGCTTCTCCGCTTTCTAGGCGGGTATACACACTACCAGGCCTAGACCTCTCTTGTATGCCTCTGTACACCGACAAGTGCACTCTAGAGTCCCTGCGTACTACTTTGCTGACTACCTGTCAGTCTTGTTGGGCCAGGTGCGCATTATCGGGGATTGTCCTCCAGAACGCAGTATAAACAACCTACTGGCCCCTCAAACCCTCGCACCCGCCTGGTTCACCGTACTGCCATCGGTGTGACGACTGGCCCATTACCGCATGACCCTCCACTAATTTTATGCACATACAAGTATCTCATCTCGAGCCTCCAGCTCGCAGGACCAAACTATCCCGATTCTCTCCAACCCAACACAGGTGAGCATGTAAACCAACCATTTCCCTCCAACTCTGCCCGGGTGAGCAAGTAGTCCACAGACTCCAAGTCCCTCCAACCCGGCACGAGTGAGGACATGTACAGTTTACCTAGCCTATTAGACTACTTTTTCCTACCGGTTATTATACTTAGTAAATTAGGGTTAATCCCAGAACTGCCCAAGGTATGCCCATTGAAGGGGTCTCGAAGGCACTAGGAACCAAGATGGGATGACAAGCCCAAAGTTCCCTTTCGCAAGTATAATTACTTTTAGTTGATGTTTACCCATGATGCACACTCAACTCTCCTTATTACTCTTGGACGATCCTAATGACTTAAGTTATTATCGGGAGGGCGACGTCTTCCGCCGACCTCCATTCCAGTTGTTACCCAATGTCTTGCACTTTTACTCTCGTCACTAAGACAACACTACCCACCAGGGTTATACCTCCAATCATAATCTCTAGCTCAGTCGTCGATTTATCCCCGGTTGGCCTTATGGTATAACCTACTTTTACTATGCGCAGCCCATGACCTAATACCACCCTGAAATCGAGCTTCTAATTCGTTGGCCACCAGGCCCACAATATTTATGTTAGGATGGTATGGACTAATGAAATAAGTGTATTGATTTTCATAATTTCCAAGGTCATTAAGGCCTCTAATTAAATCATTTAAATTATTCCCTAGGTCATTTTACACATGAAGTTGTACCATTTAAAATCTACTGACCTAAGAGAATTTCCTGAGTTGCATATGGGTAAAAATATTGCTGTCCACAAGGTTTCATAATTTCCTTTTATTATTTCTACTTATCTCATAATTAATACAAATTATACATATTTACCATTTTCCAAATGAAGTATGAGAAATACATAAGCCAAAATTCCAAGAAAAATAACTGAGCATTTATATCATAATTCATGACCAATGGCAGAGTTTTATTAACCTCTCTAGTGTAATGGCCTATCAAATTCCATTCTTAAATATTTACCAAAATGTCATTATGCTAGTTTAAGAATTATCAGTGCATCCAAAATTTTTAAATAAATCTACAAGACTAATAATACAATTATACAACAGTAGGGATAATGCCACAATTTTCTAATATGTAATTCCACCAATTCATGAATAATTGCAAAAAGGTTAAAATGGTAATTCTAAGGTATTTTACTCCAGAAGTTCTCAAACAGAAAGATCAAATTTTCCTAAGTCAAATATAACCTTATTTTTAACTTGGCAAGGTTAGAGGATTTTTGCATGATCAAAACCTATTTATCAATTTACTTATCAATAAGGGCTATATTTTCCAAAATTCCAAATAATAGGATTTTTGATTCCAAAAATCCCATAAATAATCTGAGGGGTTAACTTTACCCTAATGAACCACTGGAATCAATTCCATGATTTTAGATGTCTCAATTAGGCTTAATACACAATATTAAAATATTGCTATTTGCAACCCAAGGCTATAATTAGCCAACACATGCAAGAGAATTAACCAACATGCAGTGATCCAAATGTAGTGAAATATTTATCACATGTTTATAATGTTCCAAGGACCTGCCACCAAAATTTGGGGCCATTTGGAGGCTTAACACTCCAATTATACCATTTATTTAATTATTGATATTATGACCAAAACTATAGGAATTTTGTTCCCAAAAATTCTCAATTTTTGGCAGGGGCTAGATATGCCCAAATAAGCCACATGCCCAAAATTTCAGGCCATGTGGACAACTGGTTTGGCATGGGCTTCATTTTTTGATTTCTGCCCTAGCCTAGGACCAGTCCTAGGGAAACTGCCCTACAGGCCAGACCACTAGACCAAAATTGATGATTAAGGTGTCAAATTAAAGTTAACAGATAGGGCTACATTTTTCATTCAGGGGTCAAGTTATGGTGGTGCCTCTAAGTGCCCTAAATGTCACATGCAAAGTGACTGAATATGTGTGACAGATATTCACTATTCATAAATTTAATTTAATTCATTAGTTTCATTTGCACGAATCTTAAAGCATAAATAAATGACATCTGGTCATCTCCTACCTCCAGCCAACGGCTGGGATTTCTTTGCGCTGGGCCGACTTGTCTGTCGTTTTTCGGCCAGCTGAGCCGCCGCCACCGCCGGCAGATGTCGCCACCACCTTCACTGAGGTGGTGGCTAGCGTTTCCCGGCGGTGAGGCCGCCGGAGTTAGCTCCTCCGGCGATCCCGAGCAAGGTGAAATAACTCAGAAATTCACTCATTCCTCTCATGGCATCGGGCTCAGTTGAGCCCGATATCTCCCCTAGAAGATCTAGAATCCTAGCACGAGTAGAGGTGAGGCGAAACGGACCTGGATTGGGCTTGGCGGCGAGTTCGGCGGCGGTTTGGCATGGAGGTGGTGCTCCGGCGATCTCCTGCCTGATTTCTTGATTCTCCACTGTTTGCTTTGATCCAAGACTCGATTTCCACTCCTCTCGATCTTCTAAAGCTGATGGAATGGTGTGTTTTTTGGACTGAGGTGGAGTATATGGGGAGATATGGCCGAGGTGAGCTCGGGTGAAGCTTTGGATGCTTCACCCATGGTGCCAAGTGGCCAGCTCAGCTCCAAATCCCTCTGAAATGCTTCATGTGGCCGGCCAGCAAGCTTTGGACAGAGAGAGACCAGGCCAAGTGGCCTCCTTCCCATAAACCCACTTTCTCTCTCCTTCTTTTGGTGAATTCTCCAAAATGCCCCCTTGCATGCACTCTCTCTCCACAACCAGAGGGGTGGGGCTGGTCTTTTACTCTTTGGGCTGCTAATGGGCCATATTTGGTGGGCTTGGCCCAAGGGAAATGGCCTAGCCATTATTTTTCCTCTTTAGGTCTATTTGTTGACTTTGTTGACTTTTTGGGTTGACTTGGTTAACATAGTGAGTGGGCTGACCCCACTTGTTGGTCATGAGCCTAGTGGCACCACACAACTTGGGTTGGGTCAAGGGGGGCCCTACTTAGGCTAATTGGGCCTATGAGTGTAGGTTTGACCACTTTAGGTCCAAGGTTGACTTGGGTCAACTAGGGTCAAAGTGTTGACCTAGTGATATGCCCTAGGGTCCACTTAGATTGTTTTTTAGGTTAGGGCAATGTGGTGGGGTCATGGTGTGGTTTGGGACCTTATTTAGGCTAGTTTGACTTGGTCCTATAGTGGGCCCGCATGGCTATAACCCACTACCTAGGGTCAAACCTAGCTAATTCCCTAAAACCCACCTCATGCCTAACCCAATCTAAGATAAGGGGTCTAGAAGTAACATGGGATGTTACACTTCTACTGGTAGACTAACCTTTAGTCAGATTCTTGGTGAGAGAAACAAGAAGAAGGCTACAACACTCCCCTCTGAACAAGCAGCAAGTGATGGCTTGCACTCTTCAAAGACTGTTCAGAAGAGGAGATATAACATTCATGAGTGTTGGTGCTGTGGTAAAGTGGGCCACTTTGTCATAGATTGTTGGCACAATCCTAGTGTGCCAAGGGCAAGGGTAAGTCTTCATGACAGAGCTAGTGTTAGTCTTCTTGTCAGAAAATCTGCAGGAAGGCATGCACATTTTTATGCTAATCAGAACCTAGGATCCAATAATTATTGGGGTACTAAGGTAAGGTAAACTCTGTTTTGCAGGATAGTCCAAGTGCCCATATCCCAATGTGGTATTTGGACAGAGGTTGTTCCAAGAATAAGACTGGAATAAAGAGCCAACTGAAGGATCATACTCTAGTAAAAGGTGGACCCAAAGTAAGCTTTGGTGGGTCAGACAGAGGATGGTATAGACTTAGGACTAGAATAATGAACCTAAGATATGCAGTTGTGAAGTTGGAGATGGATAAACAGACATTCAAGATTACTCCTCCTACTGCCCAAAAGGAAGAGGATGGAATGATGTTGTGAGCATTCTAAAGAGGGACAAACTACACAGGCAATGGATAAAGACCAGCTGGATCCATCCATTAAAGTTCAAGATGTCTGAATGGTGGGACAGAATACTGCTGCCACTTCAGAAGAATAGTGAGGAGAAGATGCACTCATAACAGAGTGAAGCACAGGAAGCAGCTCTTCTAAGAGCAGTAAGAAAGAGGCACTTGATCCTCAGCTGAAAAGGCTCACTTTACAGAAGAGACACACTGCCAAGTGATGTACAGAAAAGACTTCCAAGTCAAGTGGTATCATCAGCTGAAATGATGACTGAAAGTCATGAGGATAGAATCTATGCAAATATTGAGGGGGAGACTGTCAAGCTAAGATGCTCATGTTGATGGGGAGCATGCTCAGTCAAGGTTGCTGGACAAGCTTGAGTCTTACCTAGAGTACCTCCAGCATAGAATAGGTCAGCAACACTGCTGAAGTTCAGCTTGTCCCTATGGACACTACTGGGGTTGAGAGGAAGAATGCCCAAATGGTTGCACTTGTTGTGGGAAAGAAAGTACAATCAATTCAAGAATATCTAGATTGCTCTAGCTCTAGTTAACACAAGTCAGCAACTTCCTATGAGAAATGCAGAGATTGAGGGAAAGATTCTAACTGAACTCCTGCTCAAGATAATAAGCGTGTCATTGAAATGACTATAGATGCTTCAAAGGATAGTGATTTATCTAGATGAAGAGATAGTTCAGGCTAAGATCTCCATGTCCTATTTGAAGAGTCTCCCTTACTAAAGAAGTTATAAAGGGGGGAGAAGGCAATGCGAGATGACCATGATCAAGGGGGAGTATGTTGTGCAAGCAGAGATTGTATACAAAAGATACAAAACAGTCCAAGTGGTATACAACCAACTCAAACAGTCAGATAGCTAGAGCTAAAGGCAAATCTGTTGTTGAAGAAGTGGAAGAGATCTTGCTCAGCAAGAAAAGACTTTCAAGTGGTTGGTCACTGGAAGAAATCTGGCTCAACAAGGAGAGGAAGCAGTGGAAGAACAAATCTTCCTCCTAATATCACAAGAAGGATCACACCAAATCTGGGAAGATGCTCTCCAAAGGAGATAGGTATGATCCTAAACCCAGAAAACATATTTCTTCTAACATAATATGTTATTATTGTAGCAAGGTTGGACATGTCAGTGCTGACTTTCCAGTCAAATGAAAGGAGAATAGGTGAGAAGAAGCACCTACACCATAGTGTGTAAGGAAGATAGGAAAAGCAAGGATGAAACTTGTCTATTCCAAGAGAAAAGGCTAATGCCATTGGATCAGCAAGAAACAAACCAGTCTTGCAATCTCAACTCCAGAATCAGATCAAATATCTGTTAGGAGCTGTTGTGCTCATCTGTTGTGAATCCAACATCAGCTCCATGGTATCAGGACCATAAACTCCAGATAAATAATACTCCTTTATATTGAGATTCAAGTAGTGTAATCTAAATTACTAGGAATCCTATCTCTCATAGCAGAACTATGCATATTAAGGTTAAGTATAATTAGTTAGGGAGCATGTGGAAAAGGAAGAACTCAGTCTTGAGTTTGTCCCTATAGACATGCTAGTTGCTAATATCTTTACTAATCCACTAGATGAAGTCAAGTTCCACACCTTCAAGTTGGGTATGTTGAATGTGGTATAGCTTTAGTTGCTCTATGTTATATTTCTATTGCAGAACTCACCTCTCTTGCAAGTAGATAAGTCTAACATTTGATATAAAGACTCTCAAGTGATATCAAGACTAATATGAACTCAAGTGTCTAGTAAAGGGAATGATATCAGGTACTCCAGTTGAGGGGGAGCAAGTCAAGATCCTGCTGTTGAGGGGGAGCAAATCAAGAAGTTGCAGGAACAAAGCTTCTTGTTAAGAGGCAGCCAACAACTGCTGTGGATCAAAGATCATCACAGCTGATCAACAGGTTCTCAGTACTATGCACAGTCTGAGAGGGGGATCAACCCTAGTGGATGGCTGTTGCTATGCAGTCACTGCTGCTGGTGTAAAGACATGTTGATGCGGGTCAAGAGGAAGAGCCAACACCTCCTTTACTATAGCTCCATTCTGCAAAAGCTTTAAGTGGTATATGGAGTGGCATTGGCTCAAGTGGAATAATGTCGCAGCTAACTCAAGTTGTTGCAGTGATGTGTTGTATCAATGTATCAACACAAAAGGTTTGAATCCTAGTCAAATAGTTTGTTTAGTAGGATAATTTATCATGTGGTATCAACACTGGATTTTATCAAGTGGTATAACATTAACAGTTAATCTCTCCCTTGATGTTAGCACTTCCCTCATTAGGAAACTTTTTTTTTGAAGAAGCCAAAAAGGGGGAGAGGTAGGCAATACCTTAAACCCTAAAGGGGGAAGTGTAGATGATCTATTAAGATCCTACAGGGAGAGGTAGGCAAAACCCTAAACCCTAAAGGGGGAGGAGTAGAGCTTACTGTGTAGAATACTGAGAAGTGCATATTACTTGGAAACATTAAAGTAATATGAAGAGAGCAACGTTGAGTTATTCCATGTTATGTTTTCACCCTCAAGTGGCCTGAGGAAAAGTCCACTTAAATGTTAAGTTGTGAGGAGAGCTGTAAGCTACTTTGAAATTTTCAAGTGGTATGTGAAATCTTACAACTGCTTCTAAATTTATATGCCTTATGTGTAAATGCTTCTTAGTATTGTTGGGTGTTCTGCCTTCTTCAAATAGGGGGAGATTATTAGGAATATTACCCTCAATATTCCCTAGACTTGATTTGAAGAGGCATCACCATCAACACTAAGAGCATAGTTGTATTGGATGTTGGTTAAGCTCATCATGTGCAGGATGTTCTTTGGAACAAGTTTAGACAGGTTATCGAAGTGATGGTGACAAGTGGTCACAAGGTAGGCAGGTGGAGAGAAAAATCTGTCTAAGTCCATAGGCGTTGAGTGAGGACAACTCACTCAACACTAGATGCAAAAAAATACGGCTAAGTCCACAGGCGTTGAGTGAGGACAACTCACTCAACGCCAGATGCAAAGCAATGTGGTTAAGTCCATAGGCATTGAGTGAAGCAAGCTCACTCAATGCCAGATGCAAATAAATATGGTTAAGTCTACAGACGTTGAGTGAAGCAAGCTCACTCAACGCTAGATACCAAAAAGCACTGAGAGAAGACAAGTAAGTCAAAGCCTGACTATTTGCAAGGCAAAGAGAAAAGTGGCTAAGTCCACAGACGTTGAGTGAAGACAGTTCACTCAACGCCATACTGTAAAAAGCATTGAGTAAAGCTTAGACAGTCAAAGCTTTATCTTTGACAGTAAAGAAATCTGGCTAAGTCCAGAAGCGTCGAGTGATGAAGGCTCACTCGACGCCTAAGCAGTTAAGACTACAAAAGTCTAGATGGCGTTGAGTGAAGAAGACACACTCAATGCACTCA
Organism: Platanthera zijinensis; assembly: GCA_039513925.1. NCBI lineage: Eukaryota > Viridiplantae > Streptophyta > Magnoliopsida > Asparagales > Orchidaceae > Platanthera > Platanthera zijinensis. The sequence goes on from CM077091.1 coordinate 10,209,582, forward strand.
ACGCCTAAGATGACGGAAAATCTGCCTAAGTACAGAAGCGTTGAGTGAAGGCTATTCACTCAACGCCTCATCAAGATAATAAGCTAAAGCAGAAAGCGTTGAGTGAAGAAGCTACACTCAACGCTTTCATTCAGGAATGCGACTAAGGGTTTTGACATTGAGTGATGAAGGCTAACTCAACGCCTAGTGATAGAAAACTGTCTAAGTACTTTGGCGTTGAGTGATGAAGGCTCATTAAACGCCTACTGGTACAGAAAGATTGGCTAAAGCCAAAAGTGTTGAGTGAAGTTTGTTCACTCAACGCTCTCAACGCCTGAGTAAGACAGAAATATGTCTAAGTGTTTTGGCATTGAGTGAAGCTTGTTCACTCAACGCTTATACTAAAGAGCTTGAATTTGATTAAGTCCACAGATGCTGACGTCAGCAAAAGTCAACAAAAGTCAACATTATTCAAAATATGACGGGATGGCTATGGTACGCGACAAACGGCGTCGCAGACATACTGTACGACTTTTGGCTGTTAAAGTAAAGTTGCAGCTATCAATTTCAGTGAGGCCCACTGGTCAAAATAGTTGTTGATCGGAGGATTAAAAAAGGCGAAAATTAGATCGAAGAAATTAGCTTTTTGGGAAAGAGCTGGACTTCATCATCTTCCTCGGTCATTGTTGCAGAGATTTGAAGAACAAGTTCTAGCCATCTGATCTGAAAGTTCAAGAGTTAATTGTTGACATCCTCATCATCAACAGCAAGTTCAGAGACATTTATCTGAAGAAGAAGAAGCAGCAAGGTCTAACCTAGCTGAAGTTGATCTGAAAGCCGATACAAGTTGTTGTAGCTTATTTTCACCTGCTATAGCAAGTTCAGAAGATATTTCTGAGTTAAAAGAAGGAGCAACAAGGTTTACCCTTACTGCAGCAACTAGAAGCAAAAAAGAGTCAGCTGTTGACATCCTCACCATCAACAATAAGTTCAGGGACATCTCTCTGAGAAAGAAGTAGCAGAAAGGGATAACGTTAACTGTAGTTACTTCACAGTTCCAGCAAGTAATTTTCTGAAGAACTTTTTCTGGAAGCTGTGAAGTAGAAGTAAACACTAAGTTTGCTTAGGAAAGAAGGAAGAAGAACCTGCTCTCAAGTGGTCTGTGATTCACAGACAGTTAGCTGGTTGAAGCAACATGATACATCTTCTTCAACAACAAGCTCAGAAAGTTACCTTTCTAAGGTAGAAGAAGAAGTTAGAACTGAACCTCTTTCTCAGTTCAGTAAGAAACAGTTCACTGCAAGGTACTTCCAGCACAAGCAACTGTTCATTGAAGATCTATTCTTGTTGTTGTGATGAAGGTAGGACTGACTTCATCTCAGTTCAGGAAGGCATGCTCAGAGAACATTTTCTTTGGAGTCAAATATCAACAACAAACTCTTTCTACTATAGGATCCTTGTGTGGATCTGAGAAATAGGGCTTTGGATTGAGTGGTAGGATTCTGTAGAGAATCTGAGGTAGGGCTTTGGCCTGAGTGTTGGATCCTTTGGATCTAAGGTAGGGCTTTTGAGCCTGAGGTAAGTGAGTCATTCTCTCTGAGTTGTAGGGCACTTGTGCCTGAGTTGTAGGATCCTTTGGATCTGAGGTAGGGGCTTTGTGCCTGAGATGTAGGAGATTCATTCTATCTGATGTAGGGCTGTTCTCCCAGCCTGAGTTGTAGGGCCTTTGGGCTTGAGGTAGGTGATCTTTGGATCACTGAGTTGTAGGACTGAGTTTATGCCTGAGCTGTAAGTCTTGGAGGAGACTGAGTGGTCCTGCGGGATCGTGTTGTAGGATCTTAAGAGCCAAGATTGGAGAAGTGGTTTGTCTAACAAGCTGTTAGAAAGGTATGAGGGAAAGTGGACGTACCCATAATCTAAGAAACCACTATAACATTGTGTGTTGTGCTGTGTTCTTGAAAGCAAGCTAACTAAGCTAACTCAACACACCTAAAACACAAAGAAAATTAAAGATAGTCACAAGAGACTAAGAGACCTATTCACCCCTCTAGGTGATTTAGCTATCCTTGAAACTAAATACTTTCACAAACCATGTCCTAGAGCTAGCTTCAGCTCAGTGACCACCATTGCCTTCCATTTATTGATCCCACTCGAACCATCATGCTCGAATTTCTACTGAAAGTCATGATACAGTACATGAGTTAAACTTACAGGGAAAGGTCTTGTTTAAAAGAAAATAACAAAGAATAAGGTCAAATTAGCTGATTACCCGCAGACTCTAGGCAATTCCGCGCAATGTGTCTTGCTCTCTGATACTTATAACAAACACCTGATACAGCTAAACATTCTCCATAATGATGATGATTGTATTTAGGACAAAGGGGGTAGTCTCTAGGTTTGCCCCTAGACTGATTGCTCTACTTTAAATCCGTCTTCCGCTTTTTACTCTAGCGGTCCTTGACTGATTCTTGTCCTAATGAAATAGTGACCCGTCATAAGGCCTCTTGGGGAGGAAACTATCGCGCCTTTGAACTCACTGTTGGTCGGCCTCTAATCTTCTTATCATATCCACCAAATTTCTATAATTGACGTTGACCATGGTCATCAATGACTGGCTCAAAGAGTCTCGCATGCCATCAATATAACTGTTGCACTTCTCGACTTCATCTCCTTGCATCGAGCCCATATAGCGAGATAAGTAAGTTCACATTCGTACTCGGTAATAGTCTTATCCCCTTGGAAAAGACTGAGATACTTCTCTTGGAGATCTCGACGAGCGGAAGGGGAACAAACCAGTTTGCAAGAGTCCTAAAAAGTCATCCCAAGTAAACATATTTGTTTTATGACCTGGCAAGGTAAAGGTCACATTACGCCACACTAACGACAATAGTTTATAATAAAAAAAGGAATTTAACTTGATGTCTTACCGATAGGATCATCTGCTAGATACTTAGTCCACCAAATTTTCACCTCACCCCAAAGGAGGAATGGTGCCTCGGTGGAACCTTTTTATTTTCTGGACACTTCATAATATTAAATAAATCTCTAGTGTTTGTAATCCAATCATCTGTATCCATCATGGTTCCATCTCCACTATAGTTGGAAGGGTGGAGGTCTCAAAAATCCCTTAAGTAACGATCCATACCACCCTCCATGACTACCAGTGCAGGGACTGGTGCTGGGACAAAAACTGGGATCCATGCAAGCTGTCCTTTCTGAAACTCCAATAAAGCTACAACTACTTTCTTGGCAATCTGGGTTGCCAAATCAGCCAGTTCTGATGCTTCTGAAGCGGGTAGAGCAGGTGGAGCATCAACATCACTCATGGAGATATCAAGAGTAGGGTTCTGACGTGACGGTTCCCCCGCTTCATTGGTTCGAGGCTTAAAGGACAAAAAAAATAAACTATTACTACGAACAACATATTTGAAAAAGAACCTATTACTAGCGATATTTTCGTATAACCATAAAATTAAGAGTTAGACAAACTCGATGAATCGACTAACAAGAATTTGATTCTGACGCAATCTTATGGCTTTGTGATTTTTTTTGGTTCAGGGGTCATAAACCTCGCTTTGATACCAATTGAAACACCCCAACAAAGTTTAACAGGAAATCAACAGTCTGACTGAGCTTGCGATAAAAAGTAAACTAAGTAACAGTATAAAAACTAGTTTAAAACATGTAATAATAAAAGTGATAAAATGAAACTTACAGCGGAAGAAGAGTAAAAAAAATCTGTATAAAAGTGTACCTCACAATGTTGAATTCACAGAGTCAACTAGAACTGAATATAACACTATGAGACTAAAATACTAACAATCTGCAATAAACCAGTACATCAAATATAACTGAAGTACAATAACACATAATGTCTACATGTAAAATGAATACAATACACAAAATAATACAACTGTCTGACAACAACGACAACTGCACCGACTATCCTAAGCTGATCCCTTGACCTGAGCCCCATGTAAAAACAAGTTCCAAAAAGTGTCAGGCCCACTGGAAAGTAAGATTACTCCCTACATCAACACTTAAAGAAAAATATAAAGAAATTATACTTGTTTTTTTTAAAAGATATGTATATTTTGTCTGACATTAAATTGACACTTGAGTTCATGATCTGGCTATATCAACCTAATATGTGATTTGACACAAAGTTTTCTTTTATATATATATATATATATATATATATATATATATATATATATATATATATATATATATCTTAGATTTCTGATGTTCTGGAATTGTGACTGTCGTATGTTTCGATAAATCTTATTATTATCTTGTTATATCTTGTCACTAATGTCAATAGTGCACAAACTAATAACTGCAGTCTGAGTGGCAAATCAGATGTTGCCCAAAATTGGATGTCCTCCAAGTGTAACACAGACTCCTATTTGAAGAGTTTCATATCTGTAATAAGGGTCATCGACCCTAAGCTTGAAACTCGAGTGGTAGCCTACTGTCCCTGAGAATACGGTAGTATGCCTCCACCAGAAACACGAGGGTAAATTTTTCTCGCCACTTTTTTGAATTAATCTAGACTAGTGTTCAGTAGTCAAACACGAGATAACATTCTAATTAAATATACTAAGCTTAGGATTTTCATGAAACTGAATATGCTAAATTTAGCGTACGCGGACCTACCACACATGTTGACTTGATTTGACTATAGGAATTTGCAACTTTTAAATGCGTATATTAACATAATTAAAACATAAATTTAAATAGTCCGAAATGTTCAACTAAAAGGAGTCGAATTTCTTACTGCGGTGTTTTAACGCTCATACACACGACGGGTGACATGATGCTTCTTCCCAAAAGATCTGACCACTAAGAACTGATACTAGAGGTGAAAAACTTCCTTTTCTGAATACTAGGAAATCCTTAACATGAAATCCATACAATACTTAGGGTTATGAGCGATTCCCAATAAAGTATATTATTTTGACTGAAATAAAAACAACTTGAAGAGAAAAAGCGGAGACCAAAAGTCTCACTTTGAATCGAAGTAAACTGCGTAATTCCCCAATCCTTTGCTCCAACGACCACCAATTTCTGAAATCCAATGGTAACCCTAACTTAAGCGTTTTTCCCCTCAGGATTTCGGTGATAATCACTCAAAATGTGACAAGGAACTAATTTAACAAATTATGAACAAAGTAAACCGTGCATTACATCGATCTAACCACAGTTAGATCAAAAATGCATGATTAATTTCAAATTAGTGAAGATCAAGATCTCTGATTCCTGATATTGGAGTGAGGACCGCAGAGTAATCAAAGTTGCGCATCTAACATAACGTTTTTCACAAAAAGGAAAAGAATAGAGTTGACATTCAACAAAGTTGAATCGACACTCTAGGAATTTTTCCCGTCGGGAGGTTTGAAAAAAGAACTTCCTTTGCGCTGGGAAAGGAGGGGGGCCGCCGATGTTTGAGGTGGAAAAAGGAGTGGCCGGCACCGGATTCCAGCGAAGGAGGGGTCGGCGGTGCTTCACTAGCGTTGACACTGTGATTTTCTAGAGTCGGCGTGAAGAACAGGCGGAAAGTTAGGGCAGGGAGCGATACGTGATGATAAAGGGGGGTTGCGGTTTATATTACGGTTATAATAACCATGAACCGGCTATTAGAGGAGTAAAACCATTTTTTTTAAATTTGCTTTTAGTAATAATATTGCTAATTGTCTTAAGTCCATGAGGACGAATTTTCTTTTAACATATAACACACATGAAAATTAAATCGTCACAACCACTACAAATTATCAACAAATATGCATCGACTCATTAATAACTACTCCACATGCATAATAAGAAAATTAAAATTGATTATTACTTGTACAAATCATCGACTCGATTAATTTTGCTCGTGTTCGGCTCCTGAAATTTAATTTAACGCAACATCAATATTGGAACGTTACATGAAAAAGGGTCGGACTCATTCCCAAAAAATAAATTGTGTAAAATTAAGTTACTGCGCTGATATCCGCACCACAGATTTAGCTAGCCGGACTCAAAATACAATTTTGTGGGCTTTTCAAATTACTATTAGCACTACTAGTATCCGCACTAAAGAGGCGAGGTCCTTCCCATTTCAATTAAAACGATCCTTCCGCCTAGAACGGACCATTTCATACGCACAGGAAACATGGGTTGCTTTGTCCTTGTTTAAGCCATTGTCGGGCTTGTCACAAACAGAAGAAACATGGATTGCTCTGTCCCCGAACGGTCAGGTCATCGGCTCTGCCAGGGAGAAACCTGGCCTGTAGATTCACAACATGAATTCTATCTCACAGGAGCTGGAATTGCAGATAGCCTCCTTAAAAGAATGCCCTAAAACTATATTTGCAATTAACCACTAGTACACAGCCTAAAATACCGTGTTAATATCAGCAAACTTACGTTAAACCTTCTCACCACTAGAATTTTGGAAGAATCATTCCATAAAAAAGTACCAAGATACAGCAGCATCCATAGGAAATCAATAGATTTACTGTGGTTACATTAGGTACCCAAAGAGCATCTCAACGTTATCAATGAAAACATATCATTTATCAATAAATTCAGGCTCCGTTTGGCACGATGGTGGCAGTAGTAAACACATTAGTTAAACAGTCATTTGCTAACAAACAACCGTTTGAACATAAAAGTGGAGGAAGTTCCTTAGGTAGGGCGTTAACGAAAAACAATTTAACCCCCATGTCCATGACCGCCACCAACATTCCAAACAGCCCAAATCATCTAAAAATTTATGAACGATTTTACTCAAATTCTGCATATTCTCAATTTTAGACCAACTTTCACAAAGAACAATCTTTTTTTGAACATTTTGTAACATTTTCTTCTCCAAATTTGAACCAATTCTTTCTTCCTCTTATACAGACTAAAACGCCAAGATACAGCCAAACATACAACTTCCTTTACCTAGATACTACTACTACAACAATGAAATAAAAACTAGGCGGCCCTGGGCATAAATGTGTGTCAACTCTTGGGAGTATGCGCGCATATTTGAAGAAAACTGACCAAAAAAATGCGGCGCCAAGAGGAGCCCTACTAGTTTCCAAAATATTAGTAAAAATATTTCATACATTTATATTACAGCGATTAGGCTCCATTTGGCATGCTGGTAGCGGTTTTGAACATGGGATTAAATTGTCATTTGTTAATGTCGACCTAAGGAATTTCATCCACTTTTATGTTCAAAGGGAAGATGTTTGTTACGTGATCCTTAACGAAAGACGATTTAACCCATCGTTTATGACCGCCACCACCCAAACGGAGCCTTCAATCTCAAAACTTTTTAATAACAAAAAATGATCTTACTCATTTGCACAAAAATAATACTCTGAAGAGAAATTTCTCTTACAACACCTACAATATTCTCTTTTAATTATATGCTACTATAAGTCCGTAGCAACATATAGATATTAGTGATATCTTGAACATATAGATAAAGCATTGAAATGCCTGTTAATAGCGACTTCAGAAGTGCTATTAACATTGCCCTTTGAAAAATAGAAGCATTAAAATTGATAATACTCCCTATTAATACAAAACAGCCCTAAAACTAGAAGTTTTTAATTTATAACAAGGAATAATTACCAAAACTACTCCTGGAAGTTAGCATAATTACAGATTCCACCCCTCTTATTATTGAAACTACAAAAACCTCCCATAAATGTTACAAAACAAAACATTTAGCTCCCATAAAATTCAAATTTCATAACATCCATGCACAAAATACTCCCCCTAAAAATGTACTCCGAGGGTGTTATTTTGGTGCATGTATGGAGGTTTTTATAATTTCAATAATAAAAGGGGTGCAATCTTCAATTTTTCAAACTTATTGAGGAGGTCCAGGTAAATGGCCCAAAAAAGCTTCAAAGGTTGTCTTCCTAATTTGTACATGTCCCAGACCATCCCCCAAAGCTTCCTTTCCATTTGAAAGAAAATGGACCGTGAATAATCAGGAACAAGAGAGAATAATTTCCACTTGGACTCAACAGCCTTCTCTGACCCGTCATAATGGAACATGTGTCAACAACTAAAGAACATACCTTCCTGCAGCTCCTTGCAGCTGCTCGAAGAGAAGATTCAACTTTTTTCATTTTCCAACGAAAACTTGTCTGAAGAGATTATTTGGTGCAATCCATTCCTATGCATAATACAAGTACAGGCTGTTCGCGGCAGCACATGCAATCGAATTTTCGACCGGATGCCATGCTAGATGGACCACCTTCGTCGTCAAATCGTAAGAGCTCCCATTGGTGTCGGCACCGGGGCTATCGGATCCTGTGGAAATATACACAAACTTGGATGGAAATGAAAACAAAATTTTGTAGATTCAAAACGACTCCCAAATTGTCGGGTCCTAATTACCTCTTTTAACGACACGAGTTAGACCGCTGAGAGATTTCGCAGGCCTTGCAGTTGTTTGAACTTGCCTCCTGTATTGGAATACCAGACAATTATATATCAAAGAAACTAACACTGCCACCCATGCAAGTTTTAACAAAAGAATTATTTTTTAAAGTATATATAAGAATATATTACCTAACGAATTACTCAAAGAATTATATATCAAAGAATTATTTTTTCATCACTTTTGTTGAGATGCAAGTTTTACAGTCAGTAAATTATTTACAACAACAACACTCAAGCTTTTATCCCACTATAGTGGGGTCGGCTATATGAATCCTTTGTTGTCATTGTGCCCTATCTTTAGTCATAATCTCACTAATGCCTAAGTACATCATATCTTTTCTTATAGTTTCATTGTAAGTCTTTATTGATCTACCCCTCACTCGTTTAACATGCCTAGTGACTGGACTCTCACAACGCCTAACAAGTGCCTCTAATGATCTCCTTTGTATGTCCAAATCATCTTAGTCAAGCTTCTCGCATCTTCTTTGGAATTGGCCCTAGTCCTGTCTTATCTTCATTCCAAATTTTATCCAGTCTCGTGAGTCCACACATCCACCTAAGCATTCTCATCTCCGCAACTCTCATTTTTTGCTAATGCACACAATTCACTGCCCAACACTCAGAACCATAAAACAGCGCTGGCCTAATTGCAATACGATATAATTTTCCTTTATGGATTCTATGCGTTCCATCTTTAACAACATCTCCATATTTTTGAACTATCGATCCAAGATATTTAAAACAATTACTACGGGAAATATCTTGATCATCTAGCTTAATAACGAAGCCATCTGTCCTTCTTGCACTGATAAATTTAAGCTCCATATATTCTGTCTTTGCCCTGCTCAACCTAAAATATTCTTTTCTAAAGTGTCTCGTCAAGATTAAAGCTTTGCGTTTACACCCTCGTGCATCACCTGCAAACAATAAACACCAAGGTACTGCTTGTTGGATATGTCCGGTGAGCTCATCAAAGATAAGGGTAAAGAGATAAGGGCTTAAAGTTGAACCTTGATGTAAGCCAATAGTGATAAGAAATTCCTATGTTAATCCTCCAAATGTCCTCACCCTTGTCACTGAATATGTATACATATCTTTGATTATGTATGTTAAAGGAAATATGTAAAGACCAATTAGTTAAGGCCTATTAAATCTCTTAGCTAGGAAGTTTAGTCCACATCTTGAATGAGATATTCTCTCCCCTCACTCCTATATATATTTGTACTCATACATGTATAAGTTAAGGTTTTTTCACAAGAAATATATTGGGAATTTGCTCCATCCAGTGACTCTTCTACATGGTATCAAAGCTTCGATCCGCTCTTACTGATTTTGTCCCTCTTGGGCTCCACCCGCACCCATGTGTGGTTAGATAGTTTCTTTCCGCCTCCTCCCTAACCGCACCTCTTGGGCGGTTAGGACTTTGTTTGGCCGCCTCCTCCCTATGGCACCGACCCCCTTTTCTCCCGTCCCCCATCTCTCTTTATACTTCTCTTCTATCCTGACTGGGCCCCACTTCTCTTGCACATTTTCCCTTAGGATGCACTTCCTGGTCACCAGCTCGTCCGTTCTTCTCCATTCCGCAGTCCGCAGGCCGCTCCTCCTGGCCAACAGCTCGCCGGTTCTTCTCCAGTTCGGAGGTCCAACCTGAAATCCACTTCCACGGGTTGTTCAAGCTCGCAGCAGGCTTTCTCTACTGCTCTTGCCTAGCCGCTAGTTTCTTGCTGCCTCTGCAAAACGCCGCATCTGCTCGCTGCTCACCTTACAGTGCCCCCCTCTAGCAGCCATTCTGTATATCTCTTTATTTGCAGGGTCTCCGGCTGCATACACTCAAGCCGCAGTCTCTATCCAAGCCTCTAGTTCGTGTGTTTCCTCTCCAGGTCGCCGCGAGCACGTTCTGCTTCAAAGTCAGCGCTTCTTCAAACAGGTCGCCCCGTTGAATTTTTTGCTCAGTCGTGGGTATTGTTGCTCCAAGTCGTCGACGTTGCTCCTGCTCTTTGCTGTCGTCATTCCTCCTAGTCCTTGTCGTCGTGTTACTGAATCATTTGTTTTCCCGTGCTCGGCCCGTTGCCGTCTAGTCGCCGCCTGTTTCTGTTCTGGCAACACCCTCCTCAGACCGCCGCCTCTTCTAAAGCCGCATCTCCTACAGCTGTTCACCGCGGTTTGCCCTTGCTGTTGAAGGCTATCCGCCTGGCCGCTGGGACTTCTTCTTGCCCCTGACCTCCTGTCACAGTTCAGTTGCTTAGCCGCCAGTCTCGCCGGTAAGCCGCCTCTTCTAACCGCTGGTGTTAGCCATTGTGGTTCTTACGGTCTCTTATGCCTTGCCTTCAGGCCTTCTCTTTGCTTCCACACAGATTGCTCCTTTCCGCTGTCGTCGCTGTTCAGCCGCCTCTCCGCAATATCTGCTCCTTGCAGCGGCTACTTTTCTCTAATTACGGACGCCTCTCAGGCCGCATCTCTGGCCACCAGGTCGCCGCTAGGTCACTGTCGGTCTCTTCTGCCTTGCTTGCCTCCTTGCCTAGGCTTCCAGGCCGCCATCTGTGGAGTTCTTTTCTTGCCGCAACTGCTAGCTCCTCTCAAACAGTCGTCTAGCTGCTATCCCTTTGCCCATGGCTGCACAGTCTACTTCACATAGCCTTCAGAATGACATTGATGACTTGCGGATCCAAATCCAGTAACTTCAAGGGATGATCGACAATTCTTCGGGCTCTGTTGTGTCGAATTCTGGTGGCGGTTTCTCCTGGCTTGCCCAAAATTCGTCCTGGATCTTGGATTCAGGGGCCTCCCACCACATTACCTCACGACAACTATCACGCTACTTGGACTCAGTGCATCCCAAGTTCATCACTGTTGCAAGTGGGAACACCATTTTTGTCTCTGGCTCCGTCGATATTAGCATTACTCCCTCCATCACTCTTCGCTCCGTTCTTTATTTTTTTGGCTCTCCTTTCAACCTTCTCTCTATTGGTCGCCTCACTCAAGATCTTGATTGCTACGTAACATTCTCTTCCACCTCGTGTTGTGCAAGATCGCAAGATGTAGTCTATCATTGGAAAAGAGCATCTGTCGAATGGTCTCTACATCCTTGACCCCTCTCCTCCGACGGTTTTGTCCACAGCAGCTCTGTTGAATGACATCAACGTCTTGGACACGCTCCTCTAAACATACTCCGCAAAGCTCTTCCCGATGTTTCCCTCCAAGATTTCACTTGTGAGTCTTGTATCTATGGCAAAAATCATCGGTCTACGTTCTCGCCCCATCCTACTCGGAGTCATGCTCCCTTTGATCTTGTTTATTCTGATATCTGGGGACCATAAAAAATCGCCAGTGTTTTTGGCTATTGTTACTTTGTGTTACATTTGTAGATGATTACTCTCGAGTGACATGGTTGTATCGCCTTCATGATCGCTCTGAATTGTCGGGTGTATTTCGTAACTTTATCATTGAAACTCGCAACCAATTCTCTACTACAATAAAAACTCCCTGTTCTATTAATGCACGTGAATACACAAGTCATGCGTTTACTAACTTGTGTGCTGAGTTTGGAATCATCCATCATACCTTATGTGTCTATACCCCCCAACAAAATGGCGTTAATGAATGCAAGAATCGTCACCTTCTTGAGATTACCCGTTCTCTTATGTTTCAAATGAATGTTCCCAAACAATATTGGAATTTCACGGTCTCTACTGCTTGTTCTCTTATTAACCGTATGACTTTCTCATTCTCAACTTTGTGATTTTCTTCAACCTTTTTTTCCCTCTACGCCTCCTTTTTCAGTCACCCCTCGTGTGTTTGGTTGTGTGTGATATGTTCATAATCTTGGCCCGTCCACAGACAAGCATGCTCCACGTGCCACAAAATATAAGTTTGTTGGTTACTCCCGTACTCAGAGGGCTATGTCTGTTTTTATCCCAAGGATCGTAAGGTTATTACTTCTGCTGATGTCACCTTTCTCGAAGACCAGCCCTATCATTCTCAACCAACTGATTCTCTACTTCCACTGCTTCTTCCGCGTCCTGATGTCCCTATTACTTCCGACCTTCCACCTCTCCTTCCCACACCACTCCCACCCAGACCATCTCTCATTCGTGTGTATACTCGTCGTACTCATTCATCTGCTACCCTACGGGGGATGACCTCCTCTGATGATATTTTGCATCCTGCTGATCCGACAACTAGTTCTACTGCACACCTGATGACGAATTATGTCTCCTTCCACTGTCTCTCTCTGGAACTTTGCCAATTTGTTCTTTCACTATCCTCTATTACCCTCCCTACTTCTGTTCAGGAGGCTCTCCAACAACCGAGATGAAGGGCGGTATGGACGAGGAAATATCTGCTCTTTGGGCTAACCACAATTGGGATCTTGTCCCTCTTCCTTCTGGATAGACTTGTGTGGGTTGTAAGTGGGTGTTTGCCATCAAACATGGTCCAAATGGAACAATACAACGTTTGAAAGCTCGTCTGGTAGTTTGTGGTTTTTACTCAACAAGGTCTAGATTATGATAAGACATTTTCTCCAGTCGCCAAACTCAATAATGTTTCTGTGTTGATCTTCCTCGCTGATCAAAAATGCTTTTCTTAATTGCGATTTGCAGGAGATCGTCTATATGCAATAACCTCCCGAGTTTGAGACCACAGAGAAGTCTCTTGTCTGTTGTCTGAATAAGTCACTTTATGTTCTCAAACAGTCGTCTCGGGCATGTTTTGACAAATTAAGTCAGACTGTTAGTACTGTTGAGTTCAATCAAATTTCAGCTGACTTCTCGTTATTCACTCATCATCGTCCAACAGGCATAGTGATTCTCTTGGTGTATGTTGATGATATTCTGATTACGAGAGACGATCTTACAGGAATACATATGATCAAACAACATCTGACGACTATGTTCCAAACAAAGGACCTGGGAAGCCTTTGATATTTTCTTGGTCTCGAGCTGGCCCGGCAACCTGATGGGCTTGTGTTATCTCAAAGAAAGTACTGTCTTGACTTGCTTCATGATGAGGGCTACTCTAGATGCAAGTCTGCCGACATTCTCATGGATATTAATCACAAGCTCTGCGCACATGCTTCAGACTCTGATTTGCTCTTTCTGAACGCAGAGTATTATCGTTCTCTTATAGGAAAACTGATATATCTTACTGTTACAAGACCTGATATATCATTTGTTGTTGGAGTCGTCAGTCGATTCATGCATGAGCCACATATCTCTCATCTCCAGGCAATTGAGCGCATTCTTCGATACTTGAAAACTGCTCTTAGACAAGGACTTGTATACAAGCCCTCTTTGTCTCCCTAATCACAGAGTGCATATTCTGACGCTGATTATGTTGGTTCATTGGATGATCGTCGTTCCACAAGTGGATACTGCACTCATTTTGTAGGACATCTCATTACATGGCGTATCAAGAAACGGTTTGTAGTTGCTCGCTCATCTACTGAGGCCGAGTATCGTTCAATGACAGTTGTTGTGTCTTAGCTTACATGGCTTGAGGGTCTCCTTGGTGATTTAGAAGTCAATCTTTCCTCACCGGCCACCCTATTTTGCGACAGTCAAGCTGCCGTACACATTGCCAAGAATCATGTCTTCCATGAACGAACGAAATACATTGAACTTGATTGTCCTTTCATTTGGGAGAAGGTTCAATTGAAGAAGATAGAGTTAATGCATGTTCTCGCTGCTGAGGAAGTTGCTGACATCCTCACCAAGGTGATACAACGACCTCTGTACTATCAGTTCTTATCAAAGCTTGGTGCCTATGATTTGTACGCTCCAACTTGCGGGGGAGCGTTAAAGGAAATATGTAAAGGCCCATTAGTTAAAGCCCATTTAATCTCTTAACTAGGAAGTTTGGTCTCACATCTTGAATGGGATATTCTCTCCTCTTCCTCCTATATATATTTGTACTCATACATTTATAAGTTTAAGGTTTTTTTATATGAAATATATTGGGAATCTTCTCCATCCTGTGAATTTTCTACAATGTCAATGTATGATACATTTACACCTTTCTTTTTTAAGACTCTCCATAAGATTTCTCTTGGAACTCTATCATAAGCCTTCTCAGTAAATTATTTATAGCCTAACCAAAATGTCAGTCCTTAACTTTCACCAGAAAGACAAAAAAGAGTATAACAACTAATGAATATTTGAAAGTGGGAAGTTGAAATTTGATAAAAGATTAATTATCTAAAATATTTAGAATTATAAAAATTGAAAGAATTTGGAAATTTCTCGAATTAGACTTTCAACGGGATTTCTAATCCTGAAATAGAAGGAAAAATGAAAAATTTGGTGGGAGGGACTTACCAAGCTCAAGATAGCGAACATGATAAAGAGGGAAAGGAGAAGATGAGTGAGAGATTGGCATGTAGAAAGAATGATAGTGTGATAGAAAGAACAAAATAGACAGTCAGAGGAAGATAGAGTGGTGAGATCATGATAGGAAGATAGAAGGATGGCGAAGAGTTGTGATGCTCAAGACTCAGGAGCATTAAAGGAGGTACCAGCTGCTGAGAGGTTTTCACTAGAAAAAGTAGTTCTGTTCATACATTCATTTTGCTCAAAGCAGAGGTACATCCCAACCCTTTCACTCTGTATCATGCAGCATTATGTTGGACAATTACAGGATCTATATATAGCAGCTAAGTAATTGAAGGGCGGATTAAACATCTATAAACGCCCATACAATGTATTAAAGATCATACGAAAGCATGATAATGTTCAAAATTAGGAGTGCATCGTTAGTAAATAATAATAACAATAATAATAATAATAATAAAAGAGAAATTTCAAAAAAATGTTCAGTGCATAGTTATAGCCAGCAGTTTGGTAGATATGCTGTATTGTAATTGTGATGATGATCATTGCTTAATATGAGCTTTTAGAACTAATTATGAAGGAAGACTGGGGGAAGAGGATAAACTGGGAAGAACAACTTAAAGTACCTAATAGGAATTATTTACATATCATGCAATGCAAATCGATTATACTAGATTACAAATGATAAATGTGAGAATGTCAGTTAGTTTAAAGATTAGATAAAAAAATCCAACGAGGCCAGTGCCTAGCATTGACTCTTTGATCTAGAATAATATATCAAAGCAGATGGAATTAAGTGTTGTTAGATATTGTGTGTATGTATAGGGGCTTATCTGTATTTACCTATATATGTTCGGGTCTTGTATATATAACCCCAAGATGGGTCATTATTGTAATGCAATATACTTTCTAAGATGGTATCAAAGGGATAGGGTTTACCTCTCCCGATCGATCCCGCTCGTCTGCGCTGCCGATCGATCTCGGTCCCTCTCCCCCGCTCGTTCGACTCGATCGATCCCTCTTCCACAGCGCTCGTCGACACCGATCGACGCAGATCGTTTCTTCCTGCGTCGATCGTCGACACCGATCGATCGATCGATCCCGCTTGACAGCGGCGATCGACTCGTCGATCGTTTCCTCCTACTCGACTGCGGCGTTCGACTGCGTCGATCGTTTTCCCTCTTCTGCAGCTCTCCCGCTCGATCTCCCGCTCGTCGACTGTGTCCGGTCGATCCCTCCTCCGCTCGATCCTTCCTCTGGTTGGCTGCTTCCTCCGGCTTCTTCCTCCGTTTTCAGCACCGATCGATCCTGCTCCAGATCTCGGTGTCGGCCTTCAATGGATCCCGCCTCGACTCCCAGTGGCTATCTTCCTAAGCCTGATGTGCTACTCAATGGACAAAACTACAAGGCTTGGTCTTCCACCATGCGCATGCATCTCCGAGGCCTACGCCTTTGGAGCCATTTAGATGGATCCTGCCCAGCACTGATGCTCCCTGCCGCCACTTAAACTGAGTCTTCTGTTTCCATGGCCAGCACCGGTGTTTCCTCCGCTCAGGCGTTGGCCAAGTGGCAGGACGATGACTCCAGGGCTATTGCTATCCTTGGCCAGTCTTGTGAGGTACCCATCCGCCTGGCCATCTATGAGTTCCCTACTGCCAAGGCGATTTGGGATCATCTTTCCGATCTCTATCAACCTTCCAACCAGGCACTTCAGTATTCATGGTTACAGACTCTTGCAGCTACCTACCAGCGCGACCGCTCAGTTCAGGAGTTTTTTGCTGAGATCACTTCCCGCTGGCGTCAGTGTGACGAGATGGCGCCGCCCCATTGCTTTTCCTGATGCCATTGCATTGCCACTGTTCAGTACAGAGATGCCTGCCGTGTCTACGATTTCTTGATGCGCCTGCGCCCGGAGTTTGAGTCAGCCCGTTCACAGTTTCTTCATCGTGGTACTCCACCCACACTTCGTGACACTCTGTCCACGATTCTGGCGGAGGAGACTCGTCTTCGTACCATGGAGGGGACGCAGCACACTACCTCCCCCCATGTTGTCTTGGCTGCTCCTCAGTTTGCTTCATAGCCTCCGCTGCCACCTTCTCCAGGGCTCAGTACTCATGTGCGATCGTCTGCTCCGTTTACTACCCAGGGTCCCAATGCTGCGCAGCGGCGGTCTGTTCGTTGTCATTATTGTCATGCACCGGGTCACAGAGTGCCTGAGTGTCGCAAGCTTCAACGCTCCCAGCAGAACATCCAGTCTCGTGACACCCAGCAGCGTGCAGCTCCAGTTCTGCATGTGCCTCCTCCGACAGCCTTCTTCTCTGAGCAGCTCATACAGCTGGCTCAGCAGCTATCTTCCAGCACCTTCCCGAGTACCTCTGCAGCCACAGTTGGTCAGGCCTCAACCTCTACTGATTCCTCAGCGGCGTCTGCCCCGTCAGGTATCTCTCCGTCCTCGTGGTTACTTGACTCTGGAGCCTCTTTTCATATGACCTATGATGCTACCCATCTTCATGCCTGCAAGCCTGTTTTCTCCGACCTACGTGTTATTATTGTTGATGGCACCACCCTTCCTATTACCAGTTGTGGCCTTCTCCACACCCCTCATTTCCACATTCCTGATGTTGCCTACATCCCTCAGCTCTCCATGAATCTCATCTCCGCCAGCCAGCTTGCCTCTAGTGGTTACCTTGTTGTTTTTGATGAGTTTGTTTGTCATGTGCAGGATTGTCTTACAGGGACCCTCATTGGAGCTGGCCGTCGCCATAATGGGGGTTTATCTCCTTGAGTATCTTCGTCTACCATCAGTCACACCGTCCCCAACTGCTCCTCTTTTATGTCTTCCCGCTATTTCCTTTCGTCAGTGGCACAATCGTCTTGTTCATCCCAGTGGCACCCGTCTCTCAACTCTTGTTCGTCAGGGTGTTTTGGGTCGTGTATCTGTTGACACTAGTCACTCTTGTACGGGTTGTAAGCTTGGAAAACAGCTACAACTCCCCTATCAGTCTAGTACGTCTAGGTCTTCTGCTCCGTTTGAGTTAGTCCATTCTGATATATGGGGGCCTGCTCCTTTTGTATCCAAGGGTGGACACCGCTATTATGTCGTTTTATGTTGCGTTCTCGTGCTGAATTTATTCAGGTTTATGTTACTTTCTCCACCATGGTTCGTACTAATTTCTCCGTCTCTGTTCGTATTTTTCGCTCCGACTCAGGGGGAGAGTATCTATCGCATAAGTTCCGTGACCTCGCCTCTCATGGCATGCTCCTGCAGCTCTCCTATCCTGGTGCTCATTCTCAGAATGGCACTGCGGAAAGGAAACATCGCCACATCATTGAGACCGCTCGCACTCTTCTTTTGTCTTCCCATGTTCCCCCACATTTTTGGGCCGAGGCTGTCTCCACCGCAGTCTATTTCATCAACCTGCAGCCATCCACTTTCCTTCAGGGCCGGTGTCCCGGTGAGTGTTTGTTCTCTCATCCTCCTCGATACACTCATCTTCGTGTGTTCGGATGTCTGTGTTATGTCCTATTACCACCACGTGAGCGGACTAAGCTCTCTGCTAAGTCTGCCGCATGTGTTTTTCTAGGCTACAACTCAGAGCACAAGGGTTACCGCTGTTATGACCCTGTTGATCGCCGTCTTCGCATTTCTCGTGATGTCACCTTCCTTGAGGACCAACCTTTTTCCTTTCTTCATCCACCTCTGCTTCACCCTCATCCACTACCCCGACTGATATTCAGTTCCTTACTTTTCTTACTGTACTACCACCTGTTTTGCCATTACCGTCAGACCAGTTACCAGCAGAGCTACCTCCATCATCGTCATCTCCCTCTTCTGAGTCCTCTCCACCTCATGTTCTGCCATCTCCCGGCCCTCTACCTCCTATTCTCCACCACTACACTCGTCGTGCTCCGACTACCCCACAGGTGCCCCCAGTCTTCAGTGAGAGTCCCGTGGATGATCCACCTGCCAGACGTTACCCCCTTCGAGATCGACATCCACCAGATCGCCTCGGTTTTATCACCCAGCCACTCGACCTCACTGCTCTTCCTGCTACCTCCACCGGTACTCCAGAGCCTAGTTCCTACTGCGAGGCTGCTCAGGTTCATGAGTGGCAGGCCGTTATGTCTGACGAGTTGGCTGCTCTTGAGCGTACATCTACTTGGGATCTTGTGTCTCTTCCTCCCGGTGTTGTTCCCATCACTTGTAAGTGGGTCTATAAGATCAAGACTCGCTCTGATGGTTCTATTGAGCGGTACAAGGCTCGTCTGGTTGCTCGGGGTTTTCAGTAGGAGCATGGTCGAGACTATGATGAGACCTTTGCTCCTGTGGCACACATGACCACGATCAGGAAACTTGTTGTTGTTGCTGCTGTCCATCGTTGGTCCCTGTTTCAGCTGGATGTGAAGAATGCGTTTCTTCACGGTGACCTACAACAGGAGGTCTACATGGTTCCTCCTCCCGGTTTTGTTGCTCCTTCTGGCATGGTTTGTAGGTTGCATCGTGCTCTCTATGGTCTCAAACAGGCTCCTCGAGCCTGGTTCGAGCGCTGCAGCTCTGTCGTTACAGCCGCTGGTTTTCAGCCCAGCCAGCACGACCCGGCCCTATTTGTTCACACCTCTTCCCGAGGCCGGACTCTTCTTCTGCTCTATGTGGATGATATGATCATCACTGGTGATGACCCGATTTTCATTGACTTTGTCAAGCATCACCTGCAGTATCAATTTCAGATGAAAGATTTGGGATCTTTGAGCTATTTTCTGGGCATTGAGTTCTCTTCCACCTCTGCAGGGTTCCAGCTCTCTCAGCAGCGGTATACTACTGATCTTATAGCTCGGGCTGCTCTTTCCGACACCCGCACTGTTGCCACACCGATGGAGCTTCACCTGCAGCTTCAGGCTGATGAGGGGATCCCTCTTGCTGACCCCACTCGCTATCGTCATTTGGTCGGAAGCCTAGTCTATCTCACCATCACTCGGCCAGATATTGCTCATACAGTCCATGTGTTGAGCCAGTTTGTTAGTACTCCTACGTCAGTCCATTATGCTCACTTGCTGCGTGTACTGCGTTACCTTCGTGCGACTCCAGGCCGTGGTCTGTTCTTCTCAAGCAGCAGTTCCCTCCAGCTTTCTGCTTTCTCTAATGCTACTTGGGCTAGTGATCCTTCTGATCGTCGCTCTGTCACTGATTTCTGTCTGTTTTTGGGCTCCTCCTTGCTTTCCTGGAAATCCAAGAAACAATCTGGTGTTTCCCGCTCTAGTACTGAGGCTGAGCTTCGCGCCATGGCGTCTACGACCGAGGAGATTATCTGGCTTCGTTGGCTTCTTGCAGATTTTGGCATTGTCTCCTCCGGACCGACCACTCTCTTTTGTGACAACACTGGTGCCATTCAACTCACTCTGAATCCAGTGAAGTTTTCCCTCTCCAAGAACATTGGAGTCGACGTCTTCTTCCTCCGTGACAGTACAACCGACGTACCTTGGCTCCCCAGTATGTTCCCACCGAGCATCAGATTGCAGACTTGTTCACCAAGCCCCAGACGAGGGTTCAGCATGACTACCTTATGTCCAAACTCTCGATGTATGATCCACCACGAGTTTGAGGGGGGGGGGTGTTAGATATTGTGTGTATGTATAGAGGCTTATTTGTATTTACCTGTATATGTTCGGGTCTTGTATATATAACCCCAAGTTGGGTCATTATTGTAATGCAATATAATTTCTAAGAAGAGCAATGAGCAACGTTGAAATAGTTTAGGGTAATCCAACTCAAAGTACTAGATGACTACAGCTCCGTTTGGGGGGACTTATTTTCACCGGTCAAGCAGTCACGACCGCATGAACCGGACCTTAATTAAGGCCCGATTTATGCGGTCGTGACTGCTTGACTGGTGAAAATAAGTCCTCCCAAACGGAGCCTATGTCACATGCTCACGTTATTCTTTGAACCATAATACATAAACTTAATGATCAAAATAACATTGGAATACTAATTCAGTAATTCCTTGAGATGGCTTATGATATCATGGATGAATATAGAAGGCATAGTTGTATTGAGGATGCTTTGTGAGAATAGCAATATTGTTGGCATGACTAAATAATGATTCTAGGTGCAAGAGTATATGGCCATTTATTGGAACCTACAAGTTCACCACATGGCTTCAATTTATATACACAAAATCATTAATGCATTATTATATGGAGAAATGATATATGCACCATTGCTCTATGCATGATGGAGCTTGTTTTACTTGATAAGGTATGCCTATGAACTAAATTGCAAAGTTAATGTGTAACAACACATGTTTTAATCAAAGGAAAAAAAAATAATGTGTAAGGGCAAATTTGTAATAATGATAGAAATAAAACCCTAATTAATCCTATTTCTCTTATTACCTAACCGAGCCGGCCCGCCCCTTTCTTATTTCCCCGCAGAAACCCGCTCCTGCTCCTTGTTCTTCTCCATGTCGCAACCCGCGCTCTGTTTCCTGATCCCGACTCGGGTGCCAACCCGTCGCCTGCTTCCGCTACTCCTGCAGGCGCCGATCTCGCTGCTCCCATGCGCTGTCTTTCTGCTTGTTGCTGGGACCTTCTCCTCCTCTGCCTCAGGTCGCCGACAACTCCTCTCTAGCCGGCAATCCTCTTCCGTCACCTCCAAGGGCCGGTGGTTCTCCTTCTCCTCCAACAGCATATCCTCCAAGGGGGCCAACAACCACCTCCTCTCTCCAACAGTCGCTTCCTCTTCTTTTTGGTCGAGATTTGCGGCGAGGAACAACTAGGGTTTCCTCCCCTCCTCCTTGGGCTCGGATTTGACTCCTTTTGGTAAGAATCTCCCTCTTTTCCCTCTTATTCAAAAGTTTTGGATCCCTAATGATTTCTTCGTGCTTTAATTTCGTATATTTTGTGAATCTGAGATTTTTGTCCCTCTTGTAATCATCTAACCTCGTCGTATTCGTGATTTTTAGCGCCACTCCTCGATTCAGTTGGTAGGATCGCTCAAATGTCTCTCCGAATTAGGGTTTCCCCAAGCCTAAGCGCCGCCAAGTCTCCGTCTCCGCGTGATGTCCTTTCTCAGCTCACTTTTGAGGGAGGTAATTTCTCTACTCTCTCGTGCTTTAGATTTTGTAAATAATACCCTGTGCTATCGTAGAAATTCCGTAATGTCAATATCAATTATGTTTGTACTTGATCAGGTTCGAAATAAGATTTCTGGTTTTTACTTGCGTCACTTGGCCGCCACCGTCAAATTCTGCTTCAGCTTTAAGGCAAGTATAAATTTCTCTCTCTCTCTTGCAATCATTGAACTTGATTTACTTTGTCCGTTCTTATGATTTTTTGTGACTCCGCTATCGAATATATGATTCGTCAAATGAATTTAGAACATGAATGTCTATCATGATATACTAATAGTTCGAGGTTTAATAAGTTTGGAGCGACATGAGTTGATGATTATGAATGATTTATATATATATATCTACCATATATATCAATATACATATCTTTAAGCACACAAAAAATTTTTCCTCAACCGTTTGATCAAAGTGCATATTAAATCTCATCTTTTTGATAGAAAGAGAAAAAGAAAGATTGAAGAGAGAGGGGGAGAGAGGGAAAACGAATATTAATGGGCCTTTTAAAGCTATATGAGAGGGAGAGGTGGGGGGGGGGGGAGAGAGAGAGAGAGAGAGAAATTAAAATTTTTATGGCAAAACATACATTTTTTTTAAAAATAAAAAATTGTAATGTTGATTTATATTTTTTTACGATCGTTTTGAGTACTTATATGTATATGTCGCAGGTGTAGCTTTTTTTGATGCGGGCGCAGCCCGCAGGAACACATCGAGCATAGGCGAAGCCCGCCTGGATGCGGCCGAAGGCCGCCCGAGAGCATCGAGCACGGGCGTAGCCCGTTTGAAGATGGTCGTATATATATATATATATATATATATATATATATATATATATATATATATATATATATATATATATATATATATATGAGTTTTCACTTAGAAGAATGAATCTCTTATTTGTGGTATAATTCAAAGAATGGTAGATCGTTGAGCACAAGCAGCAGGTGTCATGATAAAAATTATAACGAATTCTGATTAGCAAATATATGATCGGTGTTTTTATATTATGCTCGTAATGTACATATTTTACTTGAGAGACAATCGTGTCTTAAGATAAATTAATCTAGATGAGTCATTGATATCTCAGAATCGATTCATATTAAACTTACCTCTGCAATTTCCTTGAAAAGTCTTCTTGTTATTATGACCTTAACCTCTCGAACTCGCAAGATTCAAAACTCACTGTTTAGTTTTTTCTATGTCATCAAATCTTGTTTCTTATGTCTTTCTGGTTGCAAGAATTATGAAAATTTGTTTCATGATCTGAAGTTTCCCCTTTAACGTGGACCCATTCATGTTACGATCGTTAAATTATGAATTCTACAATGCATTAATGTCATAAGCAATCTTTGAAAGATAACTGTTAGTTTGGGCAACTCTCTGCTTGCATGGTCACGACAAGAAGGAACTTGTCCAATAAGAATTACGTCTGACCCTAAGTGTTAACCATGTCATCAAAAAAGATCAATACTGAGCGGTGGAGGAGAGGGCGGAAGACTTCGTTCATCACTGTCTGTAACGTGGATGGGGCGTTGGTTACGCCAAAAGGCATCATGAGAAACTCATAGTGTCCATAGTGCATGCGGAAAGCTGTCTTGTGTATGTTCTCGCGCATCCGAATCTGGAGGTAGCCTGACCGAAAGTCGAGCTTGGTGAAGAGATGAGCGCTGTGCAATTCGTCTAATAGCTCTTCGATCAAAGGAATGAGGAACTTATCCTTGATGGTCGAACTGTTCAAGCAACGGTAGTCAACACAAAAGTGCCACGACCCATCCTTCTTCTTGACTAGAATGATGGGAGAAGAGGAGCTAGTGCTGAGACGAATAATGTCGACGGAGAGTATTTCTCGAACACCGCGTTCAATCTCGGTCTTCTGGATGTACGAATAACGATACGGCCGTATTTTGGTAGGCTCGGCCCCAGAATTGAGCTAGATCTGATGGTCTCGGAACCGCGGCGGTGGAAGTGTATAAGGTGCCTGAAATATGTCTATATACTGAGCCAATATCACCTGCATCTGAACCGGTACCACTGGAGGGGCAGTAGGTGTTGGGTATTGCATCCGCAATAACCCAGATTTGCTTGAAGTCACCCTTGAACTAAGGTGGCGTTTGGTTCGGCTTATCGACTGCGGTGCGTTGCAAACGCAACTCATCTTTTGCCATAATCAGCGTTTGGTTCAGCTGATTTTAAGAATCCCGTTTTTGGCTTTCCGTTGTTTCTTATCTACCACCGGCCGCTGTTTCTTATCGCGTTCATCCGCAATCACAACCCTATCCCTCCTCCCTTCCCGATTCGCGCGACTCCGCCCGGTTCCGTTCTTCCCGATTCTCTTCTCCTCCGCTTACCTTCTTCTCTACTCCTCCGCGTACCCTCTTCTCCTCCCGATTTCCCAGCGGCGACGACCGGATCCATCCGTTCCTCCCTGCATCGACCACCGGATCCAATACTACGCTCTGCAGCGATTCGAGCTTCCTCCCTCCAGCGGATCTCTACTCTTCCTGATTCGAGCTTCCCAGCAGCTCTTCGGCACACCGCACATCGCCGACGCTCCATCTTCCCCAATCAGAGATCTACAAGGTAACTTTTGGTGATTTTCCAATTTTTTCCGTTCATTTCGCCTTACTAGATCCGGCCGTATATGTGTATTGCAATGTTCACTGGATTTGATATGAGATGTTTGTGTTGTGTTGTGTGTGTATTTAGATCCGGCCATACACAATTTCTGTGTGTGTGTATATATTTTTGTGTATGTGTGTGTATATATTTTTGTGTATGTGTGTGTATATATTTTTGTGTATGTGTGAGTTTTATGTGTGTGTGATTGTGTGTGTGTGAGTTATATGTTTGTGTTTGTATGTGTATGTGATTGTTTGTGTGTGAGTTATATGTTTGTGTTTGTATGTGTATGTGATTGTTTGTGTGTGAGTTATATGTTTGTGTGTATATGTGTATTGCAATGTGTGTGTAAGTTGTATGTGTGTGTTTGTGTGTGTTTGTGTGTGTGAGTTGTTTGTGTGTGAGTTGTTTGTGTGTATGTATATATATGTGTGTGTGTACATGTGTATGTGTGTATGTGTGTATGTGTATGTGTATGTGATTGTGCGTATGTTTGTATGTGTATGTGTGTATGTGTGTATGTGTGTGTTTGTATGTGATGGTGTGTGTACATGTGTTTGTATGTGTATGTGATTGTTTGTGTGTGAGTTATATGTTTGTGTGTATATGTGTATTGCAATGTGTGTGAGTTGTATGTGTGAAATTTCAATATGGAATGATGGTATTTGAATTGATCAGGGATAGTATTCAGGCTCCCAAGTTTGCAAGGATAATTTCCCTGTTGCTGAGTGAGATTGACCCAGTCACCTTCAAAACCTCTAAAGGTACTCAGATCCATCACCTGAAAAAGATTTCATTGGCCTCCATCTAAAGATGGTAACTCAAGCTGAAGAATTCCAAGCAGTTAGCTAAAGAACTTGCAGCTTCTGCCTCTGAGTTCAGGACCCCATCTCCCTCCTCTCATCATGTTGCTGAACCTTCTGGTGCAGCAATTGAGGGGGAGCCTGCAGCCTCTGTTCCTGCTGTCAGACCTACTCCTTCATCTCCAACCAGATCAGCAAGCAGATCTCCTCTCAGAAGCCCAGTGAGATCTCCAATCAGGAGCCCTGTGGCAGATTCTCCAGATGCCACCCTATCAGATGTTCCAGGACAGGAAACCCTCAAGGACACAAATGCAGCAATTGACAGCATGATTGAAGAACTCATTTCAGATGAACCACTTCCTCCTCTTCACAAAGAAACCTCTGAAGAACCATCAAAAGAACCTTTTCCTCCACCCTCACCCCAAGCTACTCCACCTCCTTCTCCCTCTCAAAGGAAAGAATCTACTCCACCAGAGACCATTCCTCTCTCTAAAGAGGATGAGCCAGAACCTGAAGAGGTGGAAGCCCCTCTCAGGAACCTTGACTTCTGCCTCTTAAGATTTGTTGATAAGGAGGCTGATACAGTATCTCACACTGTAAGAGCCCAGAGCTCTGTGGTAATAGAAGAAATTCCTCCATGGAAAGCACCTCCTCCACCTCAGATTGCTACACCTAGTACCCCTCCTACTGCCATTGTTTCTGCCACTCCTGCTGCTGCTGCTGCAACTGTAAGTTCAGATATTCTATCTAAGATTGAAGGTATGTTGACTGCCCAAAGACAATATTTTGATGAATCTCTCAAGTCAGTCAAAGATCAGGTCACTGCTCTAAAAAAGGAAATGAGCAGAGGATTTGCAGAGATCCAACACAATACAGATTCTCTTAAAGAGCTGTTAAGAATTGGGGGCAAATTTGTTGGTACCCTAGTTTGATTTGAGTTTAGTCCTCTCCGTTGTGCTCCTTGACCCAAGAATTATCTATGGTCAATGATTTGTAGTCTAGCTGTAGAGTCCTCACTTTTCCAGATTGAGAATTTGGTTAAGTAGTTTTTCGTTCGACTATAGTCGAACGCCGCTCGACTATCGTCTATCGGCTGATCGACGATCGTCTATCAGTTGGTCGACGCTCTGTCTGCGTTGATAGTTCGACTATCTGTTGATAGGTCGACTATCTGCTTGGCGTGGTAGTTCGACTATCTGTCCTGATAGATCGACTATCTGATAGTTTGACTATCTGTTGATAGGTCGACTATCTGTTCCGCTTTGATAGGTCGACTATCTGTTGATAGGTCGACTATCTGTCGTCTTTGATAGTTCGACTATCTGTCATGATAGTTCAACTATCTGATAGTTCGACTATCTTTTGATAGGTCGACTATCTGGTCTGTTTTGATAGTTCGACTATCTGTTGATAGGTCGACTATCTGTTTTCTGAGGTAGGTCGACTATCTGCTTGATAGGTCGACTATCTGTTTGCGCTTGATAGTTCGACTATCTGTCCTGATAGATCGACTATCTGATAGTTCGACTATCTGTTCTGATAGGTCGACTATCTGCCGAGGTAGTTCGACTATCTTCTTCGATAGGTCGACTATCTGGGTCGTTCGACTATCTGCCCGATAGTTCGACGATCTCCGTGCGTCGGTCGACGATCTCCGAAGGTCGTTCGACGCTTTCTGCCTGCCTTTATATTCTGTATTTATTTATTATATTTAATTAATTAATACATTTTATGGCAAGTTGTTTCAGTTGAATTATGATAATATTTCCAGGCATATATGCTCTATTCTTTTTGCCTGAGTCAAATCTTTTTAGATAAAGTTGTTTGTCTTATTAGCTGTCTTTGTAAATTACTTTATCTGCTGACAGCCCTTTATAGCCGTTAGACTGAAAAGTCTTCTCTTTGCTATAAAGAGTATTTCCTTGATGTGACTTTATTTAGTCCTTCTGTTATTTGATTTGGGCCTGCAGCTTCTTAGAAAGAGGTTCATTCCTTTTATAGTATATCCTGCTGCAGAGTTTGTTTTGCTGTATGATATTTGCAGCCCAGGTCTCAAGACTCAGAAGAAGACAAATAATTCAAATAGAAGAGAGCCGTTGCTTGTATCTGATATATAAAGGACCCTTTGAAGAAGGATTGAAGCTAGTTGAAAGCTAACTAAGTAACCAGATATTTTCAAGCATTCAAGCCTTCATCAAGTTCAAGCTTTCTGCTCTCAGCAATTTCCATCTAACTGAGAAGTGTTAAGATCTTCTACTCTTCTTCAACCTGAGTTCTCCTGCTTTCAGGAAGTTCAGACTCAGAGTTCCTTTGAAGAAGAAGAAGAAGAAGATAGCTGCTTGAAGATCTTTTATTTTATTATTCTTTATCTTCTTGTAGCTTTTCCTTCAGAACTTTCTGAAGAGTTTTTCTGCACTGAAGCAAGACTTCACCTGGACATCTTTAAGCCAGGGGGAGCCTTGATTCTTTAGAGCTCTCTAGCTCAGTGCAAGCTTTTGTGTTTCTCTAATCTATTGTAAAATAGAGAAGACATCTTAACCTTCTTCCCCCTCCTGTACAGGGTTATTACTCCCTTCAAAAGTATCCCTTGGTGGCAGGGCACCTGATCAAAAACCTGTGCTTGGTTTTTAGACACCTGATCAAAAGTCTAAAGGGTTTCTGGATCTACCTGAAGCAGATCCTGTTGGTGGCAGGGCACCTGATCAAAAACCTGAGTGGATTCCTACCGTGTGGGTAGAAGAGTGGACGTACCCAAGTTGTTTGGGGAACCACTATAAATTTCTTTGTGTTGTCTGGATTCCATTGTTTAATTCCTGTATTGTGGCTGTGATTAGATATAACTAGGTTGCTAGTTGCTGATTAGGTTTTCCAAGCCTTAACTGTAATTACAGTTAGCTTGAGTTTGTGCACATCACTTGTGTTAGGCTCTAGGGTTAAATCTATATCTATAATCTTTCATTCCGCACTTCACTCCAAGGGAGTTGGGTAGACCATTAAGTTTTGTCTTGTGCAAAATTTGATAACTCTATTCACCCCCCCTCTAGAGTAGTATCTATCCCTTCACTTTCAAAATTCATAGACCACACCATTACCAGTATTGGTCAGGTCATGGAACAGTCTGTCACACTGGCAAATAATCAAATTCAGTTGGAAAAGAAAGCTCAAGAACATGTAATGAAAATCTGTGAGGAAGTAGGAACATTCAAAGAAGACACCATAGGTAAGCTTTGTGTAGAAATCAGAAATGGGGAGAGTTTAGTGAAAGAACAAGTGGAAAAACTTACTGCAGATGCAAAATCTCTCTGGAATGAGAAATTGACTGAGATAAATAAGAATGTTTTAGATTAAATTCAATCAGTGAAATTCCACACTTATGACACTGCAGTCTGGATGCACAACCAGATATTCCCTGACTTTCAGGCTGATCCTGATCTTATTCCTCATCACCTGAACCCCCTTGCTGAAGGACAATCCAGCCAGATGCCTCAACCTCAAATGCCTACTTTTTCTCCAAGGCCAGAAGATCAGGACCCTCCTCCTGCCTCCTATTCCCAAGTTTGGGATGATATTATTCCTCAGGATTTACCTGAAATTCACATCCCCAAGAAAAGGAAGTATGGAGAAGGTCCATCTGCAAGCAAATCTGTTCCCCAGCCAAATGCAGAGAAAAGGAAAGCAAAGGAGTTTGCAGAAGTCTGGAGCCCTACTTCTAAAAGCTTAATTCTTGACACTCTTAAATTAGTGATGGACTTTAATGAGAACAGGAATCTCCACTATAGCTCCTCTGAGTGAGAATTATATGAGAAGTCCATGACCAAGAGAAGAATATATGATAGAGAGTTTGGCAGGAATAATCCCAAAGCTCCTCCTAAGCCTCCAAGGTACTATCCTAAGCCCTTCAGCTATAAGAGGAGACAGCAGGAGAAGCAAGACAGACAACATCAAATCAAAGAATGAACTCTTGTTGATATGTTTTTGAGAATTTGGATGAAATTGTTGTTAATTAGAAATCTAAAACATTACATATATACAATTCCTAGTTTTGCCTAATTGTGTGTTCAATTAATCTCTTATTACATTTAGATTAAATTATTCATTTCCAGTTCTTTCTTAATTGTCATAATTCACCTTAGTGTAGAAGGTTCTGACTTCTACAAATAGAGGGAGATTGTTGGGTATTGCATCCACAATAATCCAGATTTGCTTGAAGTCACCCTTGAACTAAGATGAATTAAGTTGTATTTGATATCCTTGTTTTAGTTGTGTGTTTGCAGATTACCATTGCTAAGTGTAGACCAATGTCAGTCTACAGTGGGTCATGAACACAGGACCATACAGTGTAATCCCTCACTGTGTGATCTAAGGTGTTGACTCATGTGTAGCCTCTCTATTGGGATACACTTCATATTCAAACCTTGGATCATGGAATGAAGATTGGACTATTGAAGAGAAGAGAGATTTTTTCTAAAGTTCAGAAAAATTCTCTAAGTCCACTTCTCGAGAAGTGCCTCTTAGTTCTCGAGAAGTGCTTAGAGTTCTCGAGAAGCTTAGCTTCAAATTCTCGAGAAGTCCCAGCTTTTGGTTCTCGAGAAGTCCAGACAGCTTCAAGAATTTTTCTAAGTCAAAGTTCTCGATAAGTCTGATGTAGTTCTCGAGAAGTCTTCTTTGTTCTCGAGAAGTCTTGGTCAGTTCTCGAGAAGTCTCAATTGTAGTTCTCGAGAAGTCTTCTTTGTTCTCGAGAAGCTTGGCTTAAGTTCTCGAGAACTGCCCTATATCTCGAATAGTCAAAAGTTGCCTCAGAAATCTCTCTCAAGTATTAGTTCTCGAGAAGCCTCCATAGTTCTCGAGAAGCCTCCATAGTTCTCGAGAAGCCAGTTAGTTCTCGAGAACTCAGCCTTTTGTTCTCGCGAAGTCTAGACATCTTCTAAGTAGTATAGTTCTCGAGAAGTCCTGATAGCTCTCGAGAACTCAGTTTCTAGTTCTCGAGAACTAAAGTCACTTCTCGAGAACTGAAAGTCAAATTTTTTTCAGAAAATTATTTTAAGTCTAGATCGGCCGGATTTTCAAATGATTTGACGTGATTGGTCCACGTGTCGTCATTAATGTCTTTTCTAGCCGTTAAGGGTAGTCCTATATAAAGTATTTTCGTTAAGACAAAACCCTAACAATTACAAGGAGCGGAATTCCGTACAATCTAAATTTCTGGATCGGCCTTCTCTCTCCAAGAAGAACAATATTCTGAAGCCGCTGCCGCCGCCTAACGTGAGATCGATCTTTCTGCTTTCGATCAAGAAAGACCTGTTGTTC
The DNA here is from genome assembly GCA_039513925.1 of Platanthera zijinensis. NCBI lineage: Eukaryota > Viridiplantae > Streptophyta > Magnoliopsida > Asparagales > Orchidaceae > Platanthera > Platanthera zijinensis. The sequence goes on from CM077091.1 coordinate 10,240,182, forward strand.
AAGGAATCTTCATCCTCTCCTTGATCGAGTTGGTCCTAAGTCTTCTCATGTCAGATCTATAGAGGTTCTTCTTCTACAAATTCTGAAAAAGCTGCCAAGTTCAAAAGAAGACCTAGAGTTCAATATTTCCAGATCTGAGAGAAATATTTCTTTGTATTTTCAAACCTCTTTGTAAATCTTGTAGGAGATTATTCTCCGAGTGTAGGAGCGTTGTTCTCCGAGTTGTAGGAAGTTTTCATCTTCCAAGTGTAGATGCATTTGGATCGAGTTTGTAGGAACTTGATTCCGAGGCGTAGAATTATTTTCAATCCGAGATAGTGGAGTAGCCGAGTCTAGTGATTTGCTAGATCGGTGAGGTAAAGTGGACGTACCCAAGATTGGGGAACCACTATAAATCTTCTTGTCTTTTTGTGAATGCTTGATTACGTGTGCAAGTTCGTTTAAATTTTTATTCCGCAAATAGACGCACAATTCACCTATTCATCCCCCTCTAGGTGATTTAGGTTGACAACTTTACACTTTCAGTAGGGGTCGGAGTAATCTTCATGATCACCGCCATCGTACTGCCCTGCACCCCCAGGTGCTCCAAACTACGAAGATAGATCTCCTTGATCGGAGAGGATTTAAGGCCTCCCAAACAGTATTGTTTCCCATATTATAGGAACTCCATCGTCATCTGATCCTAGTCAAAGATCACCCACCTTAACTGCCACAACCACTGCACCTCAAGCACCATGTCAAAGCCTCTGATTGGCAGGAGGTAGACGTCGATATGACTCGAGTAGCCCTGTATCCGGAGCTCCACCCCTTTCATAACTCCCTCGCATTGAAGTTTTCTCCCATCCGCCACCATAACCTGGAAGGTGGCTCCACGATCAATCATATGTCCCACACGCTGCGCTACATCAGGATGGATGTAGAAGTAAATCACTCGAGTGGTTAATGGATCACTCGAGTACTAGACATACATCTCGAGAAATTGACTCAATCACTCGAGTGCTGAAATTAGACTACTTGAGTAATAAACAAACTACTCGAGTACAAAGAAATCTCACTCGAGTGGTCTAAGAATTTCTCGAGAACTAACTTCTGTCACTCGACTTAAACTTCTCAACTACTCGAGTACTCAGCTCGACTACTCGAGTACTCAGCTCGACTACTCGAGTACTTGACTTAGAAAATTTTCTGAGAGATAAACATGATCACTCGAGAATGAAAGCAGGTCTACTCGAGTGCTGGACTTGGCTTCTCGAGTGCTGGATATAAGCTACTCGAGAACCACTTCCCTACTCGAATTACAGACCAGATTCACTCGACTGCTTCTAAGGCTTCTACTCGAGTACTAATAGAGCTACTCGAGTACAACACTTAGAATATTCTCAGCTTTATGAAACTTGAGTTCTTAATTCCAAACAGCATCCAATCTTCATCCATTAGTCCAAGTGTTTGAATATGAAGTGTATCCCAATAGAGATGCTACACATGAGTCAACACCTTGGATCACACAATGAGGAATTACATTGTATGGTCCTGTGTTTGATGACCCACTGTAGACTGACATTGGTCTACACTTGGCAATAAATCCTACAAACACATAACTGGAATAGGAAATCAAATACAACCTAATTCATCTTAGTTCAAGGGTGACTTCATACAAATCTGAGTTAATGTGGATACAATACCCAACATATGAGTACATATATATAGGAAGAGAGGAAGAGAGAAATCCCAAAAATACAGTGTGAGACTAAACCTAAGACAAACTTGGGCTCATAGATGAGCCACAATTACAAATGGCTTTTACATACTTTTCTACTATCTTTTAACAGTAGTTATGGTCGCTCCCAAGGACACTCTGCTTAGTCTTGGTCTGCTTATCTTTTGGATGCCTCAACGGAGCCCTCGACTTCCTCCAACACTCTTGCTCTTGTAGCTTTATCTGTTATGAAATTCATGTATTTTGTCGATTGATGCAGGGACAGTCTATTGAGCCTCCTGTTTCTTCCTCTTATGCACACTTGGGATCCTCTAGTGCTCATGTTGGGCCTTCTCATCCGTCTACTCACAGGATTATTGATTATGGAGTCAAAGACCACATGACCTACTCTGCTACAAGTATTGTTTCTTACCTTACCAAACAAGGTGACCCTTGTTGATGGATCCTTCTCTCTGATTGCTGGGAAAGGATCCAACTTCGGCTCCTCTCTCACCCTCTCCTCCATGCTTCATGTACCAAAATTTCCTCGCAATCTTCTCTCCATTAGTCATTTAACCAATTTTATGAATTGTTCTGTGACCTTCCCTTCCTCTTGTGTTTTTCAAGACCTGAAGACGGGAATAGTGATTGGCTCTGGTAAATTGTTGGATGGGCTCTACGTGCTTGACTCCTACCACCCTCCTCCTCCCGCGGCTCTTCATGCCACTCAGTCGGCTACTTTGGAGTTCTGACATTGTCGTCTTGGATATTCTTCTATCTTATCTATGAAATGTTTATTTCCTACTTTGCCACCTGTATTAGTTGATAATTTTCATCGTGATACTTGTAAACTTGAAAAACACCATCGTGTCTTTTAATCATGTTTCCTCTCCTAATTCTACACCATTTACTATTATACATAGTGATGTTTGGGGGCCATGCCCCTTGTATCTATTTTTGGGTGTTTCTAGTTTGTTACTTTCATCCACTGTTTTTCCTGTACTACCTGAGTATACATAATGAAACTTGATGCGGTTACAGCAAGTGCATCGGTCACACAAGTAATATAAAATGGACGAATTTCCCCAAGTACTGAATCTCTCAAGGAATGCAGGTTGGCATGTGTGACCCTCTTGTTTAGAAAAATAATTATAAAGATTTTAAAAGGAAAACGAGGCTTTGGTTGGATTTTGCAAAGATAAAAAAAAAGCTATACTACACTATTTCGGGTCACATGCACCACTTCGCTTGGCGAATGGAACTATGCATGCAGCTATGCTCTGCTTCGATTGGCGGATGGACGAGTAGGCAAGCAGATGGAGGGAACATACTGGCGGAGTGAGGATCATAAGAACCTCGTCACAATGCACGCCACTAGAAATTGCTATTGTGGCAACTCAACGCAACGATGAAATGGAGAATGACATGGGGCGCACCTCAAATCACATAAACCACAAAAATATCCAAAGACATGGAATTGAACATTATAACAAAACTAGGGTTCATGAAATCATCATCAAAATATAAAGTAATTAAAGTAAGATCACTACAACAAGGAGAAAGATCAAGAGAAACAACCAAAGAATAAAGTCTCACCGCAATTCTCAGCCAGAATCGAAGGGTTGTCAATCCTCTCCCGCGCTCGTTCTACGACTGTCGTCTGATGTAGAGGAGGGATGTCACTTCCTCCCAATAGACTCGTCTTCTTCGCTAATCACCTTCGGTCAAGGCCTTTGCAAGAGCTCTCCTTGGATGCAGCGAGAAATACCTCAAAATGATTCTTGAACGCTTAAGATGATGAAGGCGGCCTATGGCGATGCCCTAGCAGAAGATATGTGATGGAATGGTGGCCGGGAGCCCCTCCCAAAGGTGGGCCGTGATGGAGCGGCGAAACTGGGTGGAATGGAGCGGTTGGGCGTGAAATATGGTGATCCCCAAATTAGGGCGGGAACCTGCACTTATATAGCCAACACAATAAAAAATCGACATGCACGGTCGAACGCATGATCGTGTGTGTGAAACGTGCAAAATTTATCGAGAAGAATTCCCAGACATGCCAAACAATGGGCCCGTCGATTTTGCTCACGCACGGGCCAATACGGAATGCTTGTTTTCTGGCCAACAAGAGAAAATCGTGCGATTTCCTTCTCGCGCGGTTGAATCCAACCGCGCGAGACATAAAATTTTCAAACAAAAGGGCTACTTGTGCAATTTTACTCACACATGGGAAAATCTGACCGTGCGAGAACAAAACACACGAGCCGGGGAAGATCACCATTATTGGGCATTGCAGAACGCGCACGGTCAAAGAAATCGTGTGCTAAGGAAACGTACGATCGTGCGATTCATACAGGATTGGATCAAATGGAATGGGGATCTGCCCACCTGCAATCGAACCAACAGGCTAAAGCTACAGGCCACCGACAACACAAAAACAACAATAAAACAAAAAAAAGCAATGGGAAGCACCATGTGCTTATCCCCAACAACATAGTGTGCAATTTGCACACCACAACAGGCTAAAAAGGTGCAATTCGTGTGAAAGTGTATACCAAGTGAAATATAAGCAATAATGAACTAAGAGTGAAGTGCAAGTGCATGAAATCGAGCTTAGATGAGTCCAAAAAACCCTATATAAATTGGATTCATCAAAAGCCAATAGTGAAGTCATTTCTTTATTTCAACGGTTTCACAGCATGATCTCTACGCAGTTTGACACCACTATCAAAATTCTTCGTACTGACAATGATCGTGAGTACAATTACTCAGCCTGCAAACACTATCTTGCTACTCACAACATTGTCGACCATACTTCCTATGTTTACTCACCGGCCAAAAATGGGGTAGCCGGACGCAAGAATCGTCATCTCTTGGAGGTTGCCTGGTGCCTTCTTCTTCACAAGAAGCTTCCTAGGTATTATTGGGGGATGTCGTCCTCACCGCTGTCTACCTTATTAACTGTATGCCCTTACATGTTCTAGGGTATAACACTCCCCTTACCACGCTTGGTGTCCCTCCAACAAATTTACCACCTCGTGTGTTTGGGTGTGTGCGCTTTGTCTGTATCCATCAGAAAACCAAACTTGATGATCGTGCTCACATGTGTGCATCATCGTCTATTCCCCAACTCAAAAGGGTTATAAATGTTTTGACCCCATCCACAAGAGGGTGCTTGTGTCCATGGATGTCACATTTCGTGAATCTGAGAGCTATTATGGGTTCTCACTTCCAGGGGAGGGGGGAACTCTTGTTTGATGGAAGTGAGTTCCTTCACGCTCGGTGATTCTCTCTCACCTACTCCATTGCTCGTTCCTCCTTTGGATCAATTTCACTCGACATCCTCTCCTGTTGCCCCTGTGCCAACTCCTAATGCTCCTGTAACACGATCTCAAGTCCCTCCGTTGCAGGTGTATTCTCTTCATTCTAAGGGAACAAATCACGAGCCCCTCACGGAATTCTGGAGCCGACATCTGACCAGTTGTCTGGGTCCAATGCTCTAAGGGAAGGTACCTCCACACAACATCCTTTATCTCAGTTTGTCACTTATTCCTATCTAACGGCTTCCCATAGGGCCTTTCTCACTTCCTTGTCTGTGATTTCCATTACTACTTTGTGGCAGGAAGCTCTCTCTGACGACAAGTGGAAGACAGCTATGCTTGAAGAAATGCATGTTTTGGACAAGAACCACACTTGGGACCTGGTACATCTGCCTAAAGGGAAGACTGTCGTTGAAAGTAAATGGGTATTTTCCGTCAAACAGAAAACTCTGAGTGTTGTGGAGAGATACAATGCAAGGTTGGTTGCAAGAGGGTACACGCGGACTGCAGGGATTAACTATCAAGAGACCTTTGCTCTGGTTGCAAAGATGAATTCCATAAGAGTTCTCCTATCTTGTACTGCCTGTAAGGGATGGAATCTTAGTCAACTGGATGTCAAAAAATCATTTCTTCATGGGGATTTCGAAGAAGAAGTATACATGGCTCTTACTCCCAGTCTTTCACCTAAAGGATGGGAAGGTGTGCAAGCTGAAAAAGGTCTTGTATGAACAGAAACAATCTCCTAGAGCGTGGTTTGGGAGATTCCACAAGGCCATGACTTGCTTCGGATATTCCCAGAGCAATACTGACCATACTCTCTTCATCAAACACAGGGATTGAAAGTTGACAGCTCTAATATTTTGTGGATGGCATCATCAAAACAGACGATGATCAAGATGATATTCATACTCTAAAAGAGAGGTTGACGAGAGAATTTGAAGTGAAGACTTGGGAATCCTTAAGTACTTTTTAGGCATTGAGATTGCAAGGTGCAAGCATAATATCTTTATATCGCAGAGGAAATACATTCTTGATCTCCTTAAAGCTTCAGGAATGAGTAGGTGTAGACCAGCTGACACCCCAATTGACGCTAACCACCGACTTGGAAGAGATGGTGAAACTATTGGAGACATCCCAACTTTTCAGAGACTTGTGACAAAATTAATCTACTTGTCTCATACTCGCCCTGATATCTCTTATATTGTTGAAGCCAAAAACTGGCCTCAACGAGAGTTTGGATCTTGGGGTGTAGCCAACGCCTACTTCTCCCAAAACCTGACCCCTGACTAACGACGAAGAACCTAGAACTGACCCAAAGCCTCAGCTGGGAGGTCTCTCCACTAACCCAGAAGATCTCTGAGCGCTTCCCCTCCAAAGCCAATTGCTGGGCAAGGAGAACCTCAGAAGGTACTAGAGGGATTTTAGAAATTATGAAAGTTTGCCTTCTGAGAAACTCCGCGGGTCTATTTATAGATTTTTAGAATCTGGTTTGCAAAAAGTGTAAATCTGTTGCTCTAAAATTACTAAAATACCCTCGGACTGGTCTGTCAAAAGCCAAACTCCGCTGCTTTGAGGAGCTAAATGCAGACCTAAGGGAATCCAGGTAATTTCACCTCTGGGCCCTACTGGGCAGAAGCCATTCCGCTGAGCTCTTAAGAAGCCCTTCCGCCTGCCTTTGGGCGAGATCCCTCCCGGCTGCAAAAAGCGTAGGCAAGAACCGTTCCGCGAGATGTTAAGAGCGCTGAGTAGCTCAACGCCGAGAGCAAAGGGGCGTTGAGTGGCAGAGCCCAACCCAGCGCCGACGCTGAAGGCACTCCACCAGCTCAGGCTCAAGTCTTCTCGCTTACCCTGGGCAGGGCCAATGTTGAAGGCATCCCGCCAACCCAGGCGCAAGCCTTCTCGCCTACCCTAGGCGGGAACCCTCTCGGCCCGCTTCCGTCTAATTCTGTTTTTAAGCCCAAAGCTAGCCCAAGGTCAGCCCCTTCCCGGGGTCTCGGGGCTCTGGGTCGCACTTAGCGAATGTGGGGTGTATATATACGGTTGGAGTAGTCAGCCAATATATGCATTCTTAAAAAAGTCATCATTTGGATGTTGCTCATCGCATCTTTAGATACCTCAAATCCTCACTGGGGAAGGGCATTTTATTTTTACCAAGTGATAATCTGGCTATTGAAGTGTACACTGATGCGGACTGGACTGTATCGGTTGAAGATCGTCGGTCCACCTCAGGTCACAGCACGATGGTGGGTGGAAATTTGGTTACCTCGAGAAGCGAAAAACAGCATGTCGTCGTCAGCTCCAGTGCAGAGGTAGAGTTTCAGGCTATGACTCACGGGATATGTGAAGGGCTATGGTCCCAAAATATCATGAAAGACCTTGGTCTTAAAGGGGAGGAGTCTATCAGGTTGTACTGTCATGATGATAATAAGCCAACCATCAGTATTGCTCATAATCCAGTGCAACATGATCGTACTAAACACATTGAGATTGATAGACACTTCATCAAAGAAAACATTGTAAGAGGAATTGTGGTTACTCCCTTTGTTCCATCCGAACAACAATTGGCCGACATTTTCACTAAGGGTTTGTGCACTAGGGTCTGTAGAAAGATTATTGGCGAGTTGGGCATGGTTGACATCACACACTCAGCTTGAGGGGGGGGGGTGTTGGTATTTGTGTAATTTTTGTGTTTCTTTTTGTGCTTTCCCTCTTATATATATCTTGTAACGCCCAAAAATTATTAAGTCACATTCAATTTTAATTTCAGGGTCCGATTGTGAAAAAATTTAATTGAGCCGACAACCTATGGAGGTAATAATTTGTACTTGTCGCGATGATTTAATTTTTCGCTCGAGTTTTTTTCGCAAATGTCCACCTTCATGGTCTTAGGTCAATTAATAACATTAATAATAATGGCATTAAAATGATAATAAAAATAATTAGAATTTTCCCCACTTAAATACATATTCTCCCCATTGCCGGTTCACGCTAATAGGAACGGTTGGTCGTATGATTTAAGCCACATAATTAGCGGAGCGGTGTATCTCCGGATTTCCGCCCAATTCTTCTTCCCCCGTAGACACCCGCTCTGTCTCCCGTAACAAGGAGAAATAGTAGTCGAAGCCCTGGCCGACCCTTTCTCCTTCACCGGAATCCGGCGCCGGCCACTCCTCTTTCCTCTACTGACTCTGGTGACCTCCCTCCTCTTTTCAAGTGCAGTGGAAGTTCTTGTTTCCAACCCTAGCCTGTGGAGGAAGTTTCCTATTTCGATGTTTTTGGTTCCGGTGAGTATTGTTTCTCGCTATCTTTCAGTTTCTAGCGGAAATCATCAAGGTTAGACCCCAACTTTGATTACCCTTCATTTCTCTTGCTCTAATTTAGGAATCGAAGAACTCGGTCTTCATCAGTGCAAATCAACCACCTAATTTGGGGTCTAACCACTGTTAGATCAAGGTAACACTTTCATTTACATTCTTTTCCTCTATATTTAGTCTTTTGACATCATTTAGAGTAAATTCACCGAAACTCTAAAAGGAGAAACGCTTAAGTTTGAGTTACCATATGGAATTTAGATTTTCGTAGTCGTTGGAGCAAAGAATTGAAGAAGCTTGACATTTTACTCCGATTCAAGGTGAGACTTTTCTCTTAGATTGATTCCAGCCAACGTATAATACACTATTGAGAATCGCTTCTAATTCTAAGAATTATATGAATTTTATATTAAGGATTTCCTAGCATTCAAAAAAGGTGTATTTCACCTATAATTGGAGAAGTTCTTAGTGATCAAACTTTTTGGAAGAATAATCATGTCACCCCGCTGCGTGTACGAGCGTCGAAACAACGCGGTAAGAAATTCGACTCCTTTTAGTCAAACAGATCAGATTATTTTTAATTCATGTTTTAACTATGTCAGTATACGCACTTGAAAGTTACAAGTTTCTATAGTCAGAACCAAGTCAAAGGGGTAGGTACACTTAGGCTAAATTATCAGATTCAGTTACATGAAAATCCTAAGCCCAGTGTAATTAACTAGAACGCTACCCCATGATTGTCACACTGAACACTAGTCCAGATTAATTCAGAAAATGGTGCGAGAGGCTCACCCTAGTATTTTTTGTGAAATCACACCACCGTGTTCTCAGGGCCAGTAGGCCTCCATACAAGTTTTAGGCTTAAGGTCGATGACCTTTGTATACAGATACAAAACTCCTCAAATAGAAGTCTGTGTTTCACTTGAGGGACATTTAGTTCAGGGCACAATAAGATTTGTCATTCAGACTACAGTTTTTAATTTGTGCGTGGTCGCCGTTAATAACAAGATTCAACAAGTTAGTGTTGAAACCTACAAAAATTTACAACAGTCTCATTCCTAAAACTTCATAAATAAACGAACTATGCAAGTAAGAATAGTGCGTCAGGAATCACAGTAGGTTGATTTTTATGTCCAGATAATGAACTATAGTATCAAGATTAATAACAAATATTTCTTCATATTCTAAATTTCAAGTAATGTTCATTTATTTTTAGTGTTGCTGGGAGTAGTAGTTTTTCTTGCATTTCAATAGGCCTGACCCTGCTAGAACTTGTTTTTACAGGGGGCTCAAGTAAGGGGATCCACTTAGGATAGGCGATGCAGTCTTCGCAGTCGTAAGTTTCTTTCAATTGTACGACTTTGTTATTGTACTTTATTTGCTTGTAGACACTGTGTGTTATTGTACTCCGATCATGTCTTGATGTATCAGTTTATTTCAGACTGACAGTATATCAGTTTCATAGTGTGACATTCAGTTCTAATTGGCTCTGTGAATTCAGCATTGTGAAGTACACTTTTATCTATAGATTTTTCTTACTCTACTTCCGTTAGAAGTTTTCTTTTATCACTTTTATTTATGTTTATTTTATCCAATTTTATACCGCTAGTTTTACTTTTGATCGCGGGCCCAGCCGGACTGCTGATTTCCTGTTAAACTAGGTTGGGGTGTTTCAATTGCTATCAGAGCTAGGTTTAAGACCCCTGGACCCAAAAAAATTCACAGAGCCGTAGTATTGTGTCAGAATAAAACTCATGTCAGTAGAGTCATCGAGTTTGTCTAACTCTTAATTTCACGGGTGTATGAAAATACCTTCAGTAATAGATCTTTGAGATATGTTTTTCGTAGTAATAATTCTTTTTCTGTCATTTAGACACATCGAGCCAGTGAAGCAGGAGAACCTTCGTGTCAGAACCTGGCTCTCGATATCGCCATGGGTGATGCTAATGCGCCACCTGCACCAGTAGCATCAGAACCGACTGGTTTGGCGGCGCAGATTGCAAAGGCAGTAACTGTACCTTGGTTGGAATTTCAAAAAGGACAGTCTGCAGGGATCCCAGTTCAAGTCCCAGCACCAGTCCTTGCACCTGTAGTCGTGGATGTCGGGATGGACCGTTACTTGAGGGATTTTAGGGACCACCACCACTCCAATTACAGTGAAGATGGAACCCTGATGGAGACAAAAGATTGGATAACAAACACTAGAGATTTGTTGAATATTATGGAGTGTCATGAAAATAAGGAGGATTCACTGACAACTTTCCTCCTTCGGGGTGAGGCAAAAATTTTGTGGATCAAGTATCTAGTTGATGATCTTGTCAGTAAGACATCAAGTTTAATTCTCCCTTCTATTACAAATTACTATCCATTTAGTGTGGCTTAATGTGACCTTTACCCTTGCCAGGTCGTACAGCAGATATGTTTACTTGGGATGATTTCTCTAGGGCTCTCGCGAACTGGTTCGTGCCCTCTTCAGCATGTCCAGGTCTCCAAGACAAGTATCTCAAGAACTTTCAAGGAGATAAAACTGTTATCGAGTATGAGCGAGAACTTACTCGCTCATCTCACTATACGGGCTCGATGTCAGGTGATGAGGCTGAGAAGTGCAACCGTTTTGTTGATAACCTGCGAGAGTCATTGAGACAGCCGTTGATGATCATGGTCAACATTCATTACAGAAGTCTGGTTGATACGACAAGAAGTTCAGAGGCTAACCAGCAGCGATTTCAAAGGCGCGATAATTTTTGCCCTAAGCGGCCACATGGTGGGACTGCTGGAGTAAAAAGAGGAAGTCAGAGTTTAAGCAGGGCAGTCAGTCTGGAGGCAAGCCCAGAGACTATCCCCTTTGCCCTAAAGAAAATCGTCATCATTTTGGGGAATGTTTGGTTGCATAAGATGTCTGTTACAAGTGTCAGAGAGCAAGACACGTGCGAAATTTCCCAGGGTCTGCGGGTAATCAGGTAATTTGACTTTGTACTTGGAATTTTTCTTATGACTAGGGCCTTTCTTCGTAAGTTTAACACATATACCGTAACATGATTTTCAGTCGAGGTTCGAGCATGGTGGATTGGGTGGGATCGATAAAGGAAAAGAAGTGATGGTCGCTGACCCAAAGCCAGCTCTAAGACGTGGTTTGGTTCAGCCTAGAGCGTATGGTCTTGGTCAACAGGAGGCCAATGATCAGGAGGATGTGGTGACAAGTTTGGAATTTTTATTTATTTAAAATATTTCATTTTTCCCTCTCCAAGTAACACTTAACCAAAGTAATATAAGTTTGCATTTAAGTATCCTCATAGTTCATAGCATACCGTCTAAGATCCTCTTTGATACGGGTGCATCACACTCGTTTGTAGTGGAATATTTTGCGCATAAGCTTGGCCTAGAAATCACCACCGACCCGACTCCATTAGATGTCATGATGCCTAACGATTCTGTGATGCAGACGAGCTATAAGTGTAGGACGTCAGTGTTATTTGGAGAAATAGAACACATAGTTGAGGCTTCCCTTTTACCTATTGCTGAATTTGACCTGATTTTGGGCATGAATTAGCTGACTGAGGTGAATACCAAGATAAATTACAGAAGGAAATTCTGTTAAAAGGACCAGATTAGTCTCTTATTTTCTTTCGGGGCTTGAAAAGAGTTTCCAAGTTGATCATTTCTTCAGTTAAAGCTATGAGGCATGTAAGTAAAGGTTGTTCCGCCTTCTTAGTATTGGTGCATGTAGAAGTCAAAGCCACTTTGCAGGAGGTACCATTGGTCTGTGAGTTTCCTGATTTCTTTTCAGAGGAACAACTTGATGTCCCTCCCTCCAGAGAGATTGATTTTCAGATTGATCTTATTCCTGGATCTACATCAGTGGTCAAGGCATCTTATCGCATGACTCTCAGAGAGTTGGCTGAATTAAAGATCCAGTTGTAGGAGTTGCTTGATTTGGGATCCATCAGACCAAGTACTTCGTCGTGGAGAGCTTCGATCCCTTTTGTGAAGAAAAAGGATGGTAGTTTGAGGTTGTGTATTGATTACCGTGAGTTGAATAAACTTACTATTAAGAACAAGTATCCTCTTTCAAGGATAGATGATTTGTTTGATCAACTCGAGGGATCTTGCACATACTCCAAGTTAAATCTGAGGTTGGGATACCATCAGTTGAGGATTCGTGATGGGGATATCCAGAAGACAGCGTTTAGTACCAGGTACGGATATTTCAAGTTTGTTGTCATGTCGTTTGGTTTGACTAATGCCACATCTATATTTATGGACCTGATGAACAAGGTATTCATAGAGTTCTTGGATTGATTTGTTATTGTCTTTATTGATGATATCCTAATATATTTTAAGAGCAGGGAGGAGCATGTCGCTCACCTAAGGACAGTCTTGGGCACTCTTACGCGGAATCAGTTATACATAAAATTTTCCAAGTATGAGTTCTGGCTCTTAGAGGTATCATACTTGGATCACGTGGTTAGTAGAGATGGACTTGCAATTGACCCAAAGAAAATTGAGGCTATCAGAGATTGACCAAGGTCGAAGACAGTAGCCGAGCTCCGTAGTTTTCTGGGTTTAGCGGGCTATTACAAGAGTTTATAAAGGATTTTTCTAAAATAGCCCTACCATTGACTTCTTTTACTAAAAAGGGAGAAACATTTAATTGGACCATAAAGTGTGAGCCTGTTTTTAAGGAATTGAAAACCAGGTTGTCAGAAGCATCAGTACTATGTCTACCTTCAGGCGTGGATGACTTTCAAATTTACAGTGATGCTTCAGGCCAGGGTCTGGGATGTGCTCTCATGCAGCATGATAACGTTATATCCCTTGCATTCAGACAACTGAAGAACCATGAGAAGAATTATCCTGTGCACGACTTGGAGTTAGCGGCTATCATCCACTCACTAAATATTTGCAGACAATACCTCTATGGTGTTCGATGTGAGATCTTCACTGATCACAAGAGCCTCAAGTACATCTTTGATCAGCAGGAGCTCAACTTGAAGCAGCCTGGGTGGATCGAGTTTTTGGCAGACTATGATGTTGATATTCAGTACCATTCAGGAAAAGCTAACTTAGTAGCAGATTCTCTTAGTAGGAGTTCAAGTTATTCACTCATTACACAGCAGGAAGAGTTGGTGCAAGCCTTGGAAAGGCCAGAGATCAGTGTGGTGCCACGCACTAGTTTTAGCCCTGTCAGTTTGGGTTGGAATGAGATAATGTGTGACGTCAAGGAGAGGATCTGTGATGCCTTGTCCTTTGATCCAAAGATGACAGAGATTCTGGATTTGACACAGGCAGGTCATAGTGATGACTTCATGGTCTGCGATGGGTTGTTGTTATTGTTTAAGGAAAGAGTATACATTACTGTTGTCGGTCTTCTTCGTGAGGAAATTTTAGTTGAGCCTCATAACTCCAAGTGTTCCATACATCCAAGCAGTACAAAGATGTATGCATACCTCAAGAAGTCAATTTGGTGGTCAGAGCTTAAGGGTGATGTCTCAGATTATATAGGGAAGTGCGAGACTTGCAAGTTGATTAAGACGGAGTGTCAGAGGCATGGAGGCAAGTTGCAGCTTCTTCTGATTCCAGAGTGGAACTTCAAAGACATCTCTATGGATTTTGTGCAAGAGCTCCCTAGATCCCAAGGTGGGAATAACTCAATTTGGGTGATTGTGGATCGATTGTTCAAGGTTGCACACTTTATTCCTAACAAGAGGACTGACCAGGGTCCAAGGTTGGCTCACCTGTATGTGGATGAGATATTCCGACTTTATGCTGTGCCGAAGTTTATTGTGTAAGATAGAGATGATAGATTTACTGCCAAGAATTGGAGGTATGTTCAAGGGCGTCTAGATACTCAGTTGAAGTTTAGTATAACTTTTCATCCATAGACTGATGAACAGACAAAGCGTACAAATACAACCATGAAAGACATGCTCCGGATGTGTATCTTGGACTATGACGACAAATGTGAGAAGTATATCACATTAGTAGAATTCACCTATAATAATAGTTTTCAGACAAGTATCGACATGACATCATTCGAGGCTTTTTATGACAGACGTTGTCGGACACCTTTATGTTAGGTGGAAAGTGAAGAGAGAGTTTCTAGCAAGGAATCATGGATAGATAAGACCACGACCCATATCAGACTCATCCAGGAGTGAATGAAGGTAGCACATGACAGACAAGCCAAGTACTATGATCAGCGACACCGAGCAGTAGAATTTATGGTTGGAGACTACGTTTATCTGAAGGTTAAACCAGACAAGGGAGTCTCTGGGATTAAGCGAATGAAGAAGTTGAGTCACAGATTTATTGGTCCATTCGAAGTACTAGAGCACATAGGTGAGGTTGCATACAGGTTGAACTTACACGAATGTATGAATGGATTACATGATGTATTCCACGTCTCCTATCTGAGGAGAGCAATCAAAGATCCTAATCAGGTGATCAGTACTAAGGATTTACCGATTGAGTCAAATCTGAGTATTAGTATTTTGCTAGTCAGGATTATGGACTCGAGAATTCAAAAGCTCAGGAACAGAGAGATTCGTATAGTTAAAGTCCTTTGGATGAATTACGGTCGACCTAAGTATACTTGGGAAAAAGAAGATGAACTTTGGAGCAATGATAAATATGTGTTTCTGTTCAATTCAGGTATGTTTGTAACTTTTGAGCACAAAAATTTTTAAAGAAAGGGCGATTTGTAATGACCTAAAATTATTGTCGCGTTCAATTTTAATTTCAGGGTCCGATCACGAGAAAATTTAATCGAGTCGGCGATTAGTGGAGGTAATAATCTATTTTTAACTATTTTATTATACATGATAATCAGATAATTAAAAGTCGGCAAGTAACTGTAAGCAATCTGTAGTACTCGCGATGATTTAATATTTCACACGAGCTTTCTTCGCAAATGATCGCCTTCATGGTCTTAGTTCAATTAATAACATTTAAAAAAATGATAATAAAAATAATTAGAATTTCCCCCACTTAAACAAATATTCTCCCCATTGCCGGTTCACGGTAATAAGAACCGTTGGCCGTATGATTTAAGCTGCATAATTAGCCAAGCGATGTATCTCCCGATTTCCGCCCGATTCTTCTTCTCCCACAGGCACTCGCTCCGTCTCTCGCAACCGCAAGGAGAAACCATATTTGAAGCCCTAGCCGACCCTTTCTCCTTCACCGGAATCTGGCGCCGACCACTCCTCTTTCCTCTACTGACTTCGTCGGCTTCCCTCCTCCTTTCCAGCGTAGTGGAAGTTCCCGTTTCCAACCCTAGCCGGTGGAGGAAGTTCCCTATTGCGATGTTTTGGGTTATGGTGAGTATTGTTCCTCGTTATCTTTCAGTTTCTAGTGGAAATCATCAAGGTTAGACGCCAACTTGATTACCCTTTGTTTCTCTTGCCCTAATTTAGGAATCGAAGAATTTGGTCTTCTTAAGTCAGAAATCAGCCACCTAATTTAGGGTCTAACAACTGTTAGATCAAGACAACGCTTTCATTTACATTCTTTTCCTCCATATTTAGACTTTTGACATCACTTGGAGTAAATTCCACCGAAACCGTAAAAGTGGAAAACGCTTAAGTTTGGGTTACTGTATGGAATTTGGATTTTGGTAGTCATTGGAGCAAAGGATTGGAGAAGCTTTACATTTTACTCCGATTCGAGGTGAGAATTTTCTCTCAAAATTCTTTTTCAATTGTTTTGATTCTAGCCAACGTATAATACTCTATTGGGAATCGCTTCCAATTCTAAGAATTGTATGAATTTTATATTAAGGATTTCCTAGCATTCGGAAAAGGTCTATTTCACATCTAATTGTAGAAGTATTAATTGTAAGTAGGGTTTAATTGATCCCGCAAAAAACCATAATTAATGAATAAGTAGGGTTTAATGATTAGTTTGTTTGTGATCATCTCCTCATATTATTGATCTAACAATAGCGGGGGTGTAGTGTTGTTTACATTAGAGGTGCTAACCTGTAAGTCATGTCTTATACTTGACCGGAGAGGGTTCCAGTGGGCCTTGCGAGGCACTGAGGGGAAAGAGTATTAGGTTGAGCGATCTTTTTAGTATGCATATGGGACTCGCATCCCAACCTACGACATGTGGCAGCTCCTCATGTCAATCGGTCACTTAGTACAAAGTTATTGTGTAGATGTGTATTTGGGTTAGTTTGGCCTTGAGTATTCATATATTATATGTATTGCATGCACTCTACATAACTATACATTTCATGCATAATTAGTTTGTTGAAACATGCTCGTTTTTAAATCTCATGATCTGTGTTTTGCAACATATACAACAAAGGAAAACATGGGGCTTCTAGAAAGAAGAATCATATAACAATCACGGCAAAGAAAATATCAAAAGGACGAATTAAGAATGCCACTCAATTTCTCAAAAGTACAAAGCGATGTTGTGAGAATTTGTTTGAGAAAATAATCAAAAGGAGAACAGCGATTCAGCGACATGTTCTGCACGAAGATTTTCATGGTGAAGGAAATCCAAACCCCTAAAAAACATAGACAAAAGGAAACACAGCACACCTTGCTTGTGGCCCGCTCCTTTCTCCACCATATGGCACTTAGTCTTCAAGATCTTCTTTCCAGCCTTCAGATCTCTTGGAGAAGCTTCCAATAAGGATGACATTTCTCTTATCGTGTCCAAACACAACGTACTTCCTCGGAACCTCCTTATCTATAGGTCAGGAGATACTGTTCCTTCTCTGACAAACTTTCTACAAGACGGCCACCACATTGGTTCAAATGCAAGCTTAATTTAACGGTAATGTCCTCATCCATGCGGAAGCAAGTGTAAATAAAGGGTCTACTGGATAGTAATCAGGATAGATCTGGTATTGCACAAAATCGAAGACACTGCACCACCCGGTCTCCTTATTTCTTAAACAACCTTATTCACCCCCCCCCCCCCCCCCCCCCGCTATGGGTGCCTGTAGATACAACACACTGGACATAAATTAATCTGCCAAATTCATGTATTGGGGTACTCTACCAAAGACTGGGCTTCTCTCATAATGTGTAACATCATAGTGCTCAACCTTTTGTCACTCTGTTTCTGGTACTACTAATGTCCTGATTATTTGTATGCATGAATTGCTCGCATTGTGCTTGGATGCCACCGCCCAAGCCCACATATATCGCCAATGTACCATCATCTACTACCTTCCATGAATCAAGAAACCTCAAAAAAATGTCCAAGTTGAATGCTACTGGATAGTAATCAGGATAGATCGGGTATTGCACAAAATCGGAGACACTGCACCACCCGGTCTCTTTATTTCCAACCTTATTCACCCCCCCCCCCCCCCCGCTATGGGTGCCTGTAGATACAACACACTGGACATAAATTAATCTGCCAAATTCATGTATTGGGGCACTCTACTAAAGACTGGGCTTCTCTCATAATGTGTAACATCATAGTGCTCAACCTTTTGTCACTCTGTTTGTGGTACTACTAATGTCCTGATTATTTGTATGCATGAATTGCTCGCATTGTGCTTGGATGGAACCACCCAAGCCCACATATATCGCCAATGTACCATCATCTACTACCTTCCATGAATCAAGAAACCTCAAAAAAATGTCCAAGTTGAATGCTACTAAGTATGTTGATTAGAGTATTTTCTTCTCATTCCTAGTGCGACCACCACCAGATCCTTCACTGTAAATTACCTCTCTCATATGTAGATCGGGATGTGAGTGATATTCTCGATCACACATGGTTCGCAATTTTTTTTTTGAATCTATTTAAGTGGTCACTCTATCATCGGAGGCCGCTTATCAGGAAGCCTACTGGTTGGGACTGAACTTCAACATCTCCAATTCTCCACTGACATTGCAACTTGGTAGAGGCATTTAGGGAGCTATTAGTTGTTATCTACAACGTTTATCATACTTGTATGAGATGATTCGAAAAAAGATTAGAGGAGGCTCCACAATAACCACATTTGATGCTGTTGTCATTTGTGACACCACCAAGAAACATCTTCTATGTAGGATTGTGTAACACCCCACCTTCAAGTATCCCATGACATGGGTCCGGCTAGGCCCAACTACATAGAATCTTCACCGGTAGACTATTCCAAAATAATATAGAAAGACATACACTGAAGAACAAGTGATTAAAACACAACGAATAAGTTTTAAGTGATAAAAATATGAAGAGAATGCCTACAACTCAAGCAATAAGATGAAGTCCTAGCCTTAAGGCCAACAAGCTCTCCACAAGAGTTCAACAAACTAGAAATATAAAGAAAAAGTACAACCACCCAAAAAGGGCTCATAAACCTGCAAGGAATAAACTAAAACAAGAGAACTCCAACCGCTCGCTAGAGACCCTAGCACTCCACCATCTCCTTCCCATACCAAGCAACCATCACTACGAAATGGAGCGCAAAAGAAATCAGCTACAAGCCGACCACAACTAGGTAACAAAGCTACTCCCCTGATAGACCTAGTGGTCCCCGGGGGGCTAGAACACCCTGCAAATTAACATCTCACATTATATAATAATACAAGTAGGTAACTGGCAGTATGAAGGAAAGCAGTCTAAAAATAGAAAGTTTACATGCAATTTAGCTATCAATAACATCCTACAGCACATATCAATTCCGATTCATCAGCTACAAGGGTCATTCACCCTTGAGTCAGGTTCGAGTAACCACCAACCTCAATCTAAAAGCTATGAGAGAGGAGAACAATTCTAACACTTGAGTTCTCAGCTACAAGTGACAAGTACCTCCCTTGAGTCCACAACATACATGATCAAAAGAGTGCTACCTTGGAGCTATCGCCAGGCATTAAGTACTACCACCGAGCGGTAGCTCCAGGAGTCGGTCATTTCCACGATTCAGCGTCCCCACAAATGACCTTTGAGGTTACAAACGCATTTTGGTGCACCCCATTCCGCTCAACACAACTAGAAGTCTTTACCATGAAGTTCCTGAAGCTACCTTTAGGTGTTAACAACTACCTCTGGTAGTTTTTCAAGGAATCAGTGAATCAGCTCCACTTTCATCCCTTTCTAGACTCCCCCCCCCCCAACCAAAACTTCTAATGACAATAGGAAACCCAAAGGTTTTCCACCGAAAATCCCTATTATATCTAACAAAAACTTCACCAAATTAGGTCACACACCCCGATTTGGCTTCACACACAAGATCTACGAAAAAGAAATCCAAGACATCATAGGAATAAGCCTAAATCTGAGGGGAAAGAGGTTGTTACCTTAAAAGACCTCCAATGAGTGATGGATCTCTGAGTTGCTTGGATGGAGAATGACCGTAACGGCTCTAGCACGCTAACTCCGATGACGGTTCGTCGATCCAATCACTAGAACTTCGACAAGCACACCTTTCCTCACATCCGGTGGAGAGATCTCCCCTCCTCTTGACCTAAGATTGGGAGAAAAGAAGAGTATGAATTGATATTAGGTCTTCAGCCCTGCTTAAGGGGTTTGGGCGAACACATCGAGGCCATCAGATCAAGTTCTAAAGGGTTAGGACAACCATGATCGCGGATCCTGGATTCTAGATCCGTTGGGGAATTATCGCACCGTGGTAACACCTATCGCCATACAATAGCAATTGAGCTACTACAGATGCAAACGCTACTGCCTGAGGTAACCCTTATCCCGCGGCGGCTGTTCCAAGATTTCCACTTCTTTGGAGATTGGGGTGTTACAATTATTCCCTTAAGAAAATTTCGTCCTGGAATTTTGACATATTACGCTAGGCATGCCTGAGAATAATTCAGGATGCTCCACGCGCATAAGTTGCTCCCGTTTCCAAGAGATCGTCTCATGCTCATAGTTGCCCCAACGAACTTTTACCATACAGATGCTCTTATTCCGCAATTGCCACACCTTAATATCTTCTATCCTTATTGGGTGAACAACGGTCGCTAAATTTTCATATATCGGTACCAAAGTTGACTCGACCACGACACTCAGCTTCACTACGACACCACAAAAAGGATGAAATGTCGAAAACATCATGCAACCCTCTGAGCTCTTCCGACAAGAGAACAACTTGATTTTCAGGTATACTTTATCCACATCAACAAACTAAACATTCATGTGATGCACGTTATAGTACGTAGCTTCCCGATCTTGGGCAATCTTCAAACGTTCTGGAATAGTCTTAATTAATTTGAACGCTTCAAACACTTCTTATTTGTTCAACAAACAAGTGTCACCCGCCTCCACCCAAGACATTGACGTATAACACCGTCTCTCATACAAGGATTCAAATGGTGTCATATTGACGCTTGCTTGAAAACTATTGTTGTATGCAAACTCGATCATTCATAGGTGATCCTCCCATTTCTTGTCGAACACAAGTGCACAGATTCTTAACAAGTCTTCCATGTTGCGGTTGGTCCTCTTCGTATGACCGTCAATCTACGGATGGATCGTCGTACTATATTTAAGTTTAATTCCAAGCTCTTTTGTATGTGTTTCCAATCTTTGGCAGTGAAACCCCCATCCCTAGCTCTAACAATACTTCATGGTATACCGTGTAGAACGATGTTTCGAACATAGAGCTCTAGAAAATGCTCTATGTTGTCGCTTTTCTGATTAGGGATGAAGTGAGCCACTCGGTCAAGCGGTCCACGACCTCCCAAATTGCATCGTTGCCATGTTGAGACCGCGACAATCCATGCACATTCATGTGCAGAAGGTGGATACAGAAGATAAATAGATAAGTGGTAAAAACTTCATACAGACTTGTGAACTGAAGTGATTGTTGAGGATACTTTTGAAAGATTTAAGTGAGACTTGCAAGTAATCCTCAACTTGTTTTGTGATTTTAAAGCTACCATCAACATATCTAAAATCTTGTGCTTTATGAAAGAACAAAACATATAAAGTAAATTATCACTTCATCAGAGATGAAATTATCAACAGATGATTATGCATTGTGTTTGTGAAGTTAGATAAAGAGTTCCTCGACATATTCAACAAAATTGTTTCATATTTTTTTGATATTTGTGTCGGAATGACTGATATATATATATATATACTCCAGATTGAGGTCGAGTGTTAAAGGTCATTTGTAAAAGGCACAAAAAGGAGCTCATTGAATATTTTCCTCTTTCTTATATTTAAGTTCAAATCTCCAAATGAATATTCTTCCTCATCTTTAACTCTATATAAAGATGGAGTTTCTATGTAATTTTTAAATATTTGGTAATAACTATTTTATATTTTAAATTCTCACCTCTGATGAACAAATCAATTATAATAACTAAAATAATATTATAAAATCTCAAAAAGTCGCTACTTATTTACACAACACTATTTGTGAACCATTTTCTGGCACAATATCGGTAAAAAAGTAACATGACAGAGATGTTTCAAAGTACATATGAACTTTTATGCAACAACACATGCTTAACTTACCACTGACAGTTAAATTATATTAAAATTCCATCCATGTTTGAATTCCAGCCATATTAAAAGACATACCTCATGGGATTTTTGCAAGCTTCTAGAGTTGTTGCCTCTGTGCTCCCAGAAGCACATCCAAAAACACGGAGAATATTGCTGGTTTAACACAAGTCCATATTTAATCATCATCACAAAAACTAAGATCAGTAGATTAATCCATTATCAAAAAAATTAAATAAAAAAATACCTATATGAACCAGTAGCTACCCGAAGTGCATTTCCGCTTATGCAACAATCAAATTTGTCAAATAGTGAATCACTTTCATATAAATCACAGAGCTGCATAATAAGTGAACTAACATAAACCAAACAAAGAAAGAAAGAAATGATTGTTTGTTGCATCAATTACTGATTAAAATCATGCTCATGAATACCTTAGACCTCAAATACTCGTGGATTTGAAAAGTTGTAACTGGACCAGAATTCATGTTTATATCCCACAGCTGAAAAACAAATACAAATAAACAGGAGGAAAGGAGGAATTTAAAAAACAAATAATATATTTTTACTTGCAGTGACAGTCCAAACTCCAATGGAAGCTAATTTAGCAGGACAAGGAAAATGCATAACCAACACAATATGATTATGCACCTGATTAATGACCATATTCCAAGAATAACACTATACACCGGTTCAGCGTGTTCAAGGATGGGCAAACAATACAAAAAAAAGCATCTATGGGTGAATGCAGACCAGGACAAGGTATACACTGATAATAAAAGAACGGGAGAGGAATGTGATCATAATGATAAACTTCAATGATGGCATAACTAGCATGAGTATTGACGCAGAACGAATCTATAGGTGGACACGATCAAGTGATTCCATAACCCTAGATGTCATGCAAACTGTTAGAAAAGCCCAATTAAGGGCCCATGTTTTCTCCTTTCTCTCTCCTTGTATTAGTCCCACATCATTTACTAGGATTTCTCTCTTCATTCTTCTCCTATATAAGTGTATGTATACTTGTAACTATTCATTCAAGAAGTATATACAAGCTTTGAGGCCTCTCTTTACATGGTATCAGAGGATAACGTATCCTCCAGCGGACTCCCATCTTCTATCCGCATCTCCTCCTGCGGCCTGGTCTCCTAACCGCCTCACGGTCTCCGATCTCCTTGCGGCCTGCTTCCATATCCGCCTCCTTCCCCAGCCCGCCTGGCTTCTGCGGCCTCTTCTCCCTACTCCGTTTCCTCTTCTCTCTGTGGATCCACCCTCCTCCTCAGGCTTCTTATAGCCTCTTTTCTCAGTCCTAAAGGGGCCCACCTATCCCTGCAACCTGCGGGCTGCCTTCCATATCCGATGCGGGCTCCCTCTCTTGTCTGATGCGTGTTCTGCCCTCGCCGAGCTCTCCTCTCCTACAGCTCGCTCCTGCTTCAGTCCGCTGCGGCCTGCCGACTGCTTCAGTCCGCTGCGAACTGCACCTCGTCCTGCCGTCTTATTACGGATTGCTCCAGTTCGCTGCAGACTCTCTCCCTTCGCGCCCTGTTGTGATCGTCTTATATCCGTCGCGACCTTCATCTTAATCGTCGCGGCCTGTTCCTTTGCTTGCTCGCTCTCTCCTTTGCGAGCTCCTACTGCTAGCCGCACGGCTTGTTCTTCTATCCGTCGCGACCTTACTCTTAGTCGCCGCGGCCTGTTCCTTGCTCGCTCGCTCTCCCCTTTTGCGAGCTCCTGCTGCTCGCCGAACTGCTTGATCTTCTATCCGCCGCGACCTTCCTCTTAGTCATCGTGGCCTGTTTCTTGCTCGATCTCTCTTTTTGCGAGCTCCTGCTGCAGCCTCTTCTTGCTACTGTCCGCTCCCTTCTGCTCCTAGTCGCATTTTGGTCGCGACCTTCTGGTCGCTGGTTTGTCCGCCAAGACCGTGCGACTGCCTCTTCTATCCGCCCGACTTTCTTTCCCAGGCCGCCCATCTTCTTTCTTCTACTCGCCCGACCTCTTCTGCTGGACATGGCTTCTGATACTTCCGCTGCTACTTCTGCTCCACCGGCCTGTGCGGCTGCCATATCTTCCGAACTCCGTGATGAGTTACGGATTACTACTATCTCTCTAGCTGGAAAACGGAATTTCGTTGAGTGGGTTCACTCCGTTCGCCGGGTTCTGCAGACGAAGGGTCTTCTTCACCACTTGACCCGCGCTACACCAACTGCTCCCTCCGATGGCTGGCTTCGCGATGATGGTCGGGTCACGTCCTGGCTTCTAAACTCTATGGATCCCGAGCCCTACAGGATGGCTATGTATCATGATACGACTAAGTCCATGTGGGAGGAGCTTCATGCCTTTTACTCTGGCCATGACAGCCTACATCACCTATATGATATCATTTCCGATCTTCAGAATCTTACCCCGGGTGCTCCTGGTGATATGCTCTCCTTCGTGGCTAAAGCCAAGAGTTTGGCAGAGGCTTGAATTCAAGATCAGCCTCCTACTACCGATCTAACCACTCAACGAAACTAGAAAGAAGTTGTCGCCATCGCCATGATGATGTCCCGAGTTCCTCCCCACCTGCATAGTATTCGGACCCAGATTCTCTCATCCGCCACACCTCCTTTACTGTCTGATGTCTGCTCCATACTGCTAAAAGTCATGCCTCTTTCTGAGGCTCCTCATGTTTTTGCCCCGGTTCTTCTTCAGCAGCCTCTCCTTTCAACCCCTCCTCCTCGTGGATCTTCCACTCGGGGGGGCCGACCCCCGTCTCGAGGACGAGGACGTAGTGGTCGCTTTTCTATGAAATGCACCTACTGTGGTCGGGATAATCATCTTGAAGCTACCTGCTACCGCAAGCATGACCTACCTCCTCACCTTACTGCTACTATCTCTGCTGCTCCAGCTCCTACTGGGTCTTCTGTCACTGATCCGGCTACTACTACACGCCAAGACATTGATGAGCTACGCACCCAACTTCAACAACTTCAGGGTGCCCTCAGCCGCTCCTCCGGCTCTATTACGTCCTTTTATGCGGAAGGTATAACCTGTCTCTCTCATAGTCCTTGCTGGATCGTTGATTCCGGCACTACTCACCATATTACCTCCCAGAAGCCCACAGAGTACCCACAGACGCCTCATCCTTCTTGCATCACTGTGGCCAACGGTGTCACCCTACCCGTCTCTGGCTCCGCTCCTCTTTAGCTTACGCCGCACATTTCTCTTTCCTCGGTTCTTCACGTTCCGGGGTCTCCTTTCAATTTATTATCTGTTAGTCGTCTCACACACGACCTTGATTGTTGCATTACCTTTTCACCTTCTTCTTTTCTTATGCAGGATCGTCGCACCCGGAGTACCATTGGTAAGGGGCAGCTGTTGAATGGGCTGTACATCTTGGATATCCCACCTACTCTTCTCTCCGCCGTCTCCACTGTTGATTGGCATCGCCGCCTTGGGCATGCTCCCCTTCCGATTCTCAAGCGGGCTCTTCCTGATGTACCTCTACGGGAGTTCTCTTGTGAATCTTGTATCTACGGCAAACAACATCGTTCTTCTTTTCCCCCTGCCTGTACGAGGAGTAGTACTCCTTTATCTTTAGTTCATTTTGATGTATGGGGTCCTTATAGAGTCCCCAGTATTTTTGGCTTTCGCTAATTTGTCACGTTCATTGACGATTACTCGTGTACCACGTGACTCTATTTACTACATGATCGAACTGAACTTACCGTTGTGTTTCGCTCCTTTTTACTTGAGATGCGTACGCAGTTCGCCACCCCCCTCAAAGTAATTCGCACTGATAATGCTCGCGAGTATACGGGTCGCACCTTCTTTAGTCTCTGCACCGAATTTGGTGTCATCCATCAAACTTCATATGCGTATACCCCTCAGCAAAACGGGATGGCGGAACGAAAAAAATCATCATCTTCTCGATATTGCGCGCTCCCTTATGTTCCAAATGCACGTTCCAATCGAGTATTGGAACTTTGTTGTATCCACCGCCTGTCATCTCATCAACCGCCATCCCTCGTCTGTGCTTAATTTTGCCTCACCCATCCAACTCCTCTATCCCTCCACCAACCTCACCTCTCTCACACCACAGATCTTCGGGTGTATTTGCTATGTCCACCTTCTTGGCCCTCCTTCCGATAAACTTGCTCCTCGGGTCGCAAAGTATATGTTTGTTGGCTACTCCCGCACTCAAAAAGGGTACGTCTGCTACTCTCCTTCTGACGGCAAGCTGGTCGTTTCTGCGGATGTCACCTTCTGCGAAGACCAGCCCTTCCACTTACCTAGCACCACCTCGTCTTCTGCTCCCTCTATTCCCCGGCCTGTCGTACCGGTCAGGCCATCTTTGCCGTCCTCTTCCTCCTCTCCCCACGTTCCTCCTCAGGTTCCTCCACCACTTATCCGTGTCTACTCTCGTCGCTCATCCAAGGATGCTCCCGTGACCCAACTCCCCACTACCAGCGATACCTCGGCTACGACAGATCCTGCTCCTGTCTTTACAGTTCATCCCTTGGCCAACTACGTCTCTCTCCATCGGCTGACGCCGCCTCCCTACGCATTTGCCACCTCTCTTTCCTCTATCTCTATACCTAACACTGTGCAGGAGGCGCTTCAACACCCGGGGTGGCGGGCCTCTATGAACGATGAAATGTGGGCTCTCTAGGCTAACCAGACTTGGGATCTGGTTCCTCTTCCTGCAGGCCACACCTCTGTTAGCTACAAGTAAGTCTTTGTTATTAAACATGCGGCGGATGGTACTATCGACCGTCTGAAGGCCCGCCTCGTGGTACGGGGCTTTACTCAGCAACATGGTCTTGATTACGAGGAAACCTTCTCTCCCATGGCAAAATTGAGCACGATCCGCGTTCTTCTCTCCTTGGCTGTTCATCGTCACTGGCCACTTTATAAGCTGGATATTAAGAATGCCTACCTCAACGGCGATCTACAGGAGACAATTTATATGCAGCAACCTCCCGGGTTTGAGACCACGGGGGAGTCTTTGGTATGTCACCTTCGGAAATCCATTTATGGTCTCAAACAGTCCTCGTGTGCGTGGTTTGAAAAATTCAGTAAAGTGGTCTGTGCTAGTGGCTTCACTCGGAGCTCGGCTGATTTTTCTCTCTTCACCCGACACCAGTCAACCGGGACTGTGATTCTTCTGGTCTACGTTGACGATATCCTGATTACTGGCGATGACACGACAGGAATACAACAGATCAAGAAACAGTTAAATTCCGCCTTTCAGACCACAGATCTGGGCAACCTTCGGTACTTTCTCTGGCTCGAGGTCGCACAACGCTCTGATGGTCTTGTGTTATCTCAAAGGAAGTACTGTATGGACCTCCTTCATGATGCAGGTTATTCTGGGTGCAAACCTGCGGAGACTCCTATGGACGCCATCACAAGCTCTCGGCCCATAGCTCTGATTCTGACAAGCTGCTTACAAATCCGGAATATTACAGACGCTTGGTTGGGAAGCTGATCTACCTTACGGTGACTCGACCGGACATCTCGTTTGCTGTGGGAGTTGTGAGTCGGTTCATGCACGCTCCTCGGACATCTCATCTTCAAGCTGTCGAGCGCATCCTTCAATATCTCAAGATCGCCCCCGGACAAGGACTTCTGTACAAGCCATCCATATTTCCATCTCTTGTCGCGTATTCTAACGCTGCCTATGCAGAATCTATTGATGATAGGCGCTCCACAACTGGGTTCTGTACTTACTTTGGTGGACACCTCATAACTTGGCGTAGCAAGAAACAGACTGTGGTTGCGCGTTCTTCTGCTGAAGCCGAGTACCGAGCTATGACTGCTGTTGTTTATGAGCTAACCTGGCTTGAAGGCCTTCTGGGAGACTTGGGTGTTCGTCTCTCATCTCCGACAACCTTATTTTGTGACAGTCAGGCAGCAATTCATATTGCCAAGAATCCGGTTTTTCACGAACGCACAAAGCATATCGAAGTTGACTGTCACTTTATCCGGGAAAATGTACAGTCAAAGAAGATAGATTTGGAGCATGTTCCTACTACCAACCAAGTTGCGGACATCCTGACGAAAGCTCTCTCCAGGTCGCTATACTATCATTTTTTATCCAAGCTTGGTGCCTACGACTTGTACGCTCCAGCTTGCGGGGGAGTGTTAGAAAAGCCCAATTAAGGGCCCATGTTTTCTCCTTTCTCTCTCCTTGTATTAGTCTCACATCATGTATTAGGATTTCTCTCTTCATTCTTCTTCTATATAAGTGTATGTAAACTTGTAACTATTCATTCAAGAAGTATATACAAGCTTTGAGGCTTCTCTTTACACAAACAATCACAACTAAACGTAATAGACCCAACAATAATTCTAAAATGCGAGAGAAATTCAAACGCACACAACCTTGCAACATAAACCTAAAACCTAATGGGGTGAATGAGTCAATAATACAATGAGTTCGGACATATAATTAATTAAACAATATTTATTTCAAAATTGTCGCACTTTTAATCTTATTTAAGCACAGACAATCAAGTAGTAAATCGGCGACTATTGCAAAATAAATTCAGAGGGCACAAAAAATGAAATGTGAAGCGAAAAAATATTGCACGTCTATAAAGAGATATAATAGTCAAATCAAAATAAGTCAAATATTGCTAGCAATGAATAATTATTCGTGCACTAAAGGGGAGTGAAAATTGAAATTTAAAAGTTCAACAAGTAATTGATGTCGGTGGCGGTGGGAAGACCCAACGGTGGTACTCGCTGTCCGGAAGTGTAGTAGCTGCAATTTGGGGCTGATTTAGGACTGTTTAAAGAGATTGGAGGCTGTTTTAGAGGTGACAGAAGGGTTTAGGTAGGTGATATCGGCTGGCCAGGGATGGTGGGGGATGTTTGGTGTGGATTTCAGTGGGGAAGGGGTTGTGGAGGGAAGGGAAGGGGTTGTTTCTGCAGGAAGGACTTATGGAAGTGCTAGGACAGGGAAGACCATGGGGAAATGGTTATGTGGAGTGGTTTTAGGATGGGAATGCTGCTGGAGAATGGAGGAGGCTGGTAGAGGCTGCTGGAGGGGCGAAGGATGGTTGGAGAAGTGGAGAAGCCGTGGAAATGAAGGGGGAGGGTTGTTGACGGTTGTAGGAAGGAGAAGATGGCGGAAGGCTCAAACCAAGGCACTGGAGAAGATGGCGATGGTGGGTGAGAGCTGAGGGGAGGCTGGCTGCAACAAGGAAGGGTCTTGATGACGAGGAAGATGGCCTGAGGTGGATCCAAAGAGGGAAACAATGAGTGAATGGGGTCCTGTGGACGGGAATGGCGGCAACCAACAACAAAGTGGAAGGAGAAGATGGCGGAAGGCTCAAACCAAGGCACTGGACGCAGGAAAGGTGTCAAAATGGTGCGTCGCACTCCCAGGAGGCGGAACCGGTAATGTCGCACTGTGCAGGGGATGGCATTGCACAAGCGTGATCGAGCGATTCTTGTTTCCAAAACAAAATTCTTGATCGCTTTCAACCGGCTGCTATAAGTGATATAAAGGGTACGAGAATTAGGTAAAATTTATTCGATGCCCGTGATTGCCCAATGTATAATTTAATTGTACTCTCAAAAAAAAATCCTAAAAGAAAATACATAAAAATAGGAAATTTCAAGCCGGTCGCAACAAGGGGCTTGGAACGTCCATCTGACGATCCAAACTTTTCACTCAATAATTCATCACATGTTGTGCGAACAATCTCCATCAAGTATACAACAAAAACAGTAATGAAAATAACCAAGAACATTCATCGAAGATTAGATTGTAAATCATGACAAAAAAATGATCATTCCAAGAAACATAGCACCACAATTGTGTTCCCGTATTTTGTTTGATAGAAAAGGGGCACAGTGGCTGAACGAATCAAAATTTCCTCTTCTTGCAGCTCTCAGCACACATCAGGTGGCTTTGCTAAACGATTTTAGCAAATTCTTCCCTCTTACCCCTGATCAGTTCTTTAGTAATATAAACAGTGTATGTCAAAATTACCATACCTCTTAGCTACCTAACATTAAAACATATAACTCCTCAAACTGGAGCTAGGATATTGGACAATTCCAAGTAATCACAAATCTTCTTTAATCGACTCAACGTTGCAGCTTTTGTGAAGATATGGTGATAAGGATCGACTAGATTTTGGAGCACGAGCTTCAAGGAATATTTGGGATTGTTCCATAACCTGTCATATTTGGCATCATCCAATGCATGATCCAAAGCCACAGTCGGATCAATGTTTGGATAATTTTAGTTTTTTTGTTGCATTTAGTGAGAATAGAAAATCGTCATGTGTGGTCAATCATAAACATCAAAGATGATTGCCTAAGCATGTTCTATTATAAGTAGATGAGGAGGGACTAGGGAGTGATTTTAGGGGGTCGCAAATTTTGGAGAGCTTTTTCTACAATCCTCAATGCGTGGTGCCAACTCTGTCACCCAAAGTGCCAACTCCTATGTAATCTTTCTCCTTTTGTGTTTCCCTTGATTTCCTTTGTATCAAACCCATCCTAGCCCTGAACTACAATAGTAGAACCCTCCCTAAAGCAAACTGTGACTCGCCAGGCACTCTCAGGCCTAGCCCACTTCCTACACAGCCAAGTAACACCTTCCTAACTCAACATCCGACCACCCAACAGCACCTTCCCAACTTCCTAAACAGACCCGCAACATCTTCCCAACTTCCTAAATAGCCCATTAACACCTTCCCAACATCCAACCACAACCCACTTCCAAAAAACCCAATAGAACCTTCCCAACTCAACATTTGACCACCCCAAGCCCCTTTCCCTTGCAACTAACCATTCTCCAAGGTCCCATCCATCTGCCACCAACCTCCTGACCACTAAACAGTCACTACCAACAACCCCTCCGGCCATCCTAGATCCGCCTACCCCCTTCCTGCACTTAAAGACCTTGGTAGACCCTCCCTCTTACGCTCACTTCAAAACTAAAACCCAGCAACCCATGGCTAGCTACTAACAACCCACAAACAGGCCAAATCCACAGTCGGATCAATGTTTGGATAATTTTAGTTTTTTTGTTGCCTTTAGTGAGAACAGAAAATAGTCATGTGTGGTCACTGGTCAATCATAGACATCAAAGATGATTGCCTAAGCATGTTCTACTATAAATAGAAGAGGGAGTGTGATGCATCCTTCGTCGCAACATAAGTCACACATTTTAATTTTTCAACATTTATTTATTACCGTGTATTTTTCCGTGCACCTGCTTTTATTTAAAATTATTTGGCTCTTCGGGTTGACTATCTGTTGAGATCTTAAATGAATAGGTCTGATAATTTAGGCAGGTAGGACGTAACGAGCAAGCTTAAAATTATTTTAAAACGTATAAATTTAAAATTTAAAATTTAAACTTGAGGTAGAAAGATTTGAGAAAAAGTGGAAATAAAAAGTTAGGAAGTATTTTGAAATCTACTTTTAAGAAATTTGGAAACAAAATTTCCGATATTTATTTTGAGAAATAAATATGGGTGTAATATCAGATATCAATTAAGGGTTGAGAATATTTGGAAATAGAATCAAGGTTGTTAATGTGGTTGTACTATCCTATTTATATATATATGGGTGTGACTGAGTCAATAGGACAAGAAGTCATTTTTCTCATCCATCGTAACCCTAACATGGTATCAGAGCACATCCGCCGCCGGCTCTAGTCTTCCGTGCGCTTCCGCTTCCGTCCCGCGTCGGATCTTCTCCGTCTTCCGTCCCGCATCGCAGCTTCCCCTCTCCGCCTTCTCCCGCGTCGCAGCGCTCCGCTCCGCCTTCTCCCGCGTCGCAGCGCTCCGCGTTGCAGCTTTCCCGGGTCGCAGCTTTCCGCGTCTGCTCTTCTATCCCGTCGCACAGCAGCGACAGTCGCAGCCGCCTGGTTTCTTCCGCGACCTGACGAAGGCGTGCTCCATTCCGATGCCGCCTGCCGTCCTTCTCTAATTTGTCGTGTGCTTCTGATTGCTGCCTCTTCTTGATGTTGCCGCAAGTTTGTACCTCTCCTCCCGCTGGTTCCTCTCGTCTCCTCCGGATCTCCCTCACATGACCTAGGGTCCATCAACCCCTCGTTCTCCTGGAGATGGGTGACTCGGCTACGAGCACCACTCAGACGACTGTTCCCTCAGGGGATTCTACCAATACTTTTCCTCCTAATGCGAGGCTGGCTACTACTATCCTTACCTCCTCCAACTTTCAGTTGTGGAAAAAGGGGGTTACTATGTCTCTAGCAGGCATCCGACGTACTCACCACCTTACTCGTCTACCTACGCATGTTGTGGGGAGCGCTGAATACGACGATTGGTAAAGTGATGATTGTCGTATCTTTGCAAGAACTGTGATAGCACCAAGGAGTTATGGGACACTTTACATATGATGTTTTCCCAGGCAAACAACCTTTCTCGCCTTGGTGAAATTTTTCCCAAGATGGCTGAACTACGGCAAGGAGCTCGTCCTGTCACCGAGTACTTCGCCGAATGGAAGGTCCTTGCCGATGAAATCCTGGATCTGTGGGAGATCCCCTCTACCCGTGAAGGACATCAGGCTCAACGTGAGCACCTTGTTCTAGTCTGGCTTCTGAACGGACTTGATCCGAACTTTTCAACAACAAGGACAGAAATGCTTGCGAGTCCTACTTTGCAGACTGCTAGTGTGTACCATCGGCTGACTAAAGCAGGCTCTGCCTCTTCCCCAGCTGCACTACAGGTTTCCTCTAGCGAGTCAATGGCGCTGGCCTCTCGAGGGGGAAGGGGGACTAGCCGAGGTGGTCGATCTGGTTCTGGTCGTGGTCGGGAGACTGATACACGACATTGTACTCATTGCGGACGTCGTGGCCACACGAAGGATACTTGTTGGCTTGTGCATGGAAAGCCAGACTGGGCGTCCAAGACCTCGTCATCTTCACCTCGATCTGCTCACGTTGCCGACTCGACACCTCCGGGTCCCCGCACTGTTCAAATCTCTGAGGATGAGTATCGTCGCCTGCAGGCTCTCCCGATTTCTTCTCCAACTCATAGTGCTGTTGTGGCCCAGACAATTCAGCCTGTTTGTACATCCCAGCGCCCCGTCCATTGGCTGGCAGATTCTGGAGCTTCTGACCACCTGACTAGTTCTTCAGGTATCTTACACTCATACCATCCTCATTGTGGGTCCTCTATCACTGTTGCAGATGGTTCCACTGTTCCTATCGTTGGATTTGGAAGCTGCAATGTGACACCGGATATGCCCCTATCCTCAGTTGCTCATGTTCCTCAATCTGCTTACAATCTATTGTCTATTAGTAAGCTTACTCGTGATTTAAACTGCACTGCTATCTTCACATCTTCTGGTTGCATTTTTCAGGAACAGTCGACGAGCCGTATTATTGGTAGAGGGAAGCTGCGTGGTGATGTTTATGTTCTGGATGAAGTTTCCCACCTTGCTTGTTCGGCTGCTTCTGCCAAACTCTTGGACCTCCACTTTCGTCATGGTCACCCATCTATGCAGGTCATGCGTCGTTTGTATCCTGAGTTTGGGAACGTTTCCCATCTCAGCTGTGAGTCATGTTTGTTTGCTAAACTCCATAGAGTTAGCTATGTACCTCGTTTGGATGTTCGTGCGTCTGCACCTTTTGATTTACTTCATTCTGATGTTTGGGGACCGTGTCCTGTCCCCACGTTGTTAGGACACAGATAATATGTTACCTTTATTGATGATTTCTCACGCATGACTTGGGTTTACTTAATGAAAAATTGCTCTGAAATGCTGTCAATTTTTCAACATTTGTGGAATGAAATTTTTACTCAGTTCTCTATTCGTCTGAAATGTCTCCGTACTGATAATGGGAGGGAATACCTGTCTCAGTCTATGTCTAACTTTCTCTCTGACAAAGGCATCATACACCAAACCAATTGTCCTGATACCCCCCAACAAAACTGGGTTGCCGAACGAAAAAATCGCCACCTTCTTGAGGTTACCCGTGCTATTCTCCACCATAGGCAAGTACCCAAACACTTTTGGGGCGATGTTGTTTTTACTGCTGCCCATCTCATTAATCATCTTCCTACCCATATCCTTCAGGGGGAGACACCCTATCACATCCTTTATCCCGATCACCCGGAGCCTCCTCTACCTTTAAAGGTATTTGGGTGTGTGTGTTATGTTCGGGATGCTCGTCCCTCCGTTTCTAAACTGGATCCTCGCTCTCTAAAGTGTATCTTCCTTGGATACTCTCGGACTACCAAGTGATATCGATGTTATTCTCCGGAACTTCACAAATATATTCTCTCTTCAGATGTCGTCTTCCTCGAATCTGACTCTTATTGTACTACTGGCTCTCTCCTTCCAACTTCACCTTATGATCCCTCCCTTGATGATATGTTGGTTCCTCGTCATGATCCTGCTCTTATCTCTCCGACCGACAGATTGTGTCCCCTTTGGGGACAAGTCTACTCTCGTCGCTCTTCTGATAGAACCGAAATGTCACCACCTCAGCCTACCTCGACCACTGATGGCACAACAACTATTCCTCCAATTGCACCTACTAGTGAGCACCTGCGTCGAACTGAAGTGCCTGCTGCTCCACCTCCGGATCGTACCGAGCTTCCTATTGCTCTCCGAAGGGGAAGTCGGACTTGCCAGAATAAACCTCTATATGTAAGCTCTTATCAGGGGTTGTCTGCCTCTCATACCGCTCTTCACTTGACTTTGGATCAACACACCATTCCTTCAACGGTTGGGGAGGCCAAAACTCACCCTGGATGGATGGCTGCTATGCACGAGGAATTGACGGCACTTCAACGGAACAATACTTGGGAACTTGTTTTGTTGCCTCCAGGCAAGCGTGTCATTGGTTGCAAATGGATATATTCCGTTAAAGTAAATGTTGATGGCTCTCTTGCTCGCTTGAAAGCCCGCCTAGTTGCCAAAGGTTATGCCCAAACTTATGGCGTGGATTATGAGTAAACTTTTGCTCCTGTTGCCAAGATGTCTTCTATTCGTATCGTGATCTCTCTTGCAGCCACTCACCGGTGGCCCCTTTATCAGTTGGATATCAAGAATGTGTTCCTTCATGGGTCCTTGGAAGAAGAAGTGTATATGGAACAACCACCTGGGTTCGTTGCTGAGGGGGAGCGTAACAAGGTGTGTCGCCTCCTTGCTTCTTTATATGGGTTGAAACAATCCCCGCGTCAGTGGTTTGCTCGTTTTCAATCCGTTGTAATCAAATTCGGGCTTAATAAGAGTATCAAAGACTCGTCTCTTTTTTATCGAAACTCCTCAGCTGGTACCGTGCTTCTAATTGTGTACGTTGATGATATTGTCATCACGGGTAGCGATTCTAAAGGGATAACTGATCTCAAGGCGTTCTTACACTCACACTTCCAAACCAAAGATCTGGGGCATTTGCGATACTTCCTCGGAATAGAAGTTGCTGATCATGACGACTCCATCTTTGTTTCTCAACGTAAATATGCTCTCGATCTGTTATCTGATCTGGGAATGTCTAACTGCTGCCCTATGGATTCTCCACTTGAACCAGGAGAAAAAGGTCCTCATGCCGAGAGCAAATCTTTTGAATCTCCAGAGAAGTATCGAAGAATCGTTGAAAAACTTAACTACCTTACTATGACTCGCCCTGATATTGTCTGTGTTGTGAGTAAGGTCAGTCAGTTCATGGCCACCCCAACTATCTCACAATGGGACTATGTTCTCCGTATTGTCAGATATATAAAGAAGGATCCTGGTCTGGGAATATCATACAAGAATCGTGGGCATTCTAATATAGAGGTTTACTGTGACTCCGACTGGGCAGGATGTTTAGCCACTCGGAAGTCTACCACGGGATTTACTATATTCATGGGAGGAAATCTTGTCTCTTGGAAGAGCAAGAAACAGACCACTGTCGCCAGATCTAGTGCCGAGGCAGAGTATCGGGTAATGTCACACACAGTTGTCGAGATCATGTGGATCAGACAGACCCTTTGTGAAATCGGATATCCTGTCCAAGACCCAACTCCATTATGGTGCGATAATCAAGCTGCAATACAGATAGCAACTAATCCCGTGTTTCATGAACGCACAAAACACATCGAGGTCGACTGTCACTTCGTGCGTGAGAAGTATGAAGAAGGTCTTATTTCCTTAAGCCATGTAAAGACCGGGGATCAAGTTGTTGATATTCTCACGAAATGAGTTACTGGTGTCAGAATGAATTTCATATGTAACAAGTTAGGTCTGGGAAGTTCCCACGACCCAACTTGAGGGGGAGTGTTAACGTGGTTGTACTATCCTATTTATATATATATGGGTGTGACTGAGTCAATAGGACAAGAAGTCATTTTTCTCATCCATCGTAACCCTAACAAAGGTTATATATATCATGTTGCCCACGTTAAGGAGGCAGCCAGACAGCATAGAATTGAATTTTCCACTCAATTCTTGGCATTGCCGGCCTCCTCCTGTACATCCACATCCCGCCGCCGCTCAAGCGTCTCGACGCCGACTACAACAAACCCCTCTCCGTCTCTACCTTGCCTTCTCTTTGGCGAACCACCCGCTCACTGTCGTCGGTAGAACCTCCCCACCAACGCCATTTCCAGATCCTCGAGCACCCGACAACTCTGCGTGCAGGAGAAGTACGGTCGTCGTCCAATCTCTGTAACGGCACCCTCCAGCGTGCGCCGTCGTCACCAGCAAACCGCGACAGGCAGTCGTCGACACAGCTGTCTTCCCCGACGAGCTTGTTCTTCATTGCATGTGTGAGGTTTGCTCTCGACTGCGAGCTCCTAATACGGCAAACCCTACCAGCAAACTGTCAGAGCATTAAATGTTCTTCCTGAACTCAGATTGGACTACTCTCTTGCGGTATCATCCCGATTTCCTGCCCCATTGCTTAGTTTTAAATTTATGTGTATTTTAAATAATTAAAGGCTTGCCCCGAACGTTCGATCGCTTGGATTATTGTTATTTCATAAATTATTGTCTGTGATTTATGTCTGTGGTCGTACGAATTCCGTTATGGCTCGATCCGTTATGCGCCGATGAAATTTCCTGAATGATGAAAAATGATTTTACGGAAGTTTACCGTTAAAAGCAGTGCTACGTGTGAAGGCTAAGATTTTAGCAGCTCGTCCCTT
The DNA here is from genome assembly GCA_039513925.1 of Platanthera zijinensis. Classification (NCBI taxonomy): domain Eukaryota; kingdom Viridiplantae; phylum Streptophyta; class Magnoliopsida; order Asparagales; family Orchidaceae; genus Platanthera; species Platanthera zijinensis. The sequence goes on from CM077091.1 coordinate 10,277,029, forward strand.
CTCAAAAATAAAAATCGACTTAATTTCAAATCTAATTTTTATTTCTTTAACAAAATAAAAAATTTTGATTAAAAATATTTAGTTTTTGAAGAATCCTAACCCTAGATTAAATCAATTTGGTATTAGAGGGAATCGACTCACTCCTATCGTGAGTCGGTCGATCAAGTTTTCTCTTTTATTAAAAAAAGCAAATCAAAAAGAAATAAAAAAACTATTATGCCTTTTAATTTAAAAACTTTATTTTATTTAAAAATTAAAAATCTTTATCTTATTTTAAAAATTATTATTATCATTATTATTTTATAAGTCAATTAAATTTTTATTAAGAAAATTTAATCAAATCATTTCAAATGAAGGAAAGGGCCGATCATTTAACAAATAGCGTAGGTTTAGAGAGTACCATAGGAGATTTAAATATTCGAATTAAAAATTGAACTAAAGTGGTAGCGTCCCTCGCCAATATCCACCCATGACATGATGAGCCCATTGAACTTAAGCGCCTAGAACACACACCTCCGAGCGATTTTTATGAACGCCTAGGACCCGATGAATGTCTAGTTTGGTGTTGTGACATGGAATATTATTTTAGTAGTAGCCAAGTACCTTTAAATAAACAACTCGAGCATGTGACCCGTAGACTTAAGGGGCCTGCCTTAGATTGGTGGAAACAACTTCAACGCATGAGAGATAAGTTGTGGTTGCCTCCAATCACTACATGGAATGTGTTCAAATTAGAGTTGCGCAAACACTATATCTCTCCCGATTACCTCCAAATCTTATATCGTAGATTTCAAAATCTACAACAAAGAGGGTTGTCGGTCGATGAGTACACTAATAAATTTATAGTCCTTCAATCGAGACTAGATATTCAGGAGGGTGACAAGATGATTTATCCCATTACCTGCACGGGTTACACTACTCCTTTAAGATTCAACTAGAGCTGCACAGTTATCGTAATTTAGAAGAAATTTCTGGTATGGCGCGTAGGGTAGAGTCTGAGTTTAGGTCTACTGCTAGACCTCTCATTAGTTGCGTCGATTCCCCAATTTGTACAAGCATAGATTCTCCTAGTGTTACCACCCTCATTAGCTCACTATCCCAATTTAACGCCACGGTAGAAATCCCTCCACTCGAAGAGACTCTTTCTGAGCCCTAGCTCCAAAAAGAAGAGATTCTTCCTCCTAATTATGTCATCCCAATTGAAGTCAAGACTCCACTTGCACCCACTGAATCTCCAACTGCAGTCACTGAGTTTCTTCCTGAGCCCCTGCTCCAGGAATAAGAATATTATAGCGATGAGACACTCATCTTGGATGATACGGTTTCAATCACAATTCTCCCAAAGATGGAATTGGCTAGTGAAGAGTCCCACACTTTAGGTGACATAGACTCGAACTACGTATGTCCTAAGTTTCCGAGCCCACTACACTCACCAACACTTGAGCCTAGTGACACTATGTTTGAAGATCACCCACACATAGCACTAGAGACACCACAAGACATTCATTTTATATTTGGGAAATATCATTTTATGACATTACATCTTATAAATATAAATCTTATCGGAAAAAAATTATTATCAAATTATCAATATATTCAACAAAAATTATGTTTTAAGGATAATAAGAAATCCTGAATTTTTCACACCAAATAAGGACACATGCTTTAAAGGATTTCTCTAGAAGCATTTATATGATAAAATTGAGATCAATTTTAAATTATGTAGTATTAAGTTAAATGTAAACAGATTTGTGAAATCACATAATTACATTAAATATTTAATATCAAAATTTTGTAATATATTATGGGGCCGAGAGGACATCACACTCGAGTTTAGTAGCGTTTATCACTCTCTAACCGATGAATTGACTGTAATCGTTAATAAGAGTTTGGAGAACCTTCTCACACGTTTAATCGGGGCGAATCTAAAGCAATGAGATCTTGTACATCCACAGGCAAAATTCACATGTAATAATATCTCCTTTTGAGATTTCCTATGCATTGCCCTGCCCACCTAACCGCATCAATCTTTCATTCCATGAACGTATTTTTTTCGATGTGCAAGCTCATATTAATTATTTAAAAGAATTACATAAATTTACTGCTAATATTTTGCGAGCAACCTTTGAACATTACAAACTCGCGGTCAGTCGTTATCGTTATGAGTTGTACTTTTTAAAGGGAGGTCTAGTGATTATTTATTGCAGGAGGTTTGATCTAGTTTATGATCAGAAGCGCATTGGGCCACCAGTTGAGCCACCCGTCGAGGCTACAGATATTCCACCCGATCTAGCACCAGTGATGACATTACATCTCTCCATTACCAGTTTTTGCAAAATCTCACCGGGGTCGAGCTCTTTGAACCCCGAGAGAATTGATGCATCCTTCATCGCAACATAAGACGCACATTTTAATTTTTCAACATTTATTTATTATCGTATATTTTTTCGTGCATCTGCTTTTATTTAAAATTATTCGGCTCTTCGGGTTGACCGTCCGTTGAGATCTTAAATAAATAGGTTCGATAATTTAGGTAGGGAGGACGTAACGGACAAGCTTAAAATTATTTAAAAACGTATAAATTTAAAATTAAAACTTGAGGTAGAAAGATTTGAGAAAAAATGGAAATAAAAAATTAGGAAGTATTTTGAAATCTACTTTTAAAAAATTTGGAAACAAAATTTTGGACATTTATTTTGAGAAATAAATATCGGTGTAATATCAGATATCAATTAAGGGTTGAGAATATTTGGAAAAGATACAAGGTTAAATATATCCTGCTGCCCACGTGAAGGAGGCAGTCGGACAACATAGAATTGAATTTTCCATTCAATTCTTTGCATTGCCGGCCACCTCCCATACATCCTCATCCCACCGCCGCTCAAGCGTCTCGGCGCCGACGAAAACAACAAGCCCCTCTCCGTCTCTACCCTAGCTTCTCTCCGGCGAACCACCCACTCTCTGTCGCCAGTAGATCCTCCCCACCGACGCCATTTCCAGATCCTCCGGCGCCCGACAACTCTGCGTGCGGGAGAAGTACGGTCATCGTCAAATCTATGTTTTGACACCCTCTAGTGTGCGCCCTCGCCACCAACAAACTGCGTCAGGCAGTCGTCGACACCGTTGTCTTCCCCGACGAGCACGTTCTTCATTGCATGCGTGAGGTTTGCTGTCGACTACGAGCTCCTAATCCGGCAAACCCTACCAGCAAACTGTCAGAGAATTAAATGTTCTTCCCGAACTCGGATTGAACTACTCTCTTGCGGTATCTTCGCGATTTCCAGCTCCATTGCTTAGTTTTAAATTTATGTGTATTTTAAATAATTAAAGGCTTGCCCTGAACGTTCGATCGCTTGAATTATCATTATTTCATAAATTGTTTTCTGTGATTTATGTTTGTGGTCGAATTCCGCTATGGCTCGATCCGTTATGCGCCGATGAAATTTCGTGAATAATGAAAAATCGACTTAATTTCAAATCTAATTTTTTTTCTTTAACAAAATAAAATATTTTGATCAAAAAAATTTAGTTTTTGAAGAATCCTAACCCTAGATTACATCAGAGTGATTTTAGGGGGGTCACAAATTTTGGAGAGCTTCTTCTACAACCCTCAATGCGTTTTGCCGACTCTACCACCCAAGGTGTCAACTCCAATGTAATCTTCCTCCTTTTGTGTTTCCCTTGCTTTCCTTTGTATCAAACCAGTCCTAGCCCTGAATTACAATAGTTGAACCCTCCCTGCAGCAAACTGTGACTCGTCGGGCACTCTCAGGCCTAGCCCACTTCCTACACAGCCAAGTAACACCTTCCCAACTCAACATCCAACCACCCAACAGCACCTTCCCAACTTCCTAAACAGGCCCGCAACACCTTCCCAACTTTCTAAACAGCCCAGTAACACCTTCCCAACATTCAACCGCAACCCACTAACAAACAAACTAATAGAACCTTCCCAACTCAACATCCGACCACCCCAAGCCCGTTTCCCCTACAGCTAACCATTCTCCAAGGAACCATCCATCTTCCACCAACCTCCCGACAACTACACAGTCTCTGCCAACAACCCCTCAGGCCATCCTAGATCCGCCCACCCCCCTTCCTGCACTTAAAGACCTTGGTCGACCCTCCATCTTAAGCTCACTCAAAACTAAAACCCTACAACTCATAGCAAGCTACTAACAGCCCACAAACAGCCTCTCTTCCTTTCTGGCGAACACCATCCTGCCACTACCACCTCCCCGGATCGCCATGATCATTCCTATGGTCACCGAATCTCCGCACCCACAATTCCGACCCCTCTACTCGTGAGTTTATTGTATGATTTTATTGTATTTCAACATTATTGCATGAACCAGTTTCTTATGTTATTATAGATGTCGATATACTTATTTCTAAGACTTATCATGACTTGTAAAATTTATTATTTTGCACATTTAACTTACGGCCCCACTTAAAAGAAAGCATTGCATGTTTGCTTATTTAAAATTATCACGATACTACTTCTACTAAGAGCGTAGATTTTATACTCTATCATTAATTGCAATTTATTGCAATTTATTGTAGGACCACTATTTAAACACATACATCATCCTAGATTAGATTGGTTTATTTTTTTGAGTTAATTTTCATGTATTTAGTGGTCGATCCCACCGGCCAATCATAGTCGTTGATGGTGAAACCCTAGTTTGTTCTCTTCTTATAAATATTGGTCTAAGAGGTTGAACCAAAGCATTGCAGAATTTGGAGAACATTCATTCCTGGATTCCAGGCCATGCCCGGAATTTAACAAGTAGCCCGGCCTGGTGCCCGGGCCGGGCAAAGCCCGGGCTTTAGCCTGGCCTGGGACCAGGCCGGGCAAAGCCTGGTCCAGGCTTGAAAAGCCTGGCCAGGCTTGAAGCCCCTAACGAAAGAGCCGTTAAGGGCTCTTAACGGCTCTTTAAAAAGAGCCGTTAAGAGCCCTTAACGGCTCTTTAAGAGCCGTTAAGCTCTTCATTCCTGGCACCTTGCCAGGAAATGTCATTTCCTGGCAAGGTGCCAGGAAAACGGCAGCCTAGGCTAGCCTAAAAGGTTGCCTAGGCTGCCTTTTATTAATAATTTATATAAATTATAATATATATATTAATATATTATTATTTTTTTAATATAATAATAAGATATTTAATATTTTAAATTATATAAATTTAATAATTTATAAATTATATAATATATATAATCTATATATAACCCCTCCCCCTCAATCCTCATCCCCTTCTCTACTTCTCTCTCTTATACTCTCTCTCTCATACTCTCTCTCTCTCTCACTTACTCTCTCTCTCTCTCTCTCTTATTTCCAAACACTTCGTCCTCTTCGATGGCGTCTTCCTCTTCGATGACGTCTTCCTCTTCGATGTCAGTGTCGTCGACATCCGTCGCGCATGAAATTGTGGAGCACAAGCATACGGCTCCAGTCTGGGAGCACTTTGAAAAAGTGCGTGTGGGCGAAGAATTTAAGGCGAAGTGCAAACACTGCTCCAAACTCTTGACCGTTAGCGGAAATTCAACGCTCGCACGACATATCAAATCGTGTATGGCTAAACAAGCCCCGGAGACAAGTCAAGCACAAATTGCGGCAGGCGGGCAAATTTGGACGTACAATCAAATGCATCAACGAGAGCTGCAAATGGAGAACGTCATCAAGCGTGGATTACCGCTCGGACACTACGACAATGAGGACGAGACATACTACATACATGCAGAACTTCAGCCAAAATATCAGCAAATCAGTAGATCTACACTTAAGCGTGATGCCTATAAAGCTTATTTACAATCAAAACAATATTAAATTAATTATTTTGAAACTTTCGACGGTAGAGTTAGTCTAACGAGTGATGTCTGGACTAGCAATATTAAAGCAGGATTATCGTATATGTGTATTACGTGTCATTGGATCGATTCCGATTCGTGGGAGTTAAATAAACGTATTATTTGTTTTGAATGTTTTGAATATCCACATACAGGTCAAGCTATTTATCACGTAATTAGTAAATGTATCCGTGAATTTAAAATTAAAGATAAAATTATTAGTATTTCTATTGATAATGCTACGAATAATACGGTAGCAATCGAGTATTTAAAACGAGATTTGAAACCAATATTAAATGGAATTTTTTTTCATACTCGTTGTGTATGTCATGTTTTAAATCTAGTTGTTCAGGATAGTTTAGCATATATGGAACCTTATATTAATAAAATTCGTATTATGTTAAAATACATTTACAGTTCTAAAAAACGAAAGCAAGATTTTAAAAAATTTGTAACTGCACAAGGTCATAAATTTTTAAAACCTGAATTTGATATGCCGATAAGATGGAATTCAACCTATAAAATGTTAAAACGAGTTGTGCGTCAAAAAACACAACTAATGGAATTTTATAGTATGTCTGAAATGCATGATCTTCAAGATTCTGATTGGGATGTGATTGAAAATTACATGGATTTGTTAGAAGTTTTTTATACATCAACAACTATTTTATCCGGCGTTTATTATCCGACGAGTCCACTAGTTATCGAAAATTTTGTATTAATTGCAGAAAAATTGAGTGTTCATAAAAAATATGAAAGTTGGCGTCCCTTAATTAAAATAATGGAAGAAAACTTTTTAAAATATTATAGAGAAATGCCTGTTATGTTTTCATGCGCCGCGGCTTTAAATTCTTTAATAGGTGTAGATGGCGTAGAAAATCTTATAGAAGAAATAAATAATAATTTAAATTTAAATCAAACATATACGTATTATGATAATGTAAGTGTTTCAAAATTTAATAAAGATTTTACCGAATTTTATAATTATTACGATCAACTATATGGATCGCGACCTAGAGAAGAAAGCACACAACCTAAAACAAAAGATAACTTTAAAAATAAAATTTTAGAATTAGCTGCCCGCAAAAAACAAAGAACGTCAAGTACTTTAAATGAATTAGGATTATATACGAAAACACAATTTCAAGATTTTATGAGTACAAATGAAATAGAAAATTTTGATAATTTAGAATGGTGGAAAAATAAAGTTAATACGTATCCTGTTATGGCCTTCATGGCCAGAGATTTACTAGCAATCCAAGCAAGTACAGTTGCTTCTGAGTCCGCGTTTTCTTTAAGTGGCAGGATTCTGAACGAGCGAAGGAGCCGCCTGAGCGACGAGTCTTTGGAAATGTGCATATGTTATAAGGACCACCTGGATGCTATGAAGAGGAGACAACACGTCGCATCGATCGAAGATAGCTCGTCCGAGGTTGAAGACGAGCTAAGCGGCCTAAATTTGACCGGGGAAGATCAAACTTAAACGACACCTTCGAGTTTCGAGAAATAGAGTCATCGAGTATTGTATTTTTCTTAAGTGTACTTTTTTGTATTTTTAGATTTGTAATGACTTTTTTTAAATTTGAGCGGTAAATTTGTAATAACTTTTTTAGTTTTTGAAATAATAATGCAATTGTTTTTTTAAAATTTTGATTTATAAAAAATAATAATTTTATTTTAAAAAAAAATTTTATTTATTTTTAGCCGGGCCAGACCCAGGCCCGGCCTGGGCCTGGCCCGGCCTACAGGGCCTAGGCAGGCCTCGTCCTGAGGACGAGGCCTGAGCCCGGCCCGGGCCTGGCAAAAACCAGGCCCGGGCCCGGGCTTTTTTGTAAAGGCCCGGGCCTGGCAGGCCCGGGCCCGGCCTGGGTCTGCCAGGCCTTATGCCCACCCCTAGAGCATTTCAATGATGTATGCCTAAAAACCGAGAAAATACACCAACATGGAGGTAGATAGAGACCAAAATGGTGGCCTCTTAATTATCTCCCACTCAGCACGAGCCCTTTCAATGGAGGCTCTCTCTTAACTGATGTCCACTCAACTGTAGCACTTTCGCCGCAACTTTCCACAGAGCAACTCTCTTTCAGAGCCCGACGCTTCCCCCTTAACACTATGAACAGTCTCCGGAGTGAGGACTCACGCAAAACAATCCTTCGAGTGAATGCTAAAGGGAGGGCCCTAGACAGGTCCGATAAAACCACCATGAGAAGGGTTCAACCCCATGTTGTCAAGGTTCAATCCCACATGGCCAAGTGCAGCCTTTGTACGATATTAACTCTCACAATGGAAGAGTTCGATCTCGCACAACCAGATCTCGAGTCCACTACACTATTCACTCATGTTGTTAAAGCTCGATCCTGCACGAGCAGGTGCATAATTCTCTGTGTTATCACTCTGAAGTGTTGGCTAGGTTTAATAACGCACAACCAAGTGTCGTAATCCCAACGCTATTCACCCTCATGTAGATAGGGTTTTATCTCACACAACCAGGGAAGTATCTCATCAGCTATTCATTGTCAAGTGCTTAGGATTCACCAACCCTTGTTCCACAAGAACATCCGCAGATATCATCAGGCACCCGAGAGAAGACACTCGTGATTGTAGTGAAAACCAGGATGCCTTCGACCAACATGAAGAAATGATTAGCTCTCTTTTATGAAGGTCTAAATAAGAACAATTTGTCCACCAGTCGGCTCCTCTTGCAATGGAAGCTTTGCCCCAACATTACATTTTGACAACTTTCAGGCATAATGCCCCTTTTATGATATTTTCGCAGGTATTGGACAGACCCGCAAGAGCTCAGTAGTGCTTTCACTATGGTGATGATGAGAAGCATTCTAGTCTAAAAGCAGAGGGATGAAGACACGAGACCCCCCCCCCCCCCCTTATAAGCACGGGTCATAAAGAAAAGTATCACCAGTTGATGGATCAGCACTATTTTTTTAAGAGCTCCCACTAACCTCGAAAAACATAACGATCTTGTCTGCCTCAAAATTAGCGACACACGGAGCCTGAGAAAGAATTAATGATTGTGGTAGAGGCATCATGAGCTGAAGGGGAGAAACTAAAACAAAGTCTAGACAACAATCACAAAAATCGCCCAGACTCGGAAATAATCAACGGTATTCGCCCAAACCTGGAAGTAATCAAAGGTATTCGCCCAGACCCGAAAGTAATCAAAGGTACTCGGCCCATGCATGCCATAACGACTGACACAAGGTTAAGCACGAAGGCAATGGGATTGCGGTGGAAAATGGAAGTCCTGAGTTTGATCGTAGACCAACCGACACCTATATTCAACTTTTCAGGAACCTATATAGGGTGCTCGCTGAGTAGACTCCCAAATCCTATAAATAAGCCAAATTTGGAGGAGGTGGACTGATGGGGGTCGGCCTCAGGATTAACACTAGACTTCGGGCCGCCACTAAGCGAGACTCACATTTGTGTATACGCACAGGAGGGGTTGATCAGATCGCCGATCAAAAACCACGAGCGCACCCGGAGGGCCTCTTCTACAAATTTTATTTATTTTGTTTTTTTATTTGGGGCATTTTAGTGTTATTTGCACATCGGGCGTAACAACCAATCATAGTCGTTCATGTCGGGTGCCCTCCATTCGCTATAAATAAGGGGGAGGGATGTCATTTTGAGGCATTGTTAGACTTGTGAGAGAATCCAGAACTTGTAATCACAATGTAGTGCAACACCGCAAGAAACCGGGTGCGACGTCTCGGTTACTGTCCAACTTTTTTTAAAATTTTGTTGATTCCCGTGAAGCATTCTAATGGTTTTCCACCACCCTCAATTGATATTTCCTTAAACTGCTTGGGTAGTTTTCCTTTGGAACTGAAAGCCCTCCTGCTTCACACGTTCGACCACTTCTCGATCGACTTCCCTGCAGATGGAAGCCACTGCCACAAAAACCACTTCCCAGATGGATTCCTCCTTGCCACAAAAACCACTTCCCAGAACCGTCGATTCCTCCTCCCTACCGTAGAAACATCCTCCCACAGCCGGCGGCTCCTCTCGCAGTCGCATACACCATCTTCCTCACAACCACAGAAATTTCTTCCACCAGCTAAAGATTTCAACTTCCCCGCAGCAGCCATAGCGCCACCAATTACTATCAAACCACACAACTGGATAAGTATCCACCCAACTCGAAGCTTCAACCATCAAAACCGCTTCTAATTGCTACAACTGACCACAGACACCTCCCGCCGCAAAATCTCCAAATTTGTGAGTACCTAGTTTTTTGTCTTTACTTATCTTTTATTAAATCAGTGAAAGAATCTTGCATAGTGCTTGGAATTGAGATTGTTGTGCTTTCATTCAGTTTTTTTATTTCTATAACTCTCCTTTCTTAAAATGTGGCTTAGAACCATTCATGTGAATGAAGTCGTGTCTTGTTGTATACTAGAAATGTTGTGAACATTGAGTCGTGTTGCTAAGATAACTTAATTTAATTGCTACACTTGATTCCAGATTGGTTCAAATCACATTTGCAACATATAAAGCTAGGTTACTCGAGTTAACCCTGTACCACTAGGCTAGGTCTGCATTAGTATCTATACGGTGTTAAAACCCCAGCTTTCGTTTATGCAATTTTCAAAACTTTGTGTTAAGTGTGGCTGAGCTTCCAACTCTTCGTGTGGTGATCTTCTGTTCAGACGGCGACTTGGCCAACCTTCTTAGGAGTGATCTGTTATTGTCTTTTGTATCTCGTGGTTGCTTATTAATGTTATCTGGTGGATCTTAACAACTGCATTGCTATCATATTAATCTTCCCTGTTTCATTGAGCTATGTTTTCATCACACTGAATATTTACAATAGAGGTTAAGAAGAGGTGTATCACTGGTATCAGAGCACACATCCTGCGAGCTCCATCCACAATGCACCCCTGGCAGTGATGCTAGCCTCTAACGCAACCCGCTCGAATGACCTACAACACGAGAGGACACTCTCAAGCAGCGCCAGGAAACCATGGAAAAATCCTTGCAAACCCTCATGACCAGTAGCACCGCAACCTGGAGGAAGTCAAGGCCATGTTCGAGACTCAGTAAAGCAGCACTCCGGAAGATGTTAGATTAATGTTTGTGGGTTTACGTTCGGTTGAAAAGGGTGGATTTGCATCGACCACTGATGATTGTACCTCCCAGTAGCTGTCCACTCAAATGGCGACGAGGCTAGCGCGACTCGAGTTTCTCCATTTCTATTGGGAGGACCTAATGGAATGGGTATACAAATGGGATCAATTATTTGAAATTGACAACACCCCAGCAGATCTCAAGGTGAAGGTGTCCGTCCATTTGGAAGGTAAAGCATTATATTGGCATCTGGCGTATATGAAGACTCGTCCCACGCGGGAATGGCCTAGTTGGGAAAACTACAGTGAAGTCATGCACAACTGTTTTGGATCTATCTTGTTTGATGACTCAGTGAGAAAACTCAAAAATCTACGGAAACAAACCCCGATTCAGTCCTACCTCGATGCGTTTGATCTCCTCCTTCATCGAGTAAACATTTTTTAGAAACAGGCGGTGAGCTTTTGTTTAGTGGGGCTCAAAGACGAGATCGTCTATGGGGTACGGATGTTCCAACCCAAGACGCTGCCTAAGTTCTTCTCTTTATTCAGGTTACAAGAACACTGAGATGCTCTGGAAGGAAAGTGGAGTAGCTTGTATGCACCATACTTTTCGATTTTATGAGTTCAAGGAGTGATCATTTTCCTACACCATCATTTAAATTGTACCTGTAAATCAACAGTCAACCCCTTCTCTTCAACAAATAAAATTGCCACCCAGTTAGAGAAGCCTGGGCAAGGTCGACGGCTAACCTCGGCGGAGATAAACGAGAAGCGGAGCAAGGGGCTTTGCTTTTGGTGCGACAAAAAATTCATACCGTGTCATAAATGTCAGGACCAAAGAAATTCGTACGTAATAGAGATTTTTCCGAACGGTGATGGCGAGGAAGGGGATGTAGTTCTAGATGACAAGGAGATAGTCTTGGAAGATGAGTAGGAAGAAGAATTCTTGAACCCCCAACTTTCAGTGCACGCGTTAACGGGCATTCCTCACTTCTGCACAATGCGGGTCACGACTTCCTACCAAGGGCAACCAATCAGCGTTTTGATCGACTAGGGAAGCACGCATAATTTTTTGGACAACATGGCCTCCGCAAAACAACAATGTCCACACCTCCTTAAATGTGGTGGTAGCGGATAGGAAACAAATATCCAGCTCACAAAAAGTAGCAGACTTTTGTTGGCACATGTAAGGGGTAACATTAGGGTCTAACGTGTTGCTTCTTCAACTGAACTAGTGCAAGGTTGTCCAGGGAATCCAATGGCTTGTCACACTAGGGGACATCAATTGGAATTTCATCAACCTAAAGAAAATCTCGCTACATGGATCAAAGAACTCGGTGGGGACATGGATGAAACAATGGTGAATGCAGAAATTGTAAGCAAAACTAGGGCAGCTAAACATGATGGCACTTTGCAACATCCAAGAGTACACCCCTCCACGAAGACGGATTGAGACCAAGTACCAGTCTTCTTGCATATTATTTGGACTAGCCTTGTCCAAATCTGCCGACCAATAATTAAAGGCGTTGTTAGAGGAATTCTCGAACCTATTTGCAACACCAGAAGGTCCACCACCAACAAGGGAGCAGAACCATCACATATCTCTCAAGGAGGGTCCAGTTGAGTTAACAATTCAGCAATATAGATACTCGTCATTGCAGAAAATAGAAATTGAGAACCTAATCCAGGAAATGCTCGTAGTCGGGACTATCCGCCATTCCTCGAGTCCATATGTAACACCCCAACAAAATTTAACAACGAATAAGCAATCTGGTCGGTCCCCATGATAAGAAGTAAACTACGCAACGATAATAAAACCGATATATAATGTGCATAAATAAAAGTACTAAAAGAAATTTACAGCGGAAGTAGATGTGCAATTAAGAGTAAACAATGGTACCTTAAAATATGATTCACAGAGCCAACTAGTAAAAGAAAGAACAATAAAATCTGAAATACTAAAATCTTAAACTTGATCTAATACAATGAAAAAATTAGATAGTTTTGATACATATAGTTCAAAGTAAAGGCACAATAACTGAACTAAATGACACCAAGATAAAGGATAAATTAATATGAAGAACCGCGACACTTAACTAAAAGACAACAAGATAAAGGGAGAATTAATATGAAGAACCGTGTCCCCTGAAAAGAAATGTCTGAAAACAAGTTAGCACAACTGGTGAGTAAGAAAGACTACTACTCCCAGTAATACTAAAAATACATATTTAGTTATTATATAAAAACAAGAGTTTTTTATCTTTTTTATACTTGTTGAGTGAGCTCAAAAACTTGTATGTATTGCTTGTGTATCAAAATACAAGGAAATGTCCTCCATAATATGTGCAAAACCCACTGGTTGACAGTCGATCATCAAGAGACACGGCGTAATCAGCATCTGAGTAAGCTATCAATGCAGGAGCTGAAGATGAGGTCTTGTAGACCAATCCTTGACTAGGGGTCGTTTTGAGGTATCTGAGAATACGTTCAACGGCGTGAAGGTGAGATCTTCGCGGGGAATGCATATACCGACCGACAATACCCACTGCAAAAGAAATATCCGGTCTAGTTACCGTGAGGTAGATCAATTTTCCAACTAGACGGCGATAGTATTCAGGATTCTCGAGTAATAGATCTGATCGAAAGTCTGAGCACATAACTTGTGATTCACATCCATTGGGATATTGATCGGCTTACAACCAGAGTAACCCGCATCATGAAAAAGGTCGAGACAATACTTCCGCTGAGAAAGGACGAGACAATCTAGCAGTCTAGCAACTTCAAGGCCCAAAAAAAACCGGAGGGGTCCCAGATCCTTTGTTTGAAAAACTGTACTGAGATGTTGTTTTACCTCCTGTATTCCCTTTTCGTCATCTCCAGTAATGATGATGTCGTCAACATACACTAACAGAAGAACCGTCCCTGTTGTTCGGTGACGAGTGAACATCGAGAAGTCTGCCGCGCAGCGGGAAAAACCAACCTCCCGAAGAGCCTTACTGAACCTGTCGAACCATGCCCGCGGTGATTGTTTGAGGCCATACAGAGCTTTCTTAAGGTGACAAACTTGAGACTCCCCCGTGGTCTCAAACCCGGGAGGTTGCTGCATATAGACAGTTTCCTGCAAGTCGCCACTCAAAAAGGCATTCTTAATATCCAGTTGCAGTAAGGGCCACCGTAGATGGACAGCCACCGAGATAAGAACCCGAATGGTGTTCAGTTTGGCCACCGGAGAGAAGGTTTCCTCATAGTCCATCCCTTGTTGTTGGGTGAAGCCCCGGGCGATCAGCCGAGCTTTCAACCGGTCAATCGTCCCATCAGCGACATGTTTGACGACGAAGACCCACTTACACCCAACCGGTTTCTGACCCGGGGGAAGAGGTGTGAGAGTTCAGGTCTGGTTAGCCCAGAGAGCAGCCATTTCCTCCTCCATGGCAGCCTTCCAGCCAGGATGGTGTAGCGCTTCCTGCACAGTGTTAGGAACCGAAATGGAGGAAATAGAAGTTGCAAAGGTGTGCAGTTGGGGAGAGAGGCGATGCATGGAGACATAATTTGCCAGAGGATGATTGGTGGAGGGAGATACCTGATCAGCAGGGCACGGGGTAGCCGAGGATGAGGCCGACTGCAGAGGGGTAGCGGAACAAGGAGGAAGGCGGCGAGTGTAAGTCCGGATAATCGTGGCTTGGAGGGCGCAGGACCAGAAGCAGGAGCAGGAGTTGAAGTAGGAGCAGGATCAGGATTAGGACGCAGGAAAACAGGCGCAGTAGTAGGGAGGACGGGTCGAGGTATAAGCATTGGTGGAGATGTCGGCGGGGAGGAAGGAGCGAGAGATGGGGAAAAGAAAGGTTGATTTTCCCAAAAAGTAACATCGGCGGAGACGATGACTTTACGGCTTACCAGAGAGTAACATAGGTAGCCCTTCTGAGTGCGAGAATAGCCGACGAAAATAGTTTTAGCTGCACGGGGATCCAACTTATCCGAGGAAGGACCCAGAAGGTGAACAAAGCAAGTGCAGCCAAAAACCCTTGGTGTCATAGGGAAGGCCGGAGTAGAGGGGATTAAGAGGCTGAAAGGAGTGGCATAGTTGAGAACCGAGGAGGGAAGGCGGTTGATGAGAAAACACGCAGTGGAGACTGCAAAGTTTCAGTAAATTTTTGGAACATGCATTTGAAGCATGAGAGAGCGGGCAACGTCGAGGAGGTGGCGGTTCTTTCGTTCGGCAACACCATTTTGTTGGGGGGTGTAGGCACAGGAGATTTGATGTATAATACCAAATTCTGCACATAAATTAGCAAAGTCATGGCTGATGTATTCACGAGCGTTATCGGTGCGCAATGTTTTGATAGTTGTGGAGAATTGCGTTCGAGTTTCGAGTATAAAATCGCGAAATATGCGAGAGAGCTCGGAGCGATCACGAAGTAGGTAAAGCCATGTTATGCGAGAATAATCATCAATGAAAGTTATAAAATATCGATAGCCAGAGATACTTGTAATTTTGAAAGGACCCCAAACATCTGAGTGCAGTAAATCAAACGGAGCAGAGCTCCTAGTACAATGAGCAGGAAAAGAAGTACGCGGCTGTTTGCCGTAAATACACGAATCACATTTGAAAGCAGGAAAAGATACATCAGGCAGCGCCTTTTGGATAACGGGTAGAGGGGCATGCCCAAGACGGCGATGCTAATCAACAGCGGAGACGGAGGAGAGGATAGGAGGAGAGACATCAAGAAGGTAGAGCCCGTTCTGCAGTCGACCCCTACCAATGGTAGTCCGCGTCCGCCGATCCTGTATCAAAAAAGTAGAGGGAGAAAATGTGACAGAGCAATCCATATCATGAGTGAGGCGACCAACAGAAAGCAAATTAAATGGAGAGTCAGGAACATAAAGAGCCGAGCGAAGAGAGAGGGAGGGAGCAAGAGAGATGTCGGCGCAACCGGAGACTGGAACAGTCGCCTCATTAGCGACAGTGATAGATTGCGGATGAGGAGCATCCGAGTACTTGAGTGGTCGTATCGAGGTGATGTGATGAGTAGCACCTGAGTCCAAGATCCAACGTGAACTTGAGGAAAGACAAGTAATACCTGCGGTAGAGATGGAGGCTATAAAAGCAGATGGAGGGCTAAGAAGCCCCTGGAGGTGCTGTAGCTGGAGGCGAACGGCCTCAAGGTCGGTACCAGTGGAGGAGGAGCCATCAGTGGTAGCAGCCGCAGTTGGGCGAGGAGGATAGCCATGTTTCTTGTAGCAGACGGCATCAGTGTGGCCATCCCGACCGTAATAGGAACACTTGGGGCGGCCCCGACCCCCACGCCCCTTACCGCGAGAGCAGGAACGTCCACCGCGCGCAGAGGTCAGTGGGGGAAGCAAGGGAGGAAGGGTCTGTTGAAGAAGGGCCGGAGAAGAGGGTGTCGGAGACTCAAGGGGTGGTGATATTCGAAGGAGCATAGAGCAGACATCAGAAAGGGAGGGAGTAGAGGCCGAGGCCAACACCTAAGCCCGGATGCTCTAAAGGTGAGGCGGGACACGAACCATCATAATGGCAATGCAGACAGCCTCCTTTTGCGCGCGCTGAGCAGCAAGGTCGGTGGTAGAAGGCTGATGCTGGATCCATGCCTCTGCAAGAGTCTTGGTACGAGCAACAAATGAATTCATGTCAGCATCCCCGCCAACATCAAGAGTCTGAAGGTCGGTAATAATGTCATAGAGGTGCTGAAGACTATCCTTTCCAGAGTACAAAGAGTGAAGCTCCTCCCACATAGCTTTGGCGGTCTCATGGTACATGACCATTTGGTATGGCTCACCCTCCAGCGAATTAAGGTGTTTGGACGCGGCCGTCATTACGTAGCCAGTCATTAGTAGTAGGGGAAGGAGGTCCGTTAGTAAGATGGAGCACAAGGCCCTTGGCCTGAAGAACACGCTGAACCGAGTGGACCCATGGAACAAAATTCTTCTTCCCAGATAATGAGAGAGTTGTGATCCGCAACTCATCTCGGAGGTCTGGAAGAGAAGCCGGGCGGTCAGCAGGAGGAGTAGCCGCCTGTCCGGTAGATTCAAGGGAGGAGCCCATGGAGACGGGGGAGGCCGCAGCGACTAGAAAAGCGCGCGGTTAGACACAGCGCCGGCTGCGGGAAGAGGGGGGAGGCCGCCGGAGAGGAGACACCCGACAAGCCCACGCGGTTAGAAGAGAGGTTGCAGCGGGTAGACACGGCGACAAGCCCAGGGGAGAGAAACAGAAGGCCGCGACCAGGTGCGGATAGAGAGCAAGGACAATCCACACGGTCACTGTGAGAACACCAGCGGCCAAAAAAGGAAAAGGAGAAGTCGCGCGGCAAGCAAACGAGACCGGGCGACTAGAAGACGGAAGCAGCGAGAGGAAGCAGAGGCAAGAAAAGGGCCGCGAGTAGGGGCTCGAACGGCAAGAGAGAGAAACCGCGAGTGGCAAGAAAAGGCCGCAAGAGGAGGGCAGAGGCCACGAGTAGGGACTCGAGCGGCAAGAGAAAGAAACCGCGAGTTGAAGTACTCGAGCGGCAAGGCGAAGAGGGATGAGAGAGAGGGAGACCGCGCGACCCGGCACACCGAAAGAAGAGGCCGCGAGAAGAACTACTCGAGCGGCAAGAAGGAGCGGCAAGGTGAGGTACCAGGCAAGAAGGAGCCTGCGCGGTAAGAGGAAGACAGCGGGAAGTGGGGCCCACGAGTTGAGAAGAGAAGTTATAAAAGAGGACTGAGGGGTGGATCCACGGGAGGGAGGGAGGGAAAGGGAGCAGGCAGCGGCTAGCAAGGGAGAAGCCGCGGAGAAGAAGGCACGAAGAGGCCGCTACCCGGAGCGAGAAGAAGAGCAAGCCGCAGAAGAGTTGCGGACAGGAGAGGAAGACGGGTCGGGCGATTAGATGAAGTGTAACCGCAGGGAACGAACCGTGTCCTCTGATATCATTTTGAGTGAGCTCAAAAACTTGTATGTATTGCTTGTGTGTCAAAATACAAGGAGAGAATACAAATATATAGGAGAGAAAAGGAGAAAAGAAATCTTATACAATGATGTGAGACTAATAGGAGAAGAAGGAAATAAAAATACATGAACCCAATCATGGGCCATTTATATGGGCTTTTCTAACAATACTAATGTATGTTTTTGAATATTCAGTCTAAAGTCTTATAAGTCATTATCTGTAAAGGTGCATTATGAATTCTATCTTATTATCTGAGTTCTTGTCTGTACTTAATTTTGATGCTCTGGACTATTCCTAAAGATTTGATAATTAGATTTCACCTTTACAATTTACTGTACTTAATCTGAATATGAAACCCAAATGACAACCTGAAGGTTCCCTGAACTGAAGTGCTCCCTGAATAGAACATAGGCTCATATCTGAAAATCTCCAAATCTAGGCCAGTGGATTATAGAGCCCGAATGGCGACCCAAAGGTGCCCTGAATTGAAGTGCTCTATGAGTGGAACACGGACTCGTATCTAAAAATCTCGAAGTCTGGAACTATGGTTGACGACCCCACATCTGAGGCTCATATGGACTGCCGGCTAGATGAAAATAGAGTCACTGATCTGAAGCATATTACGTGTTTTGAGCTTTTTATTTAGCCTAGTTGCACTTAACATCTTTTATTAATTCTAATCGTGTATTAAGGAGTTAATTTTTCATGTTTACGTTAAATGTCGAATTGATTAACTTATTGTCATTTAAAAATTTATTTAACAATTGCATGTAACATGTACTCAAATGTCTGGTATTTGCTTGGTAGTTATTAGCGTGCTCTTAAATGAAATACAAGTACTGTTAAATATTTCACATGGATTTCTTTATCGAATTAAGTAATATGTTTCATAACTGTTGATATGTCTAGTCAAGATGAGTCAAATTTCTTACCACGATAATGCGACGCTCGTAAACATAGTGCGGTATTTCCTTTTATGAAAAATTCTGAAATCCTTAATTTGTTCTCTGATTGACATGAGGTTCCCTTCCTCAAATCTCCAACAGAATACCTACAATGGATAAATCGAACATATACTCATTCTTCCTAAAAGAATAGGAACACTAATTTATTACAAGATGGAAGGAACATTTACCACTTCTCTATCAATGACAATTTGTTATTTCTGAGAATGGAAACGATCCAGCCTAAGCCCGAAGTTGTTGAACAAAACAGGATTTGGTGGATCCAAGCCCTAAATAAAATTCCATACATCTTAGTTGGAAGTTCTATAAGGGAGATTATGCAAGTATCGACTGAAGATGAAAAGAGGAAACCTGATACCTGAGTAATTAATGCCGGACAAAGTTGATTTGTCCAGAAAATTTCGGCACCGAACTAGGGTTGCCGGGGTAGGAGGAAATCTTCGATTTCTGGAAGCAAAATGGGGGAAAATATCTGAACACACTAGTTTATTCAAGTTTAACAGATATTGCATGACGTCAAAACAAACCGGTAATAAATGGTTGGGTGAATTAATTGGTGGAAATCCAGTAAGATTTCATAATGCTTTTAGAATGTCGAAATCAATTTTTTATCTATTGCAAACTTTAGAACAAAACCACGGATTGCAAGGTTCGCAAAGGACCGCAAGTAAGAGGTCCTTGCAAATACATTATATGTTTTATCACAAAATGAGACGATCAAAATAGCAAGCGTTTTTGACATTCAAATGAGAATGCTTGCGGATATTTTAGCCAAGGTCTGTGTGCTTTGCTGCGCTTCGCAAAAGATATTATAGTGCCACAAGAAAGTTATTTTGCTACTACTCCAGCAGAAATTATGCAAGATGCGCGTTACATGCCTTTTTTTAAAGATTGCAATGGTGACATAGAGGAAACACATGTTGATGCAAGTATTCCAGATAAAAATCAACATATATAAGGCGTCACGAAACTACTACACAATGAAATGATTGTTTGTGACTTCAACATGTGTTTTACATTCACCATAGCTGGTTGTGAGGGATCTGCGCATGATAGTCGGATTTTTAATTTTTCTATAAGCAATCTGATGCGGAGCGAAGACGTGGACCCGCGGCGGAGGACGTGTTTTGGGTCCGTTTTGTGCCGATTGGCGACTTACCATATATGGCGTGCCCGGATCGATGATTTGATTCCGCGAATGTGTCCGGATCTGCGTTCCGATGATTTTTCATATATAGTTTTATTATTTTTGGACATTATTTCATGTATTTATGGTCCCGAAACTATCAGCAAATCATAGTCATTGATTCTAGGTGCCCTAATTTTAATCTCTTATAAATAGATGTTAGGGCTACTCTTTTAGAGACATTGCTGAAATTTGGAGAGCCTTCTTCCTAATTTTCGGAGATCTCTCCGCAATGTCGACTCCGTGGAACCCCTTAGTGACGACTCCTTGGGTAAGCTCTTTGTAACTTTGTGTTTTCCTCCTCCCCAACCCTTCCACCTTGCTATCCAGCCAACCGCCCCCCTCCAAAACCCCCTTCCAGCCGTTATTTAGCAAGCCTCCCACCCTCTAGTCTCCCTCGAGGCACCTCCCCACCAACGGCAACACCTTTCCCTTGCTGGCCGCCCCTTCCTCCCATCAGGCCGCCAGCCCTAAACCACCCAGACCCGCCTGAAGCCTTACCCCCTCCTTATTTAAGCCCTGTCGCCACCCTCCCTACAGCCCTCCCTCCTTCCTACAGGCCCCCAGCCCCCCAAAATAGCCCGTCTGGCTGTTTACACCCTAAACTAGTGCAGATCTGGAAATTCCAGACAGATCCAGCCCCATTCCCCTTTCCCCATTTGCTGCCATCACCCCCCCCCCATCACGTGGAAACACCTCCAAACCTCCTTCCACCATTAGATCTGCCCAGATCTGGGCATTTCAACCCGAATCCAGGCCTCCTCTGCCCCGATCCATCCCTCCCAATCCCCTAACCGGTCATCCCATTACCCGATCCAGTCCACCCACCTTCGAAAGCCCTCTTTTAGCCCTCCAATATTCAGATCTACCTTATTTACAACAACCCTAATATTTATGTTGTGTTTTCGTATTGACTGTTGGTTGTAAAACATTGTTGTAGTTTGTTTATTACATATTTGCTTGGATTTCAGTTTATTACAGTATTTGCTCCAAGATAAATCTCTAAGTGCAGAAAGGATTGAATTACTGTGCGCTTGTTTTTGGCCCTCCGTGAGGAAGAAAGTCACGCCTTTAGCCTAAAAGAAATTCTATTCTCGATTATAATTTGATGCAATGTTAAGTATGTTATTCAATTGTTTGAGTTAGTTATTAATGCATAATTGCAAGAGGTGCGTGCATTAGAACGTTGGGAAGCCGGGAATCACCCTCACTCACCATTAGCATGCATTTTAGGAGTCCACTACACACTCTACCTTACATCAGTTGGTATCAGAGCCCAATGTTTGGGCCACATTTATATATGCAGTGGTAAGTCATATAGGGTCTTTAGTTTCATCTATGACTAGTTATCATCGGCATTCCTCTCCTCTATTTGGAGATCTCGAGTCAACATATATCTGATCCCATAAAGCCGCTTAAGAGAAACCTTCAGGTTATTACTATGATTATTCTCAATCACAGGGCATCACTTCTAGAGATTGTGTTGATCCACCGACACGATCCCACTATACTACAGATGATCATTATGATGATTGTCGTCATTCATATCCAGGCACGCGAGCGGATCGTGTTGAACAATCAACACGACTCAATTACCTTAAGGATAAATATTCTGAGAGATATCTCGAGTGGCAATTTCATACTGATGCCCCTTCTTTTGACGGCTCATCGAGTCCCGAGTCTTTCAGTTATTGACTCGTGGATATGGAGTATTATCTTGATCATTTTGAGCTATTCGATCAGCGGCGCATCAAATTTGTGAAACTTAGACTTCTAGATCAGGCGAGAGCATAGTGGTCTAGCAATGAGAGGACCCGCGAGCGAGATTGTCTTCGTCGCATCATTAGTTGGGTGGAGATGAAGCATATTTTTTGTCAAATGTATTTGCCTCCGTTATATCGGAGTCGCTTGCTCGAGCAATTGTTTTTCCTTCAGCAAGGATCTATATCTGTCGCCGAGTACAATGATTGATACCTGATACGAATTTCTCTCACCCCAGTGAGGTTTTTAGTTCAGTGAGTGGTCTGTCATTTGTTTCTGACTCTTCTCTTGTGACCCCGAATGAGAGCAAGTCTGAGCGACTTATTGATTCTATAGTTGCGTCCCTCGCCTACACCCCTTCTTCTATCATGTCCTAGGTTAGTTAGCACTCATACCATAGACACATTTCTAGACACCGCGCCAATAGGCCCATTCTTGAGAGTAGGTCTATGTCGCTCTCCCCTTGTCATTGCTCTGAGTCACCTTACAATCGAGAGATCAGAGTTGGTGTTAATCTCGCAGTGGCTATTTCACCCATTTATGGGGACACTACCCCTTATGATGGTACTTATTTGGAGAATCATGGCCTAGTGACGAATTTTATGACGAGCCCCCTATTGAGCCTTCTAATGAGCCACCACATCCTAGTGAGGATGAGATTCAAGTGAGCCACTCATGTATGAGTATTGATTTATTAACGTCTCTTCCATTATCGTCTCTGACCTTGTCCCAGAGAATGTATATTGAATGGAGCATCAAGTATTTAGAGCTTTCCTCAAGTAAACGTGAGCATACTCCTGATATTTTGGGGTCCTATCTTGTGACACATCGCACTCTCGATGAGTTTTGGGACACACCACAAGCTGACCCACCAGGCGAGTTCTTTCTTTTCGGGAATACTCACTACACTCTAGAGTCACGTCTTTTAGTCAGTGTTCATGATTTTCACTAAGGTGGTTGTGGCATTCGCGATGACTTTTCATACATACCTCCTAGTGAGCCCCCTGACGTGTCACATTCCCTGAGAGACATTTGGCTCTTTACGAGCATGTATTTGAGTGTTGATGTCTCACACAGTCAACTGGACACTCGTCACACATTGGATGAGTTTTTCTACACTCCACCGAGAGAGTCTCCAGATAGGCCACCTCATTTTGTAGATTTCCAGGCCATTGTCAGACTAGCTCATAGGGAGCATGTTGTGTCTGTAGTATTTTATTTGCATCATTTGTATTATTTGCATGAGTTTATTGTGTCATGTGTTCGTTATTTATGAGTTACATGAGTCAGTCAGACGCAAAATTAATACAAGCACTGAATACTATAAGGAACATGCAGACAAACATAGGCGAGAATGGATCTTTCTAGTAGGTGAACAGGTGATGTCGTGATGGTAAGAATCCGCAGTGAGAGGCTCCCTCAGGGGCCTGCTAAGAAACAAAGTGCTAGGTGGATCGGTCTCTACACAGTCCTGAGACGCATATGATAAATTCTTCTGAGTTGGACATCCCCGCGAGCATGGGTATCCATCCCATGTTCAATGTTGAAGACCTGACAGCATACTTGGCACCTAACGAATATTCGGACCCATATCTTGGCGACCCTCCCAAGCCATTACCGCCGCTTTTTCCACCCACCACTCAGTCCACACCCGAGTCATTGCCACCGCATTCACTGCCCCTTGCTCAGCCTACGCCCGACCACCACCTATCCGGAATTCTGTCTCCACCGGCTTCACCATTGGCACCACTGATTCCACTGGATCCTCCTACTAGAGTGTTAAGCAATGAGCATACCACTGAGATCATTACACATGAATACGTCCCCTCCACGGTCGGTCATTTAGGCCGCTACTTGGTTCGCTGGCACGGACGACCTTTCATCGACGACACCTAAATTATTGATGCAGAGATTGATTGATTCGCCCCTGGACTTTGAGATCAGTACGACCGTCTCCATTCATCAGAGATGAAATCTTTTCAGTCTGGAACAGTTGACGGACACTTGGACGTCCGCTAGTAGACCTTATCAAGTCTTACCTAGCATACATCGAGAAAATTCTGATCTCTATTCATCGGAAGAAGAATTCTTTCAAAGTCGGGGAGAATGATGTGGAGCGAAGACGTAGACCCGTGGTGGAGGGCGAGTTTTGGGTCCGTTCGGGGACAATTGGCGACTTACCATATATGGCGTGCTCGGATCGATGATCCAACTCCGCAGATGTGTTCGGATCCACATTCTGATGTTTTTTCATATATAGTTTTAATATTTTCTGACATTATTTTATGTATTTATGGCCTCAAAACTATCGATCAATCATAGTCATTGATTTTGGGTGCCCTAATTTTAATATCTTATAAATAGATGTGGGGTTGCTCTTTTGGAGTCATTGTTGAAATTTGGAGAGCCTTCTTCCTCATTTCAAGTGATCTCTCCGACTCCGTGGAACCCCTTAGTGATGACTCTTTGAGTAAGCTCTTTGTATCTTTGTGTTTTCCTCCCCCACCCTTTCACCTAGTTGTCCAGCCAGTCGCCCCCCACGAAAACCCCCTTCCGGCCATTGTCCAGCCAGCCGCACACCCCAAATCCCCCTCTAGCCACCTCCCCACAAACGGCAGACCCTTTCCCTTGCTGTCCACCCCTTCCTCCCATCAGGCCGCCAGCCCTAAACCACCCAGACCCGCCTAAAGCCTTTCCCCCTCCCATTTCAGCCCTGTCGCCACCATCCCTTCAACCCGCCCTCATTTTTACAAGCCGCCAGCCCCAAAGCATCATGCCTGGCTGTTTACACCCTAACCAGTCCAGATCTGGACTTTCCAGCCAGATCCAGCCCCCTTCCCCTTTCCTATTTTTTGCCATCACCCCCCATCACGTGGAACCACCCCCAAACCTTCTCCCACCATTATATATGCCCAGATCTGGGCATTTCAACCCGGATCCAGCCCTCCTACACCCCAATCCAACCCTCCCAATCCCCCAACCGTCCTTCCCCATACCGGATCCAGTCTACCCACCACAAGAACCCCTCTTTTAGTCCTGCAACGTTCAGATCTACTATATTTATATCAACACTAATATTTGTATTGTGTTTTTTTATTGGTTGTAAAACATTATTGCGATTTGTTTATCAAATGTTTACTTAGATTTTGAGTTTATTACAGTATTTGCTCCTACATAAATCTCTAATTGCAGGAAGGATTAAATCACCACGCGCTTGTTTTTGTCCCTCCATGCGGAGGAAAGCCACGTCTTTAGCCTAAAATTTTTTTTATTCTTGATTATAATTTGATGCAATGTTAATTATGTTATTTAATTATTTGAGTTAATTATTAGCGCCTAATTGAAAGTAGTGCATGCATTAAGTCGTTGGGAAGTCAGGAATCACCCTCACTCACCACTAGTAGGTATTTTAGGAGTCCATTATACACATACCCTACATCACAATCCAAAGTACAACTTTCCGCCCCCTGCCCCCCAGAGGTAATGAAGTTTTTTTTTGTAGTTCTAAAATTATTTTTCCCCAATTTTTGTTCATTAAAATTGTGCGTCAATCATGCATGAAAGTATTATTCAGTAGATGTTGGATATCCGCTACAAAGAGAGTATAAAACCATATTCAGATACACTGTACCATCTTCCAAATTTTGCTCGTGGTAATCGTCCAGCTGAAGGGATTCGAGAGATTTTTAATCAAGCACACTCTTTTCTTCGGAGTGTGATTGAACGCATATTTGGTGCACGGACGAAAAAATGGGCAATACTACGTGATATGCCAAGCTATAGCTTTGATAAACAGATACATATTGTTTTGACAACAATGGTTTGCATAATTTTATAATGAGGCATCAATAACGTATAGATCCTGATTTTAAAGAAAGTGAGAGAATGGGTACGGGGAGCGAAGTAGACTCACAAAGACGGCATGATACATGCATTGATACAGCAAGTTGTGTAGACGAGATGATAATTGTCACGACCCGTCTCAACAAGATCAGAGTGCGCTTCGGGCGGGTCGTGATGCCACAGGCATGCAGAGAAAAAAAAACATGTCTGATAAAGCGGGACCAGAAATTATACAACTAGTTTTTAAAACAGCTATTTTTGAAAGATTTTTAAAAGATTTTTAAATTAGTGCGGAAGCCATGCATTTCTTTTAAAAAAACTAAGGCACAAGTAGTGCTAAGACTAAATGAATGCAATTAGTCACAAGTTAGAATATCATAAGTGAAATGAACTAGTACAATGTTTTGCCCTAAATAGTTGTCCACGATACAAAAGAAAATGTCTGATGATAACTAATACATAAACAGAAAAATCCCAACAGTACTGAAGCAAAATACATAGAACCTGCTGATACATTAGACAAAGAGAAACCTCCAAACTTAAGTTGTAGCTGGCGGAAGAATCTCAGGAACCGGGCGGCGCAGTCACGAAACCTAAGGCAAATCCAAACAGAATGAAAAATGCCTCAGAACATGAAGTTACATAATGATTCAAGTCAATAGCTTACGCAAAAAGTAAGTAAAGAAAACTAGAGCTCAGTGAGCTAGTCTTACATGTAGCAACCAGACAAGTAATCATGTCTAACAAGATTCTTTTACGCTAATAGCCTACTCCAGAGTTTAGCCTAGCTGCAATACCATAAGCGATCTATATTGAAGGGTGAATGTGTTGTCATTTGGTGTACAGGATTCCAGTGTATAAATTGATGCAAGGCTTATCAACGACGGTGCTTGCAATGATCGACTAATGGTTTCTGTTACCAGTTAGTCGAGAGCTCGATTCAAGGCGTCACACCAAAACAACACTCTTACCTCAATATTTGCATATGGTTGTATATGATTTCAGGGATTCAAGATGACAAATTATTATTTTGACGATTTCAGTTTATAAGGGTCTATTTTATTGCAACACGTCAAGTAATATAAATTTCATGTTTGCAAGCGAGAGAGATTTCTCTACTTGCCTCAAGGTCACGTCGAAAAAAACTACCGACAATTAAGTGGCGCGAGCAAGGTTATGAGCTTGAGCTAAACCTGTTCATGATCCATAAACGCATTTTAAATTGAATTAACAAGAGTTTTATACTTGCACATGCGTTGGATATTCGCATCACACCACAGGGGGGGTTGTAGAAATTTATCTCCCTCGAGAGTGAGGGGAGAAGTGGCTACCGTGAGAGATCGGGAATTTTGGCGGCGATTTGGAGGCGAAAATCCCAAGATTGGAGCGATCCCACCACCTAGACTGGACGAGCGGCACCGGAAACATAAACATAAATGAAATTAGTCGAATTCACGACAAACCTAAGGGAGACCGACGAAATTACGTCAATCGGAGGGCGGAAATCCTCCTAAAAAATTAGGGCAAATAGAATATGAGAGATTGATGAAATTCCTTACCCAAGGAGACCCGATCTGGGCTCAGGAATCCACGAGGAGGGGTTTCGAGCGAAACCCTAGGAGTCCCTCACGAATTCCACCGGTCGGAACGAGGAGGAGCTAGAGTCGCCGGAGAAGAATGTTGTCTTTGCCTTCACTAGCCGGAGGAGGAGGAGATGAAGCAGCCGGCAGGTGCCCTTACTGGCTAGCGACGGAGCCTAGGGTGCAGTCGTCCAAGGGAGGTGGCTTGCAGGAACCGTCGGCCACGGGGAAGGAGCAGGAGGCGACGGGGAAGCCAGAGGAGGGGCGTCGGAGGCCTACCGGAGGAGGAGGCGCCGGAGGCCGGGATCGGGGCTGCCGGGGGACGCATGGGGCGGAATCGGGGCCGTCGGGGGCGCAGGAGGCGGAAGCGGGATTTTTTTTTCTACGGGTTTTTGCGGGATGCGGGATTCTGGTCCGATCGTGACTCGGGATTTTATTAAAGAGGGGGGGTAGGTTTAGACCGAAGTTTAGGTTAGTCTTTGTTTATATTTTTTTATTATTATTATATTTATTATTAGTATTGTTATTTTTATGGTTTGTTACAATAATACTACGTGGGATTCTATAGTGCAGCAGCTCTATGAGGCAAGAGGGTAATATCCATTGCTTATATTTTAATTGATTTAATCTAAGAATCTAATTAAAATATTTTCAATCATGTAGGTGATACCAAACTACTTGCATGCAATCGATGGATCCGTTCGCCAAAAGTTTTAAAACAATTTGTAGCCTTAATGATGCAGGACGAGTCTACAGATGGCGGACGACACAAATGCCCTAACTTAACAAGTGAAAATGCAATCTAAAATGCAGTGCACATGCGATCGTAAGATAACAGTCCAAATTAAGATCATCAGCGAGTAATAAAATTTAGCCAAGCTCTAAACAACAATTATGCACTATTGAAACAAGTAAAACATGTAAAGAACAATTCATAATTTTCCAACGAGATGAGCAGTCATTTCCATTCAAGTGCGCTGAATGTGTCCGACAAGTCAAATAACAAATAAAGTACAATAGCATATAAGAGTTAACAAGTCCAAGACAATAGTTCAAGACCAAAGTATCCAAACAAGAGAAATAAAACAATCATACCTCGATTTACTCATGCATGTGGCGGCAAGGATTAGGGATGGAGCGGTGATGGAGGTGTATTTGTGGCGCGTAGTGTGGATCTGCGAGTGGGCTGCTGTTGGAGGGGTGTGTAACATATACTTGGGGATTTTCGGGTTTAGTTGGGCAGCGGGTATGGGGGTGCTGGAAGGGGTTTGAGGACTGGGTGTCCAGGGACAGATTTGGGGGAGGTGAAGGGGTGGTTGTTGGCTTGGGAGAAAGGCTGGCCGGACTAGGGTGGGGTGGATCAAGAAGACGGCGGGGCCGAAGAAGGGGTGATGGGATGGGAACAAGGGGAATGGAGGCGGGCCGGCAAGTTGTGGTCAGACAGGGCCGGACAACGGGAAAATGCTGTGTGAGGCGGGTTGTGGGTGAGGGATAGCCTATAGAGAGGTCTCCGGAGCTAGAGAGGGAAAGGGGAGGCGGGGATGGGGCTGTCGGAGGCTTACCGGGGCTCGGAGGGGAAGGCCCGCTGGCGGAAGTGGAGAAGAGCGCGCGTACGGGTCGAAATCCACCAATACAGACCGGTCGGTTGCCAAAAGCAACTCTGATCCCCCCCAAACAATCCGCACAAGAGAATATTCATAAAGGGGAAATGAAAAACAGATCAGGGCACCCGATCGGAGGACTATTAATGTTCGGGCCAATCGGGGCTAAGTACAGCATGGAAATGAAAATGTAATATATGGATCTGACTCGGAACGACCATCCGGGTGCATCTAAAGACTCGGATCGCCCAAATAGATCGTCGATCACCGCCTCCTGCGGGAATAAGCGCGTGTGTGCCATCGATCGTCATCAATTCCCCCCGATTTGAAAGCACTCATCTCAGGTGAGTGAAGACGGACATACTCTTAGCGTAAGTCCGGGGCGAGTCTCTCGAGCTCCTCAGCAAAAATCCATGAATCATCAGAATCTGGGCGGGCGAGCCAATGAACCAAATATCGCCTAACCATCTGACCGGTCGAGTGATTGTATAGGGGCCCATTCGGCGAGTACTTCTTCGCTTCCCCCCGTAGGATCCTCTCAGGATGAAGGCGAATCATAACTTGGTCTCCGACGTCAAATACTTGTTCCCTCCTGTGCAGGACAAGTCTACAGATGGCGGACGACACAAATGCCCTAACTAAACAAGTGAAAATGCGATCTAAAATGCAGTGCACATGCTATCATAAGATAACAATCCAAATTAAGATCATCAACGAGTAATAAAATTTTAATAAAAGCTAAGGAGTCGATAGTCACAATTATAAGTAACAATTAACGCAAGAGCCGATTAAAATTTGCCAACGAAAGAGGTGTGATTCACTTAGAGCGCGCCAGCAGAAAACCCGCAAGCCAAACCACAAATTAAATACGAAAGCATATAATAAATTCACAACCACAACAATAACTCAAGATCAAGCATTCAAATGAGAGAAATAACACACCAAATACATTGATTTGCTCATGCTCGCGGCAGCTCGGCTTCGGGATGGAGTAACAGTGGCGGGAGCGCTTCTGGTCGGACGGTGGTTCCACGATGGGGCAACAAGTAACTAGGAAAGTGCCGTTTGAGGAACTTAGGTGATGGAAAATGAGATCTGTAGGAAAACGATCGAGAGGGTGGCCGGCCGGCGTGTTAGGGTCGTGGATCTGGAGGGTCAGAGCCGGCGGAGAAGATCTGGGGCCAGGTGGGCGGATGAAGGCTTGCGGGGCTTGGGTGGGTTCGGCAAGCACTGGCGAGGCGGGAGAAGCCTGCGGCTTGGTCGGCGAGTAGAGGAGACGGGGAGGGAGAGGGTCGGCTTCACCGGAAGCTGTAGGAGGAGGGGAAAGCTGCGGGTTCTGGAGAGGGGAAGGGGGAGAGCTGCGCGGGTATGGACGGAGGTGGGGAAGAAGCGTACGGCTTCACCGGAGGCTGGAGGAAGGGGGGAAGGGAGAGCTGCGGGTTCTGGAGAGGTTAGGGACGGGCGGCACAGGTTTGGACGGAGGCGGGGGAAGCGAACGGGAGAAGCGCCTTCGGAATCTAGCGAAGGAGTCGACCGGCAAGTTGCAGTAGGGCAACTATCGATCCCCTTGGCCGGCCACAAAAGGCATATTTATAAGAGAGAGCTAAAATAAAATTAGGGCTCCCGATCGGGTAGCTATAACTGTTCGGGCCGATCGGGGGCTAAATATAACATAAAAAATGAAAACTAATATTTTAAACTGGCTCGGAACGAACCTCTGGGGGCATCCGCGGGCTCGGATCGCCCAACCGGGTCGCCAATCACCGCCTCCTGCGGGAATAGACGCGAGCGTGATGTCGATCGCCACCAACTCCCCCCAACTCGAAAGCACTCATCTCCGGTGAGTGAAGACGGTCGTACTCCCGGCGTAAGTCTGGGGCGAGTCTCTCGAGCTCCTCGACAGCAATCAAAGTGTCGTCTGAAGTTGGGCGGGAAGACCAATGGATCAAGTAACGCAGGACCACCGAACCGCCCATAGTCGTGAAATCATGACATACAATATGTAGGGTATCTCCGGTAGGCGTAGGCGTCTATCGTAGAAATGTATCTCCGTCTGACTGTAGTGCCACTGGAACTACCGGCTGTAAAGTGGGGTCCTCCGAGCGGTGCTCAACTGTCCGTGACTGCCTGGGCGAAGTGGACGTAGGTGCACTGGAGGGGAGAGGATCAAGCTGGGGCTCCGGGGTAGGTGGAGATAAGGGATCCGCGTACACTCGCTCCTCAAGTATGGGGTCAGATCTTCTACATTGAACACTCGGTGAATCTCCATTGTTGGTGGTATGTCAACTTCATACACGTTCGTACAAATCCGTCGAGTGACTGCGTAGGGGCCCATCCGACGAGCACTTAACTTTTTCGCAGCCCCCTGGGGGAGCCTCTCAGGCCGAAGGCGTATCATAACCTGCTCTCCGAAATAAAATGTTTGCTCCCTCCTGTGCAGATCGGCTTGAGCTTTGTAGTTATCATTACTGGCCGCGATCTTTCTCCGGACTGTCTCATGTAGTGTGTGTATATGATAAACAGACAACTCAACAAACCAATGATGCAAATGATGAGCCAAAATGATGACATGAAGTGCATGTGTGAGCTGAATGGACGACTCGACAGACCTATACAGATGATGAACCCAAAAGACGACATGCTCGCATGAATGTTGCATGAAAAACACGACAGACACGGTACACTGACATTCGACAAGTTTTATGTGGCGAAGGTTCCTTGAAAGAGGTGGTTTATCAAGGGGTTCATCGGGAGGAGTGTAATAAAACTCAGTGAGTGCGTGATGAGTGTCAGAGTGACTGTGTGAGGTGCCAACACCCCAATACGAACTCCTATGGTCTCTAATATCTCTCAAGGAATGTGATGCATCAGGTGGCTCACCAGGAGGTACGTATGAAAATTCGTCGCGAAGACGATGATCGCCTGAGTGAGCGGCAGAGACATCACTAAAAGGATATGACACTCGAGTGAGGTGAGTGTCGCTAATAGGAAAGAACTCATCTGGCGGGTCAGCAGATGGTGAGTATGCATGTCTATACAGAAGGAAACAAGAAAATATCTACCTCACAAACTGAGGAAGGGGAATCTCAACAACCCAGGAGATCACTAGCAAGCCCCCAAAAGAAAACTAGCCGCCCAACTGGCTACTGCTATGAATCTGAGGCATTCAAAGAAAGAAAACCTCAGCAAAAATATACTCAAATAGAAATGAAGCATTAGGTCATAAGCAATAAAAAGGAATGGGTTTAACATACCCTTACAGTAGAATGTCATCAAACTTAGTAAAAGAAAATAAACGAGACAGCAAAAGTAAAATATTGTCCAAAGAATAATCAAAGCGCACCAAGTGCGAGAAATTAGCAACATACACTGCTAAAAACCTGCAGCAGCAACAAGATAAACATATGTCAAAATATAGTCATTTAGAAAAGGGAAGGAACTAACAGTCCTATCTTGTGAATTAATATCAGTGGTAAAACTTTGGGTCCGAGTTGGTAGCCAAAAATGGCACTCTTCCAAATAACCAGACCCAAAAATTCTCCAGGGTGAAAACAACCAGTGACAGCTTCAGGGTCCCCACACCTAACCAAACCAGCCCAAACTGGGGCCTAACTGGTGGTGGTCACAGCTCAGCACACACAAATCACCCCTTACAGAGCCACCAGAAAAACCACCTGTCATAATCCACGATTCGGCATCCAAAAACTAGCCGAAAACACAACACCAGACCGAAATAAAACCCACACTAACCAACTCGGGAGAAAAACACCAGCCTAAGAAAAAAACGTCGAGTCCACTCGATGCCGCGTTGAGTGTGTACTACTCACTCAACGCGAAACACTAAGCAGAGAAGGCGTCGAGTCCACTCGACGCCGCGTTGAGTGAGTACCATTCACTCAACGCCAAAATCTAAGCAGGGAAGGCGTTGAGTCTACTCGACGCCGCGTTGAGTGAGCTCCACTCACTCAACGCCAAAAGACTTAGCCGCA
The DNA here is from genome assembly GCA_039513925.1 of Platanthera zijinensis. NCBI lineage: Eukaryota > Viridiplantae > Streptophyta > Magnoliopsida > Asparagales > Orchidaceae > Platanthera > Platanthera zijinensis. The sequence goes on from CM077091.1 coordinate 10,309,823, forward strand.
AACTCTCACTGGACGACGGCGTTGAGTGAGTTCAGCTCACTCAACGTTGTCAACGCTAAACAGCCGATGGCGTTGAGTGACTTCACCACACTCAACGCTTTTGACTTAGAAGGAAAACATCGTCGGACTAGACGGCGTTGAGTGAGCTCAACTCACTCAACGTCAAAAGACTTGGAAGAAAAAACAATACCTGACTAGACGACGTTGAGTGAGTTCAGCTCACTCAACGCCAAAAGTCTGGCAAGACGGCGTTGAGTGAGCGCAACTCACTCAACGCCAAAGGCAGATGGCGTTGAGTGAGCTCAACTCACTCAACGCCAAAAGACCTAGAAAAAGTCTCTGGCAAGACGACGTTGAGTGAGCGCAACTCACTCAACGTCAAAGGCAGGCGGCGTTGAGTGAGCTCAACTCACTCAATACTGTCAACGCTTTTGGACTTAGACTCCAGACCAAACAGCTAGGCGTTGAGTGTGTCCACCACACTCAACGCTTTTACACTTAGCCTACAAAATGAACTTCTGCCCTAAGCTAACACTCAACGCCTACTCACAGAGAGTTGGCAAAAATAATTTCTACCCCTCCTACCCGGCTACAGCTACCACACACTCTAGGCCTAAACCAACCAGCTAAGATTCTACCTCCAGCAACTGACCTGGACAACAAACAGTGAATAAGAAGAGAGAGAATAAATTAATACAGGACAAGATTGAGCAAAATCTAGCTGGGATGAAAACTGCAGCAACCCTAGCTTCTAGGAAAAAGAAAGAATGAGCTACTACAACAAGATTAATTGGAGTAAAATCAAGGTTGGCAAGGGAATAGAGCGTCACTTGCCTCTACCTCCAGGAAACAGCAGCTGCCTTCCAAAATCCGGCACCGGCGGCAAGATTGGCCACCTAAGAGGCAAACCTGAAGCTTTAGAGGGAAGATGACCAAACCCGAAAAACCCTAGCTTACAAAGACAACTCTAGAACAAGAAATACTTACCTAGGGAGGAAGATCCGGGTGAGAGCAGTCCAGATCTGCCCTTACCCGAGAAAAACAAGCTCTAGATTGCAAGAAATCACCGGCCGGAGCTCAAGCTTTTCTGTCGCCCGTCTCCTTCCGGTGGAAGCTATACGTCGGGTTTGGGGAAGAGGAATAGGGATAAGACCAAGATAAGCTTTACATAAATATCTATTATAATATTATTATAGAACAGCAACACCCAGCCACTAAACTATTATACATGATATAATATTCTGAGAATATAATATTATAAAGCAGCCACTGTATATATATGTACATATATATACATATAGAAAATTCAAGCTAACAAGCAAACAACATGTAGCCAAGCAAAACCGGCCACTGATATAATTATATCAGCCAATTAAATAACACGCAAAAACGACGCGAAAAACAAACGTTCTCGGAATTTGACGAAATTCACACCGTAGCTAAATACTCACGCTACGAATCTACTGGCGAAGTCGGAATCGTCATCCGACAAAAAAACCTCGGGCTAACACTTCCCAAATCCAAAACACAAGCATTCCCGGAGAGGCTCCACCGAGTCACCAAAACAGACTTCGGCTCGCTAGGGAACCTTACAAACAGGCTACAAAACAAGTCACTCAGAGAGCCTAAAGAGCTAAGACCACGCTCTAACAACGGCAAGGGCCGAAAATGCGCCAACGTAACGTCAAACAAAGATTGAACAATCACAGAAAACCGGGGGCGTTACAGCCACTCCCCTACAAGAAAGTTTCGCCCCAAAACTTTACACACAACACTTCTATCAAGAAAGAAAAAGAAATAGCCAAGCAAGAGTTATGATAGAAAATGCAAAACATACCGGGCACAATCAAGGAAACAGATGAGGGTAAGCCTTCCTCATAGCCGACTCTAACTCCCAAGTCGTGTTTTCCACGCCCTGATTTCTCCACAAAATCCTAATCATAGGAATTGATTTCCTCCGCAACACGCGATCTTGAGCATCCAGAATGCGGACAGGCATCTCCACATAAGAAAGATTTGGCTCTAACTGAGGCACAGAATCAAAAGCTTGTCTGTCGTTCAGCACACACTTCCGCAGCTGGCTAACGTGAAAAACATCGTGCACGCCAGGAAAGTTCGCGGGCAAATCCAGCTTATAAACTGTCACACCGATCCGCTCAATGATCTTAAACGGCCACACGTACCTCGGGTCCAACTTCCGGTTCTTACCAAACCTCTTGATTCCAACCATCGGGGAAACATTAAGAAATACCAAGTCCACTACAGCAAACTCCAAATCAGATCTACGTCGGTTGGCGTTCTTCTCATATCGTTCTTGAGCTATCTGAAGCTTCTCTCGAATAAGTTTCACAGCAACTTCCATTTCTTCAAGCGCATCCGGACCCAACAAAGATCTCTCGCCAACCTCAGTCCAAAAGAAGAAGTTCTGCAGTGTCTCCCACTTCCAAGTCGGAATCTCCAACGGAGTCAACTTGCCACCAGGCCTTCCATGATCGGCCTTAACACGCTTGCAAGTATAGCACTCAGAAACAAACCTGACTATGTCTCCCTTCATCTCATACCACCAGGCAATTTGCTTTAAGTCATGATACACTTTAGTAGATCCTGGATGGCAGGCAACACTAGAACTATGCGCCTCTCTGCACAACATAACTCGAATATCCATAACGGCGGGGATGCAAAATCTGTCGCAGTACTTCAAAGTACCCGCATCATCAATCGAGAAATCTGGTAACTGCCCTTTCTCAGCTCTAAGATATAAATGCAGCAAATCTGGATCATCTTTCTGATGTAACCTCGTAAGCGCAATCCAAGAAGGCATCTGCATGTCGCAGCTCCCCAAAGAAATATCCATCAAAAGAAATGCTTTCACTAATAGCTCGGCGGAGAGATTAAAAATCTTCCCCGTCTTCTGACTTAGGGCATCGGCCACCACATTAGCCTTGCCCGGATGGTACTGGATCTCAACATCATAGTCGGCAACATACTCCAACCATCGCCGCAGGCGCAGATTCAATTCCTTCTGGGTGAAGACGTACTTTAAACTCTTATGATCGGTAAAAATTTTGCACTGCGCGTCATAAAGCAGATGTCTCCACAACTTCAGCGCATAAATCACGGCTGCAAACTCTAAATCATGCGTAGGGTAGTTCCCGTCTTGCATCAACATGCAACCAAGCCCAACATGCGATGCATCCACATAAACATCATAATCCATGCACTCTGTAGGCAGAGTCAAAACAGGAGAAGTGCACAATCTGTTCTTGAGCTCTAGGAAGGCTTCCTCACACTTTTCGCTCCAAACAAAAGCCGCATTCTTCTGAGTCAATCTAGTCAAAGGTGCAGCCAGGGTAGAAAAACCCTCCACAAACCTCCTGTAGTAGCCGGCCAACCCTAAGAAGCTCCTAATCTCTTTGGGTGTTCCAGGCCTACTCCATTCCATCACAGCAGCTATTTTCTCTAGGTCGACTGAAATCCCATTCCTATTAACCACATGGCCCAGAAATGAAACCTGAGGCAACCAAAACTCGTACTTGCTCAATTTGACGAATAGTTTGTGGTCCCTCAAAGTAGATAAAACTAATCGCAGATGCTGGTCATGCTCCTCATCATTGCGAGAATATACCAGAACGTTGTCTATAAACACGACTACGAATTTGTCCAGAAAATCCTTGAACACACGGTTCATCATATCCATAAAGGCTGAGGGCGCGTTGGTCAAACCAAACGACATTACCAGAAATTTAAAATGTCCATGCCTCGATCGAAAAGCAGTCCGTGGAATATCTGACTCACGGATCCTGAGGTGATGGTAGCCAGAACGAAGATCAATCTTAGAAAACACCGCGCTACCGCGTAACTGATCGAACAAATCGTCAATCATCGGCAGGGGATACCTGTTCTTAATAGTGACCTTATTTAGCTCTCTATAATCGATGCAAAGCCTCATCGATCCATCTTTCTTCTTAACAAACAGAACAGGAGCACCCCAAGACGACGAACTCGGCCTTATAAAACCCATCTCTAACAATTCATCCAGCTGGATACGCAACTCCTCCAGCTCTCAAGAGGTCATCCAATACGGCGCCTTCGCAATAGGACGCGTGTCCGGCTCCAAATCTATCACAAACTCAACATCCCTATCAGGTGGAAGACCAGGAAAATCATCAGGAAACACATCTGAAAACTTGCGCACAACAGGAATCTCTTCTAAACGCGGCAAACTACCAACGGTACCCAAAACTGAGACCAAACAAGCAAAGCAGCTGAAAACTAGCAGCTTCCGAGCACATACCGCAGAAAAAAACTGGAAAATCCTGGCGCGGATCACCATAAACACTCCCAGGCTGACCGTTGTCCTTTATGAAGTCCAAGCGCTTAACCTTGCAATGGATAACCGCATCATACCTGGACAACCAATCCATGCCTAAGATAACATCAAAGTCTTCCAAGTCGATCACCTTCAGATCTGTCTTTGCTAGAAAATCCCCTAACATAATCGGACAATCCTGAATGCCCCGATCTGAAACCACGGAATCACCAGAAGGGAACTTGACGCAAAAGGCATCCCCAACTCGATCTAGATCCAAACGGTACCGCTCCACGAAGGCCCACAAACGAGTGGGTAGCGTCAGAGTCGAAGAGAACACGCGCCCAGCTGTTCTTTACCTTAAATCTTTCTGAAATAACCTGAGTAGAAGTCTGAGCTTCATCTGAGGAAATCACATTCAGCTTTCCTTTACCTTTATCCAATCGCTGAGGCGGTGGCAATGCCTGAAGTGGGTCTGGTTGAAGCACAGGCTGGAGCTGTGGGCACTGAGCCTTGATATGCCCTTCTTGACCACATAACAAACAGCTTCTTGTCTTATTCTTTCCCCAGCAATGGGCAACATCACGCCCTGGCCGCTTACATGCAGAACAGAATAAATCTTTCCTGGGAGCACTTTGTATCGCATGAACCTGCTCTTTCTTCTGAGCTCTCTCCCTTTTGTAACATCTCTCCAACGGGTGGCCCGGCCGGCCACAGAAGCTACAAACTTCCTTGCTCTTCTTTCCTGAAGCAGCACCGGGTATCTGAGGGCTCTTTCCTTCAACCGATTTCCTCTTATATTTTCTCATCTGCTGCCCTCTTTGCTTAGCATTCTCAATTGCCTCAACTTTCAAAGCAGATTCCACCACTCCAGCATAGCTCGCTGATCCATAAGCACTTGCTAACTGCTGGACATCACTTCTTAGGCCATCAAGAAAACGCTTAACTTGATCCGCCTCGGAGCTTACCAAGCCGGGGGCAAATCGACTCAGTTTGCTGAACTCGATCTCATACTAACTGTGAGCTGCATCTGCTTCAAATTTAGGAAATCATTCATCAGGCGGTCGCACTCGACCGAAGGTAGAAACTTCCTTAGCAACAGTTCATTGAAGGTCTCCCAAGAGCATCCCTCTTCCAAGCTCTCCTTCTCTCTCAGTCATCAACTCTTCGTTAATCCCTTAAGCTGATAGGCGACGATCATCACCCTTTGATCAGGGGTAACTCCAGAATAGGAGAACATCTCCTCGATGGCTATAAGCCAATCGTCCAAAACAATAAAGTCTGCCTTTCCATCATAAGTAGGAAGTCCTAGTCGCTGAAACTGAGAGATAAACGTCATCTCCGGGGGCAACACAGCAGGAGGTACCAGGGGAGCAGGAGGAACAGCTATGCCTACAGCAGGGTCCGGCACTCTCGGAGGTTGTCCAGCCACAACTGCTAACAGAGACTGGATTTGAGTCTGCATACCCACCATCTGCCTGGGCAAGGCTTCATTACTCTGTCGCAGACTTTCAATCAACGCCTCGCTTTGCGCTCCTGAAGACTCACCCTCAGATTAGGGAGTCAGTCTCGTCGAAGGATGCCTCGTCATCCTATAATCGTACTAGCACTAACCAAAACCTAGCCCAACTGCTAGAACAAAACTACCCGGTAAAGAAAAACATACTTAAATATAAACTTCAACTGTTAACTTGCTCTGGGATTTTTACAATAATGATGTTATGCTTAACCTAGGATGGTTCACCACCATCATACTAACTCATGTGCTTAGACCATGAATGCATGAATTTGTATCTCTTTTGACTCAAAACCATATGTGTACATATGTCATCATGCAAATCTTTAGCTAGGCACATTGTGCTTATGCAATGTTATGTTATGCATGTTGTGCTATGCATTCTAAAAAAAGCCTTAATGCATGTCATGAGCGATCGTATGCATGGAAATGTTATGCATCTCATACTACATAACATTGCATGCAACGAAAAAAAAGAAAACGTGCTAATGAGCATTCATGTGGTGAGGTTATGCATCTCATACTACATAACCCTCATATGTTGCCACCTATGGTGGATCAATATACAAACACATTATGCATCTCATACTACATAATATGGCCTGTATACTTCTATTCATGCTTATGAGTGTAGTGTTCATGCTTTAGCGAAGACGTACTGATGAAATATCGGTGTGTGTATGATATGACGTTAAACCACTAATGCTAACAAGGGAAAGATTGCCCGACCAATTATCAAGCAACCTCCCTCTGATGCCAACTGTCACGACCCGAATTTTCTCAGCAACAAACTTTTATCAGAGTAAGAGAAAATACGTGTCGTGATGTCACGTCATGCAGGGTATAACTGCAGACGCTCAGGCAAGACAACAACTTAAACAAGTTAAACTGATATCATAAGTTATTATGAAGAACATCTTTCAAATTAGATGGATGGTCGTATCCCTCGGCATAGTGGATCAACTAGTCCATAAGTAAAAATATATTTATACGCAGGACTCAAGAAAAGGTGATTTGATATCCTACATGAGTGTAAACGTCCCCAAAGGACAACTCATGAAATGCAGGACTCTAAATTTAGTATAATATGAAATTAGTTTTTACGTTACTTTGGAAAATAGTACTTAAGATTTAGAAATATGGCATGTATGAAGTACATATAGTAATGCTTTTATGAGTTAAAATACCTAACATGCATCCTAGCATAAATCATTCCCAGGGAGCAAGTAAACAACCTCCAAATAGGCAAAAATAGCAGTTTAAGTCACATACTTAGCATCACGAGAAAAAACCACCAGTGGGCGTCAACAACCTGACACGAACCCACTGGTGAGTATACATGTCTATACAGAAGGAAACAAGAAAATATCTACCTCACAAACTGAGGAAGGGGAATCTCAACAGCCTAGAAGATCACTAGCAAGCCCCAAAAGAAAACTAGTCGTCCAACCGGCTACTGCTCTGAACCTGAGGCATTCAAAGAAAGAACACCTAAGCAAAAATATAATCAAAAAGAAATGGAGCATTAGGTCATAAGAAATAAAAAGGAAGGGGTTTACCATACCCTTACAGTAGAATGCTATCAAACTTTAGCAAAAGGAAATAAACGAGACAGCAAAAGTAAAACACTGTCCAAAGAATAATCAAAGCGCACCAAGTGCGATAAATTAGTAACATGCCCTGCTAAAAACCTGCAGCAGCAACAAGACAAACATATGCAAAAATATAGACATTTAGAAAAAGGAAGGAACTAACAGTCCTATCTTGTAAATTAATAGCAGTGGTAAAACCTTGGGTCCGGGTTGGTAGCCAAAAACAGCACTCTTCCAAACAACCAGACCCAAAAATTCTCCAGGGTGAAAACAACCAGTGGCAGCTCAAGGGTCCACACACCTAACCAAACCAGCCCAAATCGGGGCCTAACTGGTGGTGGCCACAGCTCAGCACACAAATCACCCCTTACAGAGCCACCAGAAAAACCACCTGCCATAATCCACGATTCGGCATCCAAATACTAGTCGAAAACACAACACCGGACCGAAATAAAACCCACACTAACCAACTCGGGATAAAAACACCAGCCTAAGGAAAAGCGTCGTGTCCACTCGACGCCGCATTGAGTCCACTCGACGCCGCGTTGAGTGTGTACTACTCACTCAACGCCAAACACTAAGCAGAGAAGGCGTCGAGTGGACACTCGACGCCGCGTTGAGTGAGTACCATTCACTCAACGCCAAAATCTAAGCAGGGAAGACGTTGAGTCTACTCGACGCCGCGTTGAGTGAGCTCCACTCACTCAACGCCAAAAGACTTAGCCGCAAAATCTCACTAGACGACGGCGTTGAGTGAGTTCAGCACACTCAACGCTGTCAACGCTAAACAGCCGATGGCGTTGAGTGAATTCACCACACTCAACACTTTTGACTTAGAAGGAAAACATCGTTGGACTAGACGGCGTTGAGTGAGCTCAACTCACTCAACGCCAAAAGACTTAGAAAAAAAATAATCTCTGACTAGACGGCGTTGAGTGAGCTCAACTCACTCAACGCCAAAAGTCTGGCAAGACGGCGTTGAGTGAGCGCAACTCACTCAACGCTAAAAGACTTAGAAAAAGTCTCTGGCAAGACGGCGTTGAGTGAGCGCAACTCACTCAAAGCCAAAGGCAGGCGGCGTTGAGTGAGCTCAACTCACTCAACGTTGTCAACGTTTTTGGACTTAGACTCCAGACCAAACAGCTAGGCGTTGAGCGTGCCCACCACACTCAACGCTTTTACACTTAGCCTACAAAATGAATTTCTTCCCTAAGCTAACACTCAATGCCTGCTAATAGAGAGTTGGCAAAAATAATTTATACCCCTCCTACCCGGCTACAGCTACCACACACTCTGGGCCTAAACCAACCAGCTAAGATTCTACCTCCAGCAACTGACCTGGACAACAAACAGTGAATAAGAAGAGAGAAAATAAATTAATACTGGACAAGATTGAGCAAAATCTAGCTGAGATGAAAACTGCAGCAAGCCTAGCTTCTAGGAAAAAGAAAGAATGAGTTATTACAACAAGATTAATTGGAGTAACATCAAGGTTGGCAAGGGCAAAGAGCGACACTTGCCTCTACCTCCAGGAAACAGCAGCTGCCTTCAAAAATCCGGCACCGGCGGCAAGATCGGCCACCTAAGAGGCAAACCTGAAGCTTTAGAGGGAAGATAAGCAAACCCGAAAAAACCTAGCTTACAAAGACAACTCTAGAACAAGAAATACTTACCTAGGGAGGAAGATCCGGGTGAGAGCAGTCTAGATCTGCCCTTACCCGAGAAAAACAAGCTCTAGATTGCAAGAAATCACCGGCCGGAGCTCAAGCTTTTTCGTCGCCTGTCTCCTTCCGCTGGAAGCTATCCGTCGGGTTTGGGGAAGAGGAATAGGGATAAGACCAAGATATGCTTTACATAAATATCTATTATAATATTATTATAGTATAGCCACACCCAGTCACTAAACTATTATACATGATATAATATTATCTCTGAGAATATAATATTATAAAGCAGCCACTGTATATATATGTACATATATATACATATAGAAAATTCAAGCTAACAAGCTAACAACATGTAGCCAAGCAAAACCGGCCACTGATATCATTATATCAGCCAATTAAATAACACGCCAAAACGACGCGAAAAACAAACGTTCTCGGAATTTGACGAAATTCATACCGTAGCTAAATGCCCACGCTACGAATCTAGTGGCGAAGTCGGAATCGTCATCCGACAAACAAAACTCGGGCTAACACTTCCCGAATCCAAAACACAAGCATTCCCGGAGAGGCTCCACCGAGTCACCAAAACAGACTTCGACTCGCTAGGGAACCTTGCAAACAGGCTACAAAACAAGTCACTCAGAGAGCCTAAAGAGCTAAGACCACGCTCTAACAACGGCAAGGGCCGAAAATGCGCCAACGTAACGCCAAACAAAGATTGAACAATCACAGATAAACCGGGGGCATTACAGCAAGTAACTAGGAAAGTGCGGTTTGAGTAACTTGGCTGATGGAAAATGAGATCTGTAGGAAAACGGGGGAGAGGGAGGCCGACCGGTGAGTTAGGGTCGTGGATCTCGAGGGTCAGAGCCGGCGGAGGAGATCTAATGCCAGGTGGGGCGGATGAAGGCTTGCGGTGCTTGGGTGGGTTCGGCGAGCACTGGCGAGGAGGGAGAAGCCGGCGGCTCGGTCGGCGAGTAGAGGAGACGGGGAGGGAGCGGGTCGGCTTCACCGGAGGCTGTAGGAGGAGGGGAAAGCTTCGGGTTCTGGAGAGGGGAAGGGGAGAGCTACGCAGGTATGGACAGAGGCGGGGAAGAAGCGTACAGCTTCACCGGAGGCTGTAGGAAGGGGGGAGGGAGAATTGCAGGTTCTGGAGAGGTTAGGGACGAGCGGCACGGGTATGGACAGAGGCGGGGGAAGCGGACGGGAGAAGCGCCTTCGGAATCCACTGAAGGAGTCGACCGACAAGTTGCAGTAGGGCAACAATCGATCCCCTTGGCCGGCCATAACAGGCATATTTATAAGAGAGCTAAAATAAAATTAGGGCTCCCGATCAAGCGGCTATAACTGTTCGGGGCCGATCGGGGGCTAAATATAACATTAAAAAATGAAAACTAATATATGAAACTGGCTCGGAACGACCCTCTGGGAGCATCCGCAAGCTCGGATCGCCCAACCCGGTCGCCAATCACCGCATCCTGCGGGAATAGACGCGAGCATGATGTCGATCGCCACCACTTAATATCTGAAAAGCATTGAAGTATTATCATGTATGTCATGTAACGTTTATTTTCAATGTTTAAAACTGTTTCAAGTATTGAAAATGAATGTTATAATAATTAGAAAAAAAATCACCTAACAAACTCTGTTTTTATCAAACAGTTTTTTAAAAACAACTTATTAAACAGTTCTGCAAACTTCATTTCATCCAAATAGTTTTATAACAAAACTTTGTTTTTCAGAAACAACACTTTTCTCATCCGCAGCTTTCCATCAGCAGCTTTTCATCAACAACTTTTCATCAGCAACAGCTCTCCCAATTAGAGTCTTAAATAATACGACTTCAGATCATTCGCAACTTTGATATCAAATTACCAAGGTCTCCCGTACAAAGCCTTCTAGGCTTCAGATTCCAAAATATGTGGACTAAGCATTCATTGCACATGTCTTCAAACAGTTAAAACATGTTGGGATTAACTTTTCCTTTAATTAAATTGTACTTTAAATTTATGAGTCTCAAAGGCACTCTCCAAAACTGGAACAAGCAATGCTTTGGAAATATTTTTGAGAAGGTAAGCAATGCTGAAGCTGAGGTTACTCGCTTAGAAATGCTTTATGCAACTTCTAATACTATTGAAGATCGAGCACCCAACGTCAAAGCTAAGGCTCTCCTAATTCAAACACTTGATATGGAGGAGGAATTCTAGGGTTCTAGCGCCAAAAAGCAAATATTAAGCGTCTTTCGCATGGGGAACGTAACACAAAGTTCTTCCATTCTTATGTCAAATAAAATGGTTCTGCCAACAAAATCTATGGAGTTGAAACTCTGGACCTGTGTATTTTGTACTCTCCAATAGATGTTGCTTCCAATGCAATTGAATAATAACAACTTTCTTTGCCTTCATTGGATCTATCATTCCGGAATTGGTGAATGAGAATGACAGTTCATCTGTGCTCAATTGCATCCATAAATGAGATTCATGAACATGTTTTTTTTCTATGAAACGTGATTCTGCTGTCGAGACGGAGGGCTTCTCCGCTCATTTTTTTCATAACCTGTTGGGATATTTTAAGTCATGATTTGATGGTGGTTGTGCCAGAATTCTTCAGAGGGCAACGCTTACCTCAATATTTCACTTCAACATCTATTACCTTGATCTCTAAGATTGATATTGCAAAGTGGTGGAGAGATTATAGACATATTTATTTGTGTACAGTTTTCCATAAAATCACTTCCAAGGTCATTGTGCAGAGGTTATCAACTATTTTTCCTCGTATTTTATCATCTAATAAAAGTGGAGCCATTAAAGGACGGGATACTAGTGATAAAATTCTGCTTGTTCAAGAATTATTGCAAGATAACAACAGATCTAATCGTGGAAAGTTATCATTAAATTGGAGTTATCCAAAGCATTTCACAAAATACAATGGGCATTATATACGAAATCCTAGAAGCTTTTGATTTTAGTCATGGTTTCATCAAGTTAATTGTGGCTAATAATGAAAACAATTGGTTTTCATATCTTATTAACAGTGAAAGCAACGGTTTCTTCCATTCTTTTAAGGGTCTCCAATAAGGAGATCCACCATCACCTACCTTAATTTGTTCTTGCAATATCAGAATTCAGGTAATATGATGATTAGCCATTTAAGTATTGCAGATGACATGATGATCTTTGGTAATGAGGGTACGTACTCTATCTGAAAACTTAAAGTTATTCCTGGAGGATTTGGAATCATCATCAGGTTTGGTGGTTAATAGATTTAAATGCAGTGTACTTGCCTCAAAATTTATAAACAATGCCCGATTTGCTCACATTCTGCATGTTACAAATTTCAAACGGCAAACCCTACCTCTGATATACTTGAGTGCTCCCATATTTAAAGGTCATAAGAAGATGATATACTTTGAGACTCTTATCAAAAATAATCAAAATCTTGTAAATGGTTGGAGTTCCAAAATACTCTCAGATGGGGGTTGGTTAACTTAACAGCTTATTCAAAGTGTGCTTCAATCTATGTTTTATCAAATTATAATATGCACATATTGCCAAATAATATCAAAGACAAATAGAAAAAATCTTCAATAAAATTCTATGGGGCTTGACTGATAATTGTCATTGTATTCTGAAAGTCCACCTAGTGTCAACTACTCACACCTATGGGGGGGGATAGGTGTCTTTGCAGCGTATTTGCGGAATTAAGGTTTTACCTGCACAAGAAAACAAAACAACACAGCACAAAAAGTACACAAGCAATTTATAGTGGTTCCCCGATTTGGGTACGTCCACTTTCCCCCTTCGACCTATCTCCCAACCAAGGACGACTCGGTCACTTCACCAAAAGGATTGAAATCCAATCTTTGCACTAACGGAAGGAACCCTTCCACACGTAGGAGTCAACACTCCCACAACACGGGTTGCACCCAACCCTACAACTAAAGACCAATCGGTCCTTTACAAAGAATTGAAAATAGCTTGTAAGAAATACAAACAACGTATGGAGATTAAGGTGTCCCTCTTCGTTCGACGACGTGTTCTTGAAGTCAACGAAGAGTCCACAACCCTAGACCTCACTTGGAGAGAATCTCCCCGAGACCGGCGGCGGCGACGAGCGGCGGCGAGGCTCTCGGTGTTGGCGGCGGCAACTGAAAACAGCAGCAAAGCACTGGAGATCCAATCTAATTAGCGAAGTCGGCAAGGTCTACCAACGGTCACACGAGGATCGATCGTCTCGATCGATTCGGACGGGGAAAGATTTCCCTATCTCAAATCAAGAGACAAAAGATCTCTGGATAGACACGTGAGACGTTGTGCAGGACTTGGCTTCTATCACCGAGGATCTGGAGGAGATCGAGATCGACTTCGGTGATCGGCTGAGGCGACGGAGGCGGAGCAAGTTCGCGAGATTAGGGTTAGTCGGCCGCTCTTTTTCGTATATCGTCTGTGTGTCCTACTGTACACAAATACCAGAGTATTTATACAATAGGTCAAGAGATAACCGTTGTGGGCCCCACCAGCAGTAAGACCAAAGTCCGGTTCAAAATCCTGCTGATAACGTGGACCGGTCCAGACAGAGTCGGAAAAATACCCAAGTCAAATTCGGCGAGAATCGTGGGTGATTCTCGACGAATCGGCGAGAATCACTTATGATTCTCGCTGAATTCTACTTAGAGAATTCTGGCTGCACAGGTTATAGAGGCCGGGGCGAATCGGTGGGAATCACCTTGGATTCTCGCCGACTCGTCGAGAATGCAAAGTCATTCTCGACGAATCGGCGAGAATCACTTGGTGATTCTCGACGATTCTGCCTTAGATGATTTTTCTGACTGCGACGAGACAGCCGGCCCAACCCGGCAAGAATCAACTAGTGATTCTGGACGACTCGTCGAGAATCACTGGTGATTCTCGACGAATCGGTGAGAATCACTTAGTGATTCTCGACGATTTACACTTAGACGATTCTCGTCTTTCAGCCCGTGAGATGGTCTTTGGCCCATCCTTGCTCCATGTCTGCTCTAGCTTTATCATAACCCTGTACTTGAAATTAAGTACACCCCAATAGAGAGAGTACACGTAGGCCAACACACTGATCTGCTCAACGAGGAATTACGTTGCACAGACCCGTGTATATTGACCCACTGCACCCTGACATTGGTGTGTACCTAGCATGGAATAACTGCAAGCACAACTAGAAATATTTCATCAAATACATTGTCTATTTACCTTAGCTTGTACAGGGGCTTCTTCAAATCAGGTACATTGTGGATACAATACCCAACAATCTCCCCCTATTTGAAGAAGCCTAAACCCTACAAGCTAAGGTGAATAGAGCATATAGGAATGAAAATCATAAACTTAAAATGGAGTTGAGAGAGATATTCATTACCAAATTTCTTGAGAGCAAACTTGGAGCCACCTTAGCCGAGAGGGTAATCTCCCCCTTTTCGGCTTCTGCAAATCGGGGACTGAAGCATGAGACACCATGCTCCCCCTCAGTTCTTGTACCTTTGCTTTCACTAAATTCCTATCAGAGGCTCCCCCTAGACGCATGAGCCTTGAGCTCCTGTAGTCTTCATCCTTCATAGTTTAGCATCCCCAATTCAGTTTTGAACATACTGAACTTGGCCTCGTCAAGGGGCTTTGTGAAGATGTCTGCAATCTGCTTGTCAGTGGGAACATAGCAGAGAGAGATGTCTTTGTTCTCCGCGTGCTCCCGAATGAAATGGTAACGCACTTCAATATGCTTCGTTCTGCTGTGCGAAACCGGATTGTTGGCAATCGCAATTGCACTGGAGGAGTCGCAGTACATCGGTACTTCCTTGAACTGGAGGTCATAGTCGGCTAACTGGTTTCTTATCCATAGGAGTTGTGCGCAACAGCTGCCAGCCGAGATGTACTCAGACTCTGCAGTGGAGGTTGCTACACAATTCTGCTTCTTGCTGTTCCATGAAATAAGCCTTCTTCCGAGGAATTGACACGTCCCGGAGGTGCTTTTCCTGTCATCCCTACTTCCTAGTGTCAACTTGAACGTGCCCGTGTTGATGGCACTGCTCCTTTTCCAGATACTTGTTCCACGTCATTTTTGGAACATCTCCTGTCTGGTTCCCATTAGGTTTACGGGAACCTAGACCACCCTGCAGGAAAGAGTTATCTTGCCTTAGGAACCCAATAAGTATTGGGTCCTAGGTTCCTGTTAGTATAATAATTGGGATGCCTCCCCTCAGGGATCCTGGAGGGAGGACTAACATTGCCTCGAGGATGTGGAAGTCCCCTTGCCTTTGACACAGAAGGGTTGTGCCAACAATCTATGGCAAAATGACCCACTTTGCCACAACACCAACATTCATAAATGTTGTACCGCCGTTTGTGACCTGAACCGGTGACTGAGGTAGTCAAGGACCTAGGCCTAAACGGGACAAAGCTGGATCTGTTCTCAAAATTGCCTCTTCCATCGTGACACTTGGAAGGGTGGAAGGAAGGCATGTAGTGAGCGTCATGGGGCCTGGGAGGTGGTGTCTTCCTTTCAGTCAGCACCCTATCAGAGGCCCCATGAGCACTAACTGCATGACTTCTAACCCCCCTTTTTTGTGTCCTAGGGTGGTGAGAGGCGCAGTGAGAGCTGATATCAGCAGATTCATGCAGAGTTGGGGCTGTGGCCGAGAATACAAAGGGTTCAGAACGAGCCTTAGGCATTCTCTCAAGGGTGGCCATGACAGCCCTTGCATTATGGGTGCTTCCACATGAGGGCAGATCACCCTTGCAGTGACCACGGTTGTTCCTGTGATCATACCTGTAGGCATGATGAGTACCCTTCCTTTCGGGAGTGGGGGGTCTAAATACCGTTTCCCCTTTTCTCCATAACTTAATAATTTGGGAGATCCACCCATTTTCTGCTTTTCTCTTGATAGCATCAATCTTGGAAAAATTAGAAACTATCCTCTTCTCGTTCTCTAGACGACTCTCTAGATCCGAGATCTTTGAGTCCTTTACTTTGATGGATTCCAGTTGGAGATTCATCAAGATCTTCAGCTGAGCAATCTCCTTAGCTTGTTCCTCAACAAGTAAGTTGCTCGTCTGAAGGGCACTCTCAAGGGAATCAAGATTTTCAATCTTTTGATGGAAGCTATATGTATCCCTTGCATCACTGGAAGGACTACTCTCTAAACTATTCCTGTCTTCAGGAACTTCAAGAGGAGAGGGGCATGAGGAAGAAGTTACCTGCTTCTGACTTTGTTGTTCAGGGTTACCATCCAGATCGGCAGAGACTGTTGAGTCAGCTTCATCAGAACTGCTTTCCTCGGCTTCTTCTTCAGTCTCAGACAAGGACACGGGAGCCCTGATACTGACATATTGATCATGCCCTTCATCTTCAGAAATAAGGACCCCTACATAGGCTTCATCCTCTTGCTGACAACTGGTCCCAGCTTTCTCTGATCCCTCCATGAGGTCTGAGATGGTTTGCCACATGGACTTGGCCGTCCTACACTTGTCCACTCTTGAACGAGATACACCAGACCAGACGTCAGTGATGATCTGACGTATTAACTTGTCCAAGTTGTACAGTGAGAGCTCGGTCTCAGACATCTCTTCGAGATTCTTGGGGATTTGGATATCCTTTCCAGAATCAGAAGCCTTCATGGGAATGAAGGGACCCTCTTCCAAGATGATTGACGCCCGAGGGTCGATGGCTTCCAGATGAAACATAACTCTCATCTTCCAGATAGGGTAATACTCTGTTGTGCACGCAGGGAGTCTCAGAGGAGGGACATCAAATTCCAGCTCCATGCTTGAGTCTCGTCTTCTAGTTGACACTAGAGGCAGGATCTTACTCAAGGTGTTAACCCTATTGATGAGTAACCTCCCTCTGATGCCACTTGAAAGTCCACCTAGTGTCAACTACTCACACCTATGGGGGGGATAGGTGTCTTTGCAGCGTATTTGCGGAATTAAGGTTTTACCTGCACAAGAAAACAAAACAACACAGCACAAAAAGTACACAAGAAATTTATAGTGGTTCCCCGATTTGGGTACATCCACTTCCCCCTTCGACCTATCTCCCAACCAAGGACGACTCGGTCACTTCACCAAAAGGATTGAAATCCAATCCTTGCACTAACGGAAGGAACCCTTCCACACGTAGGAGTCAACACTCCCACAACACGGGTTGCACCCAACCCTACAACTAAAGACCAATCGGTCCTTTACAAAGAATTGAAAATAGCTTGTAAGAAATACAAACAACGTATGGAGATTAAGGTGTCCCTCTTCGTTCGACGACGTGTTCTTGAAGTCAACGAAGAGTCCACAACCCTAGACCTCACTTGGAGAGAATCTCCCCGAGACCGGCGGCGGCGACGAGCGGCGGCGAGGCTCTCGGTGTTGGCGGCGGCAACTGAAAACAGCAGCAAAGCACTGGAGATCCAATCTTCTTAGCGAAGTCGGCAAGGTCTACCAACGGTCACACGAGGATCGATCGTCTCGATCGATTCGGACGGGGAAAGATTTCCCTATCTCAAATCAAGAGACAAAAGATCTCTGGATAGACACATGAGACGCTGTGCAGGACTTGGCTTCTATCACCGAGGATCTGTAGGAGATCGAGATCGACTTCGGTGATCGGCTGCGGCGACGGAGGCGGAGCAAGTTCGCGAGATTAGGGTTAGTCGGCCGCTCTTTTTCATATATCGTCTGTGTGTCCTACTGTACACAAATACCAGAGTATTTATACAATAGGTCAAGAGATAACCGTTGTGGGCCCCACCAGCAGTAAGACCAAAGTTCGGTTCAAAATCCTGCTGATAACGTGGACCGGTCCAGACAGAGTCGGAAAAATACCCAAGTCAAATTCGGCGAGAATCGTGGGTGATTCTCGACGAATCGGCGAGAATCACTTACGATTCTCGCCGAATTCTACTTAGAGAATTCTGGATGCACAGGTTATAGAGGCCGGGGCGAATCGGTGGGAATCACCTTGGATTCTCGCCGACTCGTCGAGAATGCAAAGTCATTCTCGACGAATCGGCGAGAATCACTTGGTGATTCTCGACGATTCTGCCTTAGATGATTTTTCTGACTGCGACGAGACAGCCGGCCCAACCCGACAAGAATCAACTAGTGATTCTCGACGACTCGTCGAGAATCACTGGTGATTCTCGACGACTCGTCGAGAATCACTGGTGATTCTCGACGACTCGTCGAGAATCACTGGTGATTCTCGACGACTCGTCGAGAATCACTGGTGATTCTCGACGAATCGGTGAGAATCACTTAGTGATTCTCGACGGTTTACACTTAGACGATTCTCGTCTTTCAGCCCGTGAGATGGTCTTTGACCCATCCTTGCTCCATGTCTGCTCTAGCTTTATCATAGTCATGTACTTGAAATTAAGTACACCCCAATAGAGAGAGTACACGTAGGCCAACACACTGATCTGCTCAACGAGGGATTACGTTGCACAGACCCGTATATATTGACCCACTGCACCCTGATATTGGTGTGTACCTAGCATGGAATAACTGCAAGCACAACTAGAAATATTTCATCAAATACATTGTCTATTTACCTTAGCTTGTACAGGGGCTTCTTCAAATCAGGTACATTGTGGATACAATACCCAACATATTCAATGTACCTCCCGGTAAAGTTTTTGCTACACTACAATTGAAGGTGGTTTGGGTCTTCGAAATATTCCAGACATAATTACAGAAAATTTTGTTACGGGTACACTTATCATTTATCTTATTACATTAGTATGTTGTATCGAGTCTTTATTATATTGAGCCTCTATTATGATGAGTCAAGTACAGTATTTAAGGTATTTTAATATTTCGCATATTGTCTTTATAGCGGGTATTTACGCCCGTGCCATTTTGGGCCTTATATAAGGAGGTCATGTCATGTATTTCAGAATGTGAATGAAGTAAAGTTCTAGTTCCTTCTCATCTCTCTTTGGGGTCTTCCTCTCCTTCTCTTCTCCAACCCTCTCCTCGTAGGGTTACTTCTCCCTCACCACCTCTCTTGGGTTTCTTCTAGGGATTTAATCCCTTGTACCCTCACACTGCCCCTCCACCGAATCCATCGAAGTAGACACGTAACAAATTCATATAAAATTTGGTGGAAGTTCTAAAAACTTGATATCTTATGGGCTGCTTACATGCATCACAAATACTGATGTGGCCTTCATCCCCTCCATTACATTCTCAGAAACTAGGACTCTGCAATTTGGCGAAAACAATTCATATTTGGCATGATGCAAAGCGACTGATTGGATGGCAAAGTGGGGTTGGGCGTGTTTCAATTTGGCTTCACACTTGCTTGGGTAATGAAACTCTTGCTTCTGAATTTCCAAATATGGCTCACACTAACCAGACTGTTAGCGCCTTAATTGTTGAGGGTCATTGGGACGATAATAAATTGGTGCAGTTATTTGATTTGGAAACTGTTAAAAGAATTCAGTGGGTCAAAGGAAGTTGTCGACTGGATCACAAACAACATTAACCAAGAAAATACAAAGAAAAGTACGAAAAAGAAATAAGAAAACTCCATCGAGAGAAGCGATCAGCGAGATCCACATCACAAACGGGATGAGCAGAGGAAGCCATCGACAGCAGTAAGAACAAACAAGGGGCCAAAGGAAGTTGTCGACTGGATCAGCGGATGAGAAGCACGACTAGATCAGCCGAGGAGAAGCTCGACGAGCAGCACCAGGAACATCTGGATAGAACGTCGATGGTGAGACAGTTGCAGAAGATAGACGAAGCAAGAAGAAAAGGTTGCATGATCTCTCGAAGTAGGGAGATCGTAAAGGAGAAAACCGTGATCGACAGGACCGTCAGAGAAGCATCAACAAGATCAGTAGAGGAGAAGCGTTGAGATCAGCAGACATGAACGAAAGCCGGTGTCGATGAGTAGTGAATGGGGAAACATCGGGAGAAGAAGCAGAGACACTAAACGTGGATGCATTCGAAGAGCGGTAGCGTGATCGACAGGTCGAGAAGTCGAACATGTTGATGGGATCAAATGTAGCGGAGCTCGACGATAAGAGCATCAGAAGGCTCTCTCGTCAATGAAAAAAAATGATCTCATCGACGAGAGCGGAAGAGGGACTACACCCAAGAGCGGGGGCAGAACTTGTCGACGAGAATGAGAGGAAGAAATTAACAAATGGCATGAGTGAAAGTCGGCGAGAAAATAAAGTCGCCAATAATTAGGGGGATGAAATTTAAGGGAGGTGTCAATTTCTGCTCTAATACCATGTTAAAATATAGAAAAGGAAAAACTTGGTCCATATTATTCATGGACAAAGGGGTATTAAATAAGAGATACATGGACTCTTAAAGGTAAAACTGCAATGTAGGACTAAACCCAAATACACTAAAATTCTGTAATAGACCGACATTGACTCAATATTTCCAACACTCTCACTCAAGCTGGAGGGAAAACCACCATCTTGAAAACAACAAATAAATGTAATGGAGGTAGGCAACGTGGGACAAATCATCAGACGAGTCACCGAGAAAAATTCTAAACTAGGGAATAAAACAGGGGGAATAGCCACATACGACATAGACCCGCACACGACGCGGATCTCAAACACAGTGTGGGTCGCACACGCGACGAGAATTCGCTAGAATTAGGTCAACAAACATTATCTACACACACATGTAGAAGGAAATGAAAGATGTGGGGTTAATCATCAAACAGGCAATCAAGGATAATCCATCAAGGATAATCAGCACTAAGAATGCTCTAACACAACACAGCCCCACAGGACCGTCTGCACTAAGAATGCTCTGACACAACACAGCCCCACATGACACGGTCTCACACAACGCAACACAATAAAATCAGTACAACCCACAACAATCGTGTCACAATACATGCACCAACCAACAAAGAAAATTGGGAGACACAAATAACACAAGACATAAGCAGGGAGGACCGTGTGGGACTAAGGAGAAAGTCAGGAAATACCATTTGAGTCGCCTTTGTCCCAAACACTCCCCTCACGTGGAACAAACATGCATGAAGGCATATAATATAAAACACAGTAAACTCATATGACACTAACAACATTAACAACTAAGCAAATACAAAAAAACTATGAAAAAAACAAGAAGACTCCATCACATGACAGAAGCAGACAGCGAGATCCACATCACTGGAGGGATCAATAGAGGAAAACATCGACAACAGCAAGAACAAGCGACGACCAAAGGAAGTTGTCGACTGGATTAGCATATGAGAAGCACGACTGGATCAGTCGAGTAGAATCTTGACAAGATCAGCAACCATAAGCAGCAACAGGAACATCGGGATAGACCGACAATAAAGGGACTACTGCGGAAAATAAACAGAGTCAAAAGAAGAGATTACACGATCTCTCGAAGAAGTTGGAAGTTGGCAGAGGCGAGAACCACGATCGGCGGAACCGTCAGAGGAGAAGCATCCACAAGATTGGTAGAGGAGAAGAGTTGAGATCAGCAGCTGGACAGGAAGGTGTCGACGATCTGCGACATGACGCAGACAGGAACGAGCCGGTCTCGATGAGCAGCGGAGGGGATGACATCAGGAGGAGAATAAGAGGAGACTCTCGACGGGAACGCAGTCGAAGAGAAGTCGCGTGATCGACGGGTCAAGAAGGCGGACACACTGACGGGATCAGAAGTAGCGAAGCTCAACGACGAGGGGATCAAGAGCCTCTCCCATCTACAAAATCAAAAAACCAATCTCATCGGCGTGAGTGGAAGCGGGACATCAGCCTAGGAGCAGAAGCAAAATTTGTTGGCGAGAACGAGAGGAAGAAATTAACGGATGGCACGAGCGGAAGCCACCGACAAAATTAAGTCGCCAACAATTAGAGCGACGAAATTTCAGGTAGTCAATTGCTGCTCTGATACCATGTTGAAATATAGAAATGAAAATACTTAGTGCATAATATTCCTCCACAAAGGGGTATTAAATAAGACATACATGAACTCATAAAGTTAAAACTGCAATGTGGGACTAACCCAAATACACCAAAAGTCTCTAATAGACCAACATTGACTCAATATTTCCGACACTTCTAAGTGCTAGTGTTGCTGGAATTGTGAAACTATCCAACATCTTTTCATAATGGTTTGGTGGATGAGACCGTGTGAAATTATTATCACCAAAAATTTAATATTCCTTACAATAGTCACAACTCGTTAGCTCTCCGACTGAGTCAGTAGAAACCTGATATTAGATCTGGACAGGAACCTCTCCGTAGCATCATACTGATTGTAATCTTTTGGTTTTTATGGTTGGCTCGAAATGATTATAAACATCGTAAACTACATATCAATCCCTAAAAAATCAAGCTCCAGATCAATAATATAGTAAAATCCATTGCACATATATCTTCCAAGACAAAATATACGCACTCTCTGATATCTCAAAACATTTCCCTACATTGCCACTGGGTTAAACCATGCTTCGGCGAACTTAAAATCAATTCATGAACGACTCGTGCTGGTAATCTATCCAGAACTTGGGCAGGTATGCGAGTCAGAAATCATCTGGGCATCTTATATTAGCCAATCAGAGTGCTCTTGGCTCATCTGATCTTCAAACGGCCTTACTTCTATTGATGAGTGATGGAATTCATGTGTGCCATGGTTTTCCTGGACGCAAATTCTTATTGAAATTGATCACAATCCTATACCTGATCTCCTCGGTCCATTTAAGTATTGTGGATGGTCAAATCTGCATCTCTTTAATCATATTCATCCGCAACTATCTAGTTTAAATTACAGTCTTTGTTAAATACCCAGAAATATAACAAAGTGGCAAGTTGGGTGGTCGGGATGCTCTTAAATTACACGGAGAACACATTATTTCTAATCTCAACTTACCCGGTGCATTCAATATTTTACTTTATGAAGATTTCTTTTCAGTTATTTTGAGATTTCTTACTTTTCAATTATTTTGAGTTTTCTTTTATTATCTTTTGTTGGATCTACTTTTGTCCCTATAATCTACATGTGGTTTTCATTTTTAGCTCCCAACCAAATTTTCTTCATCTCCTCTGAATATTTTTTGCTTCAGTTGTTGGTGGGTGAATCATCTCTCCACAACGGTTATGAGGTGTTCTATTAAGATTTAAGACGGATTCAAACTTAGCTCAACGTATCGTCATATTGCTTTCTTTTTATAAGGAGGCATTTTAAGGTTTTTGTTTCTCTGCTATACTAAGGGTCATTATTTCAAGTTAATGGGATTGCTTTACGATATTTGGATCCTTTTCTTATCATTATCGGGCTCTGCTTCTAACCTATTTAACATCTCAATGCTTAATGTGAGATTAACAATTTTGGTGCGAAAATAGTAGATTCTGGTGTGCGGATAGCAAAATTGGGTGTTATTATGGTGTGTGGATAACCTATTATGGTGTGTGATTAGCCGAATTGGTTGTGCGGATATTACTTTTGGTGTCACATAGTGTAACGGCTCAAAATCCGCCAAAATTTAAATTCATACTTACTGAGTGGGTTTTTCACATAATTATACGCAACAGTATAATAAAAGAAGTGTATCAGTAGAAACATAACATCACATTTCAATAATGTACAGAATATATACACACAGTCTAACTGTCAGGTACAAAACTATTTTCATTTATTACACTATCAAAAGCATGAGGAATAAACTCATGCTAACCCGTGGACGAGCCACGTCTTCAACTGGTCTTCGATCTGCCTCTGTCTGGGCCCATCTAACGGGGTCTGGTACGCTGGTGCTCGGTTCCTAAAAGAAATTAGGAACCAATTAGTTTTGAAACTAAGTGAATCCTTACTCTTACCTGTAACTTCGCACTGCAAGCAGACAAGAAAGTCAGCAGCAATGAAATTCATATGAACATGTTACTAAGCTAGGAACAAGTAAAATCAATATCTCTATCTCTGATATCAATTCACATTTCAGTTGGACTGTTTTTATCAATTTTCTTTTATTCATAATTCGTTTCTCGAAATACTTGGGGTCATTCGAATATCTCAATTATCCGGGTTCGTCGACCCTTCATCTCATTATCCACTTTAGGGCGATTCAACGCACAACAGGCTTCAACGCCTCCTAATCGGATTCATATCATAATATGTAGGAGTTTGACCCCCCTACGAGGTGTGAGAGTTCTAGCCCCCTCACGAGATGTAGGAGTCTGAACCATTCCCCCCTACTAGGCCCTTAGCATTTTGATATGTCGACGCGTTCTCAAATTCAATTCAATTTCCATCATTTCGATTCATTAAGTTTATTTCAAAATTCGAATTTATTTGTATTTGGTTACCCTCAGAATTCTATCGCTCGCTAAGCCACGTTAGCGTTTTCGGCAATTCATTTATTCAGTCATATCAAACAACTGAAAAGTAACTAGCTTAACAAGTTCACAAAAGAGGGAAAAAACAGTAAGGACTCACCCTAACTTTTCCTTTGCCCTTGTCCTTCGAAGGGTTCACGTCACGTCTATCGTCGGACGTCATCCTCTGCAGTATCAAAATATCATTTACTTTAAAGTTGCGCCATAAATAGTTACGAGCGGACTCCTACGGCGGTCACAACTACGACCACTAGGAGTTGTCTAGGGAAGGACGAGCGTGGATGATTCAAAAAAGAGTACCATCAGCCCACAAAAGGTTTCAAATGCCAACGATAGTCGATCCAAATTGCTCCAATGCACAGCCTCAAGGGTTGTCACGATAGCAACACCAAGGGCTGCGAATTGCAGCTCAAAGCAAGGCGTAAATCCCCTCTAAAACAGCCGGACAGCAACATAAAGCAGCCCAAAAGCACAACCGGCAACACCCAGGCAGCCCACACAAAACAAGGTCGGTAACCAAGTTTGCAAGGAGGTCAAGACAAAACCCCTAAAGAAACCCTAACTTCATCTCTCCCAAAATTAGTTCAAATTCAAGGTTTAGGGTTTGGAAAGCTATAGAGAAACTTTTGATTTAAAAATAAAGTGAATAAAACCAAAACCCCAAACCCTAGGGTTTTTATCCATCATCAATTCGTACACAAACTTCATAATCAACACGAGGAGTGGAGGGAAGGAGATTACCTTCCCAAAAAAGAAGAAATCGCACGAAACGGAGGAGATTGGAGGAGGCTAGGGCAATCGGCGCAGGAGCGGCTCCGGCGGTTCGTTCCGTCGAAATGAAGAAGAACGAACAAGCACGATATCATAAAGCACGGGAATATCCATCGCTAAACCCAGGCAACCGGTCACACCACCGGTTCTACTGGTTTTAACCCATGCACAGCCACAGCCAACAGACACACCGGCTCACTCATTGCACAACTACTGTTACGAAAATAAAACAGCCAAGCCACCGACCGGTCCAACCCAATAAACCCAAATTCAAGTAAAATCAATACAGCTAATGTGACCAAGGCCATGCCAATTAAATTAAAGAAATTGAAACGACGGTATCAAAATCAATCTCAAATATCTGAACATAAAATTAACGTGCGACGTCGAATCAGGGCACTGAAATTATTCTTTCATCATCGAGGAATATGTACAAAGTCTTTTATTTATATATATGTCAACATATTAACATTAGACTTCGGGTCTTATAATTTCTCCCCTCCTTATCCGAATTTTCGTCCTCGAAAATTCAAGCAATTTCTCGATTCTCAAAGAAAGAGGGAAAAAATTTCATCAGCAAGTCTTCCCGCTCCCAAGTAGCATCCTTGGCGGGGTGACCGGTCCACCAGACCTTGACAAAGTTCACCTTTCGATTCCGAAGGTTCTTGCTCTGCTGATCAACAATTTGATAAGGTTTTGTTGGATGGAAGGAAGTATTGTATAACAGTCTTGTTCCCAATATGTTGTGCACTCGTCGCCACAAATCAGATGTAAACCGTACATCACGATCTGACACGATCGTACGCGGAATACCATGTAATCTCACGATTATATTTACATAGAGTTCCACCAATTTTTCAGTCGGCCCGCTTTGTTTGATCGGTATAAAATGGACGCTCTTTGTCAATCGGTCAATGATGACCCAAATTCCATCATTCCCAGCTTTACTGCGAGGCAAGCCAAATACAAAATCCATCGCAACATCATCCTATTTCCATTCCGGAATTGGGAGAGATCGTAGAAACCCAGCAAGCTTCTGATGTTTTGCTTTCACTATCTGACAGGTATGACACTGAGCAATATACTGAATCACATCCTTCTTCACATGTGGCCACCAGAAATCCTGTTTCAAATCGTGGTACATCTTTGTCCGACCAGGGTGAATCGAATATGGCGTATTATGCGCCTCATACAGGATATCCTTCCGCAGGCTATCAGCATCTGGTACACATAGTCTGTTATTCAGGAGCAATATGACATCCTTTTCAACAAAGGCACTCACTTCTCCCTTTCTCAATTTTTCAAATATCCCCATCAAGAAGGGGTCTTGAGATATCGCTTTCCGGATTCTCTCTTTAAGCGAATATTGAATCCACATCTGGAATAGTTGTGCTTGCTTTTCTTCAGGCGTAAATATTATGCATATTTCCATTTTCTGAAGCATATAAAGAAGCTTCCTATTATACTGCGGTATCACGGACAGCGCAGCAATATTCTTCCTGCTTAATGCATCTGCGACCACATTTGCCTTACCTGGATGGTATTGAATATTCATATCATAGTCTTTAATGAATTCCAGCCACCTTCTCTGGCGTAAATTGATTTCCCGTTGATCAAAGATATATTTCAAACTTTTATGATCTGTAAATATCTCGCATCGAACACCATGCAGGTAGTGGCGCCAAATTTTCAATGCAAACACAACTGCGGCTAATTCCAGATCATGTGTCGGGTAATTCTTTTCAGTATCCTTTAATTGTCGAGAAGCAAAGGCAATCACCTTTCCACGTTGCATTAGCACGCAACCCAGTCCTTTATAGGACGCATCGCTATAAATTTGAATACCATCGGAGCCTTCGGGCATCACCAACACTGGCACTGTCGTTAATCTTTCCTTTAATGCTTTGAACGCTTGCTGGCAATCGTCTCCCCACGTAAATAATACGTTCTTTCGAGTCAATTGTGTCAAGGGTAGTGCTAGCTTCGAAAAGTCCTTGACAAATTTTCGATAATAACCAGTCAAGCCCAAGAAGCTTCGTACTTCAGTCACGGATTTTGGTCGGGTCCAGTTGATTATTGCTTCAATTTTAGCTGGATCAACAACCAACCCTTCCGCATTAATCACATGACCTAGAAAGGCCACCTCAGTCAGCCAAAACGCACACTTTGAGAACTTGGCATACAACTGGTGTTCCCTCAATGTTTGCAAGACTTGACACAGGTGTTGGACATGCTCTTCCTTTGTCTTTGAATAAATTAATATATCATCGATAAAAACAATCACGAATTGATCCAAGAATGCCTTAAATAGACGATTCATCAAGGTCATAAAAGCTGCAGGAGCATTCGTTAGGCCAAAAGGCATAACCACAAATTCAAAATGCTCATACCTGGTACTGAATGTTGTCTTGAAAACATCTCCCTCTAGAATTCTCAGCTGGTGATATCCTGATCGAAGAACAATTTTTGAAAATACACGTGCGCCTACCAACTGATCGAACAAATCGTCAATACGCGGCAGGGGGTAATTATTCTTAATTGTCAACTTGTTCAACTCGCGATAATCGACGCATAGACGGAGAGATTCGTCCTTCTTTTTCACAAATAATACTGGAGCTCCCCAAGGTGAGGTACTCGGTCGGATAAATTTCTTATCAAGCAATTCCAGCAATTGCACTTTCAATTCTGCCAGTTCTTTTGGCGCCATCCGATACGGAGTCTTCGCCACAGGAGCAGCTCCTTCAATCACTTTAATTTCAAATTCAACTTCTCTGGCTGGAGGAACACCAAGTAACTCTTCTGGGAATACATCCACGTATTCCCGCACTACGGGCACAACCGTAATTTCTTTCTTTTCTTCTTTCATTTCTTTAATCATCACCAAAATGGCATCATAGCCTTTCCGCATAATTTTTCTGTCTTTCATTGCCGAGATCCTGATTTTTGCCACTTCTCCCAGACATTTATAGAGCATCGGACTTCCATCTGGACATTTGAATGTCATCTCTTTCGTTTTACAGTTAATGACGGCTTCTTGATCTGATAGCCAATCCATACCGATAATGATATCATACTCAACCAACAGTAAGACCGCAACAGCGACTTCAATTCGTTTGTCATTAAAAGGCAGCGAGACTACGGATCGCTCTTTCGTTTTCAGAATCGTATTATTCGGTAGCAGAACACTCAAAGGTTGAGTACGTTGATATGGCCGTATATGAATTGATTCAAGAATAGATGTTGAAATAAAAGATTGACTGGCACCAATATCAAATAAAACTTTCAGTACTTGATCATGAACAAGCAGCATACCTGTGACAACAGTATCATCGTCCTTCGCATCTTGCTGACCGAGATTGAAAGCTCGGGCTTGAATCAGCCTCTCATCTCTGGCCCCTTCCGCGGGTGCCGATGCTATCGACTCCCCTTCCCTGTAAGTCCCAATATGTTAGATTTTCTGAGGCGGCAAGGCTGGAGCTCCCCTCGAACTTTCATCCCTCTGTAGCTTTGGACAATCCTTTCGACGATGACCCGGCTGACGACAATAAAAGCAGACTCCGATCAAGCATTCCCCTCGGTGCATCTTGCCACATTTGGCACACTTGGTCAACGTTGATTGGGACACTTGAGTGCTACTAGTCGACGCTGATTGTTGCTGCTTCTTCTTTTTCCACGGGGCTTCACCCGTTCTGCCCGATTTCTCTTGGCTAGCATCCTCTTTGAACCTTTTCCTCATCTCCGACCTCCTCTGTATCTTCTCAATGTCTAGCTTGATTAATCGAGACTTCTCCACCAGCAGTGCATACTCAGTAATATCAAACGGAACCACTGAAGTGTGGATATCATCCCGCAACCCTTCCTGGAACCGTAACAGCGAGCTTCCTCGGTCGCCACTGCCGACTCTGCATAGTATGTCAAGCTGGAAAATTCGGCTTCATACTGCAGGACAGAGCAGTTTCCTTGCACCAACCGCAAAAACTTCTCCTATAGCTGCCTCTTTTCTGTCTGCGGCACAAACCATTTTGTAAACTCGCGAACAAACTCTACCCACGTCACGTTCGCCAAGCCTCGAGGCCGAAACTTTCCTTTCATTAAATTCACCAACCATCTCTTAGCCTCTCCTTCCAGAAGAAAAACAACCAACTCCACCTTCCTCTCCGTGGGGCACCGCATCGTATCAAATATCGTTTCAATCCGCAGGATCCAATCTTCTGTCTCGATCGGAGACAAACCACCGCGAAAAGTCGGCGGTTTCAATTCCAAAAATTGCTTCATATCGATATCAATTAAGCGAGGATGTTGCGGTTCCACATATGCTGGAGGAGGCACAACTGGCACGACTGGCACAACTGGGGTTACTCCAGGAGGAGGAACAGCGGGAGGGGTACCCCGAACAAGCCTAATAGCTTCAGCGATGGCTTGAGCAATATCAGCAATATGAAGTGAGGTACACTGTCGTCCACTCACACTTTCTTCTGACCTGGAGCCCCTTGAGTCTTCAGGTTCATTCAGAGCCTCTCGCATTCTGCGGCTCGAATACACTTGAAAAGGTTCCTGAGGAAAAAGCATAAAATAGTTCAGTATATTCTGATATTCAAATCCCATCATTGTGGTTTATGTTCTATTCTGGTACTCTTGGGCGTTACACGCACTGCAAAAAACCGCCCTCTGATAACACTTATTTGTAATGGCTCAAAATACGCAACAATTTAAATTCATTCTTTCTGAGTGGGTTTCTCACATAATTATACGCAGCAGTATAATAAAAGAAGTGTACCAGTGAAAACATAACATCACATTTCAATAATGTACAGAATATATACACACTGTCTAACTGTTAGGTACAAAAGCATTTTCATTTATTACACTATCAAAAGCACAAGGAATAAACTCATGCTAACCCGTGGATGAGCCACGTCTTCAACTGGTCTTCGATCTGCCTCTGCCTGGGCCCGTCTACCGGGGTCTGGTACACTGGTGCTCGGTTCCTAAAAGAAATTAGGAACCAATTAGTTTTGAAACTAAGTGAATCCTTACCCTTACCTGTAACTTCGCACTGCAAGCAGACAAGAAAGTCAGCAGCAATGAAATTCATATGAACATGTTACTAAGCTAGGAACAGGTAAAATCAACATCTCTATCTCTGATATCAATTCACATTTCAGTTGGACTGTTTTTATCAATTTCCTTTTATTCATAATTCGTTTCTTGAAATACTTAGGGTCATTCGAATATCTCAATTATCCGGGTCCGTCAACCCTTCATCTCATTATCCACTTTAGGGCGCTTCAACGCGCAACAGGCTTCAACGCCTCCTAATCGGATTCATATCATAATCTGTAGGAGTTCGACCCCCCTACGAGGTGTGAGAGTTCTACCCCCCTCACGAGGTGTAGGAGTCTGAACCACTCCCCCCTACTAGGCCGACCCTTAGCATTTCGATACGTCGGGCGTTCTCAAATTCAATTCAATTTCCATCATTTCGATTCATTCAGTTTATTTCAAAAATAGGATTTATTTGTATTTGGTTACCCTCAGAATTCTATCGCTCGCTAAGCCACGTTAGCGTTTTCGGCGATTCATTTATTCAGTGATATCAAACAACTGAAAAGTAACTAGCTTAACAAGTTCACAAAAGAGGGGGAAAAATAGTAAGGACTCACCCCAACTTTTTTTTTCCCTTGTCGTTCGAAGGGTTCACGTCACGTCTATCGCCGGACGCCATCCTCTGCAGTATCAAATTATCATTTACTTTAAGGTTGTGCCATAAATAGTTACGAGCGGAATCCTACGACGGTCACAACTACGACATCTAGGAGTTGTCTAGGGAAGGACGAGTGTGGGTGATTCAAAAAGGAGTACCATCAGCCCACAAAAGGTTTCAAATGCCCACGATAATCGATCCAAATTGCTCAAATGCACAGCCTCAAGGGTTGTCATGATGGAAACACCAAGAGCTGCGAATTGCAGCTCTAACCAAGGCGTAAATCCCCTCTAAAACAGCCGGACAGCAACACAAAGCAGCCCAAAAGCATAACCGACAGCACCCGGGCAGTCCACACAAAACACAGCCGGCAACCAAGTTTGCAAGGAGGTCAAGACAAAACCCCTAAAGAAACTCTAACCTCATCTCTCCCAAAATTAGTTCAAATTCAAGGTTTAGGGTTTGGAAAGTTATAGAGAATCTTTTGATTTAAAAATAAAGTGAATCAAATCAAAACCCCAAACCTTAGGGTTTTCATCCATCATCAATCCGTACACAAACTTCATAATCAACACAAGAGGAGTGGAGGGAAGGAGATTACTTTCCCAAAGAAGAAGAAATCGCACGAAACTGAGGAGATTGGAGGAGGCTAGGGCAATCGGCGCAGGAGAGGCTCCGGCGGTTCGTTCCGTCGAAATGAAGAAGAACGAACAAGCACGATATCATAAACCACGGGAATATCCACCACTAAACCCAGGAAACCGGTCACACCACCGGTTCTAGAGGTTTTAACCCATGCACAGCCACAGCCAACAGACACACCGGCTCACTCATTGCACAGCTACTATTACGAAAATAAAACAGCCAAGCCACCAGCCGGTCCAACCCAATAAACCCAAATTCAAGTAAAATCAATACAGCTAATGTGACCAAGGCCACGCCAATTAAATTAACGAAATTGAAACGACGGTATCAAAAGCATTCTCAAATATCTGAACATAAAATTAACGTGCGACGTCGAATCAGTACACTGAAATTATTCTTTCATCATTGAGGAATATGTACAGAGCCTTTTATTTATATATATGCCATTATATTAACATTAGACTTCGGGTCTTACACATAGTTACTGAAAACTTTTGTTCACGGATCCAGTTCAGAGCGTGTTTTTCTATCATGGCATTCTTTTGGATTTACACTCGTCCTACATAAACT
This sequence comes from Platanthera zijinensis, assembly GCA_039513925.1. Lineage (NCBI taxonomy): Eukaryota > Viridiplantae > Streptophyta > Magnoliopsida > Asparagales > Orchidaceae > Platanthera > Platanthera zijinensis. The sequence continues at coordinate 10,341,940 of CM077091.1, forward strand.
CTCATTGATCTAGTGAGCTCTATATAGTGCTTCTCACTATCAGTATGACACCAAATATATCAATATATTGAATCCTTGTCATAAATTGATATATTTGATGTAAAGTGAACTACGTTGCGGTATGATCCCATTCTGATGGGTACTAAGGCATCCACCATATACTTTAATTATCTTATCATTTCTGCATCTGTCTGGCATCACTATGGTGTCTTGGAGGTTCTGGTTTTGTTTGGGTCTCTTCGTGCCATTACTATGCTTCCTATCATCATTCCATTTCACTTCCATTTATCTACTTCTCCGTTTTCCTTGCTCTATCATATCCCTAATAGTCATTCCTTTTGATTATTCTGAGTATGGTTTGGATTGTTAGATCACTTTCCACCATCATTCATGAAGTTCTTTCCTCCTACACATAAAATTTAATCTTCCTTTATAAAACTCTTATTATACTATGTTTTAAAATAAATGGTGTCCACACCTGTGTAGATTAGGTAGCTTTTATAATATATAACCTACCTCCCTGCACACAAAAAGTGCCCACGGAATCGCGCAGCAAAATACAGTTTATGCAAAAAAAGGGCTACAGCTTGAAAAAAAATACATTAGTAATTTTCTGTCGTTTGAAGAAATTTTACAATTAAGGACAATATTATTTTATAATAATGGTGTCGGAACAACGCGATGTCACTTAGAAGTTAAAGCACAATATTCGGAGCCAATGGCCATATCCCTGCATAGAATATTGAATATGGAACAAATAAGACTAGCCTGCATGAAATAATAGGCAGTTGCAGGCTTAGAATGGGACGTTGGCCAAGAACTATAGACATTAAGGAACTTTATATAATAACATATTCAAAGACCTATATACAAATCCTTCTTTCAAAATTGTGAGGATACTGAGGATATCTTTGAATCAATCAACAATCTAACACAAAATTAGTGCAAAACTAATGAAGTTATCTCTTTAAAACATATGTTATCAAAAGATAAATGCTCATGATATCAAACAACTAATTTCATCAAACTATAAAACCTTTAAAAACAACAACAATGATAATTTCCATTAGTCGGCCTACTTTCCACAAATAAGAAAGAAAATCTTTAAATTGGCCGACTCGCCAAGTATTGTGTAAGCCAAAGTTGCATTCATACAATAGATAAAAAATCAATACTAAAAATATAAAAGAAAAACGTACCTTAAGGGTCATATAATCACGACTCAGAATATGCCGTTCATCTTTTGAAAATTTAATATCCGATATAGCCCCAATGATCTCAGCAAAGAACGATCTCGACCCAGGTGCCTCACGTTCCTCAAACCTGGTGGAGGCATCAATTCCCAGTAAACAATACTAATTTCTATGTGTCAGTGTGCACTTCCATTCCCACCTAGTCCATAGAGAATAAAAACATAAACCCGTAAATACTGATAAAATATGGTTACTTACATCTTGGAGCGATTATCACACAAGGCTGATTGCCGCAAATCAACAAGTCGTATGGAGCCCTTTGAGCTACTATATGCTAGAGTATTACATTGCGTAGGATGAAATTCTGCTGATGTTATAACCTCTGCAAAGTATAAGAGGAGTAACTTCAGCACAAAATATATCAGTTAATATCATAAAGTCTTCTTGAGAAACATTTAGACTCCAAATCTGTCAAACTCCATTTGTTAAGGCTAAACCATTCATAAGATAATTCATTAATGGAGGCTATAGTATCCCACCAACAAAACCTGCTACTTAACACTGAATAAGAACTACCACCGGAGTATATCTAAAAATAGAGAGAACTCCAAGCAGACTGAGATATGAAATGATATTTAAACATCAAATTGATCTCCCAAAAAAATTTAAAGCTGTTGGAAGAGCTCAAAAGCTTGTATGTATTACCTGAGTATGTAAATACAAGGAGAGAATACAAATATATAGGGAGAAGAAGAGAGGAGAAAATCCTATACAAGATGTGGGACTAAAGGAGGAGAGAAGATAAAAACAATAAATGGGCCCAATAATGGGCCCTTTACATGGGCTATTTTAACACTCCCCCGCAAGCTGGAGCGTACAAATCGTATGGACCAAGCTTGGACAAGCATTGATAGAAGAGTGTCTTGGAGAGAGCCTTCGTGAAAACATCCGCAACTTGTTCTGATCCTGGGACATGGCTTAGGTCAATCTTCTTCATTTGAACCTTTTCCCGGATGAAGTGACAATCGACCTCAATATGCTTCGTTCTTTCGTGAAAGACCGGGTTCTTTGCGATGTGTATGGCTGCTTGACTGTCACAAAAGAGACGAGCCGGTGATGGTAATTTTACACCCAGATCAGTTAGAAGACTTTCAAGCCATGTCAATTCTGATACAACAGATGTCATTGCCCGGTACTCTGCCTCGGCTGAAGATCGAGCAACGACCGCTTGTTTTTTACTCCGCCAAATAACAAGATGTCCTCCAAGGTAAGTGCAAAAACCACTCGTAGATAGCCGGTATTCGAGAGAACCAGCGTAATCAGCATCTGAATATGCCACCAGTGTTGGAGCAGAAGAGGAGGTCCTGTAGACAAGTCCCTGGCCAGGAGCGTTTTTCAGATACCTGAGAATTCGTTCTACTGCTTGAAGATGAGATTTTCGAGGAGAGTGCATGTATCTGCTGACAAGACCAACAACAAAGGAAATATCCGGTCTGGTAATTGTGAGATATATCAGTTTTCCAACAAGGCGTCGATAGTATTCAGGGTTCTGGAGAAGGTGATCGGAGTCAGATGCATGGGCACACAGTTTGTGGTTCACATCCATAGGAGTATCACTTGGCTTGCATCCGGATTGACCCGCATCATGAAGAAGGTTAAGACAGTATTTCCGTTGAGAGCGAGTGAGCCCATCCGGCCTTCTGGTAATTTCAAGACCCAAAAAATAGCGAAGAGATCCCAAATCCTTTGTCTGAAAAACTGAGTTTAGATGGATTTTGACGGCCTGTATCCCTTGAGAGTCATCTCCAGTAATGATAATATCGTCGACATATACTAACAGAATAACCGTTCCTGTTGGTCGGTGACGAGTAAAGAGCGAAAAATCGGCCGAGCTCCGAGTGAAGCCAATTTCACGGAGGACCTTGCTGAATTTTTCAAACCATGTCCGTGGAGATTGTTTGAGACCATATAGAGCTTTTTTAAGATGGCAGACCTGAGACTCCCCCGTGGTCTCAAACCCGGGTGGTTGTTGCATGTAGACAGTTTCCTGGAGATCCCCGTTCAAAAACGCATTCTTGATATCTAGCTGAAGGAGAGGCCACCGATGATGAACAGCAACAGAGATGAGGACGCGAACACTATTAAGTTTCGCTACCGGAGAGAACGTTTCTTCATAATCTAGCCCCTCCTGTTGAGTGAAACCTCTAGCCGCAAGACGGGCTTTTAGGCGGTCAATTGTCCCATCCGCAGCATGTTTGATGACAAACACCCACTTGCACCCAACTGGTTTCTGGCCCGGGGGAAGGGGAACAACCGACCAAGTCTGGTTAGACCAGAGAGCAGACATTTCTTCCTCCATGGCTGCTCGCCATCCTGGATGTGTAAGCGCCTCCTGCACAGAATTAGGAATAGCAACCGAAGAGAGAGAAGTAGCCAAAGTGTGTAAATGGGGAGAGAGGCGATGAAGAGAAACGTAGTTTGCCATTGGATGAGCAGTGGAAGGCAATACCTGATCATGTGGACGCGGAGTATCCATAGTAGGGACCGACGACAGAGGGGCAACGGAAGGGGTAGAGCGACGCGTGTAGACGCGAATAACTAGTGGTTTGGAGGGAACGACAGTCGGTTCAGAGGGAACGACAGTCAGAGGAGTGGTGGCGGGAATGACGGAGCGTGGGAGGGCTGGAGGAGAAGGTATGGGTGGGAGATGGTCGGCTGAAGGAGCAGGAAAGAATGGTTGATCTTCGCGGAAAGTGACATCAGCAGAAACGGAGATCTTGCGGGTAGTAGGAGAATAACATACATACCCCTTTTGGGAGCGTGAATAACCAACAAATATATGCTTGGCCGCTCGAGGATCAAGCTTATCCGAGGAAGGCCCCAAACGGTGGACGTAGCATAGGGTACCGAATACACGAGGTGGGAGAGGAAAGGCCGGAGTTGAGGGAAAGAGGATGCTAAACGGAGTAGCATAGTTGAGAATAGAGGAAGGGAGACGGTTAATGAGAAAGCAGGCGGTTGAGACCGCAAAATTAAAATATGGTTTAGGGACATGCATTTGAAGCATGAGGGAACGGGCAACATCGAGTAAGTGGCGATTCTTGCGTTTGGCAACACCGTTTTGTTGCGGTGTGTAAGCGCAGGAAGTTTGATGTAGAACGCCAAACTCAGAACATAAAGCAGTAAATTCGTGACTCGTGTACTCGCGGGCATTGTCAGTCCGTAGAACTTTGATGGTCGTGTGGAATTGTGTACGAGTTTCGAGGATAAATGCCCGAAAGACACGGGGAAGCTTGGAGCGGTCACGAAGTAAGTACAGCCAGGTAGTGCGAGAGTGATCATCAATAAATGTTATAAAATATCGGAAACCAGAAATACTAGTAATTTTAAATGGTCCCCAAATATCTGAATGCACTAAATCAAAAGGAGCAGCGCTCCGAGTACAATGGGAAGAAAAAGATGAACGAGTCTGATTTCCGAGGATACATGAGTCACACTGAAAGGGGGTAAAAGAAACATCTGGGAGAGCCGGCTTGAGGATCGGTAGAGGAGCATGCCCAAGTCGACGATGTCAATCAGTGGAAGAGACGGATGAGAGGATGGTGGGAGAATCGTCGAGAAGGTAGAGCCCATTCCGCAGCCGGCCTTTACCAATGGTAGTCTGCGTCCGCCGATCCTGTATAACAAAAGAAGAGGAAGTGAATATAACAGAACAGTCCAGATCATGAGTAAGTCGTCCAACAGAAAGTAAATTGAACGGGGAACTCGGGACGTGAAGAGCCGAGCGAAGGGAGATGGAGGAGGTGAGAGGAAGATCTGCCGAGCCGGAGACGGGGACAGTGGCCCCATTAGCCACAGTAATAGACTGTGGATACGAAGAATTCAGGTACTGGGCAGGTTGATGTGGAGTAATGTGATGAGTAGCGCCAGAGTCTTCAATCCAACCCAAGCCAGTGGAAAGACAAGCGGTACCTGTGTTAGAGACGGAGGCAACAGAGGCAGATGGTGGGTTGAGCAATCCCTGGAGGTGCTGGAGCTGAAGGCGGACACTTTCAAGATCAGGAGGACCAGCATCAGTAGCAACAGAGGCCGTCGGGCGCGGAGGATAGCCAACTTTCTTGTAACAGGTGGCCTCGAGATGACCATCTTTCCCGCAGAAGGAACACTTCGGCCGACCCCGGCCACCGCGACCACGGCCGCGGGATCCCGAACGACCCCCCTGAGTAGAAGGAGGAGGGAATGGTAGAAGTGGAGGAGCCTGTTGAAGAAGGGTCGGAGGAGCCGTAGTATCTGGAGGAGGTAGAACACGGAGAAGCATGGAACACACATCAGAGAATGATGGTGTGGTAGAGGAAGCCAGGACCTGAGCACGAACGCTCTGAAGGTGAGGGGGAAGACGATCCATGAGGATGGCAGTACAAGCAGCTTCCTTCTGAGCACGCTGAGCAACAGCATCATTGGTGAACGGCTGATGTTGGATCCATGCTTCGGCAAGAGTCTTTGCGCGAGCAACAAAGGATGTCATATCCGAAGCCCCTCCAGCGTCGAGAGAGAAAAGGTCAGTGAGGATGTCATAGAGATGTTGGAGGCTGTCCCGTCCAGAATATAAGGAGTGTAGCTCAGTCCACATATCTTTGGCAGTCTCATGATACATAGCCATTTGATATGGCTCACCATCTAAAGAGTTCAAGATCCAGATCTGAACTCGGCCATCATTGCGGAGCCAGTCATCGGTAGGAGGGGTGGGAGGAGCCTGAGTAAGGTGAGGAAGAAGGCCCTTGGCCTGAAGAACCCGTCTAACTGAATGTACCCAGGGGACGAAGTTCTTCTTTCCATAGAGAGAGATGGTAGTGATGCGCAACTCATCACGGACTTCTGGAGTGGTAGCCGGGCGGTTAGTCGGACAAGCTGGGCGGTCAGCAGGCGGGCTAGCCGTCGAGCCAGAGGAGTTGCCGGAAGAGCCCATACGGACAGACCGCAGGGACAGACGGCCGAGGTCGCTGCGAGAAGGGCAGGAGGCCGCTGCGAGAAGAAAGCGAGGCCGCGGCGAGTAGAGGACAAACCGCCTGCGAGAAGATACGGAGGCCGCCGCGAGAAGGACTGAGGAAGACCACGACCAGAATGCGGATAGGCAGCAGTCCGCACGGTCAAGCCGGACACCAGCGAGTAGTCAGTTCGCGACCAGAGGGCAGAAACAGAAGAGAGACTGCCCCGGTCAAGGTGAAGCCAGCAGCGGTCAGCTCGCGGAAGGAAACCGCGAGGTCGCAAGCGAGAAGAAGGAAGCGGAGAGAGGCGGATAAGAACAGCCCGCAAGAGAGAACCCGCAGCGGATAGAGAGGAGCTCACAGCGGATAGAGAAGAGCTCGCAGCAAGGAGAGGAGCTCGCAGCGGATAGAGAAGAGCTCGCAGCAAGGAGAGGAGCTCGCAGCGGATAGACGAGAAACCGCAGCGGATAGAGAAGAAGTGGGTCCCACGAACTAGAGAAAATGGTGGCTATAAAAAGCCTGAAGAGGGTGGAACCACGGAGAGGGAGAGGGGAAGAGGAAAGCAAAGAGCTAACCGCAGAACCCGCGGGTAGGAGCCCGCGGATAGGAGATCGCAGCGGATAGGCGCACAATCCGCAGGAAAAGCGGAGAGGGGCGGAGGGAGTGGCGGGTTGGGCGGCCTGGGCGGTTAAAAACGGTGAGACCGCACAGGAGATACCGCTCCCTCTGATACCATGTTGGAAGAGCTCAAAAGCTTGTATGTATTACCTGAGTATGTAAATACAAGGAGAGAATACAAATATATAGGGAGAAGAAGAGAGGAGAAAATCCTATACAAGATGTGGGACTAAAGGAGGAGAGAAGATAAAAACAATAAATGGGTCCAATAATGGGCCCTTTACATGGGCTATTTTAACAAAAGCCACAAAGCCAGTGAGAAACACTCAATTTTTTCTCTGAGATCGGATGTACTAGTCCACTTGTATAAAGCTCACTATAAAGGTTTGCATACTCTTTCTTCTTTTTGTTTCAAACCTCTAATATTAGTTTGAGGTCACTACTCTTTGTGTATATACAAAGGTGTCATGTAATATTTATTTTTTAGATTGGAAATAATATATTCTTCTAGTTCTCAACTTGGTATCGGAGCAAGATATTTTTTCGCAGCTCCATTACTCGCATTGTGGCTCTATCGCAAACAAAAATAATTGTCTGGCAGATCCAACGCAAACCTAATTGTGTGCACTCATCTAACTGTTCCATAATCTTCATGGTAGCTCCATGCCTTGCAATCCAATCCACGGTGTCTGTGAGCTCAGTCTCTGCCTCGATGCAAAACAAATTGTCTGCGATCTCCAGTTTGGAGAACTCCGTCAATCCTTACTGCGAACTCATGCAGCAAGGTTTTGCTTGCAGTGAGCTACTTGTTGCGATCTCCTTGCCACAAACTGTGGATTGCTGTAATTTCCTTGTCAAAAGCTCCTACTTGGCACAAACTCTATAAATGTTCTACTACCAAAAGCCCCAGTCAATCTTCGTGAGCTTCAAGCATGTTGGTGCCCGAAATGCACCTCAGGATTCCCAGGGAAATAGAGGGAAGAGAAAACTACAAGTAGTTGATCACTAGCGGTCGAGAGAAAGAAAACAACCAGAGTCGCGGTCGCGGCGACACCTGACTTCGCCCGTCGCGGCGAATGCCTCTCTTGCGACGGGCTTTCCCTTGATTGAAAAGATGCGATTACAGGGAAGTTGGAAAAAAGAAGAGAGTTGTGCAAGCAGCAGACCGCAAAGCCTGAGAATCGAGTCCGCAGTCTTTAGCATGTTGGCTCCTGGGTTCGAGTCAGTGTGCTTTGGGAATGCCGCTCCCCCCTATTTATAGGCTCGGGGGCCTGCCCAAACAGATAGGGATAAAATAACTGCCTGCCCGGGGTACAGGAGAACCTGGCAGAGGTGATGGGATACAAAAGAACATAAAAAACAAGCAGCCAGTCCGCCCAAAGGGGACGGTCTGGGCCGAGCGACCTGGAGCACTTGTCCGATCGGATGCTGTCTGGGAAGTGGCCGACCTAGACGGCCTTGGTCTTTTGTCCGCCACTGATGAAGGCAACCTGCGAAGTCCGCAAGACTAGGAGGCACCTGCTAGGCTAAGAGGCGGCCTAGAGATCGTGAGTTGGATGTCTGTGCGGTCTGAGATAGGAGACCACGACGATCTGGCTACTGTGTTGAAAACTGGTTGCAGACTCCAGGGTTAACATGATCCCCGCACATTTTTAAATTTCAGGAAATTTCAAAAATATTGTCTTAACCCCGAGAGCGCAACTGCCTTTAATGTTGTTGTCGCTATAAATATCTCCAAAAACTCTGCAGTTACAGAAAACTTCCAACGCCACGGCTCGGTGTACTCACCCCATGCGGTTAGCATTTTCTAGTCCGCAATGACTGGAATCGGGATACTTCTTACCCAAGTCTCTTCGAGGGAAGACAAGGCCAAGGTGCGGACTAAAACAAAGAAGATTATCAAGAAGTCGGCAACCCTTGTCCGCGCTACTGGTGAATCCAGTAAAGGGAAGTCTACAGATACTAAAACTTCTTTACCAAAGATAACTTCTCCCATGACAAATGCGGACAAACTCTCCAGCGCGCTGGTGATCGCCGACCCTTTGACGATCTCCACGGACAATCCTCTAGACATGGGCGTGTTCAAGTTCACCTCTGGAACAGCAATGTTGAGATTGAACTTGGAGGGAGAGATCCAATCCCTAGGGCTCAACAACCCCGCGGCGAGCTCTCTGGAGAGAAAGTTGAGGAGAGGGGGTAGTCCGCTGAGGAAATGCGGACTAAGGGAGAAAAGTTGATGGAAGGGGCGCGGATTGATAGTCAGCTCGCCCCTTCTCTTGCCCTATCCGCTGTCGATGCTGATATTGTTCGCGAAGGACTTCAGCGCCTTAGCCAGGCCGCTGCGGATACGATAGAGAAGGGGCAACAGGGCAATCCTGAGAAAAAGAGGAAAAGGGACAAGTCCTCAGTTGAAGAGCGAGTAGAGAGAAAGCTCCGCTCAATGAAGGAGACAAATGTCTCTGTTCGGGTTGGGGCAGCGAGCTTGCAATTCAGACCGCGAGACAAGGAGGCCCCTGAGTCTGGCTTCGTTACTCCTGAGACTACCGCTCCAGGCAGTAAGACATCGCTTTCTACAGACAGTCTCTCTACTGATGATATGATCCAAAATTTTGACAACTTGGAGAAGCTTGATGAAATTAACAAGTCTTTGTTGGAGGCTTTCCAACCCACTTTTGACGACCTGCCGGCTAAGGAAGAAGTCCAGGTGCTAGAGGTTAAAGTTGGCGAGAAGGCTCCCAACACTACTTCCGAGGGAGATGAGAAGAGGAAGCTGAGATAGAAGATCTACTTGTTGAACCCTAAGTTAGCCACCCGTTGAAACCCAAGTGAGCACCTCTTGAACCTCAAGTGAGCCACCTGGCGAATCTCCATCCCTATGAAACATTTACCCTAATATGGATGTCTTGGAAGTTCATTTGAGCGATCGTCGCAGGCGTGACGAGTTTTTTTATATATCTCCGGGAGAGCCACATGATGAGTTTTTTTTGGAGCCACATGATGAGTTTTTTTGGAAGTTCATTAGCACGGGCACGCGAGCTGAGGTGGACCTGCGGACTACTGTTGATCTTTTGCGATCAGGTAAACTTAAACCGACACCCAGGGATATTAAGCTTTCGCGGCCTTACAAGTCCCCTCCTCGAAAGTCGAATTCGGTAAAGATTATCACGGAGACCGACAACATTGTTATCTCCGCCAGCTTGGCGGCTAAGAAGAGGAAAAAGGCCCATCGAGACTTGAAAGAACGGCTAAGTAAATTTGACCCAGAGTACAATAGGCGACTTGTCTTAGATAACCGTCAAATCGCTGCAGCGATTAACCAAGAAGCCAGTTCGCGACCTAGTGGTCTTGTTCCTTATTACTAAGTAAATTTGACCCAGAGTACAATAGGTGACCTGTCTTAGATAGCCGTCAAATCGCTGCAGCGATTAACCAAGAAGCCAGTTCGCGACCTAGGGGTCTTGTTCCTTATTACCTCTATTCGTTGTGACCTGCTTGAATGAATTCAGAGTTTGCTTTCGTGTTCAAAATCAAGAGCCATCGCCGGCCTCCATGGAATCAGGTGAATTCCTTCCACCACAACTTCTACCTCCTCCATCGCGGTCTCATAACGAGATCCTTCAAGATGGTCGAGAGGAGGTAGCCAAGTTGAACAAAAGTATAGGCATGCTGATCGCTTCGAGGGAGAGCGAAAGAAAGATCACTACGGGCGAAAAAGAAGCCTTGCAAGCAGAGCTGGAGAAGGAGAAGAATGGAAAGCTGGAAAGGGAGAAAGCGTTGCAGGACCAGATCGTCAGTGTTTCTATTGCTCTTGAGAAAGAGAAAAAAAAGAGCGTAGGCGGTCTGAAGAAGATATCCGCTATTACCAAGAAAAATATCTGAACTTGTTTCGGGAGAACAAGAGTCGGAGGACTGCTAAAGTAAGTACGGAGAGACCGCGATTGACAAATCACATGGTCTCTGGAGAAACGTCGAACCTCCCTGGAAATGAATCTGCTCAGGTCTGTCAGCCTTCCTCCTAACTGTTGAACTTCCTTGGGGGAACGAGGAGGTGCCATGTCGAGAATGGTGTTTACTTTATCAGGGTTTTGGAGCAAGGCCTTCGGGATTAAGGAGATGGCCAAGGAATTTCCCCTTGCCCCGAATACACATTTCAATGGGTTTAGTTTCATCTTATACCTCTGCAGAGTAGCGAACGTCTATGTGAGGTCCTTCAAGTGCAATGAGAGGGACTTACTTTTGATGAGGAGATCATCAACATAAACTTCAAGATTTCTCCCCTTTTGTTCCCTGAACACAAAGTCCATCATGCGCTGATAGGTTGCTCCTGTGTTCATAAGACCGAAAGGCATTATGAGGTAGCAATAGCAACCAATGTTCGTAATGAAAGACGTATGAGGAGCGTCGGGCTTGTGCATTCTAATCTGGTGATAACCAGAAAACGCATCCAAAAATCTCATACAACAATACCCAACCACGGAATCTATTAAAACATCTATCTGAAGCAAAGAGTAACAATCTTTTGAGCATGTTTTATTCAATTTTGTGAAATCTACACACATACGTCATTTCCCTCTGGTTTTTTAACCATTACAACATTAGACACTTAGGCGGGGTATTGGATTTCACAAATAAATTTGGCCTTAAGGAGCTTGGCAACCTCTTTCCTGATTGACTCCTCAAGCTTGGTTGCCACCTCCCTCTTCTTCTGTTAAACAGAATTGAATTTGGATCGAAGTTGAGGTGGTGGCAGTCAACATCAGGATCTACTCCTGGTATATCTTCCGTTGACCAAGCAAATACATTCAGGTTCTTCAGTAGACACGAGATCAGCTCGACCTTCTCCTCCTCTTGCAACTCTACATTAATGGAGAGTTTCCTCTCCTCTTCTTCAGTAATGAAAACTGCTTGAGTTACCTGAGCAGGTTCCAGGTGAGTTCCTTCTCGGGCTCCCTCCTCAGGATCATCAGTTGCTTCTGGTAGAGTTGCATCTTCAGGAGCAGCAACTGAGACTGCTGGAGGAGGGACTTGTTCGGTCACATTGACCGTCCTGACATAGCACTCCCGAGCCAATCTTGGGTCACTCCTGACCCTGAACTGCTTTCCCTCAACAGCAAACTTGAAGGAAAGGTGGTAGGTTGAAACTAATACTTAATATTCATTTACCAGGGGGCCTTCCAAAGATAGCATAGTAGTTGCATGGAGCATCAACTACTATGAATTGAGCAAGCTTTGTGATCCCCCTGAGTGTCACCAAGAGCGCAGCACTCCCTTCCACTTCCTTCTGTTCGCCCGGAAAACCATAGAGCGGCCCTTCGGTGGAAAGCAAAGGCTTTCCAGTCTTCAGGGCCTCAAATGTAGGTTTGAACAGAAGGTTTACCAAACTACCGGTGTCGATCAGGATTTTATTCACCGTATAGTTCCATATGATTGTTTTGTTACAACAGCAACGTTGAAAGGATTAGCAGTCGGGGGAAAGTCGTCCTGCCTGAAGGTGATGACTCCCTTGATGGAGCAGAGGAGGTTGCGGCTACCTCCTATCGGAAGACTCTTGAGATAGAAGAATTCTGAGCTGATTCTGATCCAGCTCCTCCGTGAATGCAAAAGAGTCGATCGAGAGTTCCTTCATCATCTACGACGACGCATTCACTTCCAACATTGACGTTGCCCAGATGGCCAACGTCCTCGACCGCTTCGCATTCTCAATAAACTTCAGCCACCTCCTTGACCTTGGAGGTGAATGGCATGGTAGGAACTTCCTTGCAAACTAGGTCCTGCATTTTCCCCTCAGCAAGGAGTCTCTCTACAAGCAGACAGAGAACTTTACAATTCTCTGTTCAGTGCTTTCTATCTCTATGATACTCACAATAGAAATCTGAGCCGTGGGGTTTTCCTTCCACCTTCTGAGGTCCTGGCCTTTGGTAATCAGGCCTCTTCTGCAGGACTTGGATGACTTCATCCATCGTTAAGCCCGAAGCTGAAAACTTCTCTTGGGAGGCATCGTATTGCTGAGAACTTGAAGGTGAATCATCCTGAGATTGAAAGTCAGGCAGAACTTGCGGAGCAAATGGAGCGGATGCGGTGGCCAACAGCAGCTTCTGATCATGAAACTGTTTATGGCCTGGGAAAGGTCGCTTGTGGCAGAAGTTTCTCCCCCTCTGGGCAGGGGGCTGGTAATCCGGGCGAGGAGGCCTGGTAGAATGACGAACTATAGAAGAAGAACTTGCTACATCTTTTGCATAATCCTTGGCTTTCAAGGAAGAGATGTAGGTTGGATTGGCATTTTCATCAGTTCCTGGTATGCCGCGGGTTCTTTAGTGGTTGCCTTGAACTTTAGCGGGCCCTCCCTGAGGCCGTGGACTAGGGCAACTTTGTAGAAATCCGGGTCCACATTCTTAACCCCCAAGTTTTTCCTGAGGCCGTGGACTAGGGTAACTTTGGACTAGGGCAACTTTGCCCGGTATCGCAGGTCCAAACCGGAGTGTGCATGTCGTCCGTAAGTCATCCCAAGAAGAGTTGGGGTTTTCATGCAAGAGTTGGGTAACCCATAATTGGGCCGATCCAAGGAGGTAGAATAATGCGATTCTGACGCGTTCCCAATCCGGGGTATGCTGATTGGTAAAAAAAATTGCAACAAGTGAGCCAAGGGAGTGGATCTTCACGGCCTTCGTAGATCAGAAAATCCATACGAACGGAATGCAGGAAGGAGAAGTTGTCCCCTCGAGGCAGAGGCGACTCGACCAGGCTGGTTATGGGTGAGGCCCCGTGGGCTGTTTGTGGTGGAGCTGGTGCGCCTTATATGGAACCCAAGCGCTCGTTGAGGGCTTCCATCTTTTCGTTTTGGGTGGCGAACATAGATTGGAAAAACTCCATAATTTGGCTGAGGGAGGGTTCACCGCCGGCCATAAATGACGGCTACAAGGGGAAATGGCCGGCGAGGGCAGCAAGCCGGTGGTTGGGTTGGGCGGCGGCAAATGAGCGGTCAGGCAGTGCGGCGCGATGAGGGCGGCGCGGTAGATGTCGGGGAGTGGGACACCAGCGTTTGGCTTTGATACCAAGATGTTATGGTCTCCCGATCTAGATCACGTGATATGACCCGAGAAGGATGAATCCCACAAAGGATCGGCGGAACCCTTCTTGGAACCCAGCGGTGCAATGGTTGGCGATGGAGGCGAGCAACGATACAGAGGAGGAGAGAGGGCGAGAGAGAGAGAAATAGAAGGTGAGAGAGCGAGAGAGAGGAGAACGAGAAAGGAGGGAGGGTGGAACCGAGCAGCGGCTTCCAGGTCGAACGGGTCTAGGGCTAGGGAGAACAGTGAGATGTGTAGAGAGAGTTTAGAGACAGAGAGAGTTGTAGAGAATAATTCTTGCTTAATGAAAACTAAGGTTCACCTAATTGATAACTGGTTCACACAACTTGCCCCCCACTAGGGCTTAGACACATGGGAAAATTAAAACAATCTCGCATAAAATAAACAGCATAGCAGGAATTAAACATGAGTACGAAAATATAAAATATCTGGATGTGTCGGTCGTGGCTGGTGGTCGGCGCTAATACGTGCAGCCCCAGTGTGGATCGGACTCATCATGCACCATAACACAACCACTACACAATCCAAGGCACCCCCTGCCATCACCACACGTCCACTAAAGGGATCTACAACCTCTCGAATCTGTGACTTTCAATTCGGGAACTTGATTTGTTTTATGCAAGAATCATCCATATTCCAGTCGTGAGCCTTTGGTAAATCCCCTAATTGTATCTCTTGCTCATTGCATGTTAGACTAAGGATATGTGTAATATTTATTTGGTTTTAAAAGTCAAAGTTTGCCTAAATAAATATTGAACTTGTTTGTCGTTATTTTGAAACCCCGTTGTTCTTTTCTCAAATATGTGTAGATGATTTAAGATGTGTTGCTGATTACGCTCAAATGTCGGCATTTATGTGTGTATGCGAGTCTGAGAACGATTATTGCTTACCACTTACACGAGAACGTCAGGCTTGAGCTATATATTTGAAAGAGATCTCAAATTTGTTATTTTAGAATCGACTTTGAGAAATCAGTTTACATCGGTTTGGTATCACAGCAATTTCGATTCACATCTATTGTGAATCGGCGATCTTGATCATATTTATTTTATAAATCTTTAAATAAACAGCCAAAAAAACATTTTACTCGATATTTTTCTTAAAAATACAAAAGAACCAAATTTAGTTAAGTGTTTTTTTTAAATATATATCAACACCTTTTAAAAAATCAGCTAACTTTGTTTTTGTTTAAAAAAATTTATTTGAAAATCCTTAGTTAAAAATGGAGAATCTTGAAAAGCGCATGAAAACCTTAATGAAAAATATTGAGTTCGTCACTAAAGAATTCAAGTAGAATATGAATGGATTATGCACCGATGTACACAACCTTGAAACGACAATGCGTAAGCAATTTCCCTAATTATGTCCCAACTACGCAACAACTAGTGGAACCCAGGCTTCGATAATAATCCTCTTTCTAGACTAGTCGTTTCCCCCCACGAGCACCTTGGCCCCACATATCTCCACTGTAGCACTCCCTTCAGTCGAGAAATTTCTTCATGAGCCCCAGCTCCAGGAAGAAGAGTTTCACCCACCTCATCTCCTTACCCCGACTAAAATGGTGCTTCCACTTGCTCACACTAAATCACAACCTCTAGTCGCCGAGTTTATTCCTGAGGTCCCGCTCCAGGAAGAACTTACTAGTGATGTGTCACTCACTTGAGGTAACACCATTTCGATCTCACAACACGCAGAGAAGGAGTTTACAAGTGATAAACCCTCATCTTAGGTGACATAGACTCGATCTACGTATTTTTTGATTCTCCTAGCCCACTGCAACCACCAATCCTTAAGGCCACATGTACTATGTATGATGAACACTTTCCCTTGACAAATCACTACAGTATCTTCTAAATATAAAAGTAATTGATGAACTCTAATGTCAACTTGTCGATATTTTTATCAAAATTATTGTTATAAAGATAAAGTGGACGCTTAAGATTTTCACACCAAACAAAGATAGACGATTTAAAGGATTCTTTTGGAAAACTTTAAATAATAAATTTTAAATTAATTTTAAATTTTGTGTTGCCTCAAAAGTCCGGCCCTAATAAGACTAATTAAAATCATTTTTCCTTTATTAGTATGGGACTCTCCATTAAAACCAAATAGCACTCCTTCCGTGTGGAGCATGGCAAAATCGACAAAACAGAGTTTTCTCGGAAGCCAGCCCAACTCTTTCCCCTCTGGCGCTACCAGACGATGCCTCCGCCAGAGCTTGTAACGTTGACCATCGCCATGGGGTTTTGGCGACCCTATCCTTGCTCTCTTCCATCGAGAACAACACCTCCACTGTCGAGCTTTTCCACACTCCGCCCGCCCGAACAGTCTCGATGTCGACTGTTTTCCTTCCATCGTTGAAGCCCCCTTCTGTCTCTGTCCGACCCTCCACCACCACTGGTCGACCATCCAAGGCACCCCATGCCATCACCACATGTCCACTGATGGGATCGACGACGTCTCAGATCTGTCACTTTCAATTTGCAAACTCGATTTGTTTTGTGAAAGAATCATCTATATTCCAGTCATGAGCCTCTGGTAAATCCCCTAATTTTATCACCTGCTCATTGCATGTTAGGCTAATGATATGAGTAATATTTATTTGGTTTTAAAAGTCAGAGCTTGCCTTAATTAATATTAAACATGTTTGTCGTTAATTTGAAAGCCCATTGTTCTTTACTCAAATACTTGTGGATGATTTAATGTGTGATGTTGATTACGCTCAAATATCAGACATTATGTGTGTATGCAAGCCAGAGAAAGATTATTGCTTACCGCTTACTTGAGAACGCCAGGCTTGCGCTACATATTTGAAGGAGAACTCAAATTTGTTATGTTAGAATAGACTTTGGGAAACCAGTTTACATCAAGGACCTTGCACTACACTGGATGCCTTGACACACCAATATGTCTATGATCATTCTTAGCTCACATTGAAGGAGGAACTCCTCCGCAACTATGACATGAGACAAGCAGGTAATTCGTACAAGCACCTCAACTCCATTCGCAAGTCTGACATCATCGCCACCTACATCACCAAGTTTGTAAAGGTAGGTAAGAACGTTACAGGACTATCCCCGACCGTTATCGGATATTTTCTCAAGGGCTTGCAGCCCCACATCCCGGCGTGCCTTCACGTCCACAGTCTAGCTACTCTCGACCTCTCTATCAGCAAGCTCGTTACATGGGCGAGAAACTCTACACTGTCCAGTCATCCTCTACATGGACACCCAACCAATCGTTGTCACCACTGAAATCTAAACCACCTCCCCATTGCACCTGGATTACCTGCCTCTACCTGGACCCCCGTTGATTGGTTCGTCTCCAATTCTGGCAAACATACTTTTGTCGTACCCAGCGCTTATCTCACCAGCAGTACCTCGAGTTTTATCGCAATGGCCTATGCTTTTACTACAACCAGTCGTACTCTCCCACCCATAAATGCCCTTGAGAACCTATGCCTACGGCTCAACATAAAAGACGACAATCCGTACTTTGCAGAATTGGATCCGTGATGCTCACTAATGACCCATATTGGCCTCGACCTTGAGGAGAGGTCAATTTTTGGGTGGAAAGTGTTATGAGGACAACTCCTAGGGGAATCTGCACACCCACCTATCTATATATAAAGTCTTAAGGGATTTTGGTAATAAGTGTTTTTCATTCCCGCCTATATAAGGGAGTGGTAGTGAATTTTTTATGGTCAACTTGAATCCTTGCCTCGTTTAGGCTCTCATAAAGCGAAGAACTCTTAGAGGTATTCTGCCCTCAAAAGTTGGGTATCAAACATATCTCGAAATATTGTATCATGTATTATATTAATCTACGGGATTCGGTTTGATGGTAGCTAGCTCCTAAAACTAGCTTGAGATTGATTGAAATACCTGTTTACATATGATACACGGGACCCGATACAATATATGCATGCTCCAAGAGTTAATCACCAAGATGCAGCCCATCAGGTTTTAAGATGTCTTGCAGCACCATCTAGCCATGAACTCTCATTCTCCAGAAATAACCATTTGAAGATCGAGATTGTTACAGATTGGGTTAGAAATCAAGATAACAGAAAGTCAATTAGCGACTATTATACCTTTGAAGAAGGTAAGTTTGTAACTTAGAGGAGCAAAAAACAAAATGTTGTGGGAAGAATATCGGGTCATATCTCAATGCCTCAATGAAGGTTTATGTCCGACATCTATTTTACAGAAACTAGAGATCCTTGAACATAAGCTTCAATTATTTTAATGTGGCATCAGCACGGCACACAATCATTTCCAACATGATAGGACTAAGTATGTCGAAGTAGACAGATATTTTATCAAAGATCATCTAAACAAAGAGAATGTTGTTACCCATTTTACCAACTGACAAATGATTTCACCAAAGGTTTCAGTTTTGATGTGTTTACTACATTAAAATTGAGAACGTTATATACTGTAGAGAAAGATGCAAGTGGGAGAAAATTACCCAGAATTTTATAAATTTTCAAGTGCATGAGTACATACACTTATATAGAGAGGAAGAGAGGGAGAGTCTTTTACATCTACAATGTGGGAATAAATAGACTATACATGGGTTTGTACATGGGCTTCTTTTAATGGGCTTTTTCATTACATCTTAACACTCCCCCGCAAGCTATAACGTACAAGTCGAGGCACCAAGCTTAGATAAGAACTGATGATATAACGTCCGAGAGAAGTTTGGTAAATATAGCAGCAACTTGTCCTGATGCAGAGACATGCTCTAACTCCAACCTCTTTGATTGAATTTTTTCCCGAATAAAGTGACAGTCAACTTCAATGTGCTTTGTCCGCTCATGAAATACAGGATTCTTGGCGATATGTATGACGGCTTGACTGTCACAGAACAGGGTTGCAAGAGAAGAGAGTTTGAGGCCTAAATCACTGAAAAGACACTCCAGCCAGGTGAGCTCAGATACAACCGCCGCAATAGCACGGTACTCAGCCTCAGCAAATGAGCGAGCAACAACCGACTATTTCTTGCTACACCAGATAATAAGGTGTCCACCAAGGTAGGTCCAAAAACCAGTCGTGAAACGCCTATCATCAAGGGAACCTGTGTAGTCAGCAGCAGAATATGCAATAAGAGACGGAGAGGACGGTTTATAAACAAGTCCTTGTCCTGGAGCAGTCTTCAAGTATCTGAGAATCCGTTCGACGGCTTGGAGATAGGACGTCCGAGGAGCATGCATAAATTGGCTCACAACCCCAACAACAAATGAAATATCGAGTCGTGTAACTGTGAGATAGATTAGTTTCTCTACCAATCGACGGTAGTGCTCTGGATTTGTAAGAGCAGGATCAGTTTCAGAGTCATATGAAGACAATTTGTGATTTACATCCATCGGAGTGTTCGTAGGTTTGCATCCTGAGTAGCACGCATCCTACAGAAGATCAATGCAGTACTTCTGTTGTGATAGAACAATTCCATCAGGTCTCCTTGCAATCTCAAGCCCAAGGAAGTATCGAAGATTGCCCCCGTCTTTTGTCTGAAAAGCTGAGTTTAAATGTTTCTTGATGTTTTGGATCCCAATAATGTCGACGCCCGTTATTAGAATATCATCAACATATATAAGAAGAATCACAGTGCTAGTTTCTTGATGACATGTAAAGAGAGAGAAATCAACAGAGCTACATGTGAAACCCACCTCGCGAACTACTTTGCTGAATTTGTCAAACCAAGCGCGGGGAGACTGTTTGAGACTATATATAGACTTCCACAGATGGCATACACGACACTCCCCCGTGGCCTCAAACCCGGGTGGTTGGTGCATGTACACAGTCTCTTGGAGATCGCCATTGAGAAAGACATTTTTGATGTCTAGCTGATGTAGAGGCCACTGTCAATGCACAGCAAGGGAGATCAAGACTCGAACAATGTTCAGCTTGGCGACCGGAGAGAATATTTTGTCATAATCAATGTCGTGTTGTTGGGTGAGGCCCCTGACCACAAGGAGGGATTTGAGACGTTCAACAGTGTCATTTGGAGCATGCTTGATAACAAAGACCCATTTGCAGCTAACACAAGACTGGCCGGGAGGTAGAGGGACAAGGTCCCAAGTCTGGTTAGCTCAGAGAGCTGTCATTTCTTCGTCCATGGCCGCACGTCACCCCGGGTGTTGGAGAGCTTCCTGCAAGGAGTTGGGAATGGAGATGGTGGAGAGAGAGGGAAAATTGGAGATAAGGCAGAGAAAGGCGATGCAATGAGACATAATTCGTCATTGGATGGGCCGTAGAGGATGTTGGATGATCGTCAATCTGCAGGATAACATCAGTAGAAGGGAGCTGTTGAAGGACCTTTGTCCGGGATGAGCAACGGGTATAAACACGGAGAAGTGGAGGAGGGGGTTGAGGGAATGTCGGCACTGGGAGTGGAGTAGGAGGAGGTACGGTGTGGGGCAACGTTGTGATGGGAACAGTCGGACGCGCAATAGTGGAAGTTGGAGGCAGTACGGATGAGACGGAATAGAAGGGCAGATCTTCAAGAAAGGTGACATCAGCGGAAATGAACACCTTTTCATTTTCAGGAGAGTAGCAAACATATCCTTTCTGAGTGCAGGAGTAGCAAACAAACATACATTTCGTGGCTCATGGAGAAAAATTGTCATTCGGCGGTCCAAGAGAATAAGCATAGCAGGTACAGCCAAAGACACGGGGCGTGGAAGAGAATGGATACTTGGTAGGAAAGAGGAGTCCAAACGGAGACGTGTAGTCAAGCACGGAGGAGGGCATGCGATTGATGAGATGACAAGCAGTAGAGGCAGCAAAGTTCCAATATTTTGTGGGTACCTGCATTTGAAGCATGAGGGACCGAGTGACATCAAGAAAATATCGATTTTTCCGCTCGGCCACACTATTCTGCTGGGGGGTATAAGCACAGGAGGTCTGATGAATAATCTCAAACTCGGTACATAGATTTGCGAAGGTGCGACTAGTATATTCACGAGCATTATCGGTGCGGATTATCTTTAAAGTAATATAGAATTACGTACGCCTCTCAGTAATAAAAGTACGAAAAACAGATGTTAGTTCAGTACGATCACGAAGTAGATACAGACATGTAAGACGTAAATAATCATCGATAAAGATGACAAAGTACTGATAACCAAAAACATTGAGAACTTTATAGGGACCCCAAATATCAGAATGTACTACAGAAAATGGAGAAGAACTCAGAGTACAAGTAGATGAGAAAGAAACATAATGTTGTTTGCCAAAGATACATGATTCACAAGAAAACTCATGCAGGGAGACATCAAGAAGAGATTTCTTGAGAATCGGGAGGGGAGCATGGTCGAGACAACAATGCCAATTGACGAAGGGGACTGCACAGAGGATAGAGGGGAGACATCCAAGAAATAAAGCTCATTTGACAGTCGTCCTTTACCAATGATATTCCACGTTCGACGATCATGCACAACAAAAGATGAAGGAGAGAAGATTAGACAACAATCAAAGTCCTGAGTAAGCCTACTCACAGAGAGTAGATTGAAGGGGGATTCCGGAATATGAAGGACCGAGGATAATGAGAGAGTAGGAGTGAGGCGCAGGTCAGCAGCTCCAGACACCGGAGTTGTGTCATCATTGACAACAATGGTGAACTTGGGATAATCAGAGTGCATGTACTGAGGTGGCTTCTAGGAGGTAATGTGGTGAGTAGCACCAGAGTCGACAATCCAGTGAGAGCTATGAGAGAGGCAGGATATACCTTCGGTGGAGAAAGAAGCAACCGAACCAGGGAAGCGATTAACAATGTCTTGGAGTTGCTGAAGTTGTAGGTGAAGGTCATTGATATCTTGGTTTGTAGGGGCTGTGGGAGGAGGGGCAGCAGTAGTTGTAGCAGTAAGATGAGGAGGCAGTCCATGCTGCGGTAGCAGGTGGTTTCAAGATGACCATCCCAACCACAGTGGGTACACTTGAGAGTACAGCGTCCGACACGGCCCCGACCTCGAGACATGAAGCAACCGCCGCGAGTAGAAGAGCGACGAGCCAGAGGAGACGGAGGAGCTGGAGTAGGTAAGAGGGGTTGCTGGAGCAGAGCCAGAGAAAAGCTGGCGGGAGCCTCGGATGGTGGTGTGACCTTGAGCACCATGGAACAAACATCAGATAAGGAGGGCGAAACGGAAGAGGAAAGAATCTGAGTCCTGACACTGTGACGATGACTGGGAACATGGGTCATCATCATTGCGATCCCAACAGCTTCTTTATGTGCCCGTTGAATAGCAAGATCGGTGGAGGTGGGCCGATGTTGTATCCAGGCTTCTACCAGAGATTTAGCCTTCACGACAAAGGAAGTTAAGTCGCTCGTGGGGCCAGGGTCTAGTGATTGAAGGGTGGAGATAATATCAAACAAGTGTTGTAAGCTGTCTTTGCCAGAGTAGAGAGAATGCAGCTCATCCCACATTTCTTTGGCCGTTTCATAATACATGGTCATTCGGTATGGCTCGGTATCCATGGAATTAAGCACCCATGATTGGACCCGGCCGTCATCACGGAGCCAGTCAACAGTGGGCTCAGCAGATTTTTCCAAAGTGAGATGGTGGAGAAGACCCTTGGTTTGTAGAACACGGCGGACCGAATGTACTCATTCAACAAAATTAGCCTTCCCACTGAGAGAGATGGTGGTTATGTGAAGCTCATCACGAACCTCAGAAGATGGGGAAGCACGTGCAGGAAGGGAGGGAGCTGCAGTGTCCATGGCGGCTAGGACAGGAGGCCGCGCAATAGAAGGCCACGGTTAGAGAAGAGGTCTTCGCGGCTAGGGAAGGAAGCTCGTCGCGACTAGACGAAAATGAGGTCGTGTCGGCAAGGGGAGAGAACCCCGACAACCAACACTGGTCGCGCGGACACAGTCAGGGAGCAGGGAGCAGCGGGTAGCGGACACAGAAGAAGATATCTGCAGCGGTCTGCGGAAGGCGGGGAAGATCGTCGCGGATAGCAGCTACAGAGAAATCGCAGCGGCAAAGGCACAGGTCGCGTGACCAGGAGAGAAGAGTCCGCAGCGAATAGCGAAGACAGTCTGCAGTGAATAGCGAAGACAGTCTGCAGTGAATAGCGAAGACAATCCGCAGCGAATAGCGAATACAATCCGCGGCGAGCAGAGAAAGCGGTCTGCGGCGAATAGAGAAGAAGCAATCAAATCGCGGCGAGCAGGAACCCAGTCCGCGACGAACAGAGAAGGTAGTCCGCGGCGAACAGAGAAGACAGTCCGCGGGGAAGGCAGTCCGCGACGAACAGAGAAAGTAGTCCGCGGCAAGCAAAGAAGACGGTCCGCGACGAAATAAAAGAAGCAAGCAGGCAGTCCGAGGCGAATAGGAACCCAGTCCGCAATGGTCAGAGTGGAAAGTCTGGTGGGTCCCACGAAGAAGTATATAAAAGCTATAAGGGGGGTGGATCCACGGGTGAACTGGGCAAGCTTGCGGGTAAGAAAAGGCAGACCGCAGGAGAGGTGCGGACTGACTGCGGATAAAAGAAGGATAGTCTGCAGTAGACCGCGGATACCGTAGGAGCGTATAGACAGATGATGACGTCGTCCCGCAAAAGCTTGAAGATATCCGCTGCTACATTGATGGCGTCATCCCGCAAAAGCTTGAAGAAATCCATTGTTACAATCTCCGTTCGCGGCCGCGTCGCCACAACAATCAAGTGAATAAAAATGTTCGCCGCTACGACCTCCGTGCATGGCCACGTACGGCCGCATAGCTCTTGGGTTCAATAGTGCTTAAGTTTTAATTTAAGTTTTGTTTATTATTTAATGTTTTATTGTTTACTACTAATGATAGTTAGTAAGTGGCTTTAGTTAATTTAGGGAATCTTAATTTTATGTAAGAAATTATTTATATGGGTGTTGGAAATGAAAGCAGGGAGAAGATTTAGACAAAAAAAAGTCGTGAAAGCTTTCCTTTAGGGTTACGGTGAGTTGAGCGATTCAGCCGCCCCTCCTCTGCCTGGCGTGTGACTCGCCTGATCGGCCGTCGGTGCGACTCCGGCGACCTCCCCATCCCGGTGGTGTGACTCCATTAGAGCTGTCACTTAAAACCAAAAACCGCAAACGAACCGGAACCGCAAATAACCAGACCGAACCGTTCACAAATTATTCGGGTTCCAGTTTGAATTTTGGAACCGTGAGCAACATTGGTCTGGGTGTGGTTCTTACATTTTATTATCCGGACCGGAACCGGAACCGGAACCGCAACATAGAAGTCTCGAGCGGTTTCAAGATTTTTAGACCCGATCTGAACCGGACCGAAGTAGAACCGAACCGCAACCCGTTTATTATTATTATTATTATTATTATATTGTTATTATTTTATAATTTATCTATAATATTTATACTTACTATCATGAGTGAAGCTGGTGCAGTTTGAACCCAAATCACAATTGCACTAAAGGGGATCGAATTTGGACCGATCAAAACTTCACCGCATAAAAACTGTGTGATATGGTTTGACATTTGTGCGGTTCTGAGTCAATTTTTGATTGCACTTTTGATTTTTTACACAGTTATATAATATATTTTCAATTTTACTTATATATTTTTTTGAAATATTTTATTTAAAAATATAGAAGATATACAACTACTATTTATTAGTAATCATGAAAGACAACTAATTGTAGCCGGTTGTTATGGTTGAGCATGCCGACGAGACATACGCAAGCCAACTAGAAGTCGTGGCAAGTCTAAACGCGTAGGAAGGCGATTGATACTATCCCACCAATTGTTGAAAAGACCGTCGAGAAATGCGCAACATAATTATTTCTATTTTGATGTTGTTTTGAGTTTTACTGTTTGCAGTCCGCTTTTATTTCATTTTGTCAAGTTTGATTTTGATTTTAGTTAGAACCGATTGGAACCGGACCGAACCGCATGGAACCGGACCGAACCGTTAGTGGCCGGTTTGGTTTTGGTTCTTGTTGAACCGTAACCGGAACCGTTGACACGACGGTTCCAAAAATTAAGCTGGAACCGGAACCAGAATCGGAACCGGTTAAACCAAATAAGGTTTTGGTTCTAATTTGAAGAACCGTTACCTTAGTGGTTTGGTTCAAGGTTTTAGTAGAACCGGAACCGAACCGGAACCGTGACAGCTCTAGACTCCATCGCCCCTTGGTGTGAAGCCTAGGGCTACTCCCTACCCGAGCTGTTATCTCCATCCAACCCGAGCTGCTGCCTCCTTCCGTGCTCGAGCTGCTACCTACCTCTGCCTTCTCGAAGTGCTGCCCGACCCCTTACCAGCGCCCCTCTGTCAGAATCCATTGTCCGGCGGGACCCATCGGCGTGGCTCCGTTGAGATTTGCAAGGCTTGATCTATATTCAGCGGAACTCCAGTGGAACCGTAGTAGAGCGATCTTCCTCGATTGTGGGTAACGATTTTCTTTCCTCCTCTCGTGTGTGCTTCATCCCTTAGCATATTTCTTGTGAAGAGAAACGGTGGCGTTGATTTTGAAATCGAGATCGCCTTGTGGTTTTTCTCCGGATTATTCGTTGTTGACACTCTTAATTTTTAGGCCTCCTAAGGATTTGGTTTTTTCGTTGCTTTTCTTTTTGTTGGGAGAGATCAACCATCTTGAGCATTAATTTATTTTTGGTGGATCTCTTTTGGTACAACACAATCGCTCGAATCGTGTAGGTCCATTTCGCTTGATCGAACATCGGCTTCATAGCCCTTGAGAGATCCAAAGAGGCTTAGCGAACCTTCGTTTGGGCAAGTGTGCCTCTCTTGCCTATTCGTTTCGTTCTGTCGACGTTCGCACGCACATAGAGTTAATTGTGACGGTCATCACCTTGGGAATCCGACCCCACAAGTACTTTGAAAGGAGAGTACTGCATCAATTGGTATCATATTTCAGCGCAAAGTTTTCTTAAACTTTGTCGGTCCTCCAGTCTTTAAACCTCCCATTTGCACTTAGGCACGTTCGCTAGTCTTTTAATTTTTATTTAGAACTTAAAAAAAAAATTGTGTTCACTTAGTTTGAGTTTTCCGTTTGTCACCCACCAAATTTACTTATGACGCACATTGAGAGTTCTGTTCACTCACCTTCATTCGTTGAGCGTAACGTTATGTTAGCACAATATTTGACACCACCACCCCGCACCTCTAGGCATGTTAGAGTTCCTGCTCCGACCTATGATGGGATAGGTAGACCGCGAGTGTTTCTATATTGGGTGAAGGATATGGAACGTTATTTTGAGCGATATCATATTGTGGACCCCCACAGGATTCCCGTTGCGAGACTACAATTATTTGGTCGAGCCCAGACCTTCTGGCTCAATGAGGAGAGACGTTTTGGGACGTCCCTCGACGACTCACTTGTAGGTTGGAAGATTATGAAGAATCTATTAACGGATGAGTATTACCCTCCCTACTGCCGTTCTCAGTTTTCTGATTATCTGAGTGATTCGTCGCCTAAGACTTTGCCTATGTCGAACCAGCATGTCCCCTCGTACTCCCATACTCGGATATCTCATGATTTTGTTTCTCCCCGCCAGGGCACTAGACCCGTTTCTGATCATAGGAGTAACTATAAGCCTCACGCTAGATTTTTGCTCCGCCAAGATCTGACTATTTCAAGCACGCGTACACCCACCTTTAGGGAAAATAAACAGTTAGGGCCCTATGTTCCGGACTCGATTGATGTTACTGCTAGGGATGCCATGAGCCCACATGGTGAGAGTATTCCTGTCAGTGAGGATTGCCACACGATTATTACACGCGATGTTAGTGGATTGCCTGACCATTATCCTGATGAGTGCCCTGTTCAGACTACTGTTGTGGTCCTGTTAAAGCCTACCTCTGAGCCTCCCGAGCCTGTTTTTGAAACGTCTACTGATTCTGATTTGGATGATGTACCTAGTGCGTTGGAAGAATTACCTAGCGAGGGAGTTGTACTTTTGGATGATTTTAGTGGTGTAAACCCGGATGAGCCTTCTTTGATGTTGTCACCATTGCTTAAAATTCAAGATGATTTTGAATTTCTCCCGGGTTCGATTTCTCTGACCCTCCCTCCTAATCCTTTGGCTCGATTAGCGGACTCCTTAGGACACAGATTTGTTTTGCCTGGTCCGATTCACTTAGTTTGGCTGTCGTTATTTGCACCTCCGTTGGACATGATTCGTGGGATTGTTTATGCGTTGGTACTCATGCAAACTGAAAATGAAGCCATTATTTTGGAAGATTTACAGCTGGAATTGGGGACGTTATTAGAGGAATATACAAATGTTTATCTAGATGAGCTTCCCTCTATATTACTCCCGCATAGAGAGATTCTACACGCTATAGATTTCATGTCGAGCTCTTCCCTAACAAATCTTCCCCACTATAGGTTGAACCCCGAGGTACATCAAGAGTTGCGAAGTCAAATTTCAGATTTTCTCCAAAGGAATTTTAGTAGACATAACACGAGTCTTAGTGTCGTCCACTACTCACTTGCACCCAAGAAACTCAAACCTTGGCGCATGTATGTGGATAGTTGCGTAATAAATAAAATTATCATAAATTATCGATTTCTCATTCCTCGTTTGGATGGTTTATTGGATGTATTATTCGGTGCCACGATTTTCCCCAAGTTAGATCTTCGGGGTGGCCACCTCCAACTTCGGTTTCGGGAAGGGGATGGCAATCTATTTAGACAGTCCAAGTTATGTATCTCACACTCGTCTCTACGTCACTTTATAGTTTGGGAGATACATAGCGGTGGCCATGGCCGTCAATTCGATCGTGATAAGACTATTACTTTAGTGGAAAATAAATCATATTGGCCACATTTAAGATCGCTTGCATACACAATTGTTAGTAGTTGTCGCCCTTGCCAACTCGCATATCACGATTCTATGAATCGATCTTGATTCCCGCCGAATGAGGTAGTGCATGGTTACAAAGCTCCTGTGTCCCTGGACTTGATTCCCTTACCACCATCGTATAAGTCGAGTCATTTTGCACACGAGTTCGTTCAACATGTTAGCGACTTGCACAAACGCATTCAAGAGACGTTGGCCACTCAATTCGCGTCTTATCAAGCGCACGCAAATTTGCATCGGAGAGCAACTCACTTCAATATTGATGACTTGGTTTTGGTTTGTCTCATCCCTGAACGGTTGCCTTCGGGTTCCATAAAAAAATTAGCTAATCGGAGAGCCGGTCCTTTCCGAATTGCAAAGAAATTAGGAGACAACGCTTATCTTCTGGATTTTCCCACTGATTGGGGTATATTCCCTATTTTCAACGTTTTGGATTTAACGTCATATGTTTCTCCGCCACTTGAAATATCTTTCTCTTCATTCACGTCTTCTTCAACTTCTACTCCTGGGTTGGGGGTGAGATTATTCCCGGATCGCTCTCTACTGCGGCTTCTACCAAAGGTATGCTGAATGTTGATTTTGCTAACGCTTTTCCAAGGTTTCCCAAAACCTCCTTTGTGCTTTACAGGATTCTGGACGATGCAGTTGTTCTTTCTGCGAGCGGTGGTCTCCACCACTATCTTGTTCGTTGGCGTGACCGCCCTACTTAAGATGATTCTTGGCTCCCTGATGCTATTTTGGAACATTTGGATGATGCCTTCCTCCTACACGATCGTCGTGACCACTCACCGGTGATGAGTGATTTTGACCGGGGGAAGATTGATGACGTCGTCCCGCAAAAGCTTGAAGATATCCGTTGTTACAATCTCCGTTCGCGGCCGCGTCGCCGCAACAATCAAGTGAATAAAAATGTTCGCCGCTACGACCTCCGTGCATGGCCACGTGCGGCCGCATAGCTCTTGGGTTCAATAGTGCTTAAGTTTTAATTTAAGTTTTGTTTATTGTTTAATGTTATATTGTTTACTGCTAATGATAGTTAGTAAGTGGCTTTAGTTAATTTAGGGAATCTTAATTTTATGTAAAACATTATTTATATGGGTGTTGGAAATGAAAGCAGGGAGAAGATTTGGACAAAAAAAGGCTGTGAAAGATTTCCTTTAGGGTTACGGTGAGCTGAGTGATTCAGCCGCGCCTCCTCCGCCTGGCGTGTGACTGCCTGATCGATCGTCGGTGCGACTCTGGCGACCTGCCCATCCCGGTGGTGTGACTCCATCGCCCCTTGGTGCGAAGCCTAGGGCTACTCCCTACCCGAGCTGCTATCTCCATCCAACCCGAGCTGCTGCCTCCTTCCGTGCTCGAGCTGCTACCCACCTCTGCCTTCTCGAAGTGCTGCCCGACCCCTTACCAGCGCCCCTCTGTCCAGATCCATTGTCCGGCGGGACCCATCGGCGTGGCTCCGTAGAGATTTGCGAGGCTTGATCTACATTCAGTGGAACTCCGGTGGAACCGTAGTAGAGCAATCCGCCTCGTGACAACTTCCTCGAGTGTGGGTAACGATTTTCTTTCCTCCTCTCGTGTGTGCTTCATCCCTTAGCATATTTCTTGTGAAAAGAAACGGTGGCGTTGATTTTGAAATCGAGATCGCCTTGTGGTTTTTCTCCGGATTATTCGTTGTTGACACTCTTAATTTTTAGGCCTCCTAAGGATTTGGTTTTTTCGTTGCTTTTCTTTTTGTTGGGAGAGATCAACCACCTTGAGCATCGATTTATTTTTGGTGGATCTCTTTTGGTACAACGCAATCGCTCGGATCGTGTAGGTCCATTTCGCTTGATCGAACATCGGCTTCATAGCCCTTGGGAGATCCAAAGAGGCTTAGCGAACCTCCGTTTGGGCAAGTGTGTCTCTCTTGCCTATTCATTTCGTTGTGTCGACGTTTGCACGCACATAGAGTTAATTGTGACGGTCATCACCTTGGGAACCCGACCCCACGAGTACTTTGAAAGGAGAGTACTGCATCAACAGAGGAGACCATCGGATAGAAAAAAAACTATCTGCTGAGAGCAGAAAAAAAACGGACCGAACCTTCCTCTAATACCATGTAGAGAAAGATGCAAGTGAGAGAAAATCACCCAGAATTTTATTAAATTTCAAATACATGAGTACATACACATATAGAGAGGAAGAGAAGGAGAGTTTTTTACATCTACAATATGGAACTAAATAAACTATACATGGGTTTGTACACGAGCTTCTTTTAATGGGCTTTTTCATTACATCTTAACATATACTTTTACTTCTAACTTGAGGAGCATAATTGAATTAACATATAGAGTCACAAGATATACTAGTCTATATTTATATTTATTCTATATTTATATGTAAATACTTGTAATTTGGTCTCTTCCTATCCTATACCGACTCGAACAATAAAGAGCATGATTGGTACATCGAATTTTATTTAGACATATTTTTCCTAGAATCATAATAATGAATCATCAAAATGAAATTATGGTACGCACATGTCTTTAACGTATTTCGTCAAGTAGTCTCTTGTCCAATAGTGGGGCCTCCATTTATATAAAGAGTATCTTAGGTAGTGAGATCTTTATCTTTATTAGTGTTAGTCTTGGGTCTCTCTTTGTAGAGGGGAGTGCTTTGTGTTGGGGCTTGAGGAGATCGGGCGGTCTTATATCTAACCGCAGCGGTCTGCCTCTCTCAGCGGCCTGGCGGTTTAACTCAGCAGTCTGTTGGTGAACCTCAGCTGGAGGTATGGGTATTAGTCACAGCAGCGTCCTGGGTTGAAGCCGCAGCAGCGGTCTGGAAGAAAGCCGCAGCATCGGTCTGGCAGGAAGCCGCAGCAGCGGTCTGGCGGGTAGCCGATAAGCCGCAGCGGTCTGGAGTTAAGCCGCAACGGTCTGGAGTTAAGCCGCAGTAGAAGAGTTGATGTTAGCCGCAGCGGTCTGAATGAAGTTGCAGCGGTCTGGAAGAAGCTGCAGCAGTGGACAGATGGTTAAGCCGTGATTGCAGTCTGATAGCTTACAGCAGCTGCGGTCTGATGATTAACCGCAACTGCGGTCTGGTGGAAACTCGCAGTTGCGGTCTGGCGGCAACCCGCAGTTGCGGTCTGGCGGCCAGTACCAGCAGTCTTCCCTGACTTTGTGGCGGCTTCCCTTAGTTGTCGTTGGGTGTTCTGTTATTTATTGTATAGTGTGCAGTTTGACCATGTCAAACTGCACAAGCCGCCCGGCTTGTATTTAGTCTCACATCAATTGTTGTATTCTGTCATCTCCCCCAATTTTTATAAATAAGGGGGCATACCTATGTAATGATTATCTTTTTGGAGCAATAAAATTTGTGATTTATTTACCTCTTGTCTGTTTCCTAGCTCATTTTTCACATGGTATCAGAGCAAAACGATCTTTTGCTCCAATCAGATTGCGATTTGTTTGTCTAACCGCGCGGCTTCTTCCGGTTTGCTTCCCGAGCCGACTTCTTCCTATTCGCTTCCATCCCTTCCTTGCTTGTTGCTCTCCTGCGATTTCTTCTTTGCGCGTTCTGTTCGCGCGGCCTTTGTTGTTACACGCTCTGCCTTGCTCTTTCTTCCTTGCGGCTGCTTGTTGTGCGGCTTGTTAGTCGCTTTTCTTTGCAGTTTGTTGTGCGGTTTGTTTGTGCGGCTTGTTCAGTTCGCGCATTCTTCTCTCCTTTCTTCCTGCGGGTTGTTTCTTTCTACGGGCTACGCATTTTGGTCGCGGCATCTTCCTTGCCGCTGGTGTGTTGTCACCGTGACCATGCGGTCTCACTTTTCCTCTTCTCGCGCGGGTTGTTGCCTCTACTCGCACGGTCTCTTCTTGTTTTGCTCCTGTTTGGTGGCAGATTCTCTCTGTGTTCTTTTTCAGGCTTGTCTCTCAAACCGTGCGATTTGCAGTTGTTTTCTATGGTCATCCCATTTTCCTCTTCTTCTCTCGCTACTTCTATTGCTGCTCAGTTGGCCACTACCGGAAGGTGGCTCATTGATTCTGGTGTTATTAATCATATGACGGGGAATTCTCGTCCTTTCTCTTATCTTGATCAGAGTAATCGTTTGCCTCTGGTTCTTATTGCGGATGGTTCCCTGTCTCTGGTTAGTGGGTCTGGCACGGTGAATATTACTCCCTCTCTTGAGCTTCAGGACACTCTTTAGGTCCTGAGTTCTCCGTGCATTCTTCTTTTTGCCACTGCTCTCTACAAACAGATGAACTGTGAAGTTGTTTTTAATGTTTCTACCTGTGTGTTTCGGGTCCCTCACTCACAGGAGACGATTGCTACTGGGAACGCAAGCGGTGGGTTGTTCTACCTTGATACCGCTTCGGCTTTTTCTTCTTCCTCTTTACTTCAGTGGCATCTTCGCCTTGGGCATCCTCCACCTCAAATTCTTTATCAGCTTCTACCTGATTTATCTCGGGAGGATTCCACTCTTATTTGTGAGGCATGTCAATTTGGCAAACATCATCGCTCTACATTTCCAGCTAAAAATGGACGCAGTTCTTCTCATCCTTTTGATCTTGTCCATTCGGATATTTGGGGTCATGCTCGGCTGCTCCCCTTCCGATTGTTGAGAGAGGTAGCATGTATTTTGTTACCTTTATTGATGATTTCTCTCAGTGTGCATGATTGTACTTGTTACATAACTGCTCTGAAATATTTTCTATTTTTTTGCATTCTATAACGAGATTCGTGCACAATTTGATACTCCTATTAAAATTTTTCGCACTGATAATACTAAGGAGTTTCTTAGTCATCAATTCTCGTCATTTTGTTTGAATTAAGGCATTGTCCATCAAACAACTTGTCCTTATACTTCTCAACAGAATGGCGTTGCTGAACGTAAAAACAGCCATCTTCTGAATGTAGCCCGTAACCTTCTCACTCATATGCATGTTCCCCGATCTTATTGGGGTCATGTTATTCTTCTCTCTTGTTTTCTAATTAATCGAGTTCCGTCTTCGGTTCTCGATGACAAGACGTCATTTTCTATCTTGTATCATGATAAGAATTTGTTTCCTTTATCTCCTCGTGTCTTTGGATGTACAGCGTTTGTTCACTCACCATCTTCTGATCGTGACAAACTTTCTCCTCATTCTGTTAAGTGCATCTTTCTGGGTTATTGCCCGACACAAAAAAGATAATGGTGTTTTGATCCTGTTCTCAGGAAACAATATGTTTCATTAGATGTTACATTCTATGAGGATGTTGAAAGTGAGGGATAGATCAGATTTACACTAGAGGGGGGTGAATAGTGTATATTAAAAAACTTTAATTAATTTTTATAGCGGATTTAAAGTAGGTGATATATATAAATATATAAAGCAAAAACAAAAAAATCACAGCATACAAACAGAGAGAATAACAATCACAGATGACACAAGGAGTTTATAGTTGTTCCCCAATAAACCTGGGTACGTCCACTCTTCTACCACCCTGGTAGGAATCCACTACAGATTTTTGATCAGGTGCCCTGCCACCAGAAGATCTATTTTCTAAGTGAGATCTAGCAACCCTTTGAGTTTTTGACGAGGTGCCCAAAAACCAAACTAAGTCTTTTGATCAGGTGACTTAAGAATCAAGGGGGTCAACTTTTGAAGGGAGTTATAACTCTGTACATAGTTAGAAAAATAAAACTAAAAGTGATGTTGTCTTCTTTTTCAAATTTCTCTGAGAAGACTGGGTGGATGATGAAGCTAAAAGATCCCCCTGATTTGTGTAAAGATTGTAATCAGGTGAGGGAGACTTCTCTTCAGGGTGTAGGCCTTCAACAATTGTATTTCTCTCCAGAAAAACTTTTAGACAGATGAAAGATTGATTGTCTCTTGGAGAGTAGAAGATATTCAAGAACTCTGTGTGTTGATTTCTGTCTGATGTCTCACTTGTCTGTCTGTATTCAGCAGAGAAAAATTTCTGAGTATATATTCCTGAGAAGAAATCCCAGTATTTGAATTTTGAAAACATTTCTTGAATAGCCTGAGGAGTCGCTGAGAATTTGTAACGGCTGTATTTGAATATTGGATATAAATTTATTCCTTAACTATCATGGTGAATAATTAGAATGAATTCTCTGTGATCAATCCGTATTAATGCTGCCAGAAATTGTCATATTCATTAAGAATATTCAGCATTAAATACCAGAGAATAACTGGCTGGAATTAGCTGTTCAAAAATAATTTACTTCTGAATATAAACCGTCTGAATCACTGCAGAGAATTAGTCGAATTGACTAAAGATTTCGTCGACCTGAGCAAGGAGTTCGTCGAACTGGATAAGTAATTCGTCGAACTGAGCTTGGCTTTCGTCGAGCTAATGCTGGCTTTCGTCGAGCTGATGCTGGCTATCGTTGAGCTGAGCTTGAGAGTAGAGGTCAGATTTCGTCGACCGGAGCACAGATTTCGTTGAGCAAAGCTCAGAGGTAAAACTCTGAGTTCGTCGAGTTGAGCTCGACGATCGTCGAACTGCGCTCTGCTTTCGTCGAGCGAATTTTTGCATCTGTTGAACTTCTTTTTCTCTGGAGTTCTCTTAAAGTAGCAACCCTGGAAAGAATAACTTATGACCCTAAACTATACATGTTGGGTCAAACTAACATCATAATAATAATCCTAGCCCAAATACGTAATAGGGTTCCAACAATCTCCCCCTATTTGAGTGAGGATACTATTTATAAAGAAAAAACAACAAAGCATAAAGTATCTAGCAGAAATGAAATTTTCAACAGATATAACATTAGTGTTTTGAGAGTTATAAACATAAACATAGTTAAAGTAAATCAGAAACTAAGAGTCTTTATTAGAGTTATCAGATGAAGGTTTTGTGAAGACCAGCTTTCTGTTGGGATTTGCAGCTTCACTTTGAGTCATTTTCAAGTCTTGAGAGCCAATTATCTTTAGAGATGTTGTCCTTGGTACTACAGCTTCTGGATGTAAGCTCATATATTCATCAACATTAAATAAGCTCTTTTTAGAATACCTTTCTAATTCTTTTTGCCTGTACGAGGACATAGTGGTGAGCTGAGATATGTCTTTACTTTCTTCTCTGGCTTTCTTTATCTTTGACAAAGCAATTAATTCTTTGAATCTAGCCATTCTAAATTTGGATCCAACTCTGGATCATAGGTTGGAGAAGGAGGCCTTTCTGTGCTTGACTGATGTTGTTCTTTACTCTAGCCTGAATGTTGTTTGCTGCCTGTGATCCTGACCTAAAGGGTCTGCTCTGACTGACCTGAAAATGTTGAGAAGGTGTAGGCTTTTGAGAAATATTTCATGCTGCTCCTGCTGGTGGAGGAGGAGGAGGAGGTCCTCTCCTAGACCTTGGAGGTGAGTTATATCTCTTAATTTTCCTTCTCCTTTTCTGTTCATTCTTAGAATATCTCATCCAGTGGGGAAGGTCTGGAGTGAGAGTTAATCCATGCAAGATGTAGTATGGAATGTCAGCAGTGCTAAAGGTTAAGGAGCAACCTTAGTTGGAGCCTTCTTTTTCTTAAACTTCCTTTTCTTAGAACTGGAGTCATCTGACTCATCTGATTCATCATCAGAATCATCTTCAGGCAAACCATATAAATCATCAATCTGTTAAAGCAAATCAGTCTTATCATGAACTTGTACTTCTGACAGTGTATGCACAACATCTGTATCAGCTTGTATCTGTACATTATCATCTTGTTCCATATCTTGAAAAAGAATATCATCAAGATTAGGCATAGGAGTTTCATCCCAAGCATAAATAGGAGGGGAAGAAACTGGCTCTATGACATTTATTGTATCATCAACTGTAACTGTTATCTGAGAAACTGGGGGTTGAGCGGATATAACAGTAAGACTGTTCTTTAGCTCTTCTAAAATTGAATGACTGATGGGAGCAGTATAACATACTATAGCTTTAGCAAAATTATTCTCAATAACTGGAAAATCATTGTGCAGAGTATCAAAATTGGATAATAAAGAATGAAGGTCAACTGAGGGATGGATAGACACATCACCAACAGTGATTATTTCTGGAATAACTACTGTTGCTTCTGTTTCTTCAGCTGAACTTAACATCTCAATATCTTGAATATTTACAAAATCTGTTGCTGTTGTTGGGCTGTCTGATGCTGTTGGAACTCTGGCTGTTGGAGCTTCTTCATAAGACATCTCCACCTGCCTAGATCCAGGGAAACCTGAATCTAGGCCCCCAGAAGAAGGGAAACAGGGGAGGAGGTAAGCTGAGCAGAGAGAGCAGAGATGGAAGCAACAAGAGGAGCCACAGCATCAGCTATCAGCCTTTTGAGTGTAGGAGTGATGAATTCAAGAATGTTGGTAGAGATAGAAGAAAAATCTACATACATATAATCATTAGGATTAGCAGATGTGGAAGGTGGATTAGCAGTAGAAGAATATGGTGTGGAGCAGGTTGGACAGATGGTAAAGGCTTGAGGAATAGAAGGTGTGGATGATGGAGGGATGACAGAGGGAATGTCATCAGGGATGATTTCAGGAATAATTTCCTGGATGGGGGAATGAGATGGAGATGCAGGTGTTTGAGGAGGTGGAGATGAGTGTAACAGAGAGAAATGAGGTGGATAAGTGAGAGGTGGAGATGTGGGTGACTGATGAGTGGGTGAGTCAATAAGAAATGAGGTGGATTGAATATCTACAGATATTAGAGGTGGTAGAAGTGATGACTGAGGAGAATGATGAATTGGAGAGACAGTGTGATGGGGGACCATCGGCCCGTAACAAGGCGGGGCCCACTTTCGTATATTCTCGTCGGAAGACTTGAGCGGAGGGACGATCCGACCCCGCGGATGCGTCCGGATGCGTGCCGCGAATCTTTTTGATATATAACTTTGTTATTTTTACTTTCATTTGCTTATGTTTGGCACGAGGACTCGTCGGCCAATCATAGCCGTCGAATCCGGGTTGCCCTAATGTTAGAATATTATAAATAGGAGTGTTAGAGGCTTGGAGAGACTCATTGCTGGTTTTGGAGAAGAGATTCCCGGACCTCTGCGATCACGCCACGGTGCCGACGCCGTGGAGCCCTAGGTGTTGACTCCTAGCGGTGGAACTTCATCCCCAAGGTACTACCCATCCATAACCTTCTTTTTCCCCTCCGAAACCCTCATCCGCAACCCCTATAGCCCCCAAATCCCAACCCTACCGCTGTCCAGAAACCCAGAAATTACTGTTCACCCGCACTGTTCACCAGCCAGAACTGTTCATGCGCACTGTTCATCCGCTGGTGCTGTTCATCCGCTGGTACTGTTCATCCGCCGTTACTGTTCACCCGCCCCCCTCACTTCTTCTCCCCTTCGTGGATTCACTTCCAACCGCTCCGAAAACCCTAGATCTACTTTGATCTAGCGCTACCCTTCACCGATCTACCCTCCACTTACATATTTCCCCTCCGTAACCCGGATCCGTCATAATATTACCGGATCTACCCGTTTCCAACCCTCCGCACCCATCTTCCACCGTGGACAACCACCGTTTCGATTCACCAACCCGGATCTATTCCCGAAACCGCCGGATCTCTCCCGCCTCGGACATCCCTTATGTTTGTGAGTTGTTTGTTGTATGGATTTCTAGTTCTCAGTTTTGATTATTGTTTGAGATAGTTTGTGCTTGCATAAAATATTTTGTTGTGGAATTTTGCCCATGAAAGTGTTGATTGCAGGAAGGAACTATTCGCAGCGCGCTTAATTTGGCCCTCCGCTTGAAGGAAAGCCTTGCTTAATTACCCTAAAAGAATCATTGTTGTCTAATTTAATTATGTGTGGTTGTGAATCATTGTTTGAAATAATTGTCTAACGGGTTTTGTGCATCTCATCATAGCATTCACGTGTCCACTCACTAGAGTCAACCTAGGTTGCATAATAGATAAGCCTACCCTACATCAATTGGTATCAGAGGTCAAGGTTAGGCCACTTGCATGCTCCGTAGTGGTAGGACATTTAGGACTAGCATGGTTGAACCACAAGTAACCGACGACCATGCGGGAAGCTCAAATTCGGGCACCGCGTTTGCTGAGTTCCAGCGCCTTATCTTAGATCGTTTTGACGCATTAGGTGCCCAGTTTAACGACGTGCGACAGGACCTTGCCGAGGTAAACATACGACTGGACCACTTAGAGAACACTAGGGACACGCCTACACATCGTGACGATCCTTTGGAGGACGACCTTGATGTTTCACCACGTCCCGACCAACACCCAAGAGTGGGCCAACCACCAGTGGACCGCCGTCGCCGTGACATTCCCTACCGGGCCCCAGCCCCACCGGCAAGGCGAAACCCTGAGCCAGCACGTGATAGGCACGCGCCGCCACGTGAGGATTATCGTGTGCCCCGTCAGCCGCAACCGGACCTTAGGGACCGGGTGCCTCTACCTGGTCGCCGCGACCAGCACCGGGAGGAGTATTACCCGCCAGATCGACGAAGGTTTGACTACGACTACGATGATTATCCAGGGGACTACCCCGAGCCCCGGAGAGGTGGCCATGCCTTCGACATCACCCGTCGGATTCACCTCGACGCCCCATCGTTCAACGGCCGCTTGGATCTGAAGGCCTTTAGTGATTTGATCCTAGACATGGATCACTATTTTGACTGGTACGACATGAGGGATGAGCGTTGTGTCCGTTTCGCGAAGATGAAGTTGGTTGGGCAAGCCAAAGTATTTTGGATTAGTGTGGAGAGAGCTGTCGAGAGGGAAGGCTATTATCCCATCTCCCGATGGGATGAGATGAAGGAGAGACTGAAAGATAAATATCTCCCCGCCTCATACCGTGATCAGTTGCTGGATCAGCTGCAGAACCTACGTCAGGGAACGCTCTCGGTAGCGGAGTACATGGCTCGATTCGATGAGTTGGTCGTTAGGAGTGATATTTCAGAAGAGCCCATTGCCACTGCATCGCGATTTAAGGCTGGCCTTCGCTCAGAGCTCCGGAGAGAGTTAATCCACCATCGCCTCGAGACGGTTGATCAGATATTCCAGCTCGCCTTAGAGTACGAGCAGTATCTCCGTACGTCAAGTACGAGGCAGTTCCCCTCGCGCACTGATTCCTCGACATTCAAGAAGCCCACACCTTTCCAGACCACCACGACCACCCCACCCCCACGGATCACCACTGACATGAAGGGCAAGGCCATCGCCACGGAGGGTCAGAGGCCCGGGGGTATCCAGTGCTTTAGGTGCGCCGGCAGAGGACATGTGACGGCACATTGCCCCACACGAAATCTGCTAGTCGAGGGAGAGGAAGAGCTAGGCCTAGAAGGGGCCGAGGATGTTACCGAGGAGGTCGAAGCTACGATCGAGGAGGGATGGGAGAGTGAGGCTGAGAGATCCCTAGAGATGGGAATAGTTCGGCGTCTCCTACATACCCCCCGTACGGACGAGGATTGGCGCCGTACCACTATCTTCTACACGTATTTTCCTAGTGCAGGCGGACCCTGCAAACTAGCCATTGATAGTGGGAGTTGTGTCAATATTGTGGCCCAGAAAGGTTTAGAGCGTATGCAAGTGAAGGCGGAGCCCCACCCCCACCCGTATCGAGTCATTTGGGTAGACAAGACCGCCATCCAGGTGACGCAGCGGTGCCTCATTCCTATTCGGCTTGCTACATTTGAGGATAACGTGTGGTGTGACGTCATTCCAATGGACGTTGCCCACGTGTTATTGGGTCAACCTTGGTTATACGACCGCGATGTCACGAGCTACGGTCGGTCGAATACTTACACATTCTTCGATAAAGGCAAGAAGATCACGTTGTCCCCAACCCGACCCAAGGAGAAATCTAAGGGCCCGATTGAGCCCCCCCCCCCCCCCCCCCCCCCCCCGAGCACCATATCGTCGCGACCGCTACATCTCCTGCGGTGTAGTGAGTTCTTGCGGGAGAGCAGGGATGCCGGGATATTTTACATTGTTGTCGCTACTATGGCTTCTGAGAGTCCGATAGTGACCCCGCATCTTCTCCCTGAGATCCAGACCCTACTTGACATGTTCACCGACATCTTGTCGGAGGAGTTACCTGATGAACTCCCACCTTTGCGAGATATCCAGCACGCTATCGACCTAGTCCCGGGAGCTTCTCTCCCAAATCTACCGCACTATCGTATGAATCCGGATGAGCACACCGAGCTCAAGCGGCAGGTTGACGAGCTTCTTCGGAAGCAGTTCATTCGGGAGAGCCTGAGTCCCTGTGTCGTTCCCGCCCTTCTTACTCCTAAGAAGGATGGTAGCTGGCGCATGTGCATCGATAGTCGTGTCATCAATAAGATTACGGTGAAGTATCGGTTCCCTATCCCTCGTCTGGATGACCTATTAGATACTATGTCTGGTGCCCAACTCTTTTCCAAGATCGATCTGCGGAGTGGGTACCACCAGATCTGAGTACGGGAGGGCGATGAGTGGAAGACGGCCTTTAAGACTAAGGATGGCATGTATGAGTGGTTGGTCATGCCGTTTGGGCTGTCCAGCGCCCCGAGCACGTTCATGAGGTTTATGACACAGATCTTACGGCCTTACATGGGAAAATTCCTCGTTGTATATTTTGATGATATTCTGATCTACAGTCAGACCCATGGTGACCACCTAGCGCACTTGAGGCTACTTTTTGAGACCCTCCGTCAGGAGAAACTTTTTATGAATCTAAAGAAGTGCTCGTTCTACGCCGAGTCGGTACAGTTCTTGGGGTTTATCGTGTCATCCACAGGAGTGTCAGTCGACCCTGAGAAGGTTAAGTCCATCCGTGAGTGGCCACTGCCCACGACCCTTCACGAGGCTCGCAGCTTTCATGGGCTAGCTACCTTCTATAGGCGATTTGTTCGTGGCTTTAGCTCAATTATGGCCCCGTTCACTAGCTGTTTGAAGAAAGGAGAATTTCAGTGGACCCCTGCAGCCACTCGAGCGTTTGAAGAGATTAAGGAGAAATTGACCACAGCACCCGTCTTACGACTCCCTGACTTTGGTAAGGCTTTTGAGGTTGCGTGTGATGCTTCTGGAGTTGGGATCGGCGGTGTGTTGAGCCAGGAGGGACACCCGGTCTCCTACTTCAGCGAAAAGTTAAATGAGGCCAAGCAGAAGTATTCCAATTACGATAGAGAGTTCTATGCGATCGTTCAGTCCTTGCGATACTGGAGACACTACCTCCTTCCCCGGGAGTTCGTTCTCTACTCTGACCACCAGGCGCTCCGATACTTAGACTCACAGAAGAAGTTGGGACATAAGCATGCGAAGTGGGTTGAGTACCTTCAGGATTTCCACTATGTTCTCAAACATCGCGCCGGTGTTGAGAACAAACCCGCTGATGCGTTGAGTCGGCGGGTCACCCTCTTGCAGACCCTGAGAGCCCATGTGGACGGACTTGAGCAGATCATTCTTGACTATCCTGGATGTCCTGACTTCGGCGAGATATACGCAGCCTTATCCCGAGACCCACCCGAACC
The DNA here is from genome assembly GCA_039513925.1 of Platanthera zijinensis. Classification (NCBI taxonomy): domain Eukaryota; kingdom Viridiplantae; phylum Streptophyta; class Magnoliopsida; order Asparagales; family Orchidaceae; genus Platanthera; species Platanthera zijinensis. The sequence goes on from CM077091.1 coordinate 10,383,093, forward strand.
TGTCGATGGCTTCCAGATTTGGGAAGGTTACCTTTATCGGGGTTCCCACATGTGCATCCCAAGCACTTCATACCGGGACTATCTGATTTGGGAGCTTCATGCGGGCGGAGCCGCCGGGCATTTTGGCAGGGATAAGTCCATAGCTATCGTGGAGGATAGATTTTATTGGCCAGGTCTAAAGAGGGACGTGGCTAGAGTTGTTCGACATTGCCGCACGTGTCAGACGGCGAAGGGAACTAAACAAAACACGAGACTATATACACCCTTGCCGGTCCCACTTAGACCCTGGGAGGATATTAGTATGGACTTCGTACTCGGACTGCCACGCACGGTTCGAAAGCACGACTCCATTTTTGTCGTAGTTGACCGTTTCTCCAAGATGGCGCACTTCATCGCTTGCTCTAGGACCGCCGACGCATCACGTGTTGCTTCCATTTTTATTCGGGATATCTTTAGACTACATGGCCTACCAAAATCCATAGTCTCCGACAGAGATGTTAGATTCGTGAGCTACTTTTGGAAGACCCTCTAGTACAAAACGGGTACTACCTTGAAGTTTTCATCTGCCTATCACCCCCAGACGGACGGACAGACTGAGGTGGTGAACCGTAGTCTAGGGAACTTGCTTAGGTGTCTCGTTGGCGAACATGTGGCTAGTTGGGACTCTGTCCTTCCTGTCGCGGAGTTCGCCTACAATAGTTCGGTCAATAGGTCAACCGGGTTGAGCCCATTTCACGTAGTATTAGGGTATGAGCCCAAGAAGCCCATTGACCTCCTTCCTTACCCATTAGAGGCCCGTCCTAGCGAGTCCGCCGAGTCTTTTGCACGTCACTTGCATGAGTTACATGAGTCAGTCCGTCGGCAAATTATTTCAAGTAATGACAGCTATAAAACTCATGCAGATTTAAGCAGGCGAGAACAGGTTTTCCACGAAGGCGAGCAAGTAATGGTCCGAATCCGGGCGGAAAGGCTCCCACCAGGGCCTGCCAAAAAATTAAGCGCTAAGCGAATCGGTCCCTACTCGATCATTAGGCGGATCGGGACAAATGCCTACGAACTTAATATCCCCGCAAGTATGGGCATCCATCCGGTATTCAATATTGAGGACTTGACTCCGTATTATGAACCTCGTGAATATTCGGATCTGAGTCAGAATGATCACCACCCTTCCACCCCGCCACCAGCGACAGCTTCGGCCCACTCGCCTCCACCTCTGACCTTGTCTCCTCCTACCCGCACCCTTGGAAGTCCATCATCTATGATGACACCGCATGCACCCCTGATCGTACCGGGATCCATTTCACGAGCGCAGTCTACTGAGAGTATTACAGATATCATCACCCATGAGTACGTCCCTTCCACCACGGGACTGTCATGCCGCTACTTGGTTCGTTGGCGAGGCCGCTCGGCCTCTGATGACACATGGATTCTACCTACAGAGTTGGACCGACTCGCCCCTGGGCTTCGACGACAGTATGATTCTCTCCATTCATCGGAGATGAATTCTTTTCAGTCGGGGGGAGTTGATGGGGGACCATCGGCCCGTAACAAGGCGGGGCCCACTTTCGTATATTCTCGCCGGAAGACTTGAGCAGAGGGACGATCCGACCCCGCGGATGCGTCCGGATGCGTGCCGCGAATCTTTTTGATATATAACTTTGTTATTTTTACTTTCATTTGCTTATGTTTGGCACGAGAACTCGTCGGCCAATCATAGCCGTCGAATCCGGGTTGCCCTAATGTTAGAATATTATAAATAGGAGTGTTAGAGGCTTGGAGAGACTCATTGCTAGTTTTGGAGAAGAGATTCCCGGACCTCCGCGATCACGCCACGGTGCCGACGCCGTGGAGCCCTAGGTGTTGACTCCTAGCGGTGGAACTTCATCCCCAAGGTACTACCCATCCATAACCTTCTTTTTCCCCCTCCGAAACCCTCATCCTCAACCCCTATAGCCCCCAAATCCCAACCCTACCGCTGCCCAGAAACCCAGAAATTACTGTTCACCCGCACTGTTCACCCGCCGGAACTGTTCATGCACACTGTTCATCCGCTGGTACTGCTCATCCGCACTGTTCATCCGCCGTTACTGTTCACCCGCCCCCCCCTCACGTCTTCTCCCCTTCGTGGATCCACTTCCAACCGCTCCGAAAACCCTAGATCTACTTTGATCTAGCGCTACCCTTCACCGATCTACCCTCCACTTACATATTTCCCCTCCGTAACCCGGATCCGTCATAATATTACCGGATCTACCCGTTTCCAACCCTCCGCACCCATCTTCCACCGTGGACAACCACCGTTTCGATTCACCAACCCGGATCTATTCCCGAAACCGCTGGATCTCTCCCGCCTCGGACATCCCTTATGTTTGTGAGTTGTTTGTTGTATGGATTTCTAATTCTCAGTTTTGATTATTGTTTGAGATAGTTTGTGCTTGCATAAAATATTTTGTTGTGGAATTTTTCCCATGAAAGTGTTGATTGCAGGAAGGAACTATTCGCAGCGCGCTTAATTTGGCCCTCCGCTTGGAGGAAAGCCTTGCTTAATTGCCCTAAAAGAATCATTGTTGCCTAATTTAATTATGCGTGGTTGTGAATCATTGTTTGAAATAATTGTCTAACGGGTTTTGTGCATCTCATCATAGCATTCACGTGTCCACTCACTAGAGTCAACCTAGGTTGCATAATAGATAGCCTACCCTACATCACAGTGTGGAAAGATGTGGAAGGAGCATCTTCAGTGAGAATTTGTTGATGAGGAGGTGATGACTGCCTAGGAGAACTGTGGAGAGATGGAGGAGGAGAAGAATGAGGTGGAGCAGAAACTTTTCCTGGGATTTGATGAGTGGCTGGAGCAGCCCTGGTGCCTTCAGAAGCTATTCTGGAAGAAGTAGCCCTGGAAGGCTTAGGGATGACCCTCTCCCATCTTCCAAATAAGGCAGATGTCAGCCTCTTGGATGCATTTATGTGGATGGTCTGGGAGACCAGGAGTTCAGGGCACTTGGCTAGCAGGAAGATGCCCAGAACACTTCCATAACCAGCATCCTTCTTGTTGATTTTCTTCTTAATTGATTCAAACAAAATCAAGCCCCAATTAACAGATTTCTGATTAACTAAGGCAAACATCACCAAAAACTGGTGCCTAGTTACATAGTTATGGGCAGAGTGTTTGTCCAATATGACTTTTCCAACAATATCAGCCAAAAAATTATATTCTATAGAGAGATTTTTCTTTAAGAGACGATTAGGGTTTCCTTGATTATGACCAATTCTATCTAGCATTTCAGTAAACTCAGTGCTAGAAATTTCTAAGTCATCTTCATCATTAATAAATCCAAAAACTTCAGATAAACTATCAGGTGTTGGAGAAACCTGATTGCCAGAGATTGTTCCAGTGATTGTTGTCTGATCAGCAAACTTTGCAGTGTGTACCCACTCTTTAATTTCAGTAATTGGAAGTAATTTGATCAGAAAGTTTAAATGAGTCTATGTCAATGTCGAAGTCTGCATCAAACTTCATCGCCACAAGAGTTGCTGGAGAAATCGTCATTCCCTGCAAAAACAGAAGAGATCAAGTGCAAAAGGAAATTGAAAAGCGCGGGATAGAGTTCGATGAAAACCTAATTATAGGTTTACAGAAGTTGAAAAGACAAACTCTGTCCGACGAAAACAAGACATCGAACTCTTGTTCGATGAGAAAACCTGAAAAGAAATGCGTTTCGTCGATCTCCGTTCGACGAAAGTTTTGCGTAAGAAATAAATTTTGTTGAGCTCTGGTCGACGAAACATACTTGAAACCAATCCGTCGATCTCCGTTCGACGAAAAGTTTCTCAAAGAAAGTTCGTCGATCTCCGTTCGACGAAAATTTTCCAAATAGCTTACAGTTCGTCGATCTCCGTTCGACGAAAGGTGATCAATTCGTCGAGCACAGATAAAAATCAAATTAATGATTCTTCATTAATCATGCCTAACTAATTTAAAAAGAAAAAATGTTTCTTTTCATCTAAGGGTTAAGTGAAAATATCTGTCCTTTGTAAATCAGTAGAAATGAAAACAAGATTAATTTTATTTTTGTCTACATTATCTCTAAGGAAATGATGTCTAATCTCTATATGTTTGGTCCTACTACGCAGGACTAGATTCTGTGCAAAGTATATTGCACTGGTATTATCACAAAAAAAGTTGAATTATTTAAGTTGTATCCATAATCCAGGAGCTGATTTTGAATCCACAAAATCTGTGAACAACTACCTGCTGCAATATATTCAGCTTCAGCAGTTGAAAGAGAAACAGATGTTTGTTTCTTGCAAAACCATAACACAAGCCTATCATCAAGAAACAGACAGGTTCCCGATGTGTTTTTCCTGTCAACTCTGTATCCAGCATAGTCAGCATCTGTGAATCCAGTTAATTCAAATCCTGACTCTGTAGGATATCAGAGACCTAGATTAGGGCAACCCTTTATATATCTCAAAATCTTTTTTAATAAAATTAGATGAGATTCTTTAGACTTACTTGAAATCTAGCACAAATACAGATAGCAAAAATTATGCCTGGTCTACTGGCTGTCAAATATAATAGGGACCCAACAATAGCCCAATATGTTTTCTGATCAATAGGCTTACCTTGTTCATCATTATCAACTACAGCATTAGAGGACATGGGTGTTTTCATAGCTGAGGCATCTGACATCCCAAATCTTTTGATAAACTCTTTAGCATATTTAGACTGGGATATAAAAATACCGTCAGGAGTCTGCTTCACTTGTAAACCAAGAAAGTAGGATAATTCACTCATACTGCTCATTTCAAACTTAGAATGCATTAGGTCAGAAAACCTTTTGCATAGTTTGGAATAAGTAGAGCCAAATATTATGTCATCTACATATATTTGTACTAGAAGAACCTTAGATTTATGATGTCTAAAAAATAAGGTCTTATATACTATGCCCCTACTAAACTTATGCTCTAAAAGAAAACTAACAATAGTCTCATATCAAACTCTTGGAGCTTGTTTAAGATAGTAAAGAGTTTTGGTAAGTCTAAAAACATAGTTAGGATGAGTTGGAGAGATAAAACCTGTTGGTTGTTCCACAAAAACTTCTTCTTTAAGTTCTCCATTTAGAAAAGCATTTTTGACATCCATCTGATATACCATGAATCCCTTGAATGTTGCAAAAGCTAGAAAGATCATGATAGCCTCTAATCTTGCAACAGGAGCAAATGTCTGGTCATAGTCTATGTCTTCCTCCTGTGAATAACCTTGAACTACCAGTCTTGCTTTATTTCTTATGATGATTCTTTGAGCATCCAACTTGTTCCTGAAGACCCACTTGGTTCCAATGACTGGATAGTCTTTAGGTCTTAAAACTAAATCTCAAACTCTACATCTCTCAAATTGATTGAGTTTCTCTTGCATTGCAATGATCCAGTGGGGATCTTGTTCTGCATCTTTTGTGGATTGAGGTTCAAACTGAGAAATAAAGCAAGCATGCATCTGATCTTGATTCAATTGATGTCTTGTTTGAACACCAGCTGATATGTCCTCAATCACTTGAGATCTAGGGTGATCCCTTAGCGTGACAAAATCAGTGGGTAGAGTGGGTTCTTCAGCTACTTGTGGTACTAATTCCTCTGGTGGAATTACATTTGTCACAATATTCTCAGCATACATCTCTGAATTTTGTTCTTCACTGTCATCATCAGCAATCTATTGAGAAGGATGTGATGTATCCTCTTGTATTAGGATTAAATCATCCAATTTCTCACACAGATATAGTGCTTGAAAAGAGACTATGGTAGAAAATTTTTTCTCCTTGAAAAACATGTTAGTCTCATCAAAAGATATATGCACAGATTCTTCCATTTTAAGAGTTGATTTATTAAAAACCCTATAAGCCTTGCTGACTTGGAAATATCCAAGGAAAATTCCCTCTGCATACTCAGCTTCAAATTTTCTATGATATTTCTTATCATTATTATGTATGTAGCATTTGCAACCAAAAACTTTAAAATAATTAACTTTAGTCTTCTTATCCTTAAGTAATTCATAAGGAGTGTTACCCTTAAGTTATGTATTAGACTTCTGTTAAAAACATAATTTGTTATGTTTACTACCTCTGCCCAAAAGGATATGGGCAAGTGAGCATCTGCAAGCAATGTTCCTGCAGATTCAATTAGGGTTCTATTTTTTCTTTCAGCTACCCCATTTTATTGAGGAATTCTAGGAGCAGAAAAACAATGTCTGATACCTTCCTTCTCACAGAATTCTTTCATCAGAAGAGATTCAAACTCAGTGTCATGATCACTTCTGATCAATGCAATCTGAGTAGAGTACTCAATCTTGATGTTCCTAAGAAATTCTGTAAGAACTTTAAAGTTATCTGACATGTTTCTCAGAAAGAACACCTAAGTGAATCGAGAAAAATCATCTACAACAACTAAAGTATAAGATTTCTCTCTCAGACTTTGTACTGCAATAGGTCCAAAAAGATCCATATGTAACAAATACAAAATCCTGGCTGAATCACTTTTAGATATGGATTTAAAGTTATTTTTAGTTTGTTTGCCTAATTGACAAGTCCTGCAAAGTCCTTCCTTCTTGTAAGAACCAGAAGGCAGTCATCTGACAAGGTTGTCTTTAGATAGTTTAACAATAGTCCTAAGGTTTATATGACCTAACCTCTTATGTCATAATTCATTAGATTTACTAATTTGGTTAAATAGGCAGATTTCAGATTTAGCAGAGTTAAAATTTACTAAGTATATGTTACCTTGTCTTACTCCAGTTAAAACAGTTTGGTTATCATTAGAAATAATGGAACATAATGATTTACTAAAAGATACCTGATAACCTTCATCACATAATTGACTTATGGATATCAGGTTACGTTTGAGACTTTTCACATAAGTTACCTTTCTGAAGGTAACTTCTCCAACCTTGACAATTTCATAGCCCTTTGTCTGGCCACAGTTGGAGTCTCCAAAAATGACTTTAGGTCAAAGCTTAGCTTTGAATTCTTGCAAGTTGTCTTTGCATCCTGTCACGTGTTTTGAGCAACCATTATCCAGATACCACTGTTCCTATGTGCTAGGATAGTTCTTTCCCTGCAAAAACAAATTAGATGTTTTTGACCCAGGTTACCTAGGGTCTTACTTTCTTGACGTAACCAGTAGAAATAAAAGAGTATTCAGGTTATCCACTGAAGTAAAAGGATTTGGATGATATCTCATAGGAGGAATTATCCACTGAGTAAAAGGATTCTTAAAGTTTTGTGTCTGATTATATTGTTTAAAAGAATTGGGTTCGACGAATGGAAGTGAGTTCGTTGAGCTCTGTTCACAGAATAATATTGGTCATATTCTGCGTTCCACGTTCGTCGATTGCAGTTCAACGAATCATAGTGAATTCGTCGAGCACCATGTGAATAATTGTGCACAAATTCTGCGTTCATAGTTCGTCGAGCTCTGTTTGACGAATAATCATTATTTCGTCGAGCTCTGTTCGACGAATAATCATTATTTCGTCGAGCTATGTTCGACGAATTGTTTTGAACATGGTTTTCCTGAAGATTTTTAATTTGCTCTTTCTTATTTTTTTGTTAAATTTTAGTGGCTTTATCTATGACTTGTAAAATTTTCTTTCCTTTGGCAGAAACAAATTTTATAGGTGTTGATAAAATATTTTTCTGTAATAATTGAGGTTGACTTGATGAAGCTCCTAAGCTTAGGCTCCATTTGTTTGGGCGTTTCGTTGCTCCGTTTTGAGCAAACGCCGTCGGAAGGAGGAAAAATAAATGAACCTCCGGCGGCGTTTGCTCCGTTTCCACCCGCCCCCCCCTGAGAAACGCCCTCAAAAAGCTCCGTTTGGAGCAGCCACCTCCCCCCTCCATTTCGAACACTCCGTTTCCACCCGCTGGATCGACCCGCCACCGCCGAACCAAATGAAGCCTTAGTTTATCATTTAGCCTGACATTTACTGTGCTTGTGATATTCATCAGTTTGATGTTTCTCCCATTAAGGGATTCTTCAAACTGTTTGGCCTCAGTTAATTTTTGTTCTAGTGAATTTGTTTGTTCTTTAAGATTTTTCAAATTTTGTTTAAGTTTTATGTTTTCAGAGGAAAAATCATTTAATTCAGTTATCTTTTCTCTGAGAACTCTTATCACCTTCTCAGATTTTATTAGGTCTTTGTATAACAATTTGAAATCCATTTTAAATTGTTATGAAGAAAAGTCAAGGATAGAGATTGCCTGATCTTTTTCAGATTCTGATTCAGCCTCAAAATGACTGCATGATGCGTTGATTGCCATCAAGCATAGTTCTTTGGCCTTGGCTTCCACTTCATCTTCACTTGTGTTGGGTGAAGACTCATCTGAGTCACTCCAGGTTTCAGCTACAAAACCCCTCTCCTTCTATTTGTGTTTGCCAGAAGAGGGTCTGTTGAAGTGCTTCCTGTGATCTTTCTCTTTCTTCTTTTCCTTCTTCTGATTCTCAGGACATTCAGGAAGAATATATTCTGGCTTCCTGCACCTATAACACACAAAATCTTTAGTGGGTGTCTTGTCATACCTTGGCTTGTCAGTGTTTCTGGAAGATCTCCTCCTGAAGTCTTTCCTTGTCATCTTATAGAATCTCTTAGCCAAGAGACCTATAAGATCTTCATTCTCTAGAAGAATTTCTCCTTCTTTTGTTGCCTGGAAGGCAATGTTCTTCTCTTTCTTTGTTGCAGGTGGTGTCCTTTGTTCTGCTTCCCTTGACTTGATGAGCTGCTCATAAGATTTGAGCTTGCCCAACAAAGTCTCTGTAGAAATCTCATTTAGCCTTCTGACTTTCTTGATTGGTCAGATCCATGAGTCACATGTGCTAGGAAAACACATGAGAATCTTTTCATTGACTTCTGTCAATGTGATGTCCTTTTTCAATGTTTTTAGTTCATTTATAATGAGACTAAGCCTAGTGTACATCTCAGCTACAGATTCAGATTCTCCCTTCTTGAAGTTTTCATATTGGGAGATGAGATGTGATCTTTTGTCTTTTCTCTCATCAGCAGATCCAGCAAACCATTGTGTTGAGGGAATCCCAGATGTGTTTTGCTGAAGAGCATTCTGTAACCTTCTGGAAAATATCATCTGACATAGTCTGAGCCAATATGTTCATTGTTTTGGCATCAGTAATCTTCAGCTTTTTCTGTGCCTCTGTCCATTCTGGTGGTGGCACTGCACTGGTACTTGTTGATGGCACTGGTTGAGGTGGACATGTCAAGATGGAATTGTAGATGTCTTCATCAATAGAGTTCATATACAGCCTAATCATTGTCTTCCATAGTGCAAACTTATTTAGATTGCACATTGAAGGTCTAGTGCTTGAATATTCTTTGTTTTGTGCCATGATAATAAAACACTCTAGATAAAATAAGATCTATCAGATCTGGTGGTTCAGGTGTTAGCCTGTAAAACCAAATAACCAACCTCTGATACAAATTGAAAGTGAGGGATAGATCAGATTTACACTAGAGGGGGGGTGAATTGTATATATTAAAAACTTTAATTAATTTTTATAGCGGATTTAAAGTAGGTGATATATATAAATATATAAAACAAAAACAAAATAAATCACAGCACACAAACAGAGAGAATAACAATCACAGACGACACAAGAAGTTTATAGTGGTTTCCCAATAAACCTGGGTACGTCCACTCTTCTACCACCCTGGTAGAAATCCACTATAAGTTTTTGATCAGGTGTCCTGCCACCAGAAGATCTATTTTCTAAGGGAGATCTAGCAACCCTTTGAGCTTTTGACCAGGTGCCCAAAAACCAAACTAAGTCTTTTGATCAGGTGACTTAAGAACCAAGGGGGTCAACTTTTGAAAGGAGTTATAACCATGTACATAGTTAGAAAAATAAAACTAAAAGTGATGTTGTCTTCTCTTTAAAATTTCTCTGAGAAGACTGAGTGGATGATGAAGCTAAAAGCTTCCCCTGATCTGTGTAGAGATTGTAATCAGGTGAGGGAGACTTCTCTTCAGGGTGTAGGCCTTCAACAATTGTATTTCTCTCCAGTAAAGCTTTTAGACAGATGAAAGATTGATTGTCTCTTGGAGAGTAGAAGATATTCAAGAACTCTGTGTGTTGATTTCTGTCTGATGTCTCACTTGTCTGTCTGTATTCAGCAGAGAATATTTCCGAGTATATATTCCTGAGAAGAAATCCCAGTATTTGAATTTTGAACACATTCCTTAAATAGCCTGAGGAGTCTCTGAGAATTTGTAACGGCTGTATTTGAAATAAATTTATTCCTTAACTATCATGGTGAATAATTAGAATGAATTCCCTGTGATCAGTTTGTATTTAATGCTGCCAGAAATGGTCATATTCATTAAGAATATTTAGCATTAAATACCAGAGAATAACTGGCTGGAATTAGTTGTTTAAAAATAATTTACTTCTGAATATAAACCGTCTGAATCACTACAGAGAATTAGTCAAACTGACTAAAAATTTCGTCGGCCTGAGCAAGGAGTTCGTCGAACTGGATAAGTAATTCGTCGAACTGAGCTTGGTTGTTCGTCGAGCTGAGCTTGTCTTTCGTCGAGCTGATGCTGGCTATCGTCGAGCTGAGCTTGAGAGTCGAGGTCAGAGTTCGTCGATCGGAGCTCAGATTTCATCGAGCAAAGCTCAGAGGTAAATCTTTGAGTTCGTCGAGCTGAGCTTGGCGATCGTCGAACTGCGCTCTGCTTTCGTCGAGCGAATTTTTGCATCTGTTGAACTTCTTTTTCTCTGGAGTTCTCTTGAAGTAGCAACCCTGGAAAGAATAACCTATGACTCTAGACTATACATTTTGGGTCAAACTAACATCCTAATAGTAATCCTAGCCCAAATCAGCAATAGGGTTCCAACAGATGTTCCATTCTTTTCTTCTCCCTCTATTCTCCTTTCTTCTACTGATTCTACTTCTTCTCCTCTTGTGTCGGCACCTCTTCCAGAGTCTGCACCTATTCCTTCTCCTTCTATTTCTGATTCTCCTACAGTGACATTCTTCTCCAGAGCTGCTGCCACTAGCTCCTGGGCCAGCAATCCCTTCTTCGGATGGTACTGATACTGTAGACCGAAATGACCTTGATCGTCTGATTGCTCTTCGGAAAGGTGTTCGGTCATGCACTCAACATCCTCTTCGTGATGTTGTTTCTTATGCGTGGTTATCTCCTTCGTCTCAGAGCTTTGCTCTAGCTCTATCTACAAATGTTGTTCCAGCTTCCTAAAAAGATGTTCTTCTTATTCCTCATTGGAAAGCTGTTATGGATGAAGAGATGAACGCTCTCATTGAACGGGGTACTTGGACTCTTATTCCAACCCCTTCAGGAGCTGATGTAGTTGGTTGTCGTTGGGTCTTTGTCGTCAAATTTCTTCCTGACGGTATTATTGATTATTGCAAAGCCCGGCTTGTCGTCAAAGGGTTTACGCAAACCTACGGTGTGGATTTCTTTGATACCTTCTCTCCGTTTGCTCGTATTACTACAATTTGTGTGCTCTTTTCAGTGGTCATGAACAGAGACTGGGAGATTTCTCAGTTAGATATGAAGAATGTCTTTCTTATGGTGATTTACAGGAAACTGTCTATATGGAGCAACCTTCTGGGTATGTTGCTCAGGGGGAGTCTCAGGTCTGTAAATTGTGAAAGACAATTTACGGTCTTAAGCAAAGTCTCAGACCCTGGTTTGACAAGTTTAATGAAGTTATTTCTGTGATTGGGTTTTCTTAAAGTGTTGCAGATCATTCTTTATTCATCCGCAAAACCTCGGTTGATCTTGTTATTCTTGCGATTTATATGGATGACATTCTTCTTATAGGGGATGATAGAAACGATATTGACATGACAAAGAAGCATCTGCTTCAGCATTTTGTTACCAAGGATATGGGATCTCTTAAGTACTTTCTGGGGATTGAGATATCTCAAAAATCTGGTTCTATTGTTCTTTCACAGCGGAAGTATGTGTTAGATCTCTTGAAACAGACAGGTCTTCTTGGGGCTAAACCCGCTCGGACTCCTATGGCTGTTGGAGATGACAAATGTTGGAATGAAAATTCTTTTATTCTTGAAGATGTTACCAGATACAGCCGTCTTGTGGGTAAACTCATTTATCTGACAATCACAAGACCAGATATTTGTTATGCAGTAGAGAAAGTGAGTCGGTTTATCGAAGCCCCCAGAAAATGTCATCTGCAGTCAGCTCTAAAGATTTTAGAGTATGTAAAAGGTGCACTAGGAAAAGGGCTCTTGTTTTGGAAAAGAGGACATTTGAAGGTTGAGGCTTATTCTGATGCTAACTACGCAGATGATAAGAAATATAAGAGATCTACATCTGGTTTTTGCACTTTCGTTGGAGGTAATCTAGTCAGCTGGAAGAGCAAGAAACAGACTGTAGTTGTCAGGTTAAGTGCAAAGCTGAATATAGAAGCATGCCTCAGACTGCTTGCAAGTTTAAGTGGCTTCGGACACTCTTACTTTATTTGGGAGATTTTTATGATCATCTCCTACCTATATTTTGTGACAATAAGGCAGTCATATATATTTCGAGAAATCCAGTCTTTCATGAGAGGACAAAACATATCGAGGTGGATTGTCATTTCATCAGAGATGAGATTTTGAAGAATCAGATTTGCACACCGTTTGTTACCTCAGAGAGAGAACTAGCCGATTTTTTCACCAAACCGATTACTTTTTTTGTGGAGGTTTGTAGCATGCTAGGCATAGTGGATATATATGCTCCAGCTTGAGGGGGCGTGTTAGAGATTGAGGAGACCGGGCAGTCTTATATTTAACTGCAGCGGTCTGCCTCTCTCAGCAGCCTGGCGGTTTAGCTCAGCGGTCTGTTGGTGAACCTCAGCTGGCAGACTGGGTATTAGCCACAACAGCGACCTGGGTGGAAGCCGCAGCAACGGTCTAGCAGGAAGCCGCAGCATCGGTCTGGCAGGAAGCCACAGCAGCGGTCTGGCAGGTAGCCGCAGCAGCGATCTGGAGTTAAGCCGCAACGGTCTGGAGTTAAGCAGCAGCAGTAGAGTTGATGCTAGTCGCAGCGGTCTGAATGAAGTCGCAGCGGTCTGAATGAAGTCGCAGCGGTCTGGAAGAAGCCGCAACAGTAGACAGATGGTTAAGCTGTGATTGCAGTCTGATAGCTTACAGCAGCTGCGGTTTGATGATTAACCGCAACTGCGGTCTGGTGGCAACCCGCAGTTGCGGTCTGGCGGCCTGAACCAGCGGTCTTCCCTGACTTTGTGACGGCTTCCCTTAGTTGTCGCTGGGTGTTCTGATATTCATTGTATAGTGTGCGGTTTGACCATGTCAAACCGTACAAGCCGCCCGGAGTGTATTTAATCTCACATCGATTGTTGTATTCTCACATCTCCCCCAATTTCTATAAATAAGGGGCATACTTATGTAATGATTATCTTTTTGGAGCAATAAAATTTGCGGTTTATTTACTTCTTGTGTGTTTCCTAGCTCATTTTTTACACTTTGAAAGACCCAGTCTTCGGGTGTTTGGCGAGAGCTTGTCTCTCGATTGTATAGTATAGTTTTTATAATGCATGTTTGTGTTCCTTATTTCCAATCTTGAAACGACTATCTCGTATCAATTGTTCCGACCTACCCCTCAATTAGGCTTTCAACCAAAATTCAAATTGGGCATTCACGTTCTATCCAACCGACTCTCGCTCAGTCTGTCGACTTCCGCTCAATCATTTTTGAGTTGCTACCGTACTCGCTCGATAAACACATCGACGCCAGACCTCGACGCCAGCTCACAACGACACCAACTACTCACTGATTCTAAAGCTCGGCGATTTTGCCAGACTTCCGATGATTTCAGCCTATTCCAACGACCAATTCCTTCTTTGAAAGATTTCGCCATGTCCGGTCCCTCTTCTAGCAATGATTCCAGTGAGCCTTTGACTTCCCGCGCCTCCAGTCAGCCCTTTTTTCACTCTAATTGTGTCTGGCAGCACCTCCAGCAGCTCGTCAGCACGTCTGAAGCCTCCCAGCAGCCTGTCACCCCTCTAATGACTTCCGATGATTTGAGCTGACACCTCCCCATCGCTCTCATCCGGCTTCTAACGGCTTCCAGTTGCCCACCTACGGCTTCGACAGCCTTCTAGGGGTTACTCCTCATCCTTGCCACCATCCTGTGGCTCCTGCAACATTCTACAGCCCTCATGCGACTCCTGCAACATTCCAGCAGCCCTCTTACGACTCCTCCAGGATTCAAGCAACCCTCTTGTACCATTCCAACAACCATCTTGTGCCTCATCCTGCATTCCAATGGCCATACAGAGTCTCCAGCCACATTCTGTTGGCGCTCACCACCTTTTCCACCATGGCTCTCCTTTTGGACTCAGTGCATGCTCGATGTGATCGAACTGGCATTGTCTTGGACAATCTCATCGCTATGGTATTTTAGATTTATCATTGACTTCTTCTGCATGCCCCCATACAGCCCTTGTCTGCCTCTCTGTTGTTCGATGGGCCTAGTCTTCCCTCCAACACACTGCCACACTTCAAAAGGTCTTTGATCAATGGAACCGCCGTCGCTTCCTAACATCCTTACATCCCAACACCACCTTCGTTCTTCCACTGTCGGCCGCGACACACACACCCACTGTTACGGATCCGTCATCAGTTATCCTGTATTATTATTATTATTATTATTATTATTATTATTATGTTGAGTCGTGTTGAATCAAGTAGTATTGTATCGAGTCGTGTCGTAGCGTTTAGGTGTTTTAAGATTGTTGTATGTTTTGTTATTTACAATTATGTCATCGGCGCCAACATATAGGGCTTTTGAGGTCTTGTAATAGATATAGAAGAATTAATCTAAAGTTTTCTTTATCTCTCTAATTTCCTCTCTCTCTAGTCTTCCTTCCTCCCTTTTAGGGTTTCAATCTCACCCTCACCCCCGTCGGCCCTTCCCCTTGCTGGATTCCTCCTGGAATTTATCTGTGATCTTAACAATTGGTGCATAGCAGCGACTGTGTTAAGATCGGCTAGATATAGGGCCTTTAGGGTGGGAGGTAGTGGTCGGGGATTTATCACGGATAGCAGCGATAGTGTTACGGATCTGTCATCAGTTATCATGAATAGGAGCGACAGTGTTACGGCTCCACGTGATTGGGAGGGTGACAGCGAGCAAGGGGGTCGGGCTGACGGGATCTAGGCTGGATATATCCGTGATTTTAACAAATCTGTCATCTATTATCCTGCATTATTATTATTATTATTTATATGTTGAGTCGTGTTGTATCGAGTCATTTCGTAGCGTTTAGGTGTTTTAATATTGTTATATGTTTTGTTATTTACAAATTTACAATTATGACATCGGCACCTATATATAGGGCATTTGGGGTCTTGTAATAGTTATGTAAGAATTAATTTAAAGTTTTGTTTATCTCTCTAATTTTTTTCTCTCGTCTTTCTCCTCCTTTTTTGGATTTCAATCTCTCCCTCACCACCGCCGGCCCTTCCCCTTGTCGGATTCCTCCTTGAATTTATCTATGATCTTAACAATTGGTCCGACCTGCCGCACCGCCCTCCGTCTCGCCGCCGATGCTTGAGCTCCTCCCTGTGAATTTTGCTAACTGTTGATTCCCGATCAGGCGCCGAATAACAATTTCGCATCACGCTAGCACAAGCCTGCTGATCTCACGCATCCATCGTTTCCACATCAGCACACATCCGCCGATCCCGCGAAGCACCGCCGATCTAGTGACGTCCTCTCCGCCGCTCCTGGGCATCCTGATTCGCCAATCCGCACCAGCTCCGCCCAACCAGAGTCCCTGTTTTTTGTTGATCTGCAGTTGGAGCCCGATCTGCGGGTTTTGGGCCGCCACACACATGTTCCGCCGGATTCCTACCTACGTCGCTGTTTTCAGCGGGCTCCGCTCATTTCCACCGCTAACAGGCTGCTCCGCCGCCCTCATCTATCAGACCGCTGGACCCCGGCCACCTCCAGAAACGAGGTAACAACTTGCCCTCCCTCCCTGCAAGCCCGGCCACCACCTACCACCCCTCCTCCCTGATGGAGTCAGCTGGACCTGGGCAAATCCAGCCCAAATCCCGTCAATCCAGTTCCACTGCTCGTTGCCACCCTCCCAATCACATGGAGCCCCCTCAAAACAGCCACCCACATCCATTTTTGCACAGATCCTGGCAAACCAGCCCAGATCTAATTCCTATTTCCCAAGATCCAGCCCTCCCCACCCCCGACCAGTCGTTGACGTCGCCAACATCATCTCTAGTTTACGTTCTTAGCCTCATGGTCGCCGCCCAACCGTCCACTTTCGGGCCGCTATTCTTGTTGACTTGTCGTCCCCGGACACTAGCCCTCGGCTGGATTTTTCTGCCCTCGCTATACAAATCCTGGACACATATGCCTATCTCCATACCAAAGTTGATCGTCTCCTCGCTCTCGACAGACGGGCCTTCACAACCTACCACGAGGCTCCCTACCCTAGGTCGCCTCAACCACGGATGCTTCATGCACCATGCGAGAGCTATCCTGCCACGTCACCCCCAACATTCCGCTACAACACCAACCTGCTCCTCCACCCCGCAGTTGTTCCTCCCGTCGAAAGGGCACCGACCGCTGATGTACCACCGCTCTCCACGGTGGTCGTCCCTCCACCGCTTCTGCCACCTCTCCAGTCACCCACTCCGCCGGCCCCGGTCTTGCCGACCCCTCCGGCCATCTCACCACCTCCCCTCATGGCTCTTGCTTTGTCGACCCCTGTCGTGTCGCTCCCATCGGCCGCATCGCCTCCTTTTATGCCGCCCCGTGCTCCGCTGACCCCGGCGAACCCGTTCCTGTTGCGGTCGTCACGTCTCCGACGCCCTTGTGGCTGTTACTCACCACTGCTCCACCAACCTTGCGGAATCCATTACTTCCCCCACCCATCTTTCTGAGGGCGCCGCCGCTACTCAACAACATTATCGTTACAACGTGATGTCAGGCCTTGTTCTTGTAATGGTCTCCCCAGCCCACGGCTTGGGTTGGAGTACACACTGCGCGCGGAATCGGAGCAGGTGGAAATTAAAGTACATGATGTAGCTCAATTGGTGATGAAAGTTGAAAGTACTTCATAGTTAAGCGTGCTCGGGCTGGAGTAGTCATGAGATGGGCGACCTCCTGGGAAGTCCTCGTGAGGGCGCTTAATTGAATCACTTCTCATCAAAGGGAGGTTGCGACCTCCAACAACCCGTCTGCGGGCCTGGAGAGGGGTTGGGGTGCATGGTCTGCAGAATATTTGAGGTTGAACCCTTTCGAGATGGATAATGGGGGTGCCGGCGGCCGTCCTTTTGAGCCGTGGGCTGGGGAGGCCGTTACAAAAAAAGTGCATTTTTTGTAACGGCCTCCCCAGCCCAAGGCTCGAAAGGGACGACCGCCGACACCCCCAGTACTACGCTCGAAAGGGTACAGCCTCAAATAGTCTGCAGACCATGAACCTCAACCCCTCTCCATGCCCACAGGCGGGTTGTTGGAGATCGCAGCATCCCTTTGATGAGGGAAAGTCAAGTTAAGCGCCCCTATGAGGACTTCCCAAGAGGTCACCCATCCCAGGACTACTCCAGCCCGAGCACGCTTAACGTGACCAGACGCTGGCGACGGTGTTACGGATCCTCCATTAGTTATCCTGCATTATTATTATTGTTAATTATTATTTATATGTCGAGTCGTTTTGAATCGAGGTAACAGCTAGCCCTCCCTCCCTGCAGTCGAGGCCACCACCTCCTACCCCTCCTCTCTGCTGGAGTCAGCCGAACCTGGGCAAATATAGCCCAAATCCCGCAGCCCGGCCCCCCTGCTCGCTGCCACCCTCCCAATCACGTAGAGCCACCTCAAAACAACCATTCATGTCCGTTCTTGCACAGATCCGGGCAAACCAGCCCAGATCTAATCCCTATTTCCCCTGATCCAGCCCACCCCACCCCCGACCAGCCGCTGGCGTTGCTGGCATCATCTCCAGTTTACGTCCATAGCCCCATGGTCGTCGCCCAACCATCCGCTTCCGGGCCGATGTTCTTGTCGTCATCAGACACCAGCCCTCGACTGGATTTTTCTGCCCTCGCTGCACAAATCTTGGTCGCATGCGCCTCTCTCCACGCCAAAGTCGATCATCTCCTCGCACTCGATGGACGGGCCTTTGCAACCTCCCACGAGACTCCCTGTCATAGGTCGCCTCCACCACGGCTGCCTCTTGCAGCATGCGAGAGCTATCCTGACACGCCGCCCCCAATATTCCGCTACAACACTAACCTGCCCCTCTGCCCCGCAGTCGATCCTCCCATCAAAAGGGCACCGGACACTGATGTACCACCACACTCCACGGTGGTCGTCCCTCCACCGCTTCTGCCACCTCTCTGGTCACCCGCTCCGACGGCCCTGCTCTTGCCGCCCCCTCCGTCCATCTCACTAACTCCCCTCCCGGATCTTGCTCTGTCGACCCCTGACGTGCCGCTCCCACCGGCCGCATCACCGCCTTTTCTGTCGCCCCGTGCTCCGCTAACCCCGGCGGACCCGTTCCTGTTGCCGACTATCGCGTCTCTGACACCCATGTGGTTGTTACTCACCACCGCTCCACCCAACTTGGGGAAGCCATTACTTACGTCGTCCGTCTTTCTGAGGGCGCAGCCACTATTCAACAACACGATGGCTGCTACGCGTTGTCAGGTATTGTTCTGGCGGGAGGTCAAGATACAAGATGATCCGGCCACCCGAATGGTACACGAGCTTGAGGGCAAGCTTGTTTTGAAGGACGTATGAAGTGTTACGGATCCGCCATAAATTATCCTGCACTATTATTATTATTTATATATTGAGACGTGTTGAATCGAGTCGTGTTGTATCAAGTCGTGACGTAGCTTTTAGATGTTTTAATATTGTTGTATATTTTGTGATTTACAATTATGTCATCGGTGCTTATATTGAGGGCCTTTAGGGTCTTGCAATAGTTAGGGAAGAATTAATCTAAAGTTTTCTTTATCTCTCTAATTTCCTCTCTCTCTCTCTATTCTTCCCTCCTCCCTTTTAGGGTTTTAATCTCTTCCTCACCCCCGCCGGCCCATTCTCTTGCCGGATTCCTCCTGAATTTATCCGTGATCTTAACACACAGCCACTAATACCTCCCCTCCCACTTCTGATTTGCACTGGTTGCCCTCCAATCTGCTCACCATCCAACAAGTCTGCGACAAAGGCTCCACCTGCTCTTAAGCCCTTCACACAGAGCCACATATGATTATTCTGCGTCCCACCGTTTCTTGGATACCCCCGCCCGTCTGTCAGCAATCTTATCCCCCAACTCCTCTTTTCCCACATCTCACAAGCGTATTGTTACACTACCCTCACATCTTGTCACTCTCCCACATTGGCAAGAATTCTCATTGTGATTCCTACCAAATCCTCACTACTTACTACTCATCGACCTAATGTCTGGCCTCACAATCCTCATTCAGGAACTGAATGGGATTCCCCATTAGTCTTCATAGCATCTAGCCTCCGACTTAGGCCATGGCCTAACTGGCATGCAGCTTGCTCGGCCTTAAGGATGAGATATTTTACGGGTGCGACATTGTTTCACAGCTCGAGCAGTCCCATGTCAAGTTCTATGCTCGTTTAGGTCACATGGACCACAGATCGGTGGCAACGAGCCCGCCACAATGCCTCTACTATCCTGATGTTTCACCTAATCCGCCGACCAAAAGAGTCATATGGGGTCTCGCCAACGAGTGTAGGGGACCCTTCCAAACTCGACCTTGAGGACAAGAGCGCTTTTCAGGATGGGTGTATTGATACGCACATGTCTTCAAGTATTTTGTCATGTAGTGTCTTGTCCTGTAGTGGGGCAAGGAACCCCTTAGGTAATCAGATTTTTATCTTTTTGAGCATTAGTTTTCGGTATCTCTTTGAAGAGGGGAGTGTTTTGGAGAACTCAGCCTCAGGGTGCTTGGCAAGAGCTTGGCTCTTAATTGTAATTTTAACTCTTACAATGGAAGTTTGTGTTCCTTATTTTTGATCTTGATACGACTAGCTCAAGCTCGTATCATGTTATCCATTACACTACACACTGTTAATGATAACCATTGTATAATTATGAATTTTTGCATGTTTACGGGATTCTCAGAATGTTTATGGATTCCCCATCAGTAGTGAAGTAACATACTATTGTCTAGCCGAGGATGGACTTGATAATCAAAGTTATAGTTCTGCTGAGACGGTTGACAAAAAAATTTCCAATTGCTTTATCGTTACAATGAAGACCAGACAAGTTGTGTTACATGACTTTGAGACTTCCTTTTATATAGTAAATCGAATTAATGGAAATTGGCAGCATCGGGCAAAACACGCAGATTAGATCATAAGTGGGAATCGAGAGTTGGGACTAAAGCAATAGGCGTCTTGTCATGAAGAAAGGGCACAATGTCGATGTCGTACTTTTCTTTGGTCAGTGGTGTCAAATCCACCCTCTGTCATCCTTGCAACTATTGTATTCTATTCCCAATATGAGCACAAAATGGAAACTCAAAATTGATTACGTAACATTATGAAAGTAACAATATGATGGTAAACAATGCTCGTGTTCATAAAAAAGCTACTAAAAGCTTAAGAAAAAAATTAAATAGTGAAAATGTAATAATCATTAGTACAAATAAAGACAGATACCGGTTAAATCCTCCATATTTGCAGGCTTCACGTCAACAATATTAAAACTCTGGTTGCTAATTTCCAGATTCCAAAGATTTATACGCAAATCATCCACTGAAATGAATGTCTCGCCGTCACTAGAAATGTGAATACCAAAACAAGAATGAGAATGTGGTATCCTAAAAAGGGCCGGGGGCAAAAAAGAAATTATAAAGCACGTTCAATGAACGTAAAGTGTACATGTAATAAAAAAAAGCAAGGGATCTCTTACACCAATAAAGCTATACGCATTTCAAGGGTAGAACAATAGCATGGTAAAACTCACCAAGTATAATTCAAATTATCACATGATGTCAGGACTCAAATTAAGAGAAATTAGCAGCAAAAAAACCAGGTTGTGATGTAATAAACTGAAAGCAGCTAAATATAAGAAAGTCAAATAAATACAACTTTATCAAAGGGAATATGAATAATGCAACAAGAAAACACTGGAATCGAAGAAAATGGAGTAATATGCAACAAGAAAGCCCTGGAATTATAGAAAATGGAGCAAGCCAAAGAAGGAAATGCAAGTGAAGGCAATTTTAATGTAAATCAACATTAATCAGCATGTGAACTCCATAATTGAGCAATAACTGTTACCCGGTTCATAGTAGAACAATTCTGTCCCCAAACTCACCCATGTGCATCAAAAAAATAATTAATAAGGGGGAAACAATGACAAAGCCAAAGGAAAGTTGCAAAACACGTAAAAAGAAAAATAAACACTGAAAACAGATACAGCAACCAAACATTGGATAGCTTAAATATGTAATAAAAGATAAAAACATGATTGGATGTATGGGAGCTTAAAAATTATCATTTTTCTGTAATTCTAGAGAGGTGTTATATGGTAACTTCAAACAAAATTAGTGGTCCTAACAATCCTAGATATTATGTATTGTGCTGTATGAGGACAATCTAAGAAGAATAAAATTGATTAATAGTTTTATCTTCCCAATGAAAGAGAAAACATTAAGAAAAAAATGAGAGAGCCTTGTTTGAAATATTAGGATATAAATATGGCAGACATTCATTTTCTTTGCTCATTAAAAAGTAAATTTTAAAATTAAACTTTAACACAAGTTCAATTTTTAATAATTAGAATAACAAATTTTACTTTCAAATTTGGTTTGCATATCAATTCGATCAATCGACCTCAAATGAAAAGACAGTAGTATGATGAGCTGACTCAAATTGAGGTTCATGGGAAGCTAATTTATCAATAGGATACTAAGTTATCAAAGATTTCTTAAAGTGTAATTGAGATACGGGCAAAATTCGGATATTGCAGAGATTTTCTTGATTGCACGTACGATTTATATTTTGCTTAAACCAGCTAAAAGATGACAATGTAACAAGTGGGAAATTTCATGATTAAAACATAACAAGAAAATCACTTATTTCTAATAAATTATGAATAGGGTAACTAGCGATTTAAGGTCGAAACACACGACTTAAGGCGAGATTAGACTAATGGATGAAGTGCAAGCAATGGTGGATATCCAGAGATGTGGTAGATTTTTCCATTAAGGAACAGACATAGAAGGAGCTACACTCGAGCTCATGTACTCCTTTATCTTAGAGAAGAATGCACTCGCATGGAAGCATCATAGCACTATAAAGTTTTGGATGAAGGTGTGTCGCTATACGATGTCCATTATGTAATTCTCTGTTCATATGGGTATGTACGATGTCGAGATCACCGTGTTGGAACATGCGTTCCGCATCTCTTGTTTTGAGAATAACAAATTCCAATTTGTATTTGATCATGTTTGTTGTGTGTTTATAGTGTGTAGGAACTACAGGTTCAAATGTCAAAGTTCTGTCACTACCACCAGGTGATAGTATTATAGGCGATAGCGTTACCGTTGGCGATAGCGCATTCGACTGCATCAGTTCTTCTACTGCATCGCTACCACCAGGCGATATCGCTACCAATGGCGATAGCTTTTCGACTGCATCACTACCGCTAGACGACAGAGGATCAACTGCATGACAGAAGACGTAGAAGGAAACTGGTAAAAATGGAAAGTGCTACGGCGGGGCGGTACTGCTACCGCTAGGCGATACGGATAGTCCTATGGAAGGTTCATTTTTGGAAAAATTAGGAATCAAAAATGCTTATTTCCAAAGATCAAAAGTTTTCTAATTTAGACGAAGAAAGTTTCCTAAATTGGAGGTTGCCAAAGATAAAGATTGTCAAAGGAAAAAAAACTGCCTAAAGTAATTATCGTCAGGCGGTAGCTCCCGAGCCTATAAAAGGAGCCGCCTTCCAGACGACGAGGAAGGCGAAAGAACGAGAACCTGAGGACACCACCTGGAGGCCACGACAGTACCAGCACTCTTGCAATTTTCAAGGCTTCCACTTGGAGAAAAGAACTCCATCCGGATACTAGAAGACGACGGACTCGAACAACGGATTTCTCACACTTCATCATCATCGAGTCCAATATTTGAGGGAGTTCTTCATTATTGTATTTTCATTTTTCTTTATCATTAACAAAGTGTTAATTCGTCGCAGGGAGGGACGACTAAGACTTGCGAGACTTAGGGGGAAAATTGTCTGGTGCAGACGTCAGTTTCCGGGGAGGATTCCGTAAGTTCGGCGCATGTTGTCGACTAGATCGTGGGTAGGTCTAAGGGGAGGTTCGAGACCGTATATGGGATAGATAGGCTAGAACCAATTGGTCCTTGGGGATAAGGGTCAATATAGAAAAGGAAAAAAGATTTGTAGCATCGCCACAACCCCAAGCGTTATTGGGATCAAGTTTTTGTAATCAAGTTTATTGCTGAAATAAAATTACTGCTTTCATCAAAACTTCTTTATCTGATCTTTAATTGTGAAATCTAGATTTCAGTTGATAGCATCAGGCGGTATCACTATCGTCGGCGGTAGCTACAGAAATCCGTAATCTTTGGTTTATTCGCTCAAACACTCTAAAGATATAAAAACCCATACTCACCCCCTCCCTCTAAGGGCGCTACACGGTCCAACAAGTGGTATCAGAGAGAGGTTATTCCAAATCGGCTTAACATCCGGGAATAATGGCGCTACATGATCTCGCTTTTCATGAGGGGCAAGGAATTAGTAGACCACTATTCACAGGAAGTGATTTCAATTACTGGAGAGCACGCATGAGATGTTTCCTAATGACGCTAGACATTGAGGTTTGGAACATGGTAGAAACACGTTATACGACTCTTACGTATATTGTGGGAGAAGTTAACATAGACAAACATAAGGATAAGTGGGACGAGGGCGATAAAGTAAGATGCAAAAATAATGCTAAAGCAATGAACGTTTTATTTTGCGCTCTAGATAGGACTGAATTCAATAGAGTCTGTGTTTGTGAAACAGCGTATGATATTTGGAATCTTTTAAAACTAACTCATGAAGCTACCTCGCAGGTTAAAGACTCAAAGATATTTCAACTCGAGTTGGAATACGAAAAAATCCATATGGAAGTGGACGAAGATGTGGACTCAATGTACACACGATTTACGAAGATCGTCAATGCCTTGAGAATTCTTGGAAGAACCTTCTTCAACAGTGACCTCATGCGAAAGATCCTTCGATCACTCCTACTTAAGTTCAACCCAAAGGTGACAGTAATTTCTGAGTCACACGATCTTTGACAACTCCAAATTGAGAACCTTATAGGAAATCTGACAATCCATGAGCTAGAACTCAAAATTCAGAATGAAGAATATACAATATGGAGCCGAAGAAGAAAGTCTTGACACTCAAGTCAAGAAAGGAAGGTGATGGCGACAGTGAGTAAGACGAGGAAAGTCTGTTTGTAAAGAATTTCAAAAAATTCATGAAGAATCCCGAAAGAAGGAAATCATTCCGAAAATATTTCCGCAAGGACACAAAAAGAAAAAGAACATCTGCAAAGAAGAAAAAATTTTGTTTTTGTTTTTCCACAGACTGTTTTTTTAAAAGGATTCTTTACATCACTGTCTACTTTTATTTTACTAACAATAAAACACAAAACAACTACAAAATAGAAAAATTTCAAAATAATCCCAAAAAAAAATTTCATTATATAAAATCAAAACAAACAAAAAAACTATTGTGTTATTAACATTAATGATCAAGGATGACTACTAGTCAAAACCTTTAAACATTGCGTTGATTTATCATGTCTTGCTAAATATCTTATCATATGTCATGAATACTATTATAGTGCACTTACATAGGAAAAAATGTTAACATGTCTCTAAGTATGAGTAATATTTTATGTTTAATAATGAGTTGATCACACGCACATCTTTGATTTTCTACTCAAGATATAAATTCTAAGGTTGCATAATTGTGTAGCATAAATATCTTAATTTCTTACAATGCATAAATAAGTTACTTAAACAACTTTGCACTTATCAATTGCAAATCTTTTGTCCATGCACTATATTTGTTCCAAGTGGTTTTTACAAAGCAAAAAAAAATAGTTTGTGCGACAAGTGAATTCGGAGCCCTTCGTCAAACAAAAAAAACTCTAAATAAAATTGACATGAAATCTCCACCAAGTACTACTCACCCTCATGATAAGTCTTATTGAGCATTGTAAGGTTGAGCACCTTGGAATAAAAATTGTAAAGTATCTTGTAGCAAACAATCAAATCAAAAACCATTATGGGTCCGGATCACTCGTAAATAAAGAATCAAAAGCCGCAACTTTTTCTATTTTTCTTGATTTCTTTGCATTATTAGTTGTGTTGTACTGATACAGCATAATCATGAAAAATCGAATGCAAACAATCTTGAAAAACATGTTTTTTAAGCAAAAACTCGAATCTCTGAGAGTACTGTCAGGCGGTAGTGATATCACTGGCGGTAGCCAAAAAATCTGAATTCTCAAGAAAAATTTTTGGTTTTTTTTTCCACAGACTGTTTATTTTTTTAAAAAAAAGGTTCTTTACATCACTGTCTACTTTTATTTTACTAACAATAAAACACAACAACTACAAAATAGAAAAATTTCAAAATAATCCCAAAAATATTTTTTTGCATTATATAAAATCAAAACAAACAAAAAAATTGTTGTGTTATTGACACTAATGATCAAGGATGACTACTATTATCTTTTCTCGATTAAAATCAATGGTTAATTTCCTAGTCAAAACCTTTAAACATTGTGTTGATTTATCATGTCTCGCTAAATATCTTATCATATGTCATGAACACTATTATAGTGAACTTACATAGGAAAAAGTGTTAACATGTCTCTAAGTATGAGTAATGTTTTATGTTTGATAATGAGTTGATCACACGCACATCGTTGATTTTTTACTCAAGATATAAATTCTAAGGTTGCATAATTGTGTAGCATAAATATCTTAATTTCTTACAATGCATAAATAAGTTACCAACACACCTTTGCACTTATCAATTGCAAATCTTTTGTTCATGCACTATGTTTGTTCCAAGTGATTTCTACAAAAAAAAATTGTTTGTGCAACAAGTGAATTCAGAGCCCTTTGCCAAACAAAAAAACTCTAAATAAAATTGACATGGAATCTCCACCAAACACTACTCACCCTCCTGATAAGTCTTATTGAGCATTGTAAGGTTGAGCACCTTGGAATAAGAATTGTAAAGTGTCTTGTAGCAAACAATCAAATCAAAAACCACTTTAGGTACACCGGATCACTCGTAAATAAAAAATCAAAATAAAAAAAACGATGATCCCCAAGCACTATTCTGCTCCCTAATAGGTCGAAATAAACATTGTGTGTAGAGAGCACCTTGGGAGTTGTATGTTTCAATTATGTGCATTGAATTTGGGTGGAACAACATTTATTTTTGTATTGTAATATTAAGCATATTTTGTAATACATGTCTTGCCCTTTCAATTTATTCATCGGTATGAATACTCAAAATACTTTTGTACATATCATTATCTTGTATAACACTTCTACTTATGAGAATTGTACTTAAACGCGCACCTATATATGTTCTCTATAATGGTTAATAACAATTTTAGATATCTATGCATGATCTCTACAATGTTTTTAGTATGTTTGACTTGCAAATTTTCTAACATTACTTATGTTATCTTGCCTAGATAATGGAAATCACTCTTTGAAATATTGATGTTAAATAGCATCTCATGGTTTCTAGATTTCTAACTAATTGTGGTATCATCAAAAATAAGACCATCATCATGCTTTGAACGTCACTTGACAAATCTATATCGATACTTCTAAAACTTTTACCTAAAGATTGATCAATGAGGTTTCCATTATAAACTGATTTAACATAGATTCTCTTTGCTGCAACACTCCTCTAAGCTCGATCACGCTATCACATATTTAAAGGTCCCTTATGATAAGTTTTTCACTTCGTTCTTCGTCCAAATCATAATTGTGAAACTTATGAAACTCCCGATCTCCCTGCAACCAAAGCAAAGCCTTGCTTCTCATCATTGCCTATCCATGCCACATAATCATATCGTTCATCGAATGATGTCTCCCGCTGAATAATACCGCCCGCCAATTGATGTGCATGCCAAATGTTACCACCAATCAAATGTTCGCCGCACAGGGCCCCCATGCGCTATCACTCGTATATATATATGGATATATATGGGGTGTGAATGTGATTTAGACATATATTGATAGACTGCTAACATCACATACAATAAAATAGAGAGCGATATATTAAAAAATCATAACGGCCGACATATCATAAAAATTGAATATATCGGCCAATATTTTAAAAATAACAATCTATTTTCTAAGAAAAATTATCGTTTTTCCCTCAAATCATAATTGTGAAACTCCAGATCTCTCTGCAACCAAAGCGAAGTCTGGCCTCCCATCATCGCCTACCCATGCCACATAATCATATTGTTCATCGAATGATGTCTCCCCCCGAATGATGTCACACTCCAAATGATGTTGTCCGCCAAATGTTACCACCTGTCGAATATTCGTCGCATAGGGCCCCCGTGCACTATCACTCGTATATATGGATATATATGGGGTGTGGATGTGATTTAGACATATATTGATAGACTGCTAACACCACATAAAAAAAATAGAGGACGATATGTTAAAAAATCTTGTCGGATGATATATACTAAAAATTGAATATATCGGCCAATATTTTAAAAAGGACAATCAAATTCCTAAGAAAAATTATCGTTTTTCCCTAAAAACGACATGTTGGCAAACATGTCAAGCATGTCGGAGAACATTTAAAACAATGACAATGATAAGGATAGAGTCGTGTTTGCGCAAGATGCAAGGCTTATCGAGTAAAAATCACATACTGATGTCCACCAAAGGTCGTTGTTGTGCTGGAAGTGATTTATATAGACCTGTGTTCGGTCGCAACCCATCGGTCGTCTGACAGATGTAGTGTTGCATAATTCAAGCAACGTATCTCTTGGGTGTAGGACAATAAAAATGATCATCTGCAAGTGTGGTGGTTTTATCTCTTCCAAAGTGACCAGCTGCACCGCCAACATACATCTCCCACACTAGATGATCTCAGATGGATGTCCTGGTAATGCATAGGAGCGTGCCATGAAATAAATAACCATTGGTGATTGAGAAGTCAGGGATGACCTCAGGTGGGTCCTGAGAAAGTGCAGAGTATATAATCGCAAAGTATGGACAGGTCGGATACTCCGTGATCAAATGGTCGGATCATGTGATCACAGTGATAAGGGTGTGGAGTATGCTCATTCAGAGGTTAAGTGCATCAACTGGTTTGTTCTCAACACCAGTTCGGTGTTTAAGAAAAAAATGGAAATTTTGTAAATACTTAATCCACTTAGCGTGCTGATGACTCAACTTCTTCTGGGAGTTAAAATAAAGTAAGGCTTGGTGATCTGAATATAATACGAACTCACGAGTAAGGAAGCGGTGTCTCCAATATCGTAGAAACTGAACAATCGCGTAAAACTCACGGTCATAGTTGAAATATTTATGTCAGACATCATTTAGTTTTGCACTAAATTAAGAATCGGATGACTATCATGACCAAGTACTCCTTCGATACCTGCGCTGAAAGCGTCGCAAGCTACCTCGAATGCTCGGCTAAAATCAGGTAATCAAAGAACTGGGGTCATTGTCAATTAGGCTTTAATGACCTCCAATGTTTGGATGGGTGTCTACTGAAAATCTCCATTTTGAAGGCAATGTTTATAGGGAGCCATGATGTTGTTAGAACCTCTGACAAAGCGTCTGTAGAACCTGGACAACCTATTAAAGCTACTAGCTTCAAGGATATTTGTGGGGATTGGTCATCCTCAAATAGCCTTGACATTGTCAGGATTTATGGAAACGCACGAGCCAGATAAATGAACCCTAGAAAGTGCACAGACTCAGATAGAAAGATACATTTTATAGATGGACATAAAAGTGCTCCTTATAGAGAGTGTTGAAGAGAAGCCGCAGGTCTGTAAGGTGCTTGTCATGAGTTTGACGTTAAATAAGGATAACGTCAAAATAGGCTACGAGGAACTTGCCCATATGAGGGTGTAAAAACTGTGTCATCGTGCGCATGAATGTACTAGGGGAGTTGGTTCCTTGAGACCTATCCATTGTCATAAATGCGATTTTTCACAAATCACCCTCTCTGACCCTGATCTGGTGGTACCCTCTCTGTAGATCTAACTTGGAAAAGATCAGGGCACCTGACATGATGTCTAAGAAGTCATTGAGTCGAATAATGGCAAACTGATAATTGATCGTAATCTAGTTGATAGCTTTGCTATCTATGCACATTTGTAAGGTAACATCCTTCTTATGGGTAAGAGGGGCAGGTACCGCACAAGGGCTCAAACTTTCACTAATAAATTGCTTTCGTAGGAGGTCGGCAACCTAAGTTCTACGTGTTCATCGGGATTCATCTGATGTCGTGGAAGATTCAGCAAAGATGATCAATCGCATGTTGAATTTCCCGTAATGGGGGTAGCTCATCTGGGAGCTTATCAGGAATCATATCGTTGTACTCATCTAGGAGGCATCGAACAACACGATGAATGAACTTGATGTCCATAATGTCCTTTGTAGTGTGTGGGACAACAACGACACAAATGATAGTGGTATCGTGACTCTCTCGAGTGAACTCACTACGTCGTAAGATATGGATAGGTCTCGAGGAACCTACAGTAACTGAATGCTCGACCCTTCTCTTAGGGGAACCCTTTGGTTGGGTTGGGTCGGGGACAATGTGATCTTGCAGCCCTTGTCAAAGAAGACATAAGTGTTGAACTGTCCATAACAGGTTACATCCTTATTATAAAGCCAGGTCCTGCCTAGTAATATATGTGTGATGTCTATGGCAATGACGCTACACCGAACTCTATCCTTGAAGGAAGCTAGCGTAATGGGTGCTAGGCACCACTGAGTAACCTGGATCGTCATCTTGTCTACCCATACGAATCGATATGGGTGTGAGGCAAGCTATGCATTAACCATCATTCGTTCAAGCCCACTTTTGGGCAATGATATTCACACAGCTAGTACTATATATTGCGAGCTTGCAGGCTCTGCCTGCACTCAGGAAATAATTGTATAAGATAGTAGTTCGCCTCCAATCCTCATCATTGCGTGGAGTGTGCAGTAGGCTACAGATAACGACCATCTCAAGTGTTCGATCTTCTTTGTCCTCCCAATCCTCCTCTATGGTTAAGACGATCTCTTCTTCGGAGGGCTCTACGGAATCAACACTAAGTTCAGGTTCCTCCTCAATAAGTAGATTTGGAGTGGGGAATTGTGTCACCGCATAGCCTCTACCCTGACAACGAAAACACTAGATCCCTCCAGAATTTGGGGGGCCCAATGATAGTAAATGAGCTCTTCGTGTCTACGGGAACACAGGAAGCTATAGATGGAATGGTTCCCTGATGAGGTCTCTTAGGTGCAGAACTATCACGTTGTGGGTTGAGTCACCTTGGACCTGAGGTACGAAAATATTATTTGTACTCTAATTTGAGTTGAAAGATATGCTCGACAGACTCCAGGTGGTGGGGAATGAGTTCCGAACGAATGTCTACCCTCAATCCGGCCAAAAAGCGGGAAGCAATAACGACGTGCTCTTCAGTGATATTGCTCCTAACGACAAACTCATCAAAGCAAGTCATATACTCGGCTACAAAACTGATTTCTTGTCATAGGGCTTGGAGTTGATCTAGGAGCTGAATCTGGTACGAAGGGAGATTTTTTTTAATTTTGGCCTCATATCGTTTCATCGGATGATGGGATAATAGTCATCTATATATAGTAAGCGCTCTAGACTAGTCCAATATATCTTAGCTTGCCCAAGTAAGTCATCTTGGCAAACCACAGTCGTTGCTCGTCAGACATTCCGTACTAATCAAAGTAATTGTTCATATCTAATAATCAATCACTAAAAGCCTTAGGATCCAACTGTTCATCGTAAGATGAGGCATCGATACAAATATGACATGTGATATTATCCTCACCAACATGACCTCTTCGGGGCTCATGATAGTCCAAATAGTCATTTGTACCTTGGTCGAACCGTGCGTGGTAAACAGGGCGATCTTTATGCAATGGATATCGGGGTTGAGGTCGCTCTTCCTGCAGATGGTGTTGTCAACCAACAATGGGATCTCTACAACAGTCGTAAGCTAGCTTCGGTACCTCGGGGAAGGTTGGAGGAGCCTATGCTAGTGGATTAATGAACAAACGGTCAGGAAGTCCCTCAATATCTTGATAACCCTTCTAGTGGATAACTTATGGCCTAATGGGTTCTAATGGACGTGGATTCCTAACAAGATTCAGACGTGGTAACGAATCTAAATTGCTCTCTAAGGTCAAGAAAATTTGCATCTATTTGATTGAATCGATTCTCCAAAAAAATTGTAGAAATCATAAATTGATGAGTCAGGGTTAGAAATGGTGGTGGCTTGATTATTTAATGGAGGAGACCCTACCATGATAACCCAAATACCTTATCTCTATGAAGCATGCAAATGTCCCTAACCAGTGCTCTGATATAAAATCGCCAAAAGGTAAGCTCCTAGAGAGGCTAATGATATTTTTTTATATGCATACACACTTCCAACAATTGACTTTACTTGAAATAACTTTTCTTTACAAATCAAAATACTAATGAGTCGTAGTAGATAAAGCAAACAAACAAGAAAACATGAGACGTCGTATATATGTAAGAGTACTCAAAAATCATATGACCATGTAAATGAAAACTCATAAAGATTCAGAAACAAAGATTATGAATTACATATCCCTTGAGTAGAAAATAAACATTTAATTCAACAATAAGAATTGACTTCAAATTAAAACTCACATAATCTAACAATGGAGGAGGGCTACAATAAGTGGTAGTGGGCTGAAATAGGGCCTCTGAGAGGCTTGATGAGCCCAAACTAGATAGAAACGGGGTTGTATATTCTGGATGGCAACAAGTAGTCCAAATGGGGGTTGTTTCAGGAAGCTGGGCAATTGGACAGCGACTTGCCAGGTGGCTAAAAAGCAGTTTCAGTAACAGGGTTTGCCGGAAAAGGGTTTCTGGACAGTAGTTTTGTCTTTCAGGAGCACGCTAGGAAGTCTCCAAGGAAGTGAAGTAGGGTTGCACTGGGTTCTAGGAGTGGGATGGGTTTTGTGGTATTACTGGGGCTGTTGGATGTGTAGAAGGGGGTTGGGCTCGGGTAATGTGGAAGGGGGGCTGGGTATGGAGAATGGAGGGAGGACTGGTGGTTGTTGAGAGGGAGGGGTAATTGGGGAGGTGGTTCTTCGTGAATGGAGGGTGGGGAATTATAGGGCTTGGTTTGTTAGAGGAGTGGCTGGTGTGTGGGGGTTATGGGGCCAGCTGTGGGAAGGTGCAAGGAAAGTTGATCCACGAGAGATTGGGGGAGAGTGGGTTGGTTGTTGTGGAGGTAGGGAAGTGGAGTAGTGGGGGAGA
Source organism: Platanthera zijinensis (assembly GCA_039513925.1). Lineage (NCBI taxonomy): Eukaryota > Viridiplantae > Streptophyta > Magnoliopsida > Asparagales > Orchidaceae > Platanthera > Platanthera zijinensis. Next base: position 10,415,736 of record CM077091.1, read on the forward strand.
TCCTAAATTGTAGGAGGAATGGGGCAGTGGGATAGTGGAGTAGTGGAGGTAGTTAAGGTGGTTATGAGGTGGTGGGGTGGTGGTTGGTCGTAGATGGCCGCTGTCCATAGGATGTTCATCATAGGTCGGTCACCGGTGGCAGTTAGCGATGGCCTACCGGAGGTGGTTGGGAAATGCTTTTCGGTTATCGCCGGAAACTGGAAATGGGAAGAATTTGGAGAGGGGAAGGGGTTGTTTTTAAGGTATATGAGAAGGGGATTGTAGGGTGGCCGAACGGTGGTTGGTGGGGGTGGGATGATTTTGAGAAGCCGGTTGGTGGGGGTGGGGGATGGTGACTTCCGGCTATAGGAGGTAGGGGCTGGATTGGGGGCCAGCTGGAGGTTAAGGTGAGGCTCGATTTTGGAGGGGAAGGGAGAGAGATTTGGCAAGCGACAAGGGGGGTTGTGGGAGGTCCAAGGTTCACACTTGGGGGTTTCAGCTTCAGCACCGAATAATCAAAAGCAAGTCTTTTAGCTTCAACTTTCAATGTCATCTATAAAGCCCTCTACTTCTATATATAGACTAGAGGGGGTAACGAATGGTCATGATTCTCCGTTCGTTGCATCCCTCAAAAAACAAAATTACAATGAATATTAAAAATGCAAAGAACGAAACATGCTACGATCAGCGATCCTCTTGTTGAGCAGTCCCGATCATCACTGGACCCGAGGTCGACGTGAGTAGACACTAACGGGCCGTGTGGCATGACCGCATGATCCTCATCACAAGTTTTCATCAACTAGTGGAGTCCCGATATGCGCAAACATTTTCCATTTCACTTTTTTTATTGTTCGTGCTTTTAGGGATTGGGTCTATAAAGACTCACTTGTTGTATTTCATCTTTAATATTTTGATGGACCTCTATATAACTTAGGTCTGTAAGAAACTCAAGGTGGTTGTGTCCCCTTGATCCCATTTCAGAAATTTCTTATAGTAAGGATTTCTTCATTAACAATAATCTTCTACATCATTGCCTCTTGATTAGATACCCCAAGAAATCTACAATAAATGATACCCTTGGGCTGGCCACATAACTTTCCTCAGTTTCTTATCATCTATTACCATTAAAAAAAGAGTTTGAAATATAGGAATTGATCCATTAATTAAATGTCACGAAAAAAATAAAAGAACACAAAATAATAGTCTAATACAAAACACCTAATAGTTCAAAGTATGACAAACAAACACATGGAAAGTGTTGGTTCCAAAATCAAACCGTAAGATAATACATCGTTAAAATAGAGTATAGTGGGTTGGAGATGGTAGAATTAACCTGTTATTTGAAATTGAATTAATATGATACTCATGAGCATGAGCATATACTCTTCTGCATCTGGCCAGAAGGCATGTCTCTTGGCTATCTACCTAACCAAAAAAGTCGCAAATTATTATTAGTCTTTGAGACTAATGATGTTAGGAAAGATAGTTAAAAAGGAAAAATGTTTTCATGGTATAAGATAAAAGATAAAATACACAAAAGGATTTTAATCTACAAACATGCATTCAAAGTTTCTTGAATATTGATTAGAACACCTCATTTGACAACCATATTTGTCAAGTCATATAAATAATCATATATTGTGTCGTAGACCTTTTATTTTTCAATTCTAGGCCTTTTATTGAACAACTATGGGAGGAGTTAGTAAAATTGTAAGATAAAATTCATGAAATAAGTAACTATGGATAAAATAATGATATATATTTTAGCGGATAGAAAAAAAAACTTGACCAGCTAATAATAGAGAATTCTTTGCTACAAGTAAAACAAAAGAATAGCTTGGGAACTTGTGAAACACCTCACAAATATAAAATCAGTTGATCTGATAACCCATCAAGTGTTTAAAGATGAGGTATTTTAAAGAGTTATAGCAAACAACTGCAAATTATAAAAGATAAATACCACCAAATGCACTAAAGGCTTTGCATGTGTGGTGAAATAATACATTTATTCACTTAGGGGTTGAGTATAACTACCACAGGAAGACGCAAAGTGGGGAATCCCCCAGGAGGAAAGTTGAATTCATAGCTCAGATTATTGTAAGGCCCTCCAGAACACCCACCATTAGGGAGGAACACTCTTGGACAAGATGTACTTGAGCTTGGACCATTCCTAGCAGCTTGTGAAGGATCTACATTCATCTCAGAAATTTTCTTAACCTTCTTTTCTTGCACCTGTACGGTAAAGAAGTAATTTATAAGTAAAATTGAAAATAAAATGAACATAAAATACAAAGAAGGAAGTCTTCACTCTAGTAAAATAAGATAGAACCAAATTCAAAGCTAAAATGTGGAAAGATTATCACAAAATGACACGAAGGAATGTAAAGCTCACTTCAATTGCATGACCTAAAATAGAGGTCATGCTTTGATTTTATTTAGGTCATGAAATAGAGGTCATGCTTTGATTTTATTTAGGTCATGCTTTGATTTAATTTAGGTCATGCTTTGATTTCAATAATTAAAAGATCAAACTACCACAAATGTTATTGAAATATTAAATAGTCAAGTAGCACTAGATAGATATTACAACCAACTATAAATATAACATTACGTGACTTCCAGAATTCCTGCCATCCAAAATAGTGAATTTAGTACATGGGTTATATCATGTGGACTTGGCATTATATTATGGAAATTTAATATTTTGTCAACTGGTTGTGTTAAGGAGATTTTGGTCCTAAGAAGACCATGAACCAGATGCAATGATACCTTATTGGCACCAAGTACTTCTCATTTTGTTCAGTGATTTCTTCCTGAGGCAAGTTTGTTGACGCGGGGTAGGGATGCGTGAGTGAACTATAAGCAATGCAATCCTTATGCACAGTGTCGGAGAAAATGAATCATATCTACCATAGAATAACTAATGCATGCAAATAGTGATCCGACAATGTTTTGCCACTTCTAATTAATGCACAAAACACTAGCAAGCAGCATTGAAAGAATTTGAGCAGGAGAACAAGTAAGGCTTTCTTCCGAATGAAGGTTCATCGGTTAAATATGCAAGTGAATAAATCACATAAATCACGATTGATATCCTTCTATTTCTATCTTCAAGAATTCCGTCAATCTCTTCAAATATCTTTTATGTATTCATCAGAAATTCTATTACAAAATATATTTCCTTGTTTATGCTCTCTATGATCCAAATAACTTTCATAATTATTCTCTTCCAATAAATCTGATTGAAAGTCCCCTGAAATTTTCATTTTGGATATATGTCGATGCTACTTCGACTTCTGGTGGAAGGTGCGTTGAAATCTACTTCAGAATAAAGATCTGTCGACTTAACTTAGTACTCGACGTTACGTCAATATCTTGTCGGCGTATGCAAAGTTATCGAGGCGCGCGCCTAGGCGCGCCTGAGGCGCCGGGCGCACGGAGTAGCGCCCGATCATGGGCGAGGCGGGCGAATTGGCCCGGGCGCGCCCCAGGCGCGCCTAGGAGCGCGCCTTGCGGGCCTTTCAGGCGCTAGTTAGGCGCTCCTAGAATAGATTCGGTCTAGGCCCGGTTTATTTTAATGGTTGTTGTCTTTATAAAGAAGCTTGGCCTCATTTTCCCGATTCACGCCGAATCGGGTTAGGGTTGAAATCTCCGCTCCAGTCGCCACTCCGCTCCTGTTGCCGCTCCTCTTCCGTTCGCCGCTCCTCTTCCGCTCGCCGGCCGCCGCCACTTTTGGTAACTTCTTCTCACTGCATTCCTTCTTCTTCTTGCATATTGACTGTCGTTTGAAGATTTTTCCGGCTGTGTTTTTCTGGCTGCCATGTTTTCCGGCTGCTCTCTTCTGTTCTAGCATAGACGCATAGTGAAAGCCCAGTTCAAGTAATTTTTTGGCTGCTCTCTTTTGTTCTAGCCTTCTAGCATAGTCATAGTGAATTGGGCAGTTCACTTCAAAACAGTGAACTGGGCAGCCCAGTTCACTGTTACAGTGAACTGGGCAGCCCAGTTCACTGTTACAGTGAACTGGGCAGCCCAGTTCAAAATGATACAGTGAACTGGGCAGCCCAGTTCACTGTTACAGTGAAATGGGCTGCCCAATTCACTGATACAGTGAACTGGGCTGCCCAATTCACTATATATGAACTGGGCTGCCCAGTTCACTTTTTTACAGTGAACTGGGCTCCAGTTCACTGTAAAACAGTGAACTGGGCAGCTCCAGTTCAATGTAAAAGGTGAACTGGGCTGCCCAGTTCACTGTTCTACAGTGAACTGGGCTGCCCAGTTCACTGTTCTACAGTGAACTGGGCTCCAGTTCACTGTAAAACAGTGAACTGAACGCTACAGTTTTCACTAATTATCCCGTTCTATGTAATAATTTTTTTGTAAAATGTTTTAATAGCTGAAAATGGACGCGAGTTGATCTTGTTCATCCAGTGTCCAATCTAGGATTGATCCTAGTTGGAAGTATGTGCGGCAGACATCTGTCACTAATAAAATGATTTAATTTGCATTTTTTGTGAGAAAGTCACAAATGGTGGAATTTATCGTGCGAAACAACATCTAGTGGGGGGATTTAGAAATACCAAAGTCTGTCTCAAATGCCCACAGCATGTAAGGACAGAAATTCAAGACTATATAAAAAAGAAAATGACAGTAAGCATTACAGAAAAACAAGCATTCTCGGACTTTGCAGATGTAGATACCTTAGGAAGCGATGAGGATATGGATGACGTCGGTGCGAAGATTCATGGATGCGGTCCAAGCGGTGCGCCTAAAAAGTCTAGGACTAAAGGACCGATGGATGTTTTTTTGCATCTAATATTGAGAAAAAAAATGAAACAAAAAGGCCAACATCAGCAAATGAAGCAAACTTCAATCAACGAAGCATGTAAGAAGAAACTTAGAGGGAGGGCTTGCAAGCATATAGCTCAATGGATGTATGATGCAGCTATTCCTTTTAATGTGGTTATCTACCGTAGTTTTGTAGTGATGATAGAATCCATTGGCCAGTTTGGGGTTGGATTGAAACCACCGAGTTATCATGAAGTTCGCGTGCCTTTGTTGAATAATGAAGTAACTGAAGTCCAGAAGATGATGAAGAACTATGAGGATGAGTGGAGGTTGTTTGGATGTTCTATCACGGAAGACGGATGGACAGATAAGAGTCATAGAAAAACAAAGTCCTCAGGTTAGTTAATTAAATATTATTTCAAGTTTCAAACAAACAATTTATTTAATAAAGAATGATTCATTAATTTCTTGATATTTATTTTTTGGGGCAGCTGAACGATGGCAATCATATGGAGTTGATACTCTTGATCTGACTAAATTTGCAATAAAGGTTTTAAGTCTCACTCGCAGTTCATCCGGATGTGAGCGCAAATGGAGTTTTTTTGAGCATGTATGAATTTTTTTGAACAAGTATGTAAATATTAATTTATATTATTATATGATTAATTATTTATTTGTTATGTTGCAGGTCCATAGTAAAAAAAGAAATCGACTAGCACAACAGCGCTTAAATGATTTAGTATTTGTAAAATACAATCGTGCCTTGCGTCGGCGATATGATTCACGTGATCGTATTGATCCGATCTCGCTGAAAGATATTAACGATAGCAATGAATGACTGATGGGAAGAATGGAGGAAGATGAGGAGGTTGAGCAGGATGACGATATAGTTTTTGATGACGAATTATTGACCTGGGGTGCAGTAGCAAGGGCCAGCGGAGTAGAAGAAGACATCTACTCCACGGGCTTATCTAAAGGAAAGATGGTAGCTGACAAGGGGAGCACATCTAAGAAGAAGGCACCTACTCCAACAATGCGTACAGATGATGCCGAGGATGAAGAAGAAGCTGAGTTCAATGAAGAAGAAGAAAATTTTAGTGAAGAAAATGAAACCTTTATTGATTCAGACGATGAGTGATGGCGTGATCGCCGTGATGTTATGTTATTTTCTTGCACATTAGTTTAGAGTTTATGATTGCTGACTTGGTAGCTTAGGTTTATTTTTTGGTGCGAAAATTTGCAATGTTGATTTGGTAGATTATGATTGCTGACTTGGTTGATTTATTTATGTTGTTATTTTTATCATGTTGCCTTTAAAAAATGATCTCATTTTATTATGCTTGAATGTTTGATTCTAATACGTCCTTTGTGTTTTAAGGAGGGATTTGGTTATTCATTAGTTGAGTGGAAGTCATGTTATTTTGTTAATTCAAGAGGGGTTGATCATGGGTGTTCAAAAGGTACAAAAAATTTTATCCTAAATTTATTTATCTCCGTCAACTTTATATTACATGTTGTAGTTTTTTATTTGATTTCTAGTTGCACTTTGTATGCATCAATTATGACTATCATGTACTTATATCACTTCTCATGTGTTTAGATAGAATATTAGAAAATATGAGCTCTTATACTAACTTGATAGAAGAGAACTAACACAATTCCAAAAGGGCTCTTATACTAACTTGATAAAAGAGAACTAATCCAATTCCAGTGAATTGGGCGCCCAATTCACTCAATTTCAGCGAATTGAGCTCCCAATTCGCTCAATTTCCTTTTTCCCCAATTTTCGCGTCTCATGTGCCTCAGACACGCGCCTCGCCTTGCGCCTTGGTGCGCCATGCGCCTTTGATAAATTAGGGCGTGCGCGTCACCTTCTGTCAGGAAGAGTCATCGACTTCACTTCAGAGTATGTATTAACAGCTAGTCAAAGTCATGTCGACTTCTAGTCATCGTTACATCAACTTCTAGTCGACACATGTTTGCATTTGATGATTTTCTTCCTTTTTTCAAATTGCCTTTCTTATGTCTTTGACTTAACTGACGTCATAGGACTTTTATGACCACATTACCCTCACCTATGAAGCACTGACACTTCGAAATGCCCAACGTGCCGGTGTCGGACTCTCCGACACTCGTCCGACTCTCTGACACTCTCTAACACGCGTGTCGGAAGACCGACACGCTAGCTCACGCGGGACTCGCATATCCCGCTCAATCGGACATGCGTGTCCCTAAGCTAGCTACTCATAGTGAGGCGGGAAACAATTTATCTTGGAAGTGCAATTTTCATGAAAAATGTTTTATAAGTTTATATATAAGAGTGAGAGAGCATTTGTTAATGATTGGTGTAAAAAAAATTTAAAAGTGTGTAAAAGTTTCAAGCAGTGATCTATTTGAGATGAAAAAACTAGAAGAAGAGGTGAATGCAAGAATAGCAATCTTGATCCTAAATAATTGTCTTTGGCCCCTTCTATCATTTCAAGTAGTGAAGGTGGATCTACTGATATGATGGATATTTTCTCTTGAAAAGGAAGTTGAAAGTGGGGGAAAAAGTTTGGTTGAGAATCCATTATTTTTACTGATGTATATAATGGTAATGTGTTAATATTTTATCATTTTTTGACCTTTTGTTAAGTTTTACATTTTAATATTGGATGAGTACTATTTATACATGACGTAGTTTATTTGAATATTTGTTAATTATTTATTTTTTTATTTTTTTGTTAAATGTTTTAGGATTTTCATAATTATAAAAAATAAATATTTAATATACGTGTCCCAGCATGTCAGAATATGGTATTTTTTTATAATTTAGGAGTCGCGTAGCGTGTCGTATTGTGTAGCGTGTCGGTTCAACATAGACTCTCACTATACAACATGGGTATTTATCCTAAGATGAAAAATCACTTATGAATAATTTATTAAGTTAAATCAATAGGGTTTTCCCAACACATTCTAATATCAGCAGATATGCATATGCCCAAAACAAGTACCCAAGAAGGGCCCTCCACACCCACGACAGGTACTTTGTTCCTCGACATGTCATTGGCCTGACCAACGTGCCAGCAACCTTCCAGTCGACGACCTTTGCTCCGAAAATGTGTGTTAGTCTTTATTGATGGCATCTTGTTACAAAGCACCTCATGGAAGTCCCACCTTCATAACCTTCGCAGTGTGCTTCAACATCTTGTGCAACATCAGCTCTGTGTCAATATTAAGAAATGCTCCTTCAACTGCACACAAAGGGCCTACCTCAAACATGTTATCTTTGCGGTAGACCTTGTAACGATCCAAAATGAAAATACGTATAAAGTTTTGTTAATTATTCCCGATGATGAAAAAGGCACTGGACAATGTTTCAAAATATTTTTTTCGACGAAATTGTTTTCATTTTTCATTCGTTTTCTTTTATCATTTTGGGTGCCAATGGAAATTTCAAGTTATTTTTGTGTGTGGGCTTGAGTAATGGGCTTGCTGCCATTTTTTTATTTGGGCTTGAATTTATGGGTTGACTTTGTGTTGTGTTGTGCTAAAGAAGTTTGTGTTGGCTGCTTTATTTGAGCTGGCTGTGTTTGGTGGCTGAATTGGCTTGCTGGAGGTTGAGGTGTTGGCTGGGTATGTATTTGGGTTCGGTTATAAGGCACCTGGAGCGGTGCTTTGCGTGACCTTGCCGCTGGCCGCTTGCTTCATTCCTATAAATCGAGGCCGAACTGTTTCTTCTCCCGCACTGCCATTTCTGCGATCTACGAATTCCGCTTCTTCTTCTTCCTCTGGCTGTTCTACTTCGACAGAGAACTCTTCTTCTCCTTCAACTTCACTCTCTCTGTGCCTCTAGCTGACGGAGCTAGGTTGAGCTCCTTGTGTCGTCACAATCGTGCTTGTGTGCCGACGATACCGTCGCTGCTACTGCTACTGTGCCGATTTCGCCTCCTTGTCGCTGTCGACTTGCTGTCGACTAGGGTTCCTGCTACTGCTACTTCCTCCTCCAAGGTTTCCTCTTCTCTCTCCCTGGCCGACTACTTCCCCGCTCCTCTTTGCTTCTTCTTCTTCTTCTTCTTAGAATTAGTCGAGAAACTACTCTACTGCTGCCAAGCTTCTGCTCTGCTGCCGTCGACTGCTTCTCTGCCGCTGTTCTTGTTCTCTGTTTACTATTACATCGTGAACAGCTAGGTGCCGCTGAAATTGGAGTTTCTTCTGCTATAGCTTGTGTCGTGTGCTGTGAGCTTGCTGCTGTGCTTCTTGCTGTTGCTCCCGAGCTTCAGTGTAGCTACTCCGTGCCTTTCTCTTCTCCCCCTTGCTGTAAGAAAATTCTTCTCCTTTGGCCCTTGGATGGTTTGGTTTATTTCCTTTTTACTTGGCTAAATTACTATATTTAGGCTGATTTGAGTACTTGGGGTACTGCAATTCTTGAATTCTTGTTGATTTCCTTACTCAAACTGCTGATTTTATAAAGCGGGCTGATTTACAAACGTTTTGGAACTACTTTTTATTGAATTTGCTAAGGGTGGTTTACCCAATCTTTTTAAGCTTTGCTGGACAGAATTTTTGAGAGGACGGATGTCCATTTGGAGGCTGGTTTAGTCCATTTCGAGACTTATTTATAACTGTCCGGCAAAATGTTTTATCGAGTTTCGATTTCGGATTTCCGATGTTTTTTTAGCAACTATAAATCCTTTATGTACACGATTAGAATGAGACGCAACCCATTAAAATGAGTGTTGTTACAGGGGTTTCCGCAACCAAGACCGAATTGGAAGAAACTGAGGATGGCATCACAAGACAATCGTGATAACAATGCAAATAAAGGTGTGGATAAAGGCAAAGCTGTGGTGAGTATTTTATTTCTGGGAATTATATTTATTCAAGTATTTCAGTATTTCGGTATTTTTTCTATTTTTCTTTTAAAGAAACATTGCATGTGCATATGAGTAACGCAATGAAATAAATATCGCCAAAAAGAAATGTGGGCGAGGGAATAACTATCTGAGGGGATGTTTTAAACACAATTTTTCTTTTATATCAAGAACAGAATAAAAAATCGGCATGAGGAAATGCAAAGGTTTCGAATCCTATGAGGTAGAGGAATCTACGGATGGATTCACCAGTAGGGGTGAGCCTACGGAAAGCCCTTAAGTGGGAAGCTCTTAAGCGGGTGGTGGCCAAAAGATGCATAACCAGAGCATTTCCTATTATATGTAATTAAAATTAAAGGGCTTAAGGGTTAGTATTATTATATATTTGAACATTTTGATTTATTGGAATGTAAGCATATTGTTATCTCTCATTTTCCTGCATGTATAATTATTTCACGAAATATTGTTCTCACATAGTCATAATTTTTATGACTAACCCATTGTGGACCTATTTATTTTAGGCAACAGGAGCGTCTCATAGTGCTCCTAAGAGGATTCCTCCAGAAGAACTAGCAAAGGTATGGCTAAAGATCTTTGTTGGCATTGGAGAAGTTCATCAAAAACATAAGGACTCGTGTAGAGATCCGTATTGTGACTTCTGTATAGAATATAAGTAATACTGATGTAAATTTTCTTTTTATCGAATGATGTAACGAGAAATAAATGAATAAAATAATATTGGTGTTTATGTTCTTTGTACTATGTTGTTGCGACCCTTTTTATTCAAAACTGTTGTCCGATCCTTAAATTTGAAGAGCCCAGGAGTAACGACCCAAAATGAAAATACGTATAAAGTTTTGTTTATCATCACCGATGATGAAAAAGACACTGGACAATGTTTCAAAATATTTTTTTCGACAAAATTGTTTTCAACTTTCATTCGTTTTCTCTTATCGTTTTGGGTGTCAATGGAAATTTCAAGTTATTTTTGTGTGTGGGCTTGAGTAATGGGCTTGCTGCCTTTTTTTATTTGGGCTTGAATTTATGGGTTGGCTTTGTGTTGTGTTATGCTGAAGAAGTTTGTGATGGCTGCTTTATTTGTGTTGCTTGTGTTTGGTGGCTCAATTGGCTTGTTGTAGGTTGAGGTGTTGGCTGGGTATGTATTTGGGTTCGGTTATAAGGCACCTGGAGCGGTGCTTGGCGTGACTTTGCCGCTGGCCGCTTGCTTCATTCCTATAAATCGAGGTCGAACTGTTTCTTCTCCTGCACTGCCATTTCTGCGATCTGCGAATTCCGCTTCTTCTTCCTCTGGCTGCTCTACTTCGACAGAGAACTCTTCTTCTTCTCCTTCTAATTCACTCTCTCTGTGCCTCTAGCTAACGGAGCTAGGTTGAGCTCCTTGTGTCGTCACAATCGTGCTTGTGTCCCGACGATACCGCCGCTGCTACTGCTACTGTGCCGATTTCGCCTCCTTGCCATAGTCGACTTGTTGTCGACTAGGGTTCCTGCTACTGCTACTTCCTCCAAGGTTTCTTATTCTCTCTCTCTGGCCGACTACTTCCCCGCTCCTTTTTGCTGATTCTTCTTCTTCTTCTTCTTCTTCTTAGAATTAGCCGAGAAACTAATCTACTGCTGCCGAGCTTCTGCTCTGCCGTCGTCGACTGCTTCTCTGTCACCGTTCTTGTTCTCTGTTTTCTGTTATATCGTGAACAGCTAGGTGCCGCTAAAATTGAGGTTTCTTCTGCTATAGCTTGTGTCGTTTGCTGTGAGATTGTTGTTGTGCTTCTTGAAGTTGCTCCCGAGCTTCAGTGTAGCTACTCCGTGCCTTTCTCTTCTCCCCCTTGCTGTAAGAAAATTCTTCTCCTTTGCCCCTTGGATGGTTTGGTTTATTTCCTTTTTACTTGGCTAAATTACTATATTTAGGCTGATTTGAGTACTTGGGGTAATGCAATTCTTGAATTATTGTTGATTTCCTTACTCAAACTGCTGATTTTATAAAGCGGGCTGATTTACATATTTTTTGGAACTACTTTTTGTTGAATTTGCTAGGGGTGGTTTACCCAATCTTTTTAAGCTTTGTTGGACAGAATTTTTGAGAGGACGGATGTCCATTTGGGGGCTGGTTTAGTCCATTTCGAGACTTATTTATAGCTGTCCGGCAAAGTGTTTTATCGAGTTTCGATTTCGGATTTCCGGTGTTTTTTTAGCAACTATAAATCCTTTATATACACGATTAGAATGAGACGCGACCCAATAAAATGAGTGTTGTTACAGTGGTTTCCGCAACCAAGATCGAATTGGAAGAAACTGAGGATGGCGTCACAAAACAATCGTGATAACAATGCAAATAAAGGTGTGGATAAAGGCAAAGCTGTGGTGAGTATTTTATTTCTGGGAATTATATTTATTCAAGTATTTCAGTATTTAAGTTTTTTTTTCTATTTTTCTTTTAAAGAAACATTGCCTATGCATATGAGTAACGCAATGAAATAAATATCGCCAAAAAGAAATGTGGGCGAGGGAATAACTATCTGAGGGGATGTTTTAAACACAATTTTTCTTTTATATCAAGAACAGAATAAAAAATCGGCATGAGGAAATGCAAAGGTTTCGAATCCTATGAGGTAGAGGAATCTACGGATGGATTCACCAGTAGGGGTGAGCCTACGGAAAGCCCTTAAGTGGGAAGCTCTTAAGCGGGTGGTGGCCAAAAGATGCATAACCAGAGCATTTCCTATTATATGTAATTAAAATTAAAGGGCTTAAGGGTTAGTATTATTATATATTTGAACATTTTGATTTATTGGAATGTAAGAATATTGTTATCTCCCATTTTCCTGCATGTATAACTATTTCACGAAATATTGTTCTCACATAGTCATAATTTTTATGACTAACCCATTGTGGACCTATTTATTTTAGGCAACAGGAGCGTCTCATAGTGCTCCTAAGAGGATTCCTCCAGAAAAACTAGCAAAGGTATGGCTAAAGATCTTTGTTGGCATTGGAGAAGTTCATCAAAAACATAAGGACTCGTGTAGAGATCCGTATTGTGACTTCTGTATAGAATATAAGTAATACTGATGTAAATTTTCTTTTTATCGAATGATGTAACGAGAAATAAATGAATAAAATAATATTGGTGTTTATGTTCTTTGTACTATGTTGTTGCGACCCTTTTTATTCAAAACTGTTGTCCGATCCTTAAATTTGAAGAGCCCAAGAGTAACGACCCAAAATGAAAATACGTATAAAGTTTTGTTTATTATCACCGATGATGAAAAAGACACTGGACAATGTTTCAAAATATTTTTTTCGACAAAATTGTTTTCAACTTTCATTCGTTTTCTCTTATCGTTTTGGGTGTCAATGGAAATTTCAAGTTATTTTTGTGTGTGGGCTTGAGTAATGGGCTTGCTGCCTTTTTTTATTTGGGCTTGAATTTATGGGTTGGCTTTGTGTTGTGTTATGCTGAAGAAGTTTGTGATGGCTGCTTTATTTGTGTTGCTTGTGTTTGGTGACTGAATTGGCTTGTTGTAGGTTGAGGTGTTGGCTGGGTATGTATTTGGGTTCGGTTATAAGGCACCTGGAGCGGTGCTTGGCGTGACCTTGCCGCTGGCCGCTTGCTTCATTCCTATAAATCGAGGTCGAACTGTTTCTTCTCCTGCACTGCCATTTCTGCGATCTGCGAATTCCGCTTCTTCTTCTTCTACCTCTGGCTGCTCTACTTCGACAGAGAACTCTTCTTCTTCTCCTTCTACTTCACTCTCTTTGTGCCTCTAGCTGACGGAGCTAGGTTGAGCTCCTTGTGTCGTCACAATCGTGCTTGTGTCCCGACGATACCGCCGCTGCTACTACTACTGTGCCGATTTCGCCTCCTTGCCATAGTCGACTTGTTGTCGACTAGGGTTCCTGCTACTGCTACTTCCTCCAAGGTTTCTTATTCTCTCTCTCTGGCCAACTACTTCCCCGCTCCTTTCTGCTGATTCTTCTTCTTCTTCTTCTTCTTCTTAGAATTAGCCGAGCTTCTGCTCTGCCGCCGTCGACTGCTTCTCTGTCACCGTTCTTGTTCTCTGTTTTCTGTTACATCGTGAACAGCTAGGTGCCGCTAAAATTGAGGTTTCTTCTGCTATAGCTTGTGTCGTTTGTTGTGAGCTTGTTGTTGTGCTTCTTGAAGTTGCTCCCGAGCTTCAGTGTAGCTACTCCGTGCCTTTCTCTTCTCCCCCTTGCTGTAAGAAAATTCTTCTTCTTTGCCCCTTGGATGGTTTGGTTTATTTCCTTTTTACTTGGCTAAATTACTATATTTAGGCTGATTTGAGTACTTGGGGTAATGCAATTCTTGAATTATTGTTGATTTCCTTACTCAAACTGCTGATTTTATAAAGCGGGCTGATTTACATATTTTTTGGAACTACTTTTTGTTGAATTTGCTAGGGGTGGTTTACCCAATCTTTTTAAGCTTTGTTGGACAGAATTTTTGAGAGGACGGATGTCCATTTGGGGGCTGGTTTAGTCCATTTCGAGACTTATTTATAGCTATCCGGCAAAGTGTTTTATCGAGTTTCGATTTCGGATTTCCGGTGTTTTTTTAGCAACTATAAATCCTGTATATACACGATTAGAATGAGACGCGACCCAATAAAATGAGTGTTGTTACAGTGGTTTCCGCAACCAAGATCGAATTGGAAGAAACTGAGGATGGCGTCACAAGACAATCGTGATAACAATGCAAATAAAGGTGTGGATAAAGGCAAAGCTGTGGTGAGTATTTTATTTCTGGGAATTATATTTATTCAAGTATTTCAGTATTTAAGTTTTTTTTTCTATTTTTCTTTTAAAGAAACATTGCCTATGCATATGAGTAACGCAATGAAATAAATATCGCCAAAAAGAAATGTGGGCGAGGGAATAACTATCTGAGGGGATGTTTTAAACACACTTTTTCTTTTATATCAAGAATAGAATAATAAAAATTCGGCATGAGGAAATGCAAAGGTTTCGAATCCTATTATGTAGAGTAATCTACGGATGGATTCACCAGTAGAGGTGAGCCTACGGAAAGCCATTAAGTGGGTGGTGGCCAAAAGATGCATAACCAGAGCATTTCTTATTATATGTAATTAAAATTAAAGGGCTTAAGGTTTAGTATTATTATATATTTGAATATTTTGATTTATTGGAATGTAAGCATAGTGTTATCTCCCATTTTCCTGCATGTATAACTGTTTCACGAAATATTGTTCTTACATAGTCATAATTTTTATGACTAACTCATTGTGGATCTATTTTTTTTAGGCAACAGGAGCGTCTCTTAGTGCTCCTAAGAGGATTCCTCCAGAAGAACTAGCAAAGATATGGCTAAAGATCTTCGATAGCATTGGAGAAGTTCATCAAAAGCATAAGGACTCGTGTAGAGATCTGTATTGTGACTTTTGTATAGAATATAAATAATACTGATGTAAATTTTCTTTTTATCAAATGATGTAACGAGAAATAAATGAATAAAATAATACTGGTGTTTATGTTCTTTGTACTATGTTGTTGCGACCATTTTTATTCAAAACTGTTGTCTGATCTTTAAATTTGAAAAGCCTAGGAGTTGGGTCTCTACAGACCTTGTCATGGATCCAACAAAACTCAAAGTTGTTGAACGGTGGCCGGCGCTGAACTCCACCAACATTCTTTGCAGTGGATGGTCCATACGCGACTACGTCTACATAGCATGCCCACTAACAACCTTCTAAAGGAGACAGCAGATCACCCATTCACTTGAATCCTCTAATCCCAGGAGGGTTTTTTGAAGTAATAACATGCTCTCTACTCTACTCTTATTGGTAACGTCGAGCTTCACCAAGACATTCATGATCGAATGTTATGCATCAGGAAGAGGGATCAGAGAGGTAATCATGCAGGAAGGACGGTCTATCACCTACTTCATGATCGTATGTTATGCTTCATTGTATCGCCTCAGTTTGTGACACATAACTCAAGGCACTAGTGTTATCAATCTAGCATTGGCGCCATGTACTATCTAGGTTGTCACTTCAATACATCCACTCAACAACTCTAGCTAGCCAAACTTTTGGCTACAATTTTTTGGTGAAATACAAAGCTAGATCCAACTACATAATGGTGGACAATTAAGATGCTGGAAGATTCTATGAGAACAGTTATGCTTGATCTGAACAGTTCAGGGAAAAAAGTCTTCATTATAATTTCTTGCAATAACAATTAAGGAAGCTTTTAAAAGTTTTAGACAATATGTAGAATTTTTTTTCTAGACTTTTGGTGTGCTAACATCAAGTAAATTCATCTCATCCCTATTACTCTTTTCACATTTGAGATATTAGGTTAAATTGAAATCCAACAGATTCTTGTCACTCTCTTTCTAGAGTGTCTTCATCTTCCTCTCCAACTAACAAACACCATAACCTATATTAAATGAATAAGATTTATTTTTAATTAGTGGTGTGGGAGTCCGCCGTTATACCTAGCCTACTCTAATTTCATATTTGAACTCATGCATCCAACCCAAAACCAATTAGTTATAGATGGAGGAGCACATTAATTCTAGAACGTGCAAGGGTAAATAATTTCTCGACGAGAGACTATAATCTCAACACAATATAAATTATCCACTTCAAATTATTTAAGAATTAAGAAACACTTCAAATTATTCAAGAAATACAGAAAATGTTCCATGTAAAATTCAACTAACGCAAAAAAGACCACCAAAAACATTCACGAACACATCAATTCAACCTGTATGCATGTGTATCATATATCATAACAGAATCTTTTTTGTATTAGAGAGCAATTTATCCTGGCAATTGTACAAGAAATAGAACACCTAGTATTAATTTTTAACGCTTTCTTAAATGCACAAGTGACAGTTCAAGCAGATAACACATCAGTGCCTTATAACAACTACTAAAAAAAGTTGAAGCGGTACAAGGGTGAAAATTTACCTTCCAAAACTTGATTGTTTTGTCATTAGTTGATAAAAGAAACAGTGAACTGTTGGAATTTTGCCACCATCTGATCTTGTTAATTCTCTCTTCAATTTCTAAGCTTTTGAGGTAGTCAAACTGAGTTCAAAAGAAAATAGTATGAATCAAAAGAAAGCATAGGTGAACCCCCTTTAACGAGTTAATTCAAGTGAATACCTCAGGCTCGTGACTCTGAAATTCTGTTTTGTAGCGAAATTCAGGATGTGTGCTGATAGTATAATTTTGCCTCTCTAGATCTCTTCTAGAACCATGCTGCACAATGGATGGTGATAAATTCATAGATACTGCACAAATCTTAGAAAATAAAATTGCTAAGATTGATAAAATTTGGAAACTGACGCTCTCATACCTCCTTCACATCTGTCCTCTCGAATAACACCACACGCCCGCCTTTGTCTCCAGTGGCAAGATGGTCTCCAGATTTATCAAATTCAATTGCAGAAATAATGTCAACTGCATGAGTCAAAGTTTGCCCAAGATATATCTCAGCATTTCAACATGCAGTGCTATAGAAATATAAAGCACGGTACAATGATTCAAACAGATACAACATGATAAACAAAAAAAAACTTTAAGAGGCAAAGGTCGGCTGGAATGACAGTATAGAGATTTAGAAAGATGATGAAAAAGTACCAGGGAAATGACAACATGGTTAAGCATCTATGAAATTTTCAATATATATGCAAAGAATAATTGACAATATTTCAAACTCCAATGAGCAACAGAAGGAAGCTTTTTGAGAATTATATAGTTGTAAAGGCGGTGAAATAATCATTGTCCTGTATCAACTTACTGTGTTAATAAGTGTCATAAAATTAGGTCTGCTACCAAACTTCCCCAACAGGTTTACAAAAGTAAGCTCAATTTGATGTTTTATTTTAAGCCCATGGGAATTTTTGTCAATTACTTTCTTATTTATGACTCGTAAAATGAATAAAATAATTTGTAAGGATTGTAACGTCATATCGGGAGAAAGTTTGACAACACAACATAGGTTAGTGGTGTTAGACGTAAAAATTAAATATAATAAATTTAAGACAAGAACAAAAATGTTACCAAAGAGTCGGTGATGGAACTTGAAGATGGAAAAGCAGGTTGATTTCAAGATAGCAGTTATGGAACAACTAGTTGATGATCTCTATGTTAATCCTAATGTCTCATGGAAAGTTGTATCTTCACATTTAAAGATAAGTGGAAAGAACGTCTTTGTAGCATCAAAAGGTCGTGCGCCTACAAATAAAGAATCTTGGTGGTGGAAAGAGTAAGTGCAAGACAAATTGAAAACAAAGAAAGCTAGCTATAAATCACTCTACGTCTGTAGGAACGAAGAAAACCTAATCAGGTATAAAGTTGCGAAAAAAGAAACTAAACATGCAGTAAGTAAAACAAGAAATCAAGCTTATGAAGAATTTTATAAGTGATTAGATACCAAAGATGAAGAGTGTAACATATATAAAATTGCTCAAGCTAGAGAAAGGAAGACGAGATTTAAGCCAAGTAAAATGCATAAGGGATGAAACAGATACAATTTTGATGAATGATGTGAATATTAAAGAGTGATAAAAAGATATTTTATCAACTATATAATGAAATAAAAGACAATGAATTAAATTTGAAAAAGTTAAGCAAATCGGAGGAGTATAGAAATATAACGTTTTATCGTCAAATTCAAGCATCAGAAGTAAATGATATTCTAAATAAGATGAAAAATAGAAAGGCGATTAGGTCAGACAACATACCCATCGAAGTATTGAAATGACTAGGAAATGAAAGAATTTTGTGTCTTACAAATTTTTCAATAAGATGTTGAAGTCAAAGAGAATATCAGATCAATGCAGAGGAAGTATCTTGGTACCATTGAATAAGAATAAAGAAGATATACAAAATTGTGTTAATTACAGAAGAATTAAATTGATGAGTCATACCATGAAACTATGAGAACGAGTAATAGAAAGAAGAGTAAGACAGGAGAATAACATCTCGAAAAATCAATTTGGATTCATGTCAGGGCGATCGACCATGGAAGTTATACATCTCTTGAGGAAACTCATTGACAACTACCGAGAAAGAAAACAAAATTTGCATATAATGTTCACCGATCTTGAGAAGGCTTATGATAGAGTTCCAAGAGAGATCTTATGGATAGTAAAAAAAGAACGGTGTAAATGTATCATACATTGACATAATCAAAGATATGTATACAAATTCAGTGACAAGGTGATGACATCTGGAGAACTAGCACGAGAATTCCCCATCACTGTTGGCTTACATCAAGGTTCATTTTTAAGCCCTTATCTCTTTACCCTTATCTTAAATGAGCTCACCAGACATATCCAACAAGTAATACCTTGGTGTTTATATTTTGCGGATGATGTCGCTTTGGTCAATGAGACGAGCGAGGGTGTAAACGCAAAACTTGAATCTTGGCAAGACATTAGAAAAGAAGGATTTTAGGTTGAGCAGGGCAAAGACGGAGTATATGAAACTTAAATTTAGCAGTGCAAGAAGGACGGATGACTTTGTTATTAAGTTAGGTGATCAAGATATTTATCGTAGTGAGTATTTTAAATACCTTGTATCGATAGTTCAAAACGACGGAGGTATTGATAAAGATGTGACACATAGAATCCAAGCGGGTTGGTTGAAGTGGAGAAGGGTGTCAGGGAACTTATGTGATCGTAAAGTACCATTAAAACTTAAGGGCAAGTTTTGTCGTACTACAATTAGACCAGCGATGCTCTATAGTTCTGAGTGTTGAGCAGTGAATTATTTACATGAGCAAAAAATTGGAGTTGCAGAGATTAGAATGCTTAAGTGGATGTGTGGACACACAAGGCTGGATAAAATTTTGAATGAATATATTAGGGATTAGACAGGAGTAGCACTAATTGCAGAGAAGATGCGAGAAGCCCGATTAAGATGCTTTGGACACATACAAAGGAGACCATTAGAGGCACTTGTTAGGCGTTGTGAGTCTAGTCATTAGGCATGTTAAACGAGGGAGGGGTAGACCAATAAATACTTGGAATGAAATTATAAGAAAAAACATATGTACTTAGGCATTAGTGAGATTATGACAAAAATAGGGCACAATGGCGACAAAGGATCCATATAGCCGACCCCACTATAGTGGGATAAAGGCTTGAGTGTTGTTGTTGTACTTTCTTATTCCCCTTTTTACTTTCTTATTCATATATATATTTAACACATAAGGACTTGTCATGCATCAAGTTGCTTTTAAAAAAATTTAACAAAACACACATAGAATTAGGGTTATCCCCTAAACCATGCATCCAGTTGTTTAGACCAAGGATTACTCAAGTTATGCATATTTCCTTTCTTTTGTCTTTGGTATCATGAATAAGAAAAGTGACATAAGGTAGGTTAAGTGAGTGTATAACAAAAATGCAATCGCAACATGAAGTGCAACAAAATAACTTTTCTCCTTGAATACCATAAGTAACATGCATGCAAGATTCGACGGAAAATTAGAACACGGTAATAAAAGAATAATTCACATGTAAATAATTTTAAGCAAGACAAGATAATTCTTTTAAGCAAGCAGGCTTTCACTTTCCTCCACGTGGAGGGCCAAAGAGAGAGAATGTGGTGAAAAGTTTTTGCAAATCACAAGATATATCAGAACAAAATTCCATTATGCTATAGATCTCAAATGAATATAAGTTCACAAGAACATATTGTAATATTGAAAACAAAGATCCATACAATGAAAAAACACTCACAGAATAACGGGGAAGGCATGGGCATGGCAGATCTGATGGTAGGGTACGTAGGTGTGTTGTCCCAAAGCGGTGAAGGTGGCGGGATGATGGTTAGTGTTATATGGTGTGGCTGCTTGTAGATCAGGGTTGGGATTTAGATAGCAAGGAGAGGAGGAAGTTGTATTCAACGGCTGGGTTGTGCGGTTGGGGCGTCGATTTGCTAGGAGGAGAGCAGGCAGTGAGAGTTTGGGCATTTATTGGGATAAGAGGGCAGCAACAATTGGGTCCTTCTCCTGGAGAAAAAAGGGCAGCGGCGTGGCACATCTTCTGGGAGAAAAAAAGGCAGTAGACTTCTTCTGGGAGAAAAAAGGCAGCAGTAAGGGGCTTCTCCTTGGATAAGAAGGGCAGTGGTGGTGGCCTTTCCTGGGAGAAAACAGTGGTTGATTTCCCGTGAGGGAAGGAGAAATGCAGGATTTTACAGGGGCACATGGGTAAAGGTGTTGCAGTTGAGAGGAGGATACAAGAGGATACAAGAAATTAGCTAGGAATATGTTACCTGGGGCCTCACGGAGTCATCGCCAGAAGAGGATTGCCAGATTCCGGGAATTCTTCTCTAAAATCGGCAAAGAAATGGTTCATGCCCCCATACTCATATATTTACAATAAACTATCGTAGGGCAATCCCTTGCATCAATGTTATGATTGTAACGAGAATTGAACGCAAGATCATCATAGTACTTCGGGCCATCACTCGGAGGGGGATGCATTTGTGTGAGAGCGTCTGGAGCGTCGTTTCTACATTTTCCATGTATTTTGTCCCTTATTTTGGGACATTTTTAGTGTTAATTGGGCATCAGGCGTCGCGACCAATTATAATTTTTCATGTCGGGTGCCCTAGCCCTCATTTTGCTATAAATAAGGAGGAAGGCTGTCCTTTTGAAGCATTGTTTGTTTTGTGAGAGATTTCGGAGCCAGTAATCAAATCGTGGTGCGACGCCGCGAGGGCCTGGGATGCGACGTCCTGGTCCTTTTTCTATTTTCCTATTTCTTTCTTAACTACCATGAAACCTAGTCGTGGAACCACTTCAAAACCGCAAGCTGCACGACCCTTGTAACTGCACGCCCCTTGATCTCTTCCACGCCCTAACTGACCAAATCCCATGATTTCTCTTCCCCATTTACATCCTCGTCGTTAACCACAGAGCCTCCACGCCTCCTTCGTCTAGCGCCAGTGCCATCTTCCTTCTCACCATGACAAACCGCCCCATCTTTAGCCCAGACGGACGTTACCAGTGACGCTCGGTCGGCCTCCAGTCAATCTACACTCGACGACCACAGCCAGGGCTTCCTGCAACCAAGTTTCCCCTTATTCGGTACCAGCACCATTCATTTGTCTATCTCCTATTATACACTGCAGCAGCACTTCTACAGCAACTGGCATCAACGTCTTCCACCATATGGCCTTGGGTTTGTGAGTATTCCTTGGTGGTCTGCTCCTTTTCTCCTTGTTGACTATGTGGAATGTATTTTGTGGTGTTTTGTTGCAAATTTTTCATTTCCTATTATTTCTCGTTTGTACACAGTGTGGCTTGAAACCCTTAAGGAAGACATGTCCGCTTGTTTACTTAAAGTTGTGGTGAACACTGTGATAGTTTGCTAAACTCTTATAATTTTATTTGCTAGAATTACTTCCGAACAAATCTGTTACGGGCCCCACGAGTGGCTACATGGGCCTGAACAGGGCCGCAGCCCGCGCACCCCAACCTACTCTTCGTGGGACCGAGCTAGCTTAACTGACATCTAAACCCCGCGGCCGGATATTAGAGCCGGGAATCGAACACGAGACCTCCCTTTGACAAGAGCCTTTGGGAGAGACTCTCATCACCAACTGATCCAACACAATTGGAGTTGAGAAGCGAAATAACTTCATAGTTAAGCATTCTCGGGCTAGAGTAGTCCGGGGATGGGTGACTCTTGGGAAGTCCCTGTGTTGTCCGCTTAAATTGAGGTTCATCGTCAAAAGACAAGTTAAGGCCTCCAACAAGGCAACAACCCGACTGTGGATGGAGAGAGGGTTTTGTGTACGGTCTGCAGATTAGTTGAGGCTGAACCCTTGCGAGTTGTGTGTTGGGGGTGTCGGCGATCGTCCTTACGAGTTGTGTGCAGGGGAGGCCGTTACAAAAAAAATTCAGCTCAATTGGTGATTGTTAACCCAAATCCAGCGGTGAAGGGGCGGCATCAGATGAGCGGACACTCCAAGCATCCGCAGACACTCATCAGGAGGTCGCAGGCACAATCGTGGGTGATCAGCAGAGCATGCATCTTCCAGGAGAGCTCGCCTCGTGGGTAGTCAACGAGGTCACTGTGGATTCTCCCCCAAGAGCTCCTACGGGCTCTCTGATCCACAGCAGCCACATATGCGGTTTCTTCTCTCAACTCTCCGTCGTCCGACTCTACATGTATCTCGGGCAGCTGCGTATTTAATGTTGCATTGAGTAGGGCAATAAATGCATGGCGTTTTGGTAACCATTTCGGCGGCCTACCCACTAGTATAAATAGGGGTTAGGGGATAGCGAACTTAGGCCAGAACCTACCCAGTTGTAGGTGCGGACACTAAGTTCGACTCTCGCCAACCTTGTCACTCTTCTCTCTTTCTCTTATACTCATTAGTACTCACTACAACCCCCTTGTAGTCTCTTTTTGATCAATCAAGAGGCTCATCGCAAGAGAAGCATTCGTCGCAGAGGGTTAAATCTGGTGTTTGCCGCTTTCATCGGCACTTCCTTTCGTGTGTTCCTTTTTGACCACCAAACCATCTGCAGTGCTAATAACAGGTCGGTTGCATTTTTAACCCTCTCCGCCGAACTCCCCGGAGAATTGTGCGTGGAAGGACTTAGGTGACAAAATTTGCACCAACAATTCGAACACGCGACCTTCAGATTACAATCTGACCGGTGAAGCCTCTCGATAGTAGGCGGACAGCCAGGGTAGTCTCCTCCACCACCCAATGGCGGCGGACAACCCCCCATCACCTGCGCAGAATTTGACCACTTGTTCGACCTGGTCCAGCAGCTGGCGGCGCCCAAGGAGGGCGCGCTCAAAACATCGAACATCCCCAGGACTCGATAACTCCAAACGTGTTGCCTCCTCCAACGGTCCTGCCTCCTCAGCAACCGCATGGCGAGGGCGTGCAAGACCGCCAGAAGTTTTTTCGGGGAGCCGCTGCAAGGTACTAGGGTAGGGCCCTGGATTTCGAGGAAAACCCAAAGGGGTGGAATGTTTTTAACCCTTCACTTTTGACATCGCAGAGGAAACCGCCCCGCATAGCTTTAGGGAGCTGCGACTCCCGCGGTTCTCAGGAAAGGATGATTCAGCTTATCACCTGCAGGCGTTCGACGCTACTGTCTCTCTTTGACCCCTCTCTGAGGGGTTGAATTGCAAACTTCTTTCTACAACCCTCGATGGCAAAGCAAGGGAGTGGTTTTTCAGCCCTCCAACTGGTTCAGTAGGGTCCTGCCGAGAGTTAAGGAAGGAGTTTCTGCAAAGGTCGTCGCACCAAGCGGTGAAGGGTGGATGTTGATGCTCTATTCAAGATTCGGCAAGGGCCGAAGGAACTTGAGGACAATATGTCGATTCCAAGTTCTGATCATGGAGGTTCCCGGTGTAGATCCCCAGGTCTACCGAGTGTCCTTCACCAAAGGCCTCAGGTTTATGCTGTTTAATTCCTAATCAGTGAAAAGAAACCACGATCATATGCGGAGCTCACCTGAAAGCGTGAATCAGTTTATCGAGGGGGAGCTAAACAATGAGGAGTTTGACGCATGCCTTCGGACCTAGGGTTAAAGTTGAAGATACCCCCCCCCCCCAAATCAAAAAGGACGGATTTTCCATCAGCGAGGCCCGAGGCATTTTCAACAGATGCAGTCGAGGAAGTTTTATCAGCAACGACCGCAACAGCAAAGGCAGCAATGGAAACCCTCCACTCCTACTGGCAGCCTCTCCAGAGCAGTGGGAGAACAAGCTGCGGGAATATACGGACACAAGTGTCCCGATGGAGAAAGTCGTCGAAGTTCTCTTGCAATAACCAGGCTTCAAACCTCCCAGACCTATAAGTGAGGGTTTGGAAGCAAAAACATCAACTTATACTACAAGTTCCATCGTGACGTTGGTCACGATACAAAAAACTGGCGAGTCCTTCGCGACCTCGTGGAGAAGCTGTTGAGGGAAGGTAACCTGAAGTATCTGTTGGAAGTAAAGAACGGAGAAGACCCGTCCCTGAAGGACAAGGGGAAGGAGGTGGAAGGGCCCAGCGCCCCTAGATGCAATGCAATTGAACAAAACAGTAGCGTCAGGCAAAGTGCCGAAGAAGAGTGCTTGGAGATGGAAGGGGTTCGCCCGCTGGGGTTCATTCAGTATATAAATTGCGGACCGGATTGGAATCCTCCCGCAGAGGAAGTTTGAAGCGACTGGAAGATCGAGAAGTAGCCACAGCATCACTTGTGTTGCCCCTCCGGGGGATGGTCACCTTCAAGGAAGAAGATCTCTCCCATACCACCAATCCTTTCCACGATGCAATTGTGATAAAAGTCATCCTTGGCGACTACACCGTGGCGCGCATTCTTATTGATACAGGAAGATCTGTAAACGTCCTCTTTAATCCAGCTTATAAACTCATGGAGACGAATAAGTCCTTGAAAGCTTGTGATGGTCTACTCTACGGCTTCGTGTGAGAAAGAAAGGAGGTCGAATGAGCTTTGGAACTCAGTGTCGTCATGTGCGGGGTGGCATGACAGGAATCTTTTCTTGTGATAAATGCATCAAGCAACTACAACGCAATCTTTGGGAGACCTCTGCTAGATGACTTCCAAGCCATTGCGTCCACTTACCACCAAGTACTGAAATTCCCGCTCGGGGGGAGGCAATTCAGGGTCCGAAGCGATCCACGGACCGCATGGGAATGTTACATCTGGTCTAAAAATTCAGTGGAAGAATATATCCCGCCCAGGGTGGGGAGTGGCGTCATAACCAAGTTTTCCTCCTAATACTCGACAGTTGGCAAGAAATTCTCGCGAGGCTATGTTTGACAAACATTTCTCTTTTCTTGTTTTGAAACTTGCTATGATGTTTTTCTTTTTCTTGAAAGGTAGTTCGTTGCTTGTCCTATGAGGCAATATTTTCTAAGTACCTAGTTATCTCGCTAGATTATTAAAATGCGGGATTAACGCACTTTTTTCCTCGGGCGAGTCCAAAGCTTGCTAGGACCCCCTCGCACATATTTGGACGTTTCGAGCGGAGGTCATCAAGCTTTTGACCCTCCGGCCAGTATTGGCTACTTCCCCCACCCTAAGACCACTACGATTGCCCTTTGTGGTGACACTCCCGACAGACATATATGGCAGGTTTGGACGTGAGCCAACCGCACATCGACTGAGGTGTCGCTACTGTTATAGCTACCTTTCCGAGGACAAGCTCCGAGCAATAGGTGCTTTATACCCCTTCAGCGCTCTCAACGCTGCTTGCGGACGAGGACACTGCGCAAGTCATTTGCCCGACTGGGAGTTTTAACCTCTAGCGATGGGCCCCTAGGTACAAATGTCGGACGTCTAAGATTTCCTTGGAGAAGGCTTCTCGGAGAGTGTCTGCTTGAGTAATCGCACACTCTGCCCCAATCTTCTCGGCGAGTGCTCGCTTGAGTAATCGCGCACTCTGCCTTGATCTCCTCGGCGAGTGCCCGCTTGAGTAAACGCACGCTCTGCCTCGGTCTTCTCGGCGAGTGCCCACTTGAGTAATCGCACACTCTGCCTCAGTCCCCTCGACAAGTGCCCACTTGAGTAATCGCACACTCTGCCCCATGTTCTCTCATTGAGCATCCGTGTATCTGTCTGCATTAATCTCCGCTCGGGAAGGACATTCATTTAAACTCACTATTAATAGATGACTACATAATCATTTGCGCACTCGGGATTTCACTAAGGGTAAAGCATTTGGAAGAGATCTCTCCTTGGGTTATTTAGCGAGTGACCGCATGAGCATTCGGACAGTTTATGTTGGCTAGGTCATCTTGGGTTTCTCAGTGAGCGTCTGCTCTGGTGTTCGTGCGCTCTCTGACACACAACACGTCCAGGTGTTAATATAATGGGTAGTCATATGGGCTCACTCCTCCCTCTCCCTCTTCATAAGTTCAACGCGTGGTGATCGCCACCGTGCATTGTTCATTTCATCCCTGCAAGATATATTATCGACGAGCCGCATTTCCACATCTTGCTCCACCATAGTGGGGGAAGCAAGATTGCGCCATCGATTCTTTATACTTTGTGGTTCCGCTAGACCATCCTACCAGGCAGCATCACCAATACCTTCAGCACCAGCTCTAACATCTTCAACAACAGAAACTGCCTCGTCTAGAGGCTCCTCCACTTGCAATTCTTTTCCTCATCTTTCTTCGTTACTTCTTCCATCAAACCTGCTCTAACCTCAACATTTGTACAAGATAAACAATCATAAGGAATACTATGTCGAGGCGTAGTACCTGAATCAACAGAAAAAATAACAGCAGGTTCGCAGTAATCTCTTTGGATATTAAGATGTGCCCATCTATGAGATGCAAAGTGGTGTCAAAAGATTTCAAAAGAGGTAACCCGAAAACTGGTGGAGAGTCGTTTTCTTTGGGTCTCATCACTTGAAACTCAGTAGTGAACATGTCACCATCCAAAATGATTTCAACTTTATTAGCAGCCCCAATAGTAGTAACACTCAACCCATTAGCTAAAGTAAGTGGTACGGACTCATCAGCAACAAGATTGATGTTGAATTTTTCGACATTCTGAAGTGCGATAACGTTGCACGGTGAGCCCATGTGCCATGTCCACTAACATTTGGGTGACCACACTATTTATCTCACACTCCACCACGATTCCGCCATTAAAGATAGGAGCAAGTCCGAAAGTAATCCGACCTTGCTCCCGCGGATTATTCTTTGACTGGCTCGAGAAGGTATCCGGCATACACTCAGTTATTAGCTTTGCAAGTTGGGCTATTTGAGTTTTTATGTTCTTTACGTAGCACCCTGACTTACAAAAAAAAGAGTGTAAAATCTGTGTTTGTCGAGCTTCTCTTCCCACCGAGCTTTACTATCTTACTGATTTGAGGTTGGGGGAGGCCCATATTGTTGAGGTGGTCGGGTCCCACTAGTCTGCCCTCTTTACCCTTATTGTGCACTATCTCTCCAAGTAAAGTTAGGGTGATTTCGCCACCCGAAGTAATTGGATAATGGAGGACCCTTTTGTTGATTCTCTACAAAATTTGCATCTTCAATAATATTTTAAAAAAATGTATCATGAAAAGTACTCCTCGTATGGCACTCAAAGGAGTGGTGCACGGACAACTTTGGCAAGAGACGGCATTGACCGGGGCAACAGTAAGGATAGCCTTCCCCTTCAGACTCGGCTCTTCAATCTTCTTAGACATAGCCCCCAATTGGGGTTGATACCATTATATACGGATCAACCTCGTAAAGACCAACAGACTGTCTGGGATACTTCTCCCATCACCCCACTAAGCATTTTGAGCGGTAAGATTTCTCATGATGCTACACATATCCTTCGGGATTTTCCCAATCATGGCTCCACTTGTAGCTGAATCAACATTAGATCCAATACTTTGATGAAGAGCCCCGTAGAAAGTGTTCACGAGGGTCCATAGAGGGAACTCTTGTTTAGGGCACTTCCTTCGGAACTCGTTAAACCTTTCCAAAACTTCAGTCAATGACTCTTGATCACACTGCCTAAAGGTGGCAAATTTATTTTGTGTTACTAATATTTTTTGCAGCGGGAAAGAATTTGTTCAGAAAAACATTCTCTAGAAAGGCCCAGGTGGTGATCGATCCGAACGGGAGTGAATATAGCTAGGATTTGGCATTATACCTAAGAGTAAAAGGGAAAAGCCACATCACACGGTATCACCAGGTATTACGTTAATCCAGAAAATATCACACACCTCAATAAAGTTA
Source organism: Platanthera zijinensis (assembly GCA_039513925.1). NCBI lineage: Eukaryota > Viridiplantae > Streptophyta > Magnoliopsida > Asparagales > Orchidaceae > Platanthera > Platanthera zijinensis. Next base: position 10,444,096 of record CM077091.1, read on the forward strand.
TATAGATGCAAGTGATGATCCTCTAAAGGCAACACAGAAAATTGCACTGAATGTTGAAGCACGTGTAAAGAATAGAGGGCTTGATCTCAAAGTGTTGATTGGTGAAGGTCGGGCTCAATATTGGGTAGAAACTACCCACGGTGGAGGCAGTGCACTCCATCATTGTGCAAGCACGCAGCAGCACCGCTTCAACATCAACATGAACATTGGGAATCAGGATTATTATTATTATTATTATCTGGGAGATTTTGTAGGGGCTTTTAAACGTACATGATCCGAACACGCTCTCTTCTCAGATTGTGCAGGGTACGCTCGATTTCAAGATCAATAGAGACAAGTTCACCCCAGTATATCTCCAGAATCACCACCAGAAAAAACCTTAAAATAATAGCTAACAAAAAACAAGAACCAGGAAACAAAAAAACAGAAACAACACAATATACAACTGGAAGAAACCTCTACTTTTTGACTTCCTCTCAAGATACTCACACGTGTCGTATTTTTCCCGGCAACGGCGCCAAAAACTGATTGGTCCACGGCAAGGATACCGCGGTCGTACAAGTAGTATATAAAAAGGGAATAGGATCCCTGAATATCGAACTCATGTGGAATACGGCAGGGTGGAGTAACCATTTGAGAAAGACTTGAGATAGAAGTCTTGGAGGGAAGTGTTTATCGTAAATCGGGGGGTTATTAAAACTATATCAAGGAAAGAAAACTAAACTAAGATGCAGGTCGCCTTCACCACTTCTCTCCCCCATGGGTCATAAGCATCGCTTCTCACCTCTGCGGGTCATCTTCCTTCACTTCGCTCTGTCACACCTTGCTCTTGCAAAGGCCAACCTCGCTCTCACACTCTCGCTTGTTCGCTTCTAACTCAACAAAGTCGCAACAAGCTCACAAACTCAACAAAGTCGCAACAAGCTTACAAACTCAACACAAACACAAAGTCATCATCATCACAAGAACACGGCCAATATCACAAAATTGCTAAAACAAGAACACGGCCAATATCACAAAATTGCTAAAACAAGAACACGGCCAATATCACAAAATTGCTAAAACAAGAACACGGCCAATATCACAAAATTGCTAAAACAAGAACACGGCCAATATCACAAAATTGCTAAAACAAGAACACGGCCAATATCACAAAATTGCTAAAACAAGAACACGGCCAATATCACAAAATTGCTAAAACAAGAACACGGCCAATATCACAAAATTGCTAAAACAAGAACACGGCCAATATCACAAAAAAAACAAGAACACGGCCAATATCACAAAATTGCAAAAACAAGAACACGGCCAATATCACAAAATTGCAAAAACAAGAACACTGACTAGTATAACACTATCTAATCCATATCAACCACAATAGAAAATGTAACTATGAACATCTACGCACAATGTTCATGGAGTGTAGATGCTTTAGAAAACACATCAATAAAGATTACAAGTATTCTAAAAGCAAAGGGAAAAATACATGTTATCACTCCTTGGCACTGAGAGACCGGGAGTCTCTTTCTCGTATTCAAAGGGGAGCCCAACTTGGTTCACTAGCTTTTCCTGCTCTTCTTTGCCTGCTTCCATGATAGGGGAGAGTTGTCACCTCCTCCTAGTCGTGTCTTCACTCTGGTCTGTTCATCTTAATGCAAAGTGCCCAAGCATGGAGCTTCAATGGATCCTTGTGAATGTAACATCTGTAATCTGACGCTAGAGTTCAATTTAATTGCAAGGTCTGATCGCGAGTAATTTTGATCAAGCCAGCGTTTCGTCAGCGTACGATGTTAGTGTGGTTAAAATTTTGTACATTGATTGGTAGATTAGTTTTAACCTTTGAGTATGTGTTCAACGCATTTTGATTGGTAGTGCGAGAACGGGTTATTTCACTTTCCTCTATGAATTAAAAGAAAATGGCATTTGTTTAAAAATGAATGAAATGATGAAATTTTAGATTTATCTCAAGAAATGTCGGTTTGACCTAAGCGGTTTATTTAACTGCTCCTTGCTCGCGCTCAATTAAAACCCGCAACTCCCTGTCGTGGTCGTCATCTTCTTCTTCTTCTTTTTATTTCCCGCTGTCGTAGCCCTATTTCCTGTAGGCGATCGTGTGTTTCCTGCTTCCCGCCGAGATTGGCGTCTCCCGCATTTCCTCCTCCTTCATCGTCTGTGAGCGTGAGCCTCACTCCAGTTCCTATCGGGTTGGGCGACTCTTCCTCCCTGTTGTTCTGTCGTGAACAGCGACCGATGGTCCTGTTTTCGTGCGCGTGAGAAGACCTCCAGTCGTTGCCGGAAGGGGATTCTCTCTTGGATTCTCCACCTACCAGTGGCCTCTTCTTGTTCTCTGCGCAGGTTTTGCAACCCCCCCCCCCCTTTTCTCTAAATCGTTAGCCAACATTTTTGTTGAAAACCTTCTTATGGTTGTATGAGATTTCTTATTAGAATTTTGTGCGACAACTCCAAGTGTAGGCGAGGACGAGTTTCGTGTCAGGTATAACAACCTCTCTTTGATACCAATTTGTAACACCCCAACCTAGTTTAACAACTTCCAAGGTTCTATTTGTACGTTCAGTCTGACCATCTGTCTGGGGGATGGAAGGCGGTACTGAAATGTAGCTTAGTGCCCAACCGCTCCTGAACGTGTCTCCACTCCCTAGAAGTAAACCTGTCATCTCTGTCTGAAAATAATGGTCTTGGGAACACCGTGAAGTCGAACAATCTCATCAACATACAACTGCGCTAATCTGGGACCCTGATCTGTCCTCCTATTAGGTATGAAATGGGCAACTTTAGAGAGACGGTCAACTATAACCCATAAGAAATTATTCTCATTCTGCGACCTGGGAAGACCATGAACAAAATCCATCGAGATGTCCTCAAAGTTCCACTCTGGGATGGGAAGTGCGAAACTTGCAAGTTTCGCACTTCTCATCCATGCAAGTTTTGCACTTCCCATCCCAGAGTGGAACATCGAGGACATCTCGATGGATTTTGTTCATGGTCTTCCCAGGTCGCAGAATGAGAATGATTCCTTATGGGTTATAGTTGACCGTCTCTCTAAAGTTGCCCATTTCATACCTAATAGGAGGACAGATCAGGGTCCCAGATTAGCGTAGTTGTATGTTGATGAGATTGTTCGACTTCACGGTGTTCCCAACACCATTGTTTCAGACAGAGATGACAGGTTTACTTCTAGGGAATGGAGATACATTCAGGAGCGGTTGGGCACTAAGCTACATTTCAGTACCGCCTTCCATCCCCAGACAGATGGTCAGACTGAACGTACAAATAGAACCTTGGAAGATATGTTTCGGATGTGCATTCTAGACTTTGGAGGAAAGTGAGAGAAGTATGTTACTCTCGTCGAGTTCTCCTACAACAACAGTTATCAGGCAAGCATTGGGATGACACCGTTTGAGGCTCTTTATGGTAGGCGTTGTCGAACACCGTTGTGTTTGGCTGAAAGTGAAGAAAGATCTGCCATCAGGGAATCATGGATTGACAAGACCACTGATCGTATCAAACTCATTCAAGAACGTATGAAGATAACTCAAGATCGTCAGGTCAAGTATTATGACCAGAGACACAAGGCAGTGGAATTTAGTGATGGTGATTATGCTTACTTGAAGGTCAGACCCGTTAGAGGAGTCTCTCGAATCAAGCGTATGAAGAAGTTGAGTCTCACATTCGTTGGTCCTTTCAAGGTATTGGAGCGCATTGGTGAGGTTGCTTATAGGTTGGCCTTGCCCGAGGAAATGAGTGGTCTACATGATGTATTCCACATCTCCTATCTAAGGAAAGCAGTTAGACATCCTAGTCAGATAATCAGTACCGAGGAAGCACCAATTGAATCAGATCTTAGAATCAAGGTCAAACCAGTCAGAATAGTGGACTCAAGGATTCAGAAGCTCAGGAGTAGAGAGATCTCGTTCGTGAAAGTCCTTTGGATGAATTGTGACCGAACAGAATATACTTGGGAAAGAGAAGATGAGCTTCGGAAGATTGAAGACTATGTTTTCCTCTTTGACTCAGGTATGCTTGTAATTTTTGAGAACGAAAATTTTTTTTAGGAGGGGAGATTTGTAACATCCGTAATTTGACGCTAGAGTTCAATTTAATTGCAGGGTCTGATCGCGAGTGATTTTGATCAAGCCAGCGTTTCGAAGGCGTACGATGTTAGTGTGGTTAAAATTTTGTGCATTGATTGGTGGATTAGTTTTAACCTTTGAGTATGTGTTCGACGCATTTTGATTGGTAGTGCGAGAACGGGTTATTTCACTTTCCTCTATGAATTAAAAGAAAATGGCATTTTGTTTAAAAATGAATGAAATGATGAAATTTTAGATTTATCTCTGTTAGATTATATATTTGTTATATGCTTTTATTTCGTTAAGTTGTAACACCTCTATATATAGAGGCCTCCTATTATTGTAATGCAAAGAATCTAATTTCACGGTTTAACATGGTATCAGAGTCACTCCCACCCTCCCTCCCGCGCTCGCTCGCTCGCCGCTCACTCGTCGCTCGCCGCTCGCCGCACGCCTCTCCGCGCTCGCCCTCCCAACCGCACGCCGCACGCCGCTCCGCCCTCTCCGCGCTCTCCCTCGCCGCACGCCTCTCCGCGCTCGCCCTCCGCTTTTCCTTCTAGCGCCGGAATGATCGTGCAGTGAGTTTCTGCTTCCTCCGGCGCCATTTTCTTCCTGTGATGGCTTCTTTACGGATGGATCATTTTCTCCTCTCCGTCCATCTCTTGATGCCCTACTTCTTGGGCTGTTTCTCTCTCCAGATTTCTCTTCCGGTCCTTTTTTCCTCTCCCTCAGGCTTTTTATTCCTGAGCTATGGAGTCTAACGGCGCAGATTCTCCCTCTCTCTCAACCGGAGTCACTCCGGCTCCTTCCGGTGTCTCTTCTCCGGCTATTACCTATCGTGGAACCACCGACCATAATACTTCTCGAATCACTACCATCCGCCTTGATGACAGCAATTACCTCTCGTGGTCCCGGTCTATCACCCTTGCTCTCAAAAGTCGGCGCCTCCATGGCTATGTCACGGACGAAATGAAGGAACCGGATAGGAATTCCCCCGAATGGCAGCAGTGGGAGTCCGAGAATTCCTTGGTTATGTCTTGGCTTATCAACTCTATGCAGGAGTCCATTGCCCACAACTATCTCTTCCTCGACAATGCTACTGATATTTGGCGTCGTGCTGAGGCTACTTACTCTCGTCGGGGCAATGCTGCCCAGATCTTTCAGTTGCGCCGCAGGATCAGCTTACTTCGGCAGGGTGACCGTCCTCCCTCAGTGTACTACTTGGAGTTCACACAACTTTATCAAGAGTATGATCATTTTGATCCTCTTGTCTTTGTAAGTCTCATCGATGAGGCAATGGTTCGGGCCCGGGACGACCGTAATCGCATATTTGAATTCCTTCATGGATTACATCGTGACTTTGACCAGATCAGCGTTCAGATCCTTGGTCGACCGCAGATACCTTCTCTTCCTGAGGTCTACAACATTGTACAACAAGAGTTTGATCGTCGTCAGACACTTCTCCCTGACTCTGTGTCGGAGGGCTCTGCTTTGGCTGCTACCACCACTCCCTCTCTTCTTGGTACTAGGCCATCCCGGGATTTCAAGTTCAAGGGTTCAGATAAGGATCATCTCCTATGTGACTATTGTGGCAAGAATCGCCATACTCGGGATACCTGCTTCAAGCTTCATGGATTTCCTACCCCAAGAGGGGGTGCTCCACCTCGTGGAGGCCGTGGTTCTGGACGCTTCTCAAGTCGACATGCTGCTCTGCCCCGTGCAGCCCATCTTGTTGATGCTCCTACAGATACCTCTCCTGGATACTTTGGTACTGATGCTGCTGCTACCCCTGGTGGCTTTACTGCGGATGAAATGTTGGCTCTCCGACGCATGATGCAGGGAATGTCTACTGAGCCATCGTCCTCTTACGCTCATACAAGACTGCCAGGTGCTCACTCAGCTGTTTCTTCGTCTTCTACTCAATGGGTCATTGACTCTGGGGCTACGGATCATATGACCGGGTCATCCACAGGTTTTGTTTCCTATACCCCTCTTTCTGGGCGTGATAAGGTGAGTATTGCTGATGGTTCTCTTGCCCCTATTGCCGGCAAGGGTACCATCCCCTACTCCTCTCTCACCCTGTCCTCGGTTCTTCATGTGCCCACCTTTACTCGTAATCTTCTTTCAATCAGTCATTTAACTAACTCCATGCATTGCTCTGTGACATTCCTTCCCTCCTCTTGTGTCTTTCAGGACCTGACGACGGGGAAGGTGATTGGCTCTGGTAGTATGGTGGACGGTCTCTATGTTCTTGACTCTGGCACTGCTTCTCCTACCATGGCTCTTCATTACAGCACTACCCATCCTCTGTACCCCTGGCATTGTCGCCTGGGCCACCCTCCTATCTCTATTATGAAATTATTATTTCCTGTTATGTCTAATGCTGTTTTTGAGACTTGTCTGTGATGTCTGTAGTCTAAACAAACATCATCGTACTTCATTTAAGCATACTTCGCTACCTAGTTCTATTCCATTTGCGGTTATTCATAGTGATATATGGGGTCCTTGTCGTGTTCCTTCCATTTCTGGGTGTGCGTGGTTTGTTACTTTTATTGATTGTTTCTCTCGTACTACCTAGTTGTACATGATACATCGTAAAAGTGATGTATTCTCTGTTTTTCAGCGCTTTCATAGCATGGTTTCCTGTCAATTTCAATCTAAAATAAAAGTTCTTCGTAGTGACAATGGACGTGAATACATTGATTCGCAGTTTGAAAACTATCTTGCTGATCACGGCATCCTCCACCAGACTACATTAGGACTGATATCGAGTCGAGTTCGAGCGATTTTGGCTCGGCTCGAAATCGAAATTTTCGGCTCGAACTCGGCTCGAAATCGACTCGAAATCGAAATTGATTTCGAGTCGTCAGCTCGACTCGAAATGATTCGATTTCGAGTCGGCTCGAAATCGAATCGAGTCGGCTCGAAATCGAATCGGGTTGGCTCGAAATCGAATCAAATTGGCTCGAAATTAAGCAATTTTTCGTTTTATTATTTATAGTTTGCTCAAAATTAAATTGACAACCTATAAATTTAGCAAATGAAACATTTAAAGTCTTCATTCTTTTATTTATATTTAAATTTTTTTTATTTCAATATTAAAATAAGAATATATTAATAAATACATAATTTTTTTAATTAATTCGAGTTGATTCGAATCATATTTCGAGCGATTCAGGGCTGACTCGAAATCGACTCGAAATCAGATTCGAGTCAAATTGAATCGACTCAAATTGAGTCGAATCAATTTTAACCGATTCCGATTCGGCTCAATTTTCGAACGATTTTCGAGCGACTTTCGAGTTTCGAATAATATGCTCAGCCCTAGACTACATGTGCTTATTCTCCAGCCCAAAATGGTGTGGCCGAGCGGAAGAATCGCCACCTCCTGGAGGTTGCTCGCTGTCTGTTGTCCACCATGCATCTCCCAAAATTTTATTGGGGAGATGCTGTTCTGACTGCGACATACCTTATCAATCGAATGCCAACGCGTGTCCTTGGGCATTCCACTCCCCTTCATACCCTCCGGGTGCGCCCTACACAGCTTCCTCCTAAAGTGTTTGGTTGTGTTTGCTTCGTTCACATCCACCAACCCCGCCCCTCTAAACTGGATCCTCGTGCTCTCAGATGTGTCTTTATCGGTTACTCACCTACACAAAATGGGTACAAGTGTTTTCATCCTCCTACCAGGAAAGTGTATGTCAGTATGGATGTCACATTCCGTGAATCCGAGTCCTACTACCCTATCACTGACTCTCCGCCTTCAGGTGATTCCCCGTCTTCGGGTGTTTCTCTGCCCGTTCCTCCACCATATCCCTCACTTCAGGGGGAGATTCTACCAATGGAAGTGAGTCCTCCAATACAAGTGGAGGAGAGCTCCTCTCCTATACCTTCATCTTCCTCCATACCTTCACCCCCGATCCTGCAGGTATATACCCGGCGTGTCATGAGGCCAAGCACACAAGCTCCTACTATGCTACCGGAACAGTCAGTGGATCCTGACTCAGGGCCTTCCGATCTTCCGATTGCCCTTAGAAAAGGTACCAGGTCTTGTACTCACCATCCCCTATAAAATTTTGTATCTTATGCTGCGCTTTCTACCCCCTACAAGTCCTTTGTCTCTTCCCTCTCTATTGCCTCTATACCTGCATCTTGGCAACAGGCTCTGGCAATCCCTGTGTGGCGAGAGGCGATGATTTAGAAAATGAAGGCTCTGGAAAAAAATCATACATGGGACTTGGTGCCTCTCCCCAATGGCAAGAAACTTGTTGGGTGCAAATGGGTGTTCTCGGTGAAACAGAACCCACAAGGAATTATTGAAAGATGTAAGGCGAGGTTGGTTGCAAGGGGTTATACTCAAACCCACGGCATTGATTATCAGGAGACGTTCGCCCCGGTGGCCAAGATGAATACTATCCGGGTCTTACTTTCTGTTGTTGTTTGCAAACATTGGGACCTATTTCAGCTGGATGTGAAGAATGCATTTCTCCACGGTGACTTGGAGGAGGAGGTCTATATGTCAATTCCCCCGGGTCTTGCTCCTGTTGGTGCTGTTAGAAAAGTGTGTAGACTGTTGAAGGCTCTCTATGGGTTGAAGCAGTCCCCAAGAGCATGGTTTGGCCGGTTCCACAAGGCCATGATGTCATTTGGATACTATCAGAGCAATGCTGACCACACATTGTTCATTAAACGAAGATTTGGAAAACTTACTGCTCTTATTGTGTATGTTGACGATATTGTCATAACTGGTGATGATATCGAAGAAATTCAGAGCCTGAAACAAAAGCTAGCTGGAGAGTTTGAGGTCAAGGACCTGGGAAAACTCAGGTATTTCTTGGGAATAGAAGTTGCCAGATCCAAGCGGGGGATCTTCATTTCTCAACAAAAGTATACGTTAGATCTCCTCGAGAAGATGGGAATGAGTGGATGCAGACCGGCCGACACTCCAATTGAAGCAAATCATCGTTTATCGCGTGATGATGGAGCGGAAATTGAAGATGTCTCTGGGTTCCAAAGATTAGTGGGGAGGTTGATATATCTGTCCCATACTCGCCCAGAAATTTCCTATGCAGTGAGTGTTGTGAGCCAGTACATGCATGATCCCAAGACCCGACACATGGATGCTGCTCACAGAATTTTACGGTATCTCAAGTCTTCACCAGGAAGGGGTATCCTGTTTGCCCCAAACATCGGCCTAAAAGTTGAAGTCTACACTGATGCTGATTGGGCAGGGTCTGTAGATGATAGACGTTCAACTTTGGGATATTGTTCTCTCGTTGGAGGCAATCTTGTTACTTGGAGGAGCAAGAAGCAACAAGTTGTGGCACGCTCTAGTGCTGAGGCCGAGTTCAGAGCTATGGCTCAAGGGGTCTGTGAAGGCTTATGGCCTCGTGCCTTAATGCGTGATCTTGGTCTCGAAGAAGAAGGACCCATCCTTCTGTATTGTGACAACAAGTCGGCCATCAGTATCGCACACAATCCCGTTCAACATGACCGAACGAAACACATCGAGGTGGATCGACACTTCATCAAGGAGAATATTGAGCGAGAGATTGTGTGTACTCCCTTTGTGCCCTCCAACAGGCAGCTAGCGGATATTCTCACTAAAGGATTAAGTGGGAACACATTTGGCAAGATTGTGGACAAGTTGGGCATGATCAACATCACTTGCCCAACTTGAGGAGGAGTGTTAGATTATATATTTGTTATATGCTTTTATTTCGTGAAGTTGTAACACCACTATATATAGAGGCCTCCTATTATTGTAATGCAAAGAATCTAATTTCACGGTTTAACAATCTCAAGGGATGACGGTTTGACCTAAGCGGTTTATTTAACTGCTCCTTGCTCGCGCTTAGTTAAAACCCACAACTCCCTGTCGTGGCCGTCATCTCCTTCTTTTTATTTCCCGCTGCCGAAGCCCTATTTCCTGTAGGCGATCGCGCGTTTCCTGCTTCCCGCCGAGATCGGCGTCTCCCGCATTTCCTCCTCCTTCATCGTCTACGAGTGTGAGCCTCACTCTAGTTCCTACCGAGTTGGGCGACTCTTCCTCCCGCTGTTCTGTCGTGAACAGCGACCGACGGTCCTGTTTCTGTACGCGTGAGGAGACCTCCAGTCGTTGCCGGAAGGGGATTCTCTCTTGGATTCTCCACCTACCAGTGGCCTCTTCCCGTTCTCTACGCAGGTTTTGCAACCCCCCCCCCCCCTTTCTCTAAATCGTTAGCCAACATTTTTTTTGAAAACCTTCTTATGGTTTTATGAGATTTTTATTAGGATTTTGTGCGAAAACTCCATGTGTAGGCGAGGACGAGTTCCGTGTCAGGTATAACAACCTCCACTATTGGAGAAGTGGTAAGTGTTTTCTATCACTATACACTTATATACCTTAAATTTTAAATAGAGATATGAGTATGTGGAGTGCCTTGTTTTAGGATGCTCGAGGAGATAAGCATCCTTGCCAATTGGAGGTCAATTAGGGTTTCAATTACCTTTCTAAAGAAACCATACCGCCATGTCGGGTGTACGAGCGTCGCAATCCCGCTGTAAGAAATTTGTATTCTTCTTGGCTAGACATATCAGATAGCCTGTCTAATTATGTTTAGTATAATTCTCAGTAAAATTGATACGATTTTATAGAAAATTTCTACTATCAATAGAGATGACTAATGAAATTATTGTGTGGTTTGTATATGCAGTATGTGCTTAATTTAATAAGTCTCAAACAGTTAGACCATACGAACAGTATAATCACTCAGTCAGATTGACAAACAGGAAGCAAAAAGGTTAGAAATGTGGTTCTAGTCATCTCAAACCAAATTGGTGAATCGCCTTAACCATACACACATGATCACAAGCAGAGTAGCATTCGACAGAGTAGCATTCGACAGAAAATGTTGTGTAGGCACGGTGGAGTTTTTCTCCCGTGTTTGATAGAAGCGCACTATCATTCTCGTGGGTGGTAGTATAACCTATGAGATAAATTATTTGGGGGATGTACCCGCTTAGAAATTAGTAGATTCGAGTCTGTGTTCGTGAGACGCTAGAATACTTGGGTTCGTTAGTAAGACTCGGATCGTTAGAATAGTATTGCGCGTTAGAAGCTATTTGGCCTGTAACTCTGCCTAAGAACAACTAAGTGAAATTAGAACTCAAATTTAGACCGAACTTTAGAAACTCCTAGATAACCAAAGTATTCGAAATTTGAGAAAACGTCATAGTTATTGAGAAATTAGAACAACCATTTATTTTGTTAATTTTATTTTATAAAACAATGCACGGAACACTAGCATACAGTTTTTCTTATAGCTTAAAAGTATTTTCAAGTATGCATACTTTCTTCTATAACAATTTTAATGTCACTAGGAGAAATAGTTTTTCTTACTCTCTCTTTGGGCTGACCCATGTTTGGGCATGTTTTTACAGGGGACCCCGGTGGGAAACTGCGCCTAGGATGAGCATGTCTATGGAGTCACTCCTATAATTTATTTCCTTTCAGTCGTCATTTTACTTCTAGTACCATACTGTTTAGTTTTGAATACAAGTAATATTAATGTTTAAGATTTTCTTGTATCAGATTTGTTGTAAAACTTTCAGATATGCAGTTATTTATTTTTTATTCTATTTTAGTGGCTCTTTGAAATCACCAGAATGAGGTATACTTTTAACCTTAGATTCTTATACAACTTCCGCTGAAGCTTACATTTTTAATTCTTTTCATTTATGTCTGTTATGTACTAGTTTTAATATTGTTTCTTAGTTGACTTCTTGTCACTGGACCCGGCCGGACGGCTGATGGGTTGTTAAACTAGGTTGGGGTGTTACAGTGAATCTCCTCTCGCACTTTAGGAAGCTTGGGGAGGTAGAAGAAGACTTAGGGGCTAAACCCCAATGCCCTGGGACGAAACAAACCCAAAAACGGCGCGCCCGGGTGTGTGATTCGGCGAAAATCGCGAACAGGTTTTATATAGAAAAAACAGACACACGCGTGTGCGTGAAATAAATAACATTAGAAAACTAGGAACTCAGGCCCCGCATGTGCAATTGCATGTGCGCGCACGCACATGCGAAAATATCGCATATGAGAATTCGAATCGTCCTAAACTCAGCAAAATCAACAGAATGATTGTGCACGCACAAATGCAAGTGCGCGCACGAGCGTGCAAAAATATCTCACGCGCAAATTTAGATCCAAAAAATGGGTCGTGTCAAGGGGAAAAGAGGCGCACGTGCATATGAAAATTACACACGGGCGTGCGTTAGTAATGTTGAACATGACATCCCCTGAACAAGCACAAAAATCCACAACGGAAGCAAAAATACATCTGCACAACCCAGATATGAAAATGAACACATTTCAAACACATCTAACACAAAATGGGATGATATCACAATGAATTGCAGAGTAAAAACTATATATGAAATGCATGCATCAACTGACTTTGATGAAATTTACTTAGGATTGATGAGGGATTCGCCTGAGCCCACTAAGGGGTTCGATATCATCAAGAGATATTTATATCATGGGTCTCGTCTTTGCACTTCCCAAATCTCCATCTGAGACTCGCTTATTTGGAAATTGAACGTGGATTGTGTTGTAGGCCACTTCGGCAGAGACGAGACGATTGTGTTGGTTGACTGTTTTAATTGGCGAAGAATGATGTGGCAAGAGTTGTGCGTCGCTGCGGCACCTATCTGACTGCGAAGGATTTAAAATAGGACTTTATACCCCCTTCTAATCCTACACCAATCTTGGGTTGATATCAGCATAGATTTTGTACTAGACCTTCCTCGCACTTTGAGGAAGCATGATTTCATTTTCGTAGCGGTGGACCAGTTCTCAAAGATGACCCATTTTATTGCATATCGCAACACCGCAGATGCGACCGACGTAGCGGCCCTCTTCATGAGAGACATCTTTCGATTACATGATTTACCCAACTCCATAGTGTCAAATCTTGACATACAATTCATGAGTTATTTTGGAAAATACTACGGCATAACAGAGGTACCACCCTGAAATTTTCCACAGCTTTTCACTAACAGACTAACCGCAAACTGAGGGCGTAAACAGAAGTTTAGGAAATTTGCTACGATGTCTAGATGGTGGGCACCAGCCGGTTGGGATTATGTGTTGTTCATAGCTAAGTATGCGTACAATAGCTATGTCAATAGATCTACTAAATGAGTTCATTCCATATAGTGTTAGAATATGAGCCTAGGAAGTCTACTAACATCGCCTTGGTACCCTTAGCATCACGCCCCATTGAGCCTGTTGAGTTCTTCATCCATCATATACATGAACTGCATGAACTGATCCGAAAGAAAATTGCTAGCAATAATGAATTATAAGAGAAATAAAAGGACAAGCATTTGTATGAACAACCTTTTCAGGTGGGTGAGCAAATCATAGTCAGAATTCGCATGCAGAGACTCCCAAAAAGGGTAGCTAAAAAGCTACAACCTATGTGAATGGGTCCTTAAAGGATTATAAAGAAAATTGGAACAAAACGCCTATGAAATCGACCTTCTGGCAGATATGGGCATTCATCTTATATTCAATACGAAAGATTTTACACTCTACTTTGAGCCTCTCGAGCATAAGGACCCCCGCCTTAAGACACCTCCAACACCTTCCCACTTACAGCCTAACCAATACCCTGACCACCTTGGACGAGCACCTCGTGGGATGGTGATGCACCCTTAGGGAGGGGTGAATAAGGGCTTTAAAAATTCTTTTGTTAATCATTTTACATAATGAAAATACTTAGAATGAATAATCATTATAATAAAAAAAATTATCAATTTAACTTGGATTAATTTCATAATGAAAATATTAAACTACCTTTTCATAGGATTTACTTCAAACACCCATGTTCAATCTTGATGATGCTAAGATTGTAAATGACAAAATATAAAGAGAATTTAACAATTTCAATTAAATCATATAAGTTTTATTTTCAAAACATTTAAGACAATTATATTATAAGAAATAAATTTGAATGAAGAATAAAACTATTTCAATAATATATAAGTCATCAAAAATGATTATCACAAAGTTAAAGATCTTCTAACGCTTAGATCAAGGCGATGATCTAAAACTCTTTTTGATTTTTATACCGACTCGCTCTCCGAACCGGTTGGCCTTAACCTATCTCTCTCTAGATAGGCCTTAAGCCGCCCCCTAGACCTAATCTCAGTCTATTCGCCACTCACAAAAGGAGAATTACTCCATAAGTTGTGCACATACCTAGTCTTCACCATACAAGCGAATTTCTCTCCCTGAGCATCACACAGACCTAATCGCCAACACACGGGAGAATTCTTCTACACTCAGCAATATAATAATCAAACAAAATTAAGATACAAAGATATAGAAAATAAATTCTGGAACAAAGGCTCCTTATAAAACTTCTGAAGGCGAAGACGAAGGAACGCTCAAAATAGACGTTGTAGATATGTTTGACCTTCGTGTTGAATGATCTTTTAATCTTCTCTGTATTCGAAGCCTCTTTCGTTTGGCGTAGGGGTGTCTTGGTTCTCTGATGAGTCCGATTTATATAGGGTTTTCGAACTCATTTGGGATCGATTTCACACACTTGCACTTTACTTTGAGATCATTTTTGCTTATATTTCAATTGCTCGCACTTTTACACAAAGTGCACCTTCTTTTAGCCCGTTGTAGTGTGCAATTGCACACTCTGTTGTTGGGGGTAAGCACACGGTGCTCCCTGTATCTTTTTGTTGCTATTTCTTGATGTTTCTGTGTGCTGGTGGTTTGTGCCCCAATTTGTTTGTTTGCATTGCAAGTGTGCAGATCCCCATTTTTTGGCCGAATTCTATCTTGTATGAATTGCACGATCGTGCGTCTCCTTGACACACGATTTTTGCGACCGTGCGCGTTTTGCAATGCCCCTGAATGGTGATCTGGCCCGGCTCGAGCGTTTTGTTCGCTCGCGGTCGGTTTCGCCCATGCGTGAGCAAAATCGCACGAGCTCATCTTTTTTGGCTAAAAAATTATGATTTAATTACACGTGCATTTCCCTCACGCACGGTTAGATTCAACCGTGCGAGAAAGAAAACGCATGATCTTCTCTGTTTGGCCTGGATTTCAGCAATCTGTCGCTACCCGTGCGTTTTGTTCTCGCACGGTCGATTTTGGTCGTGCCTGAGCAAAATCGCATGGCTCTTTCTTCGCCAGGCTGGGTGTTTCCTGCTCGATTAATATCGCACGATTCACACACGGACCGTGTGTGACCATTTTCTAACGCATTTTTTACTTAAGCCGCGGGTTTTGCCCTATTCTGGATCATGATTTTTTTCACCCAGTTCCGCTGAAAACCCAAGGGGGAGCTCCGGCTTCTTCTTCCTCCACCTTCCATGAGGTCTTTGCCCTAGGCCGCTTCACATCATCCAAGTGCTTCAAGGATAAAATTATACACTCATCTTCATCGCCGAGCAAGGAGATCTTCGGATCGGATGTGGTCAGATTGTAGTTTACCGGAGAAGATGGATCCATTGTTGGAAGTGAAAACCCTCCTCTACCCCGGACGATAGTTGGGACCGAGCTAGGACACGGATTGACGACCCGGTGATTTTTACCGAGAATCTACAATAAGCTTCCGGATTCGGTTGTATCTCTTACATTTTTCTCCCACTTGTGTGATATTGTATGTTGTAATCTTCACTTATTGATGATGTATGTCATTCTAGACTTATGATTTGTAGTTCTATTTTCATGTTTATGGAAATATGTTTATGTTTAGATTGTGTTTGAAGTGCGCTGATTCCGCCACCACCCTCCACTCCATTCTGCTAGCATATTCTTCCATTCCGCAAAGCCTACTCCAGTACTCCTACATTCTGCAAGCCTACTCTTCCATTCTGCATGTCTACTCTTTCACTCTGCTTGCTTACTCGTCCATTTCGTGTGCCTACTCTTCCATCCGCCAAGTGCAGTGGCGTTGACTGCCCGTGTAATCCCCCACCTTGCGAAGCGGAGCCGGCGACCCGCATTGTTAATTTAGTTTTCTTTTATTTTCGCAAAGCAAACTAACTTCCGCAACCCTCCGATCATTTGGACTTCAATCTCAAGTCCTACCACGAAAGCAAACTTCACCTTACTGTGTTCCACGTGAGATCGATATTTGGGGATAACATCTCATTTTATATTACTTGAGCGACCAGTGCACTTGTCGTTCAACGCATCAAGTTTTCGGCGTCATTGTCGGGGAGCATAATCGTGTGAGTTTCTTGAGAGAAAGTCGAGAGGTAGAAGTTCTTCCAGTGTGCATAGCCCCCTTGTTAATTTTGCTTGCTTTTCATTTGTAACGTTTTAGTGATATTTCTTCTTATCCTGTTTTTAAATTTTAAAGCAAGTTTACCAAGGTTAAATATAATTGATTGCGTAGTTTAGCTTTGCAAAGAATTTCAATTTTTGTTATTTCCAATTCTTTTTGCAATGTACACGGTTGCTGAACTTAGTATGTTCGACACCTGACGTCATTGCATTGACACTATAAGTCGTTCGAATGTCGAGCAACTTTAGTATCTAGCGAGATATAATGCCAGAAAATGTTTGAAGTGTCAAAATATGGATCACGTTTTGAAGAACTGCCCTAGTTTTACAAACAGCAAAGGGAGGATGACGATGATCTGGACATCCGGATTGTGTTGACTCCAAATTCGAACCGCAATCCTTCACCCTCAGATGGCATGTATGTGGCACCACCTTTTCTATGGGGGACTGTTGCGGACATACCTATCAGAGTTCTGGCTGATCCATATGATGGCATTGCCCCTATCGCTCATTTTTTACCCGTGGAGGCAGTTGAGCACTCACCCCTTGAGTTTAAATTTTGCATCGGCTTTTCACTCCCTGTGTATGGCTTTACTACTAGTGATGATGGTTACTCATTTGATGGCCAACAGGGAGAGGATGTGAACTTTCTGGATGCACCAAAGTGGGAAAAGGAGAGTGTTCTCTCTAGTGGGCAGGTTTTTGTGGATCCTATTGCGGAGGAACTTGATCTTTTATATTCTGAATGTGAAATTAATCGTGTTCCTCCAGCTTCTTTGCAAAACTTGTCTACACATATTTGATGATCATGCCGAAGATTGTATGCAGGGTGATGTGCTGGACCTCCAAGCTGCACCAAAGTGGTATGACGAGGACGAACTTTTTGATGGGGAGTTGTGCACCTCTTCATTGGTGAAGGAGAACTGTCGCACCATTGATGCCTTTGAGTTTTCAGATGCCCCTCACTATGATTCATACAACACCAACAGTGATCAAGCTTAGGAACCTGTTGGGAGTGAAACCGGGGTCACTCCTTTGTTTGAATCTTTTAGTTCTTCGTCCATTTTATTTCTTGATCATACTTCTTATAATGATGATATTGATAAGTTCATTCTTCTTGATTCCCCTCATGTTAATGCTTCTGATATTTTGCATATCCCCCTACAGGTGCATAAGTTTGAGGACCCATTTTTTGGTGATGCTATGTGGCAATCTTTGTAGAGAAAGCAAATGGCAATGATGAAATCCATCGCCTATTCCACCTCATCATCATTGCCCACGTTCTTCTTGAAAGATTGGGTGTAGGGTGGTAAACGGTACTTCATTGATGACCGCCAATTGGAAGAGATGAAGAGGATGAAGAAAGATGAAACTTGGAGATGGAAGGCTCTGATCTTCTGTACTGTTGTTGCTGGGTCTTCGGATCCATATCGTTCACTGCTAGCTACTATGTCAAATCAACGTATAGTTAATTTCTTTGATGGTTTTGTAATAATAATAAGTAGACTTTCTTGCTTTGCTTATATGCTAGACAATTTTATAAACATCTTAATACAGGTATTTGGTTCAGCTTAAGGACGGTAAATAAAAGCGCTAATAGGAGATAACTCAGGTCTCTTTGTTTTATTGTTCTAACCTGCTAATAGTTTAGTATTATATCTACATATCTGTTTTTGCTTGGAGTCTATTTTCCTGCAGGTGCGTGGTGATTTTCTTGATTGGCGGATGCTGCTATTCTTCATTTAAACGCAATCTTCTAACATGCTCATTTGTTGAGCAATGGGTAATCTCTTCCCTAGCCTCTATTTTAATTGCTATTGCTTTATCATTTATAGGACAGCTTAGATTAAGTCTGGGGGAGAGTTGTTTTTATTACTCGCTCACGTGCACATTTTATTTGCATGCTAGAAGCTCTTTTGTTTCAAGTTATATAGCTTTGTTTCATGTTATTCACCACATGCCACAGCACCCACTTGAGCGCACGTTTATTTGTGGATGCGTCGCGAGTATAATTCATTTTTTTGTATGATTGGGAAAATCAATCCTTCTGGCATAGGATTGTGAGATGAAGTAAAATGTTGACTCATGCAGTGCTCTTAGTCGAGTGCTCGCGTCTCCTATAGAAATCCGTGCCGAATTAATTTTTCTTTATGCTTAGTTTTATATTTTTTATTTCCATAAATATTGTTTATTCAACTCATAATTGGTGAATCCAGTGTGAATCTGACGGTAGCGTAGGGATGTGGTAGATAGGTGTTAAACTTGTATTGCTCGAGTCGGGAGGAAGGATAATTTTTCTCGTTGGCAAAGAACTTGCCACAAGCGACTCTCGAAGCATGGGTATAGGTTAGTTCAGTTGCGCAAGCGTGACGTAGTCCATCTTTTTGGCCCGATTGAGCTTTTGTATCGCTCATAACGCTCTATCCTCGCTAGCCCCTTTGTGTTCACCCCGTCCTATTGATTCAGCTCCACCGTCATATCACCAAAGCCAAATTGTTGATCCTAGTCGCACACCAAATTTTGAGCTTATGAAGTTTTGCATTTACATTTTTTGTGGTGTTGATGTGGTGATTGTTCTTATAGTGAATGCGTGGAAATGCCTAATTGAAAAAATTTACTGGAAATTGGTTGTGAAAAAAAATTAAGAAAAGAATGAAAAAAAGATGTGAAAAATATTGTGAAAAGTGAAAATTGAAAATTAAAAAAAAACAATGTTTGTATTTGGGAGTAGGCGGTGCACACACCCATGGTTTCAAGATCAAGTCTGGGGGTGTGGTGCACCCGCATTGTATTTGTGCGTGGATAGTTTCATTCTTGTTAGCTCGTTTGGGTTAAGTGTGTCAAGCCCTCGTGGTTATCCTTGTTTACCCCACCTTAACCCAAGCCTCACTAAACTAGTGGCGTGAAGAGAGTGCAAACGGGTGAGCTTATGATCACCGACATTGATGGATTTCTTTGGAGGTTGTCCTGAGCCCGGGTCTTTGGCAATGCTCACCTTAGCGATTAACCTGCTTTCTCCTTACGCGTGACTGAATGATTAACCGTGATTCTAATTATGAGGAGGAATAATATGTAGATACGCACCTAGAAAATTGTAAACTATTTTGTACAATTAAAAATTCTTTCCACTGTATTTCCATGCGCGTGAGCATGAGAATTCGCATGGTACTCCGTTTTACAATTTCTATGTCTGCTATTTCTTTTTCTCGTCCGTATAAGGAATGGTTTGTTCGAAACGAGCAAACGGTTAAGTCTGGGGGTGTGATGAGTCCGATTTATATAGAGTTTTTTGGACTGATTTGGGCTCGATTTCACGCACTTCAGGCACTTGCACTTCACTTTGAGATCATTATTTCTTATATTACAAACGTTCACACTTTTACACGAAGTGCACCTTTTTAGTTCATTGTGGTGTGCAATTGCGCACTCTGTTGTTGGGGGTAAGCACATGGTGCTACTCGTATCTTTTTGTTGTTATTGCCTTATGTTTCTGTGTGTTGGTAGCTTGTGCCCCAGTTTGTTGGTTTGCATTGCAGGTGGGCAAATCCCCATTTTTTGGTTAAATTTTATCTTGTATGAATCGCACGGTACAAGAAGTGCACCTTTTTAGTTCATTGTGGTGTGCAATTGCGCACTCTGTTGTTGGGGGTAAGCACATGGTGCTACTCGTATCTTTTTGTTGTTATTGCCTTATGTTTATGTGTGTTGGTAGCTTGTGCCCCAGTTTGTTGGTTTGCATTGCAGGTGGGCAAATCCCCATTTTTTGGTTGAATTTTATCTTGTATGAATCGCACGGTTGTGCGTTTCCTTGATGCACGATTTCTGCGATCGTGCGCGTTCTGCAGTGCCCATGAATGGTGATCTGCCCCGGCTCGTGCGTTTTGTTCATGCACGGTCGGTTTCGCTCGTGCGTGAGCAAAATCGCACGAGCTCGTATTTTTTGTCTAAAAAATTATGATTTAATTACCCGTGTGTTTCCCTCACGCACGGTTGGATTCAACCATGCGAGAAGGAAAACCCACAATCTTCTATGTTTAGCCTGGATTTCAGCAATCTTTCGCTACCCGTGCGTTTTGTTCTCACACTGTCAGTTTTGGTCGTGCGTGAGCAAAATCGCACGGGCTCTTTCTTCGTCTATATGGGTGTTTCCTGCTTAATTAATATCGCATGATTCACGCACAGTCGTGCATTCGACCGTGCGTGACCATTTTCTGACGCGTTTTATATTTAAGCCGTAGATTTTGCCCTATTCTGAATCTTGATTTTTTTCACCCAGTTCCGACGAAAACCCTAAGGGAGAGCTCCAGCTTCTTCTTCCTCCACCTTCCATAAGGGCTTTGCCCTAGGCCGCTACACATCAACCAAGTGCTTCAAGAAGAGGACTATAGACTCATCTTCATCGCTGAGCAAGGAGATATTCGCATTAGACGTGGACGGATTGTAGTTTACCGAAGAAGACGGGTCCATTGGGAGAAAAAAACAGCCCTCCTCTACCCCGGACGATAGTTGGGACCGAGGTAGGACTCGGATTGACGAACTGGCGGTCTTTCTAAAAAGAGAGTGCAAATGTTAAAGTGCAATAATTTTTTTTATGTACTATAATATTTTAAGTAGCAATTTGTTTTTTAAGAAATTTTTTTTATTTTTAAAACAACTTAACTAAAAAAAATCATGATCGTCTGATTCACAATAGAAGTGAATCGAACCTACCTCCAGTGTTTTAAATGTCGGCCGACATGTCCGACATGTCGGCCGACATGTCGGATTTCAAGAGAAAACGCTCTATTTTTTCAATACAACGAAAATATTTCGTTTTTAATAAAATCGGCCGAAATTTCGGTCAAAACCCGAAATTTCGGCCGATACCGAGTTTTGGAATGTCGGCCGAAACGCTCTGTTTTTAATTTCCTATAAATGCTTTCGCGATTCACTTTGCCCTAAATTTCTCGATCCGGCGTTGAGCGAGGGGTTGAGCAGCGAACGAAGTGAGCGCTGAGAAATCGTCGATCCGGCGTTGAGAAATCATCCCTCCTCCGGCGGCGGTGAGCAGCAAACGAAGCCCTGCTCCTTCCTCCTCCTCTGTCGGCGGTGAGCAGTGAAGGAAGCCACTTCTGGCTCCTCCCCCCTCCTCCTCCTCCGTCGGCGGTGAGCAGTGAACGAAGATCGCTCCTCCCTCCTATGTCGACGGCCACTTGCTGCTCCTCCCTCCTCCATCGGCGTTGAACGAAGTCACTTCCTGCTCGGCTGATCCTCCTCCCTCCTCCATCGGCGGTGAACGAAGTCACTTCCTGCTCGGCTGCTCCTCTTCCCTCCTCTGTCGAAGCCACTTCCTGCTCCTCCCTCCTCCTCCATCAGCGGTAACTCTTAAATGTCTTCTTCTTCCCTCCCCCTTTTTCCTGCCATTTTTTCATTTGCACGGTGCTTGCTGTCATCATGTGTGTTACTGTTACACACTTACACTTACACAGTTACACTTACATGTGCTTGCTGCCATCATGTGTGTTACTGTTACACACTTACACTTACATGTTCTTGATTTTGGAATCAAACGAGTCATTGTCCGCATTTTCTCATTGTTTTCTTCCAAGTACAAGTAGATTTTATACCTATATAAAGAAAAAATCTCAATTACTGGCAGAGTTTAATCATCGGAGTCATATATTGAGACAACAAAAGTATGTGATTGAGCTTTCATCAAATTTTTTC
The DNA here is from genome assembly GCA_039513925.1 of Platanthera zijinensis. Lineage (NCBI taxonomy): Eukaryota > Viridiplantae > Streptophyta > Magnoliopsida > Asparagales > Orchidaceae > Platanthera > Platanthera zijinensis. The sequence goes on from CM077091.1 coordinate 10,466,188, forward strand.
TGTTAGATTAAGTCTGCAACTTGTAACTTAAAGGAGTTTCATAAGTTCCATGATGATTTTGCCTTGATAGTTATCATGAGGGCATGGTTTAAAAAAGCTTAATGACAATTACTGAGATTGTTAAACTTGTATGATAGATTATATTTTAGATATAATACCAATATTTGTCATTGATCTTTTCGTAGAAATGTATATCAAAATTGTAAACTTTACATTTCAAGTGAATGTGTTGACTGTGTCTAGATTCTTATTTGGCTTATTATCCTATCTAGGAAGAGACAAATGGATAAACTCCTGTCAATTGTTAGGTTTTCATGCTTTTTCCTGTGATTTGCTTATTTCGGGAGGGACAAATTTTTACCCCCAAATTTAGCAAAGCTTGTTCATTCTTCGGTAATCTATTGAAGCTTAATAGGGCCACATTTCTTAGTGGATAATATAGGGAATAAATTTGTTTTATCTCTTTGGGTTCACTTCTTTGTCGTGGAATCAAAATTATTTTGATACTTGGAGGTTTGAAAAAATTGCTGCAAGTCTTGAACAACCTATTTTCTCTAACAAGTGAACTTCGAGACAAGAGGTACCCCCATATAGCATTCTCCCTCCCTTATTTATTATTCTATCTGAATTATGTTAATTCTAATTTTGTTTTATTTTCTTGAAATTTTTGTCCATGATAGCTTGCAAACTGTTAAATGAAACTCAAAGTGTGTTACACTTACACTTACACTTACATATTACACATACTTGTAACTATTTACTTGCTGCTCTCCACCGCTTGTGGAATCAAATTGTTACACTTACATAGTTACATTAATGATTGTTACTAGTTTCTACATATCAAGTTGCATGTCTCTCTAATTACAGATCAACCAAGCCCTGCTATTAAAAGTAGAACTCGTGATGTCGTCTGAAGCTTCTACAAAGGAATCAAGTACTAAGCTAGGTAGAGATCCTTTTTGGTCTCACGGTGAGAAGGTTGATGCGAAGGACACAAATAGGGTTCGATGTCGGTATTGCAGTCAAGTACTAAGTGGAGGGGTGAGTCGGTTGAAGGCGCATCTAGCTGGGATACGAGGCAATGTTAAACCATGCCCAAAAGTACCAGCAGAGGTGAAAATTCAAGCTGATGTTGCTTTAAAGTCACAACTAGTACTGAAAGAAGCCAAAATCGCTAGATTGGAGGCAGACCGTGATGAAGTAGTAGTTGGAGGTGCAATGGATTCAGAAGACAACTCTCAATCACATAGGAGTATCTTTTCTAAAATGAAGACAAAAGGACCGTTGGATATACATTTCCAAATACCTGCGGATAGTGTTGGACAAACAAGTAAAAGTGGGAAGTTGGCATTAGGAGGCGATAGGTGGAAGAAGAAAATAAGGGAGGAAACAAACACATATATCGCAAGATGGATATACGAGGCCGGTGTATCCTTTAATTCTGTGACGCTTCCTTCCTTTGATCACATGATACAAGCTATTGGGCAGTGTGGGCAAGGGTTGAAAGGCCCTACACCATATGAGTTGAGTACAAAACATCTCAAGAAAGAGGTTGATCGAACAAAAGAATCACTAAACACATTCACCGCTACTTGTAGGTTGAGTGGTTGTAGTATTATGACTGATGCATGGACTGACAGAAAGGGAAGGAGTATTATGAATATTATGGTTCACTGTGAAGCAGGAGTAGCATTTTGGATGTCAAGGAATGTCTCATCTGACGTTCATGATGGAAAATTCATTTTTGATTTTGTTGACGAGGCTATCGGATCTGAGTCTGGACCGGGAGAAGACAATGTGGTGCAAGTTGTCACGGACAATGCATCTAATAATATGTTAGCGGCAAAGATGCTATCTATGAAAAGACCTGCCATATTTTGGACGTCTTGTGCAGCCCACACAATTAATTTATTACTTGGAAATATTGCAAAAATAAAGCAAATCAAAAATGCCATCACCCTTGGTCGTATTTTGACAGTCTTTATATATGGACATACCATTTCTCTTGATTTGCTAAGGCAATTTACAAAAGATTTAAATTCTCATGAACTTATTCGGCCAGGAGTGACTAGATTTGCTACTGCATTTCTATCTTTGCAAAGCATTTTAGATAAGAAGAAAGAGCTAAGGAACATGTTCTCATCACAAAAATGGGAAAACTCAAAGTTAGCTAGCACACCACCTGGAAAGAGGGTAAAATACAAAACTTTGTTTTATAATTAAATTATGATTAACTTGTGTTACTTCTTAGTTATTAAACTATTATGATCAATTTTGCTTTATTTAAAATTACAGGTCGTTGCAATTGTATATAATGTGAAATTTTGGAAAGATGCGGAGATTGCTGTTAGTATATTTGCTCCTTTAGTGAAGGTGTTGAGAAGAGCTGATGGAGATACGCCTTCTATGGGGTGGATATACGGAGATATGCTAAAGGCTAAAGAAGAAATTGAGATTGCTCTAAATCGTAATGAATCTCGGTATCTTCCCATATGGAAGCTAATTGAAAGAAGGATTGATAGTAAGTTGAGCACTCCCCTTCATATTGTTGGTCATTACCTTAATCCATACTTTTATTTTGCAAATTGGGAAAAAATGGAGAAAGACGGTAAATACATGGATGCGGTAATTGATTGTATGTCTAAGATGTATGGGAGGGATGTGGCTCTTCAAGATCGTATTGCTGACCAAATATGTCTCTATCGAAATAAGAGAGGATCTTTTGGAAGAGAAATTGCAAAGAGACAAAGTCTCAATAGTTCTCTTGATCTTGGTATAAATAATTTTAAATTTCTTAAATTATTCACTTGTTTTACTGAGTAGTTCCATTTATAATTTCATATTGCTAATTTTTTTATTACTATTTTTTGTTTAAATATAATTAGTGAATTGGTGGAAGTTTAATGGGAATCAAGGTTGTCAGGATCGAGATCCTAAATGAGTTTTTTTGAGATAGGATCGGATCGGATAGTAAGTTCGGATCAAGAATCGCTTTACAAAATTAGGATCGATTTACAATATCTGGATCGTAGGATCGTAAGATCCTATGATTCGGATCGCGATCCTGACAACCTTGATGGGAATGACGCACCTGATTTGAGAGACATGGCAGTACGCATTCTCGGATTGACTACTAGCTCTTCAGGTTGTGAAAGAAATTGGAGTACATTTGAGTTGGTAAGTTAATATTTATTTATAAGTTGTAATTAAATTTGTATATATTGATTATCTCAAATTTTATATTAATTGGATTGATTGACTTTATAAATTACAGATTCATACAAAAAAGAGAAATAGACTGGATCATAAAAAATTGAATGATCTTGTCTTCGTAAAATTCAATGCTACTCTAAAAACAAGGTCAATGGAAGCTAAACGAGATCCAATAGCTGCAAAAAACTTTGAAGATGGAAAAGTGACAGAGTGGTTGGTGGGCTCCAGTTCTTCAAAGAAATCAATTGATGATGAAGATGATGAGGTCTTTCCTGGAGAGGGGTTGACTTGGCAGCAAGTGGCGGAGTGTATGGATGTTGATACAGAACCAAGAAAAAGCTCTCGTGAGTCTCGTCAATCTTCAATGACTCTGAATACTAAATCATCAAAGAAGAAAGGCAAAAGAAAAGTAGATTGTGTTGATGAAGAAGAGGAAGTAGAGTTTTCTGCTTCATCAGAGGAGGACCTTATTCAAGAGGAGATTTCAGAAGGTGATTACCAGACAGATAACGATGAAATAAATCAAACAATGCATTCGGAAGGGATCGAGGATGACTGAGGTTAGTCAAATAGAAGTTGACTTGCAACTTGTGTACAATGTTGTTTAACATGTTTAATTTGTCTTTAATTCGTGTAATTGATATTTGTAACAGGTTCAGCTTTTGGAGGAGTCGATGAGAGTATTTTACTAAAAAAAGACAGCAATATTTTGCATTTCTATCATTAACCACTTTTTGTGCATGTCGAAAAGGGCCAACTAATTTATCCATTTAAATCTTCAATTAGCACCGACACTAGTGGCAAGTTGTAGTGGAATTGAAGTGCAAGTTATTTTGTGTAATTTCGAATTTATTGTTTGTTCTTTTTTACATTTAAACTTTCCACTGACTGAAAGGGATTGGTACTGATTTTATTTTGTCTCTTTGTGTTTCATTTCTTCCCCATTTTCAACATCAAGCGCAAATGCGCAATATATGCTTTTATTGATCACTCAGTTCAGGTTGATGTTGCAAGGTCAGAAAAATATGTTGCTCCTGGAAGGCTTGTGGATCATCTTCAGCATACTCGAGGGTTCATTTATAAAAATATGGTACAATATTCTTCATTTTTCCAAGATATTCAGAGTATTCTTTTATTTATTGTACTTGAATATTTATTGTTTTGCTCAATCTGCTTGAAATATTTACTTGATAGTCGAACTAACCTGCAAATAAAAAAGGTGTTAAAGACATGTCATTTTTCATTGTTTGCCAATATAAATAATAAAAACAAACTTATAAAACAAATAATTATATATTATGTTAGATACATAAAAACATGATAGATGTATAGTTATATTATGCATACATACAGATACTAATAATTTTGAACCCCGACATTTTCAAATGTCTCCGACATGTCTCCGACATCCGACATCCGACATTTAAAAACCCAATCCGATATGTACCCGACATCCAATATTTAAAACATTGTCTACCTCTAATAAGTGATACCAAATTGATGTATTCCAAATTCTTGTTTTAATTTTTTTAAAAAAAATTCATGTTCGAATTTTAAAACAAGGCGGCGAAAGCAAACTTTTACGCGTGATTTCAAAGGATGACCATCCTAGAGTTCGTACACGCGCTTAAGAGGACTATCATTTGTTTGTAATTGGCTTTTGATTAATTCTTCCACAGCATCTCTAGTGAGCAAACGCCAACAGAGATGAAAATTAACGGCAAACCAGAAATAATTTTAATCAAGGCAAGCAAGCTTTGACTTTAAAGATTAAATATAATTAAGCATAATAATATACTAGCAAGGCGCAAGCGAGTCAGGGAAGAGAGTTATATCAGAAGCCCGCATGTTACGGTTGTGTATGCTGACGGGACACGCTAGCAAGACGCGAGCGAGTCAGGGGAGAGAGGTATACCAGAAGCCTGTGTGTTACAGTTGCGCATGCCGACGGGACACACACACGCCGACGAGACGTTGTGGCGAGCCCGCATGCGGAGGGAAACAATGATAGGTCCATTTGGAGGAGTAGAGGTCGAATACGCGTCACCGACGTGATCATTTTATTTGCATTGTTATGTTGTTTTTATTTATGTGTACGCATTATTTTATTCTTACTGTTTTTCGTCATCCGCACCCCGCGTCTATAAGGGGTTGTGTTATACTCTTTCTGATTATGTTTTGGATGTATGAATTTAGGGTTGCTCTCTAAATTTTCTTCATGTTCTCTCCTCCTTCCTCTCCCTCACCTCCGCTGGCCCTTCCCCTCGTCGGATTCCTCTCTGGAATCGTATCAATTTGGTACGACCTGCCTCATCGCCCGCCATCTCGCCGCTGCCAGCTGGTGCTCGAGATCATCCGTGTGATTTCCGCTATAGGCTGATTCGCCCGATCCCGCCCCGATCCGCCTGTTCCTGCGTCGTCTCGCCTGTTTTCGCATAGCTACAGTGTCGCTTCGCCGATCCCGCACCAAAAGGCCGCTCTTTGCCACTTCCGTGTCGTGTCACCCATTTTCGCCCCTCTACCGCAGCCAATCTACCCTAGCTCCATGGTCTTTCCAACGTTTACCGCACCTATCAATCCATCACTCCACTGGATCGAGCCCGATTTGGCATAGAAAGACCGCCAATTGCAGGTTCCGCCGATCTCAGCCAGATCCGCTCCTTCCGACCGTCGTCTGACATCTCTAGCGCCATGGCTCCACCACTCGCTCCTCCTGGAGACCCCGCTCCATGTACCGCCTCCAAAGCCCTTAGTCATCGTGTGGAGGCTCACAGACAACTTATTACCTCCATGCACGCATCCCTCCTAGCCCACCACTCCAAAATTGACTGTCTAAACGTTCGCAGGTGTCATTTCCGCTACGTTCGGCGCACCCGCGGACGGAGGCTCTCTCCTCGGCGTCAGACCGCCGCTATTTCTATCTGAAACCACTCCTCCACCCATTCCGAGAAGTTCCAACCTCTCCCTCGACATTCCCTCTTTTGTCAGCGTCGACCCAATGGGTTGGTTCGCCAAAGCAGAGTAATATTTCGGCCTCATCTACACACCGGAGCAGGACAAGCTGTCTATGATTGTGGTTGACCTAGACGGCTCGATCCTTCACAGGGCTCGGTGGCTCCGCCAATCCAACGTATGCCTCTCCTTGCCCGAAGTCAAGCAGGAGATGATCTGACGATATGACACCAGCTACTCTGACTCCTCTACTATCGAGCATCTTTGCGGCGTCCGTCAAACGTCCGTCCTGGACGACTATGTCGATGAGTTCATCGCTCTAGTCTCCCACGTTCCCAGGCTATCGCTCGATCAATTACATGGGTTTCTTCATGCAGGGTCTACTGCCACATATTCGCTCTTGTCTCTGAACGCACCACCCTCGCACAGTCTCTGATGTCATGGATTTGGCGTGTCTGGTGGAAGCCGACCTCTTTCCCCGGCCACTGCTCCTACGGCCGACTACCACCAGCCTCGACCGCCTTGGCGACCACCAGCCACAACCCCTTCACCGCGGCCTCCGCCAAGGGGAAACCGGTCGGGCCACCCACCGACCCCTCAACGCATCTCAAATAGTGATTACAATGAGCTTCGCAGCATGGGTCTCTGCTTTTGGTGCCACCAACCCTACTCCCCCAACCATGAGTGCTCCGTGAAGGAGTTCCACGCCACCATCGGCGACGTCGACCCTGAGGAATACCCTGGCCGACTTTGAGGTCGTGGAGCTCTCTGCGGGGGATACACCTCTCGACCTTACCGCAGCTACGTTCCACAGCCTGGAGTTATTTTGTGACTCAACGGACGGGATCTCCGGCCAGCAAACCAGGCTGCGAGATGGCCCAATCATCATCATGATGGACAGCGGCGCATGCCACAACCTCATCTCTGAGCTCCTGGTGCAGAAACTCCATCTTCCCTCAGTTCCTCTCCGGATGTTGCGGTTTGCCTGGGCGATGGGTACCACCGACCTACTCAAGGTCGTTGCATTTTCGTCTCTCTCTGTAGGGTCCTATTCCGTGACCGCGGACTTCTAAGCATTTGGCATGGACGGTATCGATATCATTTTGGGAGTGGCATGGCTACGCACGCTCGGCGATGTATGTGTCAACTGGGCAACTATGACTATGCAGTTCATACAGGGGCCCAGCCATGTCGCCTCGACGGCGACCCCACTCTCCAGATTTCCACCACACGAGATAGCGGACCACAAACATCGGCATCTCTGCAGGGCTATGGGCCCTAACAGGCATGTATGTTGTGTCTTTTCCTTTCTCGATGGACCACCCAGAGCTTTCCACTTTGGTTGTCGACGTCATCCATCCTTCGACAGATTGCCGCAAGGCCAGTCGCCCGACTGCGCCAATTTCCTCCAGCTTAAGACCACAGCAGTTGCGACGCAGAGTTCTATTCTGACCATGGGCGGAGGGATGAGCTTGAGCCTCTGTTACTGGGGATGTTGATGGGGGTCCTTACCTATTCTGGTGCAAGCCCATTTTCCAGACTGTGACTCGCAGGAGTCCCTATTGTTGGGTCTTACCGTCTGAAGCCCAAAGCTACATGGCTGCCCCAGAATCACTTCTGTCTCCACCCCTCTGACCACTGCCTTGGGGAAAAGGCATATTTTCCAGACGGCGGCATTGTTACGGTTGCGCATGCCGACGGGACACGCACACGTCGTGGCGAGCCTGCACGTGGAGGGAGACGATGACAGGTTCGTCTGAAGGAGGAGAGGTTGAAGAAGCGTCGACGATATGATCATTTTATTTGCATCATTATGTTATTTTTATTTATGTGTACGCATTATTTTATTCGCACTGCTTTTTGTTGTCCACACCCTGTGCCTATAAGGGGTTGTGTTGTACTCTTTCTGATTATGTTTTGGATGTATGAAATTTAGGGTTGCTCCCAAGATTTTCTTCTCATTCTCTTCCCATTCCTCTCCCTCACCTTCGCTTGCCCTTCCCCTTGCTGGATTCCTTTTCGGGATCGTATCACCGTATGTATGAAAGATCTTCGGAACCTGTGGGGGAAACAGGGTGTGGCTGGAGAAGAAAACTGTGGGGAGCTCTAGTACTGGGCTGCCTCAGGGCTCCTCGGGGTTGCGTAAACAAGCGGCAACAAAGAGCTGGAGGAGGCGGAAATGATTGAACGGTAAGCTGAAGAGGTCGAGGCGGCAAATCTCGGCCCATGGGGTTTTTAGGAAGGGTGGAGGCAGGCAGAGCAAGGGCCGTCGGGATCTAGTAGGCCCTCTGGAGGAGTTGGAGAGGTTCCGCATAGTGGTAACAGTCGGCTAGTAGGATGGGAAAAAACAGGGAAAACATCGAAGCTGTCGGAGGAAGATCCAGAAGAGGTCGACAAAGCCCTAGGGACTGTTGCCCGGTGGTGGCATTGGTCGGTGAGGCTAGGGGTGTGCATAAAAAACCGAACCGAACCGATCAAGCCAAACCAATTTTCGGACCGAACCGATCAGTTCGATTCGATTTCGGTTTAGGGGGGGCTGAAAACTGACACCATTTTGGTTCGGTTCGGATTTGTTGATTGGGTAAACCGAAGAAACCGAACCGAACCTAACTGTTAGAGAATAAAAACTATTAGCAAAGCTTATGAATTATAATTCTGTTTGGATTAAGACATTCAACTTATTCGTCCTAGGTGACAACAACTAACACTAAAAAAAGTTAATGGAGTTGATGATGAAATACATATAAATGAAAATTAAATATGTTATATTTACTGTTTACATTTTGAACGAATACCTAAACTTATTGTCTTAATTACACTGGTTAATCTAAATGCTATTATATATGTTCCCTGAATTTTTCTTTAAATGTTGATGAACTTATTTTTTTAGATAATATATTTTAAAGTTAATCGGGCTTCTACTCAACTAGTAGCCGACCATCTAAGAAAACACTAACAAAAACCAATATTTTTTTTAATACAATATTTTAAGTTTGCTGGAAAACCGAACCGATGTTAAAAAATCGAACCAAACCACACCGATCAGTTTTGGTTCGGTTTCGGTTTTGGGTGTGAAAAGCGAGATTATTCGGTTCAGTTTCAGTTTTACCTAAAACCGAACCGAACCGCTTGCAGGCCTGGGCGAGGCTACTAGGGCGGTGGTGAGCAGGAAGTAGGGATCTCTATCCAGGGTTAAGATGGTTGGCTGGGAGTTACGAAAAGAATAAGAGGAAGGTCGATGTTCTTCTCGCTTTCCCAAACTACTGTGAATAGAGAGAGGGCGTTTATAAATAGAGTTGGGGTTTGATTTTTCAGTTATAAGAGGAGTTTTCAATAGATTAAATGAAAGAAATTGAGGATTTAATGTGGGGGCTTAGGTAACTCCTACATGCCCTTAATGAGATTAACTTAGGTAACTCCCATATGCCCTTAATAAGGTTAAATTAGGTAACTCCAAAATAAATAATTCTAAAATTATAAGTAATTCCAAAAATAATAATTTCATAATTATGTTTTATTTTTTAATATAAAAAGTCATGATAATAATATAATAATAGCTTAATTTTCATGACATCTCACTTGCTTGCCTAAATCAGCACTACTCCTAATTTGACAGACTTTTTCATTCAGAGTCGTATCGATCGGTCACGCTAATAAGACGGACGAACATACGCGACACAAACGTGCGTGATAAAACAAACAACAAATGCTAACAACGTGCACGGAAAAATAAAAACATGTGCTACACAATTGCGACAAATAAAAAATAAAATAAAGAATTTACCTCGGGTTGTATCAAGTATTTAATCCTATGCATAGTACTATAAAGTCCAAGTTTACTATAGGAAGTAATGCATAATTGGGGTAAATCACCAACTAAAATATTTTTACAAATGCAATACTGTATGATCTTCATATGAAGCATTAAGCAACAACGTGAATGGTTGCTAGAGAAAAATAATAATTTGATTTGTCTTGAAGTTCACCATAAATGACAGGAAAATCGTGATAAAAGGAAACTTATGTACCACGATGAATAAAAGCTTTATAGAATGGCCAAAGCACATGCTTTTCCGACCAAGCTTTACTGAAATCCCATTGATTCCATAACAAGCAAAAGCATTACATAAACGCATCAAAGGCAACATGAAATTAGATAAGCAAAGAGAACAATGCCGGTTAAGTATAACCAGAAAAATGCATGCTAGTATCCCAATGGAGCCCCACATAAACACACCCAAAAAAAGGGAACATGAATAAACCCTCAATCCCAGACATAGTCCAAGGCTATAATTCTGACAGAGCCTAGTGAACTATACACAGCCTTAGAACTACCAGACACTAGTGAAGTACCAATCCGAGCAGCGAAGTGATGCGATCCTATTGGCATCAAGCCGCTCTGCCATGGATTCATGGTTGCACTCGGCTGTGGCCCGCACACTCCCAACCCCTCTCCAGTGAGCACTATCAGGCTGCTCAGCGCACCGATCCAAAGCTGGCCTCACATGGTGGGTTGTTGAGGCCAGGATTTGAACCGCCACCCTCCTTAGATAGGATAAGTAACTTCCCTGAACTCCTATAGCCAACTTGAGAAGCACTGCGGCCGGAGATAGGATCGCATCAGGTAGGTAAATCTAGACGAAATTAAAGGAAGCGAAGGAACATACCTTCCTGGACTTCCTCGCCGGAAGTTCTTTCACCGAAAACCTGAGAGAATTTCCAATCGAGCGGCGGAGGGGGGCCGGAGGAGGATGCTGCCTTGGTGTTTTGGCCGCGTCCATTTCTAGTCATGTTCCAAGCTGAGGTCCGGCGAAACCCTCGGCCTCTCAATGGCCTTGCGCATGCCCAATCTTTCTCCCGCCGGGATCGCGATTCAGAGGTGGATATCAGATGGTGTGGCCACTGATCTCGTTTGTCAGAAATTCACCCACAGTAAGAGGATGCAAGATAGGGAGAAAGAGAAAAAAGAGATGGTGGGGGAGAAGATGCAGGTTTCAGGCGAAGGAGAGGGGAGCTAAGAGGGATCGATATGACCGAGAAGAGATTTGCTACACATTTCGATTCTCCTGTAGCCCCTGAGAATAATGACGCCCATGTCTTCTTCTCCCGTTCTCTCCCTCTAGAGTTGAGTTGAGTGAACCATTTTTGGGTACCGTACTCGCACAGCCACAGTATTGTGCGAGCATCAAGCCATTCGACTGCGTACTCGCATAAATTTTGATGTGCGAGCACACAGTTGGATGGGCACTCGCACGGCACTGTAGCTGTGCGAGTACCGAACCCAAAAATTGTTTGAGTTGAGTTAAGTTCAGGCTGGAGAGTTGAGTTGGGGCTGCAGAGTTGAGTTGAGCCTGGGTTCAAGTAAAACAAGTGCAATGTTATAATCAACTATATTTTGGGTGTCCTCTCAGAAATATATTTTGAGTATTGATAGTCAAATTATATTGACATATTAAATATGAGCATCTTATGTTCATGTTGGATGCTTTCGGACGGCCTTTGGCCACCTCCAGGCAGGCTTTGTCAGCCTTCGCACGGGTTTTGTCCTCTGGAGCCCTATAATTGTTGTTTGATTTTGCATGCGTGCTTTAGGAGGTCGCGAGTGACGGGTGCGGCGTCGAGCTGATGGATTACATGGAAGCGGGCAACAAGGCGGCCTGGCAAAGCTTGTGCGAAGGCGGGCTAGAGGAGGTCGAAGACCACCTGAGAATATCGAGCATGGACGTAGCCCGTGTGAAGATTCTCATGTCTTGGAGAATTTTATACTTACCTTTTTTTAATTTTAATTATTCTACTTTTTTATCTTATTTTAAATTTTAATAAATTTTAATTGGAGAATTTTATGTTTGCTTTGTTTAATTTTAATCATTTTATTTATTTATCTTATTTTTAATTTTAATTATTTATTTTCATTTATTTATTTTGTTTTTTATGTTAATTTATTATAGTCGTCGGCGGCTATATTGATATTCCAATTCTTGCAAAAATAAAATATGTTCCATGTGCGGCCCAAAAATGACTTTTTGGCAGATTGCACCCCCGAAATCATTTTTTTGGCTCTTTGCACCCCCAATTCATTAAGATGGCAATTTGCACCCCCGAATTCAATCTTTTTGGCACTTTGCACCCTTCGGTGCTTTGGTGGAGGGAAATTTGGTCATCACATATGTAAATCCCTCTTTTAAGCCTTATTAATCTGAAGCCCTAGCCATCGCCTCGTTTTTTCTCTCTCGATCCCTAAGAAGCCGCAAGTCCCCACTGCACCGGAGCCGGAGTGTCGGAGATTCTGCTGCTTGCCGGAAGGTCGCTGCAACCTCTCCTGATCCCTAAGAAGCCGCAAGTCGCCAATGCACCTCGCCGAAGTGTTGGAGTTTCCGCTCATTGCCGGAAGGTCACTACACCTCGCCGGAGTTTTGGAGTTCCTGCTGCTCCCCGGAAGGTCGCTGCACCCTCTCCTGGTCTTCCATTTCCTTTCCAGTTTTCATTTTCAAAGTTGTTCCTTTACAGTTTCAATTTCATTTCCAGATTACTGTTGTTTGCTGGATAATTTCCAAAGTTCTTCCATTTCAATTATTCCAGTTTCTGCTGCTCGCTGGACAATCTTCCATTACATTTTTGACAGAAGGTATAATTTTTGGTTTGATTTGTCTCAGATTTTTATATATTTGCAAAATGCAATGATAAATTAGTCTATTTTTTTTCCAAAACTGTTATGAAATTTTTAGGATTTTCTAAAGAAATTTCATCAAGTCAAGAATTTGATTGGCAAAATGTTTTGATTGAGAAAAACTGTTTTGAACAAGGGGATGATGTTGATAGTAGCACTGATTCATCATACACAGAAGAGGGGTCGGACCAAGAGAATTCATCATTTAGTGATGGTCTGATTGATAGTGAATTTGAAGTGGAAGATGTGTTGTTTGATGATGATATCGATGGGGAAATTCAACTGGTTGGTGAAATAATAGAGCAAAAAAAACCTATGAAAATAAATGTTGGAATACATATAAGGGAGCCCGGTAGTCATTCTACGACTCAGTCACAGAAAGTGAGATGTTCACAAATGAAAGTTTATCAAGAAGATGAAAATAATTCTGATTTTGAGTTTGAAGTAGGGTTGTGTTTTAATAGTGCTTCTGATTTTAGAGATGTTGTAAGGTTGCATGCTACTAAGCATGGTAAACCACTGAAGTTCATTAAAAATTGTAGTGATAAAATTAAAGTAACATGTGATTGTGGTTGGCAAATGTATGCTTCTTTCATATCGAAGTGTGAAAAAACATTTCAAGTGAAGACGATCAAAGGAGAACATACATGCTATAGGGTTTCAAATTCTCAACATTATACCGCCAAATTTCTTGCAAAGAAGTATGAGTATAATGTTAGGAGCAATCCAGAATGGCCCGTTGGTTCAATGCAGGAAATAATGCAAAAGGATAACAAAACATCTTTAAGTTTATGGAAGATGTACAGAGTAAAGAAGCATGCTTCTAAAGCAATTAGTGGAACAGAGTTAGAGCAATATAACAAATTTTGGGATTACTTTGAGGAAATTTATAGGACCAATCCGGATACAACAATTAAAGTTAAATGTAAGCATGATTTGGCTTCACAAAAATGCATTTTTAAAAGGTTATATGTATGTTGGGGTGCATTGAAGAAGGGATTCATGGCAGGCTATAGACCTATTATAGGTTTGGATGAGACTCATTTGAAAACATCTACTGGTGGTGTTTTACTATGCGATGTGGGCGTTGATGGCAATAATAACATGTACCCTATTGCATATGCCATTGTTTTGAGGGAGAATACAAAGACCTGGACATGGTTTATTACTCTTCTTATATAAGATTTGTGTATCGAAAACACATATACATGGTCATTCATTTCGGATAAGCAGAAAGGGTTAATAAAAGCAATTAGTGAGTTACTCCACAATGCTGAGCATAGGTTTTGTTTGCAGCATATGTACAACAATTTCAAACAAAAGCATAAAGGCTTACATTTAAAAGACTTGATATGGAAGGCAGCATCGACAAGTAGACTTTCAGATTTCAACACTGAGATGGAAAAGTTGAAAATGAGTGATAAGAAAGCTTATAATTGGGTCAAAGAAAAAAATGAAAGACATTGGGCTAGGTCTCATTTTAGCACTTGGCCTAAATGTGACATGTTATTAAATAATTATTGCGAGGCTTTCAATAAAGTCATTCTAAAAGCCAGGGACAACCCAATAATAACCATGTTGGAGACCATAAGAGTGATATTGATGAAAAGATTACACACCCAAAGAGATAAAGTATTAAAATTTAGTGGAGATATATGTCATTACATACAACGCACTTTGGAAGATAACAAAAAAAATGCACTCAACTATATTTTAGTATGGAATGGGCACCATAAATTTGAAGTTGAAGGATGGGGAGGAGACAAATGGACTGTTGATTTGAATTCATGGAGTTGTAGCTGTAGGAGATGGGATTTAACGGGTATTCCTTGTGTGCATGCAACATCATGCATTTTTTATAGGAGGGAACGAGTTGAAGATTATGTTGGACATTGGTATAAAAAGGACGTGTTTATAAGGGCATATGAACACATGTTGAATCCAATAAATTCACCTAAGGAGTGGCCGTCAGCAAAATTTAAATCCTATTGTTCCATGGTGTAATGTTCAAAAGAAGGCGGGAAGGTCATCTAATCATGCTAAAAGGAAGGAGGAAGATGAGCTACAAGGGAAGAAATATGGAGTGAATCGGCATGGTATGAAGTACTCATGCGACAAATGTGGTATGAGAGGACATACAAAAAAGAGTTGTCATGAAGCCCCCAAAAGTCAAGACACAACAACGAGGTCAAAACAACCGGTAAACGTGAATTATTCCATTAGCTTGTTTAAGATTATGTATTATTTTGATGTTATTTACTCACTGCAATGTTTATATGCAGGTTAGAAGGAAGGTTGACTGATCGTGATCTTGGGGATCTCTGCAAGCTACTCCCCAATTTTGATGTTTGAATATATTTATGTTTAAGCATTTTGGTTATGTATTGTTATTGTTTTGTTTTTATTAAATGTGTGTATGGATGTGCAAGCTACTCCTCAATGTTGAATGTGTATGGAAATGTGCAAGATCTTTGTGTATGGATGTGCAAGCTACTCCCCAATGTTGAATGTGTGGAAATGTGCGGAAATGTGCAAGATCTTTGTGTATGGAAATGTGCAAGATCTTTGTTTATGGAAATGTGTATGGATGTGGTTAATTCTGTGCCTTTCATTAACGGGTTTGCCCTTGTGGTTTTTTGCTTAGTATTTTCAAATATAATTGGATCCTATTTTTATTACAATTTAACGAAAACAATTGTATGACAAACAATTGAATTAGTTTTACCTTGTTGTCACAGTTAATACCCGTTAAATGTTTGCTCATTGAGCTTGCATTTTGTAGTTTTTTGTCTTTGAATCTTCAAACGTGTCCAGGTTTGGGTTGGGACCCAAAGGTGGTTGTATGAGTTTGTTGGACACATGTTTGGTTGACACATCCAATGGTTTTAAATTGAAGGTGCAAAGTGCCAAAAAATAATGAATTGGGGGTGCAAAGTGCCAAAAATATTGAATTGGGGGGGTGTAAATTGTCATATTAATGAATTCGGGGTGGAAAGTGCCAAAAGATTAAATTTTGGGGGTGCAATATGCCAAAAAGATGGATTTCAAGGGTGCTATCATGCAAAATTCTAGCATTGTATGGTAATTTTGACCAAATTGCCCTCCACCAAAGCACCGGAGGGTGTAAAGTGCCAAAAAGATTGAATTCAGGGGTGCAAATTGTCATATTAATGAATTGGGGGTGCAAAGTGCGAGAAAAGGTGATTTCGGGGGTGCAATCTGCCAAAAAGCCGCCCAAAAATTCCAAAGTTGATGACCGATCATCTGCGGGAGGGATCAGCAGCAATCTCTTCCTCCTCCACTGTATGTTCTTCTTCAAGCATTTCTCTCGAAGATTTTTCCACAGGGTCAAGGTTTCTCCTGCTCTGGACCGGTCAAATGCTCTGCCCCCCACTCGTCGGAACCATGAACTCATAGAATGAAGAGGTTGTGAAGAAGCTATCTCCTACGTCCTACCTCCGCCGAGGTCACCGGCATCCGACGACGTCGGCAGTGGGGTTTGCTCGGGCTGTCAGCTGGGGCAAAACGGGAAAACAAATGTCGCGCGGTAACAGAAAGGTCATTGTAGCAACGGAGAATTCGCTTATATACTAGCATAGATGTTATTTTTACATCGTCATGTTATTAACACATCAAAGTCAAAATTTGATTTTTGCACATCAAAACTAAAAAATTGTTATTTTCTCTTCATTATTAATGGATGTTTCGATTGTGTAGATAATTCATTTTTCGAGATTCACTTGTTGATTAGATGTTGAATCATCGCATTACTCAATCATTTTGGCAATTAAAACTAGAATATTTGCTTATTTAACATACACAGATACCTCATAAAAAGCTAAAACAACAATCATGTTATACTTCATATAAAATGAAGATGATTCTTAGGGCCAAAAAAACATTATTCTTAGGGCCAAAAAAAAGACGACCAAAAAATCAACTTTTTTTATTCTCAATGTATAAGACCTTTTTTTATTCTCAATGTATAAGACCTTGTTTTGAATCCCTTTGTGCGTATAGAATTTTTCTGCCATGAGAAGTCCTTCGATGTTGAAAAATGGAGAAGGATTGAAATATTAGAAATCTTTTAATTAAAATATTTAATTTATGATGTTTTGTTGGAGACTATAGTGATGTTTGATGTTAGGCTCCTCATAATTGATGAAAAGCTCCAAAAGTAAATGGAGAGAATCTAAACGTTTGAAGGAAAACTTTTATAAATGAAAAGATAAAATATTTAGTCTCACTATACTTATCTCCACTCATGTTAGTGAGTATGTAAAGGAATTCACTCCTTATTTGTTCAAAGGAACATAAGGAGAAACCATAAACCACACACGCGTATGCGTGTACCACAAAAGATCGGATTCAAATTTCGGATTTGAGATTTGAGGAATAACTGAATTGAATTTGTATTTTTTATACAAAATAGTTTGACACTTTTGTAAATCCTATATTTTTAAGTTGTGTCGACTTGTGTCGAAAAGAACTCGACGCACCCGACTTGCGTCAACTGGAGTTGCGTCGATAAGAACTCGACACGGTTAAAACCTACTAATTACAACTGTTGTACTTATTATGTGATTAATTTCTTATCATTTTATAAGACTCCTATATTGGAGATTTATTTGATTAATTTTTATGCTCTCTAAAAAACTGCTCTGCTCTCTGAAAAATTGCTCTGCTCTCTTGCTCTTGTGAAGGCTTTCTTCATGATTCCATTTTCTTGATATTTGTTTCATCAAGTGGGAGTTCGGGTACTCTGTGCTTCTTGATATCCGCACACATCGGAGTTTCAGTATATAGTTTGGTGTTGTACCTTGGAGGAGTGAGCATCAGTTGAAAGCATTGTTGGATGGTGGTGCAATTTATGTAGGGCAGTGATCACACGTCTTACCCAGGCTTGATTCTAAAACTATATATTATTCTGGTTTCTTTTATTTCTCATCTCTCTATTAATGCATGTTTTATTATCAGCTTATTTTCTAGATCTATTATTCTACAATGAGAATTTTTAAAACTAGAAAAAAGATATGTTAATATAGGAATATAAGGAAAATATTTCAACAATCTAAAAAAATGGCGGACCCACATCACATAATCTCTTGAGAAAGGATCATGTTGGGCTATCATCACACAAACCGCCTAGTACCAGTGAGAACCTGTCATAGGGTATTCCTTGAGAAGTTCAAGAATAACAAGCTGAAATCAAATAATCAAAATGATTTTTCATGTTTACATTTCATATATATTGTGATTTATTATATGTATTTTAAATTTTAGAAATCTATAATGTCATCTAGATCTGATGATTCTGCAGTGATCAAACCCGAGATATTTAATGAAAACAGTTTTCATCATTGACAAAGCACAAGTAGAATATTGACTTAATATCTTAGGCCTTTTGTCAGCAATATTTGATGCTCCTGCTATTGAAATTGAAAACCCTAGAGCTACAATTACAGTCGCCTCCTCTCTTATATCATCTTTATCTTCTAGCGCAAATACCATTAGAACGTATATTAAACGTACCCCTTATAGATATCTGGTAGATATAGAATATCATTATTACAACTAAATCCTTAGTGTCTTGTCTGTCAACATTTACGATGTCTTCTTTCAATATCGTGCAGCTAAGGATTTGTGATATGCACTTGAAGCACGCTACCTTGACAATATGGGTATAAAATGTTATAATATTTCAAACCTCCACAAATTCAAGATTGATGCTTTCAAGTCTATCAATCCTCAACTCCATCAACTTAATGAGATGTGCAAGATTCGGTTCAATGACTCAATTCTATTCGAAAATTATGTAGTAGCATATTTCATTGATTTTCTTCCTGATTCTTGGTCTAGCTTTAGTACTAGACTAAGATATGACCAATCCAACCTTATTTATGTTCAAATCCAAAATATTATCTGCATAGAGTATGAACATAAGAATAAAAATTTAAGAACCCCCATAGACATGCTCTAGAAGTAAATCTGACTGAATCACAAGGGAACCATTCCTCTCGCCATCACTTTAAAGCTAAGAGAAATAACCATAAGAAAACTTTTCGTTAGGTTCCCATCATCAAAAACACAATCATCCCAAACCTAGTTCTTCAAACCTAAACTTAAGGGAATGGTGCTTCATTTACGGACGCACAAATTATCTATCTACCATTTGCTTCTGCAAGAAGACAGAACATGTGATCAATAAATCTCATGGTGTTAACCCTCAGACCAACATGATCCAATCATTTGATCAACCTATCTTTAGGCTAGAATGGTCTTCTAATCTTCTTCTCACTTGTTCATTAGATTGGTGGCTTGATTCTAGAGTAAATGTTCATACTTGTTTTGATCATTCTTGCGTTGCCACCTTTCAAGACATCAGTGGAGGAAGCGTGATCTTAAGAGATGCTTCTTCAACACAAATACTTGAATGCTGGTGAGTGAATCTTTGATTGACATATGAGAAGACATTAGTCATGCATGATGTGCTTTATGTGTCAAAAATTAGGAAGAATCTTATGAGTGAATCTTTGCTAGTTAAGAAGGGCTATAAAACTATTTTGGAGTCTAGCATAATTATAATAGCATTTAATGATGTGTTAATTGGCAAATATTTGTTTGTGGTGGTTTATTCTAAATAAATATTATTGATTTGGAAGTTAATCAAATTTCTTCTTCTTTAATTTCACGATGCTCTCCTGATTTTTGATATGCTAAAATAGATCATGTGAATTCTGTTTGGATGAAAAGTATGATTTCATTAAATCTAATTCTCAAATTTAATGTTGCATCAAGTGCTTAATTTGGAATTTGTGTGTAATCTAAATTTTTCAGAAAATCTTTTAAATCAGTTAAAAAAACTTCAAAACTTTTAGAGTTAATTCTCTAGGATGTCTATGACTCGAACCACCAACTACTAGCGGTGGAAATAAATATTTTGTAATTTTCATTGATGATTTCACCTAGTTTTGTTTCATAAATTTATTAAAAATAAAAATGAAGTTTTTATATTTCAAAAATTTTAAAGCTATAGTGGAAAATCAATTAGGATCATCGATTGAAATTCTTAGATTTGACAAAAGTGAAGAATACACTTAGAATGAATTAACACAGTTTTGACAAGAACATGAGATAATACATCAAGTGACTACTTCATATTCACCTCAATTGAATGGTGTAGCTGAACGTAAAAATTAGACCTTGATGAATATGATCAATGTCAAATTAGCTGAGTTTGATACTCTAGAAAATCTTTGGAGAGAATCGTTGCTCACCTCCTCTTTCATCCTTAATAGGATTCCATCAAACTTAATAATAAAACCTTTTTGAATTATTTAAATTATGGAAACATAACATCCAAATTCTTTGAGTGTGAGGGTGTTTGGCTAAGGTAGCAATTCCTAAACCTAAGAGGGAAAAAATAGGTCCTAAAATAATATGCTCCATTTTTATAAGTTATACATCTCATAATAGCGCTAATAGATTTCTTATTACTAATTCACTAATTAGTGAAATCTCCAATAACACCTGTTTAGAAGCTAGAGATGTAGTTTATTTTGAAGATAAATTCTCATATAAATTAAATAACTCATCTCAACCTTCTACTAGCTTAACCTAACCTTCTTCTTTTATAAACCTATTAAAAATCAATGAACTTGGAATAAGCAAAATAATCAGAACTAAAATAATCTTTAGAGAGGACAACTTCAGTTATGTAGTTCAAGGAGATATGATCCTTATTTGTAAGAGGAAGTTATGATCTCATCCAATTGTCCGTTTTTGGAAATAAGTCATAAATTCAGAAATTAATTATATTTTATAAAATAAACATGGATTCTAACTGATCTATCTCACAATGCCAAATTCATATGTTATAGATGGATCATTGGGAAGAAACTAAATCTAAATAGATCTATAAAAAAGTATAAGGTTCCCCTTATTGCTAAAAGTTATGATTAAAAACAAGAAATAGATTATTTAGACACATATGCTCTTGTAGCTAGGATCGTATCTCATCGTGTTCTAGTCATCTTAACTTAAATCCATAAGATGATCATTCAACAAATAGATGTGAAAATCGCCTTCTTGCATGAAGACTTAGATGAAGAAGGCTATATGACTCAACCCAATGGTTTTATAATTAAAGGTAAAGATACTTAAGTTTATAAACTTAATAAACCTTTTTATGGACTAAAATAAGCCCCTAATTAATGACATCATTAATTTGATTCTGTAGTTTTATCATTTGAATTTATATCCAATGAATTTGACAAATATATTAGTTAGAACACCTTATTACTGATTTGGGCTAGGATTTTTATTCTTTAATTAGGATTTTTATTTTGACCCAACTTGTATAGACTAGGGTCATATTTTATTTCCAGAGTTGTTATTTCCGAAGGTATTCCGGAGATGCTCATTCGACAAACTCAGAACTCAGTTCGACGAACTCAGATCTCAACTCAGAGCTCAGTTTGATGAACTCAGAGCTCAGCTTGACGAAAGTAAAAGCTCAGTTCGATGAAATCCAAGCTCAGTTCGACGAAATCCTTGTTGAGTTCGACTATCAGGCAGTTTTTATATTACAGAAGGCAGAATGTTTTCAAATGCTTGATAACTGTCAGTTAAAACTTTGATATTTAATGCTAAATATTCTAACGAATATAGACTTTTAAGGCAGTACTAAATATGGATTTATCACAGAGGTTTTAAATCTAATTTATTCCAAGGTAGTTACAATTCTCAAGGGATTCTTCAGATGATTCAAGAATCGTTTAATTCAAATACACACAACGATTGAATTCTTCTCTGACAGTCTATATATATATAGAAGATTGTTGCTTCAATATATAAATATATACATTCATTCAGCTTCAGACTCTTCTTGAGACATATCTTACATCTGAGAGACATCCTAATACATATCTATCAAAAATATCTACTTGAGAGTAAAAGCATACAAGAAGGCGTACACCCTAAAGAAAAGTCTCCTTTCTTGATCACAATCTCTATTCAAACCAGGGGAGAATTTTGCAACATAATCCACTAAGTCTTCTCAGAGATACTTGACATAGAAGACAACATCTATGTAATGCCCTGAAACTTAAAAATGAAACGGGCGGTGTTCGAACCAAGTTCAGGTCTTGGTAGGGTGAACACGGCCTGTGACACTGGCGTGTCACAGGGCGTGTTGTGCTCGGGTAGTCGAGTCGAGGTCGACGAGCATTGAGTGCTCGAACACGGCCTGTGACACAGGCGTGTCAGTCACATGGCGTATGACACGGGCGTGTCACATGGCAGTATACTCCTCTAAAAGTTGGGTCCTGTGTCGACTGAGGGACACAGCCCGGCACACGGGCGTATACTGTCTGACACGGGCGTATCAGATTCGGCACGGGTGTGTGGTCACCCGTGTCCACTAAGGGACGTGACGGTTGGCGTGACGGTTATTCGTGACACGCCACTGGTCACGGGCGTGTCGATGACCCGATACGGGCTTGTCAGGTTGGGATACGGGCGTGTCCCAACCCGTGTCCTTTTCTGTCCTCGATAATCATGTCTGGATCGAGGCACACGGCCGTGTTCGGCCCAGGGTTTGGAGATTTTAGGCAAATCTGAGCTGTTCATTTTCTTTAAATACGATCCGATGGCCCCGGTGAGTTCCTGCTGAGTTAAGTTCGGGAATTGAGGGTTAATTCCTCATTTCATCCTAAACTCTCTCTTTTTAAGAAGTTAGAGAGAGGAGAGAACAAGGAAGAAGGAAGGGAGGAATCCGGCCGCCGGCGGAGCATTAGAGCACGAAATTGAGAACCGAGACCAGATCCGTGGAGAGAATTCCCTTGCGAAGCCTTTCATCCAGCTAGTTTTTCATGGCGCCTAAGCAGACTTCAAGGGTAACGATTCTAAACTTGAGCATGTGAAGCTCTTATTCCTTTGCATAGGAAAACCCTCTCTCGCGAGTGTGCAGTGAGTTTGCGGTGTTCCTTGAGGTAGATATGTGAAGTCCCCCTTATTTAGAGTCCGGAATCGAAGTACGGGCATAGGCATTGTGTGTGAAGCCTACCCGGACGTGTTTGTCTGGATCGGTGATATTGCATTGTATGAATAGCCGGAGAAGACTCCGTGCGTTGTTTTCGGGTTTCTATGCGGTAGATTGCAGCAGGGATCCTTGGGGATTAACTCCAAGGCACACCTGGAAAACTGGGCGGAATCGTAGTTCTGCTAACTTGGCGGTCGGGGAGCCAGCCTTGAACATAACTTGGTTATGTGATGTTTTGAAATGTTTTAGGATCCGGGTGAAGCTTGGCCCGCGCGTACGTCTTAAAGTGACTAGGCGGCGTGAGCAACGGGCGGGTAGAAACAGACCTGGTCTTTGCGGTTCGGTGCTAGAGGCCCTAAAGTGGAACTGGCCGTTGGCATAGTCGGGAGTCTTGGACTACGGTCGGAAAGACTCAAAAATGCTCACAATATTTGCCATCCTGAGGGTGGTGGTGAAGCCACGGAATTGACCGGATTCATCGAGATTGTGCCCTGAGTGCACGAGGTGTTTGGCCGAGCGAGCCTATACCTGTGGCGAAATATATATTTGCACTTTACTTTTAGCTGGGCTAATGATATGCAGGGAAGGAGCGCCTTCGTCCCGAGTAAGGGTCGGGGTTGTTATAATTTGGTCAGTTTTAGCTGACTGTTGCTTTGTTTGCCATCGTGCGGTGGAATGTTGCTTGCAGGTGCTGCGGAACCAAGCGCCAAGTAGTGGGCTGAAGCCCAAGTTACTGAGCTGGCCCTCGAAGGCCAAGCGAACTGTTGTTTTACTTTTGTCATGTGTGGCCGGCCTGTGAGCCGATGTATGTAAAACATTATATTGCCAAGTGAACATTTGTAAGGCCTTAATGCCATGCACTCTTTTGTGTATTTGATGTATTTCATTTCTGTGATGTATAGTGGACATTCATGCCAGTGTTGTGCAAATTTTGGGTTCTATTAAACTGTTTAAAAGCTTCCGCTAGAATGCTCTGTGTTAGGACGAGTAGTTGAGTTTTTGGTATTATCCTGTAACCTTTCTGACTGTCCGTGGTATATGGCATCGGGTTCCAGCTGGACCTTCTGTTACATGTCATACGATGGATGTGGGTGTTACAATTTGGTATCAGACTAGGGTGTCAGTCGTCTGTATTTGAATTCGTGGGCGAATTATTTTAAGGGGTGGTGAGCACATGTATGTGCGTCATGATTATAACATAAAAGAACCCATGAATGTCCACTTAGGAATGAAAAAAATACACTTGTTTTGGGGAACCTGAGTGTTCAAATGATTGCTTTTAACAATTTGTGTGTCGCCTAATCAAGGGTTTATGCTATTATAGGTAACTAGCAGCGGTGTTGGGCAATCAGAACATCCGCAATCAGCGAAAAGTAGTGCACCAAGTGACATGCCTACAACACCTCCTTCAGCAGAAACCATCAGATTGGTGGCTGAATCAGTTTTTGCCATGATCAATGCCCAACAAGTGCAGCACGCACCACCTACTAATGAGCAAGAATCGATTAGAGTGGTAGAGCCGGGAGTGGTAGAGCGCATGGTAGTTGATCCGGTAGCACCACGGAGAGCCACGGAGAAACAGCTCAAGCATATGATGAGCTTTAATCCTCCGGTGTTCGATGGGATGGGAACGCCAACTCAAGCTGAGGATTGGCTCTCTACGATGAAGAGGGTCATGACTGCCATAGAAACTGCGGAGTGGCAGAAGACCATAATAGCGACCTTCCTATTGGTTGGTGAGGCAAGGATGTGGTGGGACAAGTTGGAGGTTCATCTCTTAGTGGGAAGGCAACTTGCCGAAGTACCGATGGAGGAATTCTCAAGGTTGTTCTTGGCCAGATACCTACCTTCTGCCCAGAAGCTTGAGATGGAGAATAAGTATCTTGGTTTGACTCAGGGAGCGAGTAGCGTGGATGAGTATCTCCACGAGTTTACTCAGTTAGGTCGTTATGCTGGTGCTATGTTTACTGAAGAAGAGCGGAAGACCAACCGATTTTATGAGGGCCTACGGGGCGACCTACAACTACTCCTCGCTGGGCCTAAGGCACAGGGCTTCGTAGCCTTGGTTAATGCTGCTCGGTCTTTGGAAAGGGTCGCGAAGAAATTTCAAGAGAAGAAGGAGCCAGGGGAAAAGAGGTCAGGGTTCAAAATGCCGAGTTCAAAGTCTGGTTTCCGCAGATGGAACAAGAAGAAGAAGACTTCGAGTTCATCCCCTTCGTCTGGTGTGATGGGGGCAAACTCAAGTCGAGTCCCAAGAGTGTGCTACAACTGTGTAAAGGTGGGGCATTTTGCACGTGAGTGTTGGAGCGGACGTGCAAAGTCCGAGAAGAAACATGGAGCAACTTATGAAGAAAAAGGGAAGGCGGCGGAATCAATCGCATCCCACCAAGCTCCAGCCCAGCCTAAAGTTTACAACCTTGGTCTGCAAGAGGCCATTAAGCAAGCTGACGTGGTGACAGGTATGAGTTAAATATTTTCTGTTTAGCTTTTATAATCGTTACCTTTTTACATGTTCGCTTATAAATCTTGGTGCTGGGCTTTGTGTTAGTTTTCGATAGTCTGGTGAGAGTCTTGTTTGATACGGGAGCTTCGCATTCCTTCTTGTCCGAAAGATTCGTATCGCGCATCGGAGTTCCTTCCTCGATGTCAAAAGACATGTTGGACGTGTTGTTGCCCAATGAGTGCTCAATGCGTGCGGATAGAGTCTGTGTGGTAAAGTTGCGGATCAGGGATCAAGAGTTTGATTTGCAAGCGTCAGTGCTGCCGTTAGTGGAGTTCGATGTAATCTTTGGAATGGACTGGCTCTTGAAGCAGCGAGCATGCATTGATTGCAATCGAAAGGAGGTTAAATTGGGACTGAATACCGATCGGGAGACTACGTTTGCAGGCATGAAAGGGTCGAGCAAGATTTTGATGTCGACATTTTAGGTGATTAAGGCAGTTCAGTCTGGGGCAGAACTGTTTGTCGCATCAGTGCAGACTTCAACGCCTAAACCTAGTCTTGACACTATTGCAGTTGTGTCTGAGTATCCCGATGTATTCCCAGACGATCTCCCGGGAGCCCCTCCTCAACGAGAGATTGATTTTACAATTGAGCTGGTGTCGGGTGCCAAACTGGTGTCACGCTCTCCGTATCGGATAGCGCCTAAGGAGATGGCGGAGTTGAAAGTACAACTACAAGAATTGTTAGAGCAAGGGTATGTGCGTCCAAGTTCGTCGCCTTGGAGCACACCGGTCCTCTTTGTTAATAAGAAAGATGGGAGCTCGCGACTCTGTATTGACTATCGGGAGTTGAACAAGCTTACGGAAAAGAATAAGTATCCGATCCCAAGGATTGACGATCTATTTGATCGGTTGGTTGGTTCAACGGTATATTCGAAGCTAGATCTGAAATTCGGATACTACCAGCTAAGGATAAGGGAAAGTGACATCCCAAAGACAGCGTTCAGCACGCGGTTTGGGCATTACTAGTTTACGGTCATGACATTTGGGTTGACCAATACGCCATCCGTGTTTATGGATTTGATGAACATGATGTTCAGAGAGTACCTGGACCATTTCGTGAAAGTATTTATCGACGACATCTTGGTATACTCACGGTGTGAGGATGATCACTACAAATATCTGCATATGGTATTGGAGACGTTGAGGAAGAATCTGTTGTAAGCTAAGTTCTCCAAGTGTGAGTTCTGGTTATCCTCAATCGCGTTCCTCGGTCATATTGTTAGTGGTGAAGGCATAACGGTGGATCCGACGAAAATAGCGGCGATTCAGGAGTGGCCAGAGTTGACTACGGTGGCGGAACTCCGGAGCTTTCTGGGGCTTGCAGGCTACTATAGGCGCTTCGTGGAGAACTTCTCGTGGATAGCGCTACCACTCACGACGCTGACAAGGAATGATCAAAAGTTTGTGTGGACGTTGGAGTGCGCGCAGGCTTTTGAAGAATTAAAGAGGCGGTTGGTTACAATGTCTATTTTGCATTCGACGAGTGGGTCCGAAGGGTTTGAAATTTATAGTGATGCTTCGGGCAGTGGTTTGGGCTGTGTTCTGCTACAGCATGGGAGCGTAATAGCCTATGGATCATGACAGTTGAAGGTTCATGAGAGAAATTATCCGGTCCATGACTTGGAGCTAGCAGCCGTGATATTTTCTCTAAAGCTGTGGAGGCACTATATTTACGGTGTGAAGGTTGATATCTACACCGATCATAAAAGCCTGAAGTATTTGCTAGATCAGAAGGACCTGAACATGAGGAAGCAGAGGTGGATGGAGTTCCTGGGGGACTACACTTTCAAAATACATTATGTGCCCGGGAAAGGAAATGCAGTGGCGGATGCGTTGAGTCGAAGGGCACCTGCGCAAGCCAACTGGTTGGCGGTGCATGATGAGAGTTTGGTCCGTGATTTGGAGGCTTTGGAGATCTCCTGCGTTGACAAGCAGGCTAGTGCCGAGGCAATATTGTGTTGGACGGAGGTGTAGTATGACCTAGCTGATAGGATTCGGCGGGCTTTGGTTCAGGATAACAGTATAAAGCAAATCTTGGATGAATCGTTTGATGGGTCAAATTCCCAATTTGCGGTTGAAGATGGACTGCTAAGGAAGGGCGGTCGCATATGCATCCCAAGTGCGGATAACCTTCGGGAGGAGTTGATGTACGAGGCTCATCATACCAAGTACTCAATCCACCTGGGGAGCACGAAGATGTATAGGGACATGAAGAAGTTATTTTGGTGGCCAGGACTGAAGAAGGATGTAACACTTTATGTGGCGAAGTGCCAAACTTGTGCCTTGGTGAAGGCAGAATGCCAGTAGCCCGGAGGTTTCTTGAAGTCCTTGCCTATCCCGGAATGGAAGTTCGACGACATTTCCATGGATTTTGTGCATGGTTTGCCAAGGTCGCAATGGGGAAATGATGCAATCTGGGTGGTCGTAGATAGATTGACAAAGGTGTCGCACTTCATCCCGAATAGGAAGGAAGATCCGGTGGAAAAGTTAGCCAAGATTTATATGGATAATATTGTACGGTTGCATGGTGTGCCACGCAGTATTGTTAGTGACCGAGATGGACGCTTCACGTCAAATGACTGGAGGCTGGTGCATAAGTTGTTGGGAACTAAGTTGAGTTTCAGCACAGCCTTTCATCCGCAGATGGATGGTCAGACTGAACGTAACATCCCATTTCCGGCTAGACCCCCAGGAGTGGTTTTGCTATGACTAGGTCATGACAAAACCCTAGGAAACCCAAAAGACCAAGAGAGCTTAGGTAGGAAGGTAAAAATCACCTTGGTATGCAAATAGTAGGTCAGAAACTTGCTTAAAATAAGATTAGGACTCAGGCGTTGAGTGCGTCGAGTGCACTCAACGCCATAAGCAGAACGACGTTGAGTGCACTGACTGCACTCAACGCCATCTTACAGGTGGGTTGGCGTTGAGTGCGTCGGGTGCACTCAACGCCATAAGTTGAATGGCGTTGAGTACAGTGACTGCACTCAACGCCATTTGGTGTTGTCTGAATGGCGTTGAGTGAGCTGAGCTCACTCAACGCCATAGTCTGGGTGGCGTTGAGTGAGCAGAGCTCACTGAACGCCATAATATGGATGGCGTTGAGTGAGCTGAGCTCACTCTATGCCATAGTCTGGGTGGCGTAGAGTGAGCAGAGCTCACTCAACACCATAATCTAGATGGTATTGAGTGAGCTGAGCTCACTCAACGCCATAGTCTAGGTAGCATTGAGTGAGCAGAGCTCACTCAACACCATAATATGATGACGTTGAGTAAGCTGACCTCACTCAACGCCATAGTCTGGATGGCGTTGAGTGAGCATAGCTCACTCAACGCCATAATCTGAATGGCGTTGAGTGAGCTGAGCTCACTCAATGCCATAGTCTGGAAGGGCTGTATTCTGGATGGCGTTGAGTGAGCAGAGCTCACTCAATGCCGTATCCTGGATGGTGTTGAGTGAGCAGAGCTCACTCAACACCGCAGCATGGATGGCATTGAGTGAGCAGAGCTCACTCAACGCCGTAGCCTGGATGGCGTTGAGTGAGCTGAGCTCACTCAACGCCATTTTTCTAAGAAACTTTTTAAGCTTGGCTGATGGTTCAGTTGAACCGGGCCGGTCTAGGAAGTGGGCCAGAATACGTTATTGGGCCGTTTTCTTTTATTAAGACTTAGTTAAGTCTTATTTTATGATCTTGACCGGCTGTGCCACGTGGCAGCCATCTCCTCTTCCTTCCAACCATGGCCGAGCAATGGTTTGCATCGACATTAATGGCTTTTAAGGCTCGACTCCATCCTCTCCCCCTTGAAACAGCTGGATTCAACTCCTCTCGGGGAGAGGAGGAGTTTCCAGCCTTCTCTTAGCTGTTTTGGAGCCGTTTCATCTCCCCTCCACCATGGCCGAAGCATGCTTTTAAGGAGGCATTAATGGCTGGACAGCTTATACCCCCACCCGCAGCCTTGTTTCTCCTTTAAAAGACTCCCTAGACTTAGAGAGGAAGTTTTCACCCTTGCCCGATAAAGCTAGAGCTTATTACCTTGCTGTTGAGGAATTCCGGCGACGCTACCACCGCACAAATGACATCACGACGATCGACTTGACTCCAAACCACGAATAAGGTCCTCCTCTACCTCTTCTTCTATGGATAGATCTTAGGTATTATTAGGAGAGACATCAGGCTCAAAAGAGTTGGATCGGGTGAGTGTTTTCATGATTTTTCCAAAATTCATGGTGGTCGGGTTCGCCGGAAACACCACCTCCGGCGGCCAAACCACCGCCGACCGATAGCCTCCACCTCGACGGAGATAGTGGTGGCGGTGGCTGGCCAGGGAGGTGGCCAAATGGCCGGCGGTGGATCAAGAAAAGCTACAGGTTTTAAGCGTATTTAGGTTACTGGTTTCGGGTTTTTGAAAAGATGAACAGTAACTTATAATACTAAATTATTATATTTATATCTAATATATAGCAATTTATAACTTTTATCAAGCTCATTTTGATGCTATTAAATTAGGCACTTAGAAGCCATTTTAGGAAAAATGGCCAGTCATAGAAGTTGTATCCCTTCGAGTCTAGATCATTCTAAAATTTATTTCAACTCGATTGTGTAAGTGGTTTGACCATAGCATCCATTTTGGTGGGACCTATACCTAGGGCTATCCTGAGGTTAAAATGGATACCCACCTTTCATCCCTTGTCCAAATGAGCTGAAATTTGGTCAGGGGGTCTACCTTATCTATATCTAGGGCCTGTCCAAAAATGAGAATATTTGGAGAATATGTTTCTATAGTTTTTGGAAAAATTTAATAAACCATGTATAAATTATTTAGGTGTCTTAAACACCTCAAAATCCCCCCAAATTTGGGTGGGTAGTTTTAGAGGGCATGTTAAGGCTCTGGTAAAAATTTCATCACATTTGGAGATGTTTTGAATAGGCTTTAATCCAACCCTAGGTTGACCCTTATAGGGTTATTTAGGTCCAAACACCCTCTTGGGGTTTTGAGTGGTCAAATCACCTCAACAGAGGCTGAAATTTTTGACACTGACTTGGCATGTCTAATATCACTCTCTTCAGGAAAATGGTGTGATTTAGGGTTGATTTACCCTAGGGTTCAAACTCAAACCCTAAGGAAGAGTTTTTGAGTGTTGTGAAGGGCATATGGGTAAATGCCCTTGTGTTACCTTGTAACTCAGTACAATTGAAGGTAGTGTATCCTAAGTTCTCTGGTAGAAATCTTAGAGGATTTGGAGGTAGGAAGATACCTCAAAATCCTAACCCTAGTTTTAGGGTAGAAGTTCAATTATGAAAACACAGTCACTAAACCTTAGTTAAAAGTTGTGATACTTGGGTGGAGTAAGTTTTAGACTAGGTAAAACCCTTAGTAATTTTATTAGGATTTTATAGATTATATTTCAAGTACTTTATTTGTTAGGTAACAATTTGCTCAAACTGGTGTTTTAATTATTTTGATTACTCTGTTCATTTGAATCTGATGGAACTTGGTCAGTAGATGCTTTAGGTCTAAGTGAATATCCTTGAATTTTGTTACAAATTTTAGTTGATTATATCTTGTACTTCCTTCACAAGTTCCAAAAGGGCAATTATGGTCAATAAATAATTTAGAGCAAATTAACTACTGTAAAATTATGAAACCTAGCCAATGATATTTTCAGATCAATATCTAGTTGTATAATTTTATTCATGATTTTTAGGAAAATATTTACAATACTTGTTTCACAAATATAACTTTTTGAGATTTTGGTAATTATTTATTCTAGAACTAAATACCCATTGAATTATGAAATTTGGCCAATAATGTTTTTAGGACAATATCTACTCTAGAAGTTTAATTAAAATTTTTTGGATGATTATCTACTG
Organism: Platanthera zijinensis; assembly: GCA_039513925.1. Taxonomy (NCBI): domain Eukaryota; kingdom Viridiplantae; phylum Streptophyta; class Magnoliopsida; order Asparagales; family Orchidaceae; genus Platanthera; species Platanthera zijinensis. Next base: position 10,497,437 of record CM077091.1, read on the forward strand.
CACTTACTTCATTAATGGAAGGAGATAAGATTTATTATCAAAATTAAATTAGAGTCCCTAAAATACTGAAAAAATTGTTATATCTTGGCTTTACTGTTAAATTATTGTTTATAATTTATCATGATTTTATAAAGTTTTATACATACCTGAAAAGTGCACTTCATGTTCAATTGGTAGCCCTTAGAAGCTTTAAGGAAAATTAATTAATTGCCAGATAAATTAGGAAAATTACAATTTTCTGGATTTAGTCTATTTGTGTCATGATAAGTCTCCGGTAAATAATTTAGGGCATTTGGATGATTATCTAGATTATCTCCTATTCGGTTCGACATATAGTCTAGGTTGGTCTGCATATAGCAAATTGTTAAATTGCAATAGGACATGATCTGGAATATTTGTTGGAGTTAGTCACTTTGGCTGGGTGGATAGATGTGGATGATTTCGCAATAGAATGATATGAAGAGTAAGGAGAAGTGGTTTGGCTAGAGTTTAGAGGTGCTCGGGTTCGACGAAAGATCGTCTCCCCCGAGGAGAGGAAGAGTCAAAATCACCCTAGGATTAGCCCACTATAATATGAGAAGGGAATGGGTTAAGGGAATCAACCAATAACAATAAGTGTCTTGCGAAAGGGAACGATGGGCTTCAGCTACCATCATAGTTCCTAGTGCCCTTTGAGAGCCCTTCATAGGGAATACCGGGGGCAGTCCTGGGTTAACGTAAACTGTATTAACAAACTGATAAGAGTAACTTAGTAATTAGGGTTGCACGTTTCACAAATACTGTTAGCACAGGAAGATAGTTGGGAGCTTCAGCTCGGTTGGTTAAGAGACAGACATAATGGTCCGGGGAGCTTCGGCTCGGTTAGTTAAGAGACGGACAGAATGGTCCAGGGTGCTTTAGCTAGATTGGTTTGATATGATAAATATTGCATGTGCATAGTAAGGAAAAAAAATTAAGGTGGTGGGTCTTCGGTATTGGAGGGTCGATGCACCGACACCAATACACTGACTCAGCAAGTGTGGTTAGCACTTCGCCAATAGAAGTCCGGTGCGCCAGCCGGCTAGAGTACGTAGGAGTCTGCTTTGTGCACCAAGCGTTGAGGCATACGATAGGTCTGACCGGTAGTTCTTTACTGGTTTAGACGTGGGTGAGGCAAACCCACCGCTTCTGTCTACCACTACGGAGGTATCCTGGGAGGTAACAGCTTTGAAAGGGGGAACTAAAGGTCTGTGTACACAGAGTCGGGTGTGTGTGTTGCACTTGCATGATTCATCATACCCACTAGCATGTCATGGCATAATCGATTCATTTAACCCCTGACACCTAATGTATAAGTGGAATGGGATGCTTATACAATAGGCCTTGCAAAACGACCCCTTGGTCAATAAGCTTATGTGGGCAAGTTTATAAATTAAGGTTAAATTCAATATATATATGCTGTTATTTGATAACCGACACCCCAACGTATAAGTGGTATGAGACACTTTATACGATGGGAGCCTTGCAGAAGATCCCTTGGCTTAGGTGCTTCCGCACATAAGTTAAGGTTACATTTCCTACTTTCTGTTATTGCCATTATTTAAAATAGAATTGCTAGCATAGGTCCGTTGTCACCTGCTTTTGATTTATTCTCCACTTTCATGTCCTTCCCTTTCTTCCTCTCCGCTCGGTACTTAGGAGCCATGGGGGAAGGGGTAGGTGATGATAGGGCTTAGTCATATGACTAACGGTTTTCGGACCACATCATTTAGGGGATCGTGGAGCCCAGTATGGAGGAGCAGCCCCAGAGGTTGGCCCGCTTGGAGATAGGGCAGTCTAGCTAAGGAGTTCAGACAGCTGGGACTATGAGTCCTGACTTATAGTAGATGTTTTAGTTTGCTTCCGCATGAGTGACCTGTAGTGAGGATTATGATGTACCGGGCATAAGCCCTTACTTTCAGTACCTTTTATACTATTTCTGTGGACTCTCCCTTCGTGGAGACTTTTATTTCTATACATGTGATTTCTGTGGACTTGCTTTTCATTTATTGTGCTATCTTTCTATGATCGAATTGTCTGGCAGAATCGGCACCTTGTGGTGATGACCCTTCAGGACGTGAAGGTGTCACCGCAAAGCGGCGATCCTGGGTCTAAGACCCCGGTGTTTAAAAAAAAAGAAAAGGGGAGGGGGTCTTACAAGTGGTATCAGAGGAAACCTCGATCAGAAGAGTAGCAGTCCACTAACCCTGGGACACCCCCGCTCGAGTTTATTTTGGGGACAAACTAAGCAGCGGAAGCGTGGTGTGCCCATGTGGGGGTCACATGTAAATGTCCACTGTTAATTTGGCTTGAGTCAATTGCTTACAAACGATTTTTGATGTGCAGCCTCCATCACAGCCTACACCACAGGGCGGAGTCCAGCAGACTCCGAATGATGCACCACCTCCCCCGATCCCCACTCCATTCCTACAGTCGAAGATGGGGTAGACTCTGACAACCATTCTGGAGGCTTTCAGGGCTCAGCAGGTTCCGGCTCCGCAGCCAAATCCGGGAGCCAACTGGCTTAGCATCTTCTGAGGAATCTCTCTCCTGTCCTACTTAGGGACAGAGTCAGCTGTCTGGACAGAAGAATGGCTAGACATTATGTACGAAATGTTGACAGGGATATGGTGCCCCTTGGAGGAGAGAGTGCCATTGGTGGTCTCTTGCTTGGAGTCTCACGCCAAGAGATGGTGGAAGACGTCACTTGACACGACCTTTGCGGATATGGAGATTGCAGAGATTACTTGGGGGGAGTTCAGGGCCACGTTACTAGAGCATTTTGTTCCACAGTCGGTTAAGGATGAGCTGGAGGACAGGTTTTTACAGCTGAAGCAGGGCACCAGGATGGTGGTGGAGTACCACCGAGAGTTCAACCACCTAGCCCGGTTTGCGGACTCGTATCAGTTAGACGAGGCTGAATATATCAAGAGATTCTACAAGGGCCTCCGAGAGGAGCTGAGGGATGCGCCGCTGTTTGTATCTGATGGGCCCATTTCCCGGATACTGGAGATGGCTAAAAGGATAGAGGCTGATTGGCAAGCTACTCGAGGCCGGAAACAACCAACGGAGGATCAAGGTCGAGGAGTAAGGAACGATCAGAGACGAGCTCGTGTCACGGACGGGAGAAGGGTCGAGGACCAGCCTCATCAGGAGGAAAGACAGGAGACAAGGGAGCCAGTGGTGGTGGATCCACCACCTCTTCAGGCACGGGAGGGACAAAGACCCGAGGGAATGGCATATCCCCCGCCAGAGTGCTTCCACTGCCATCAGGTTAGTCACATACGCAAAAATTGCCCCATGAGGGGGGCACCCCAACCAGCACCACCGGTTGTCCAACCAGCGCAGTATTTTGGAGGTCAAGGTCGTGGCCGAGGACGAGGATACCAGGGTGGGGATCGTAGACAAGGAAGAGAGCAGGTATATGCTTTGGACCTGGCACAACCTCGGAATCTAGAGCAGGTCATAGCAGGTACGCTGCAATGTTTCATTATTTTCATAGAATTCCCCTCTTGATTGTTAAATTATAAAACTGCACTAGATAGAATAAATAGGAAAGAAAACTCGTTATAGAATCTTAAGACATTTAATCACCCCAGGTATAGTCTTCATCAGCGGTAAGCCTGCCCGCACGCTTTTCGATACCGGAGCTTCTCACTCCTTCATGTAGGAGACGTTCGTAGAAGGATTGGAAGGCGTGGAGCGATTCACGGGCTCGGTGATGAGGGTGCGACTACCCGATGGATCTGAACTCCTTACCTCGGACCACTGCAACATGGAAGTAGAAATCGGTTGAAAGGCATTTGAGGCTCCGACGATGCTTTTGAAGTTGATGGACTACGACTTGATCCTGGGCATGGTATGGCTGCACTGGAACCATGCCCAGATTGATTGCCAAGCAAAGAGGATCACCGTTAGACACGGGGACTCTTTTATTATTATCGAAAGTATAAGACTTGCCTCCCGTATTCTCTTATCATCAGTTCAGGCCGTTAAGGCCCATCTAGAGAGGGAGGAAGTTTATCAGGTTCTATTTGAGGTGGCGGAGGTCAAGGAATCTGTGACAGACATTCCAGTAGTACGAGACTTTGCCGATGTTTTTCCAGAGAAGCTGCCAGGTCTACCTCCGCACCGGGAGCAGGACTTCAGGATACAGCTTGTGCCGAGGGCCAAGCCGGCATCTAGGGCCCCTTACCGGATGGCCCCGAAAGAGTTGACAGAGTTTCGAAGTCAGTTGCAGGAATTAGTAGAGGCAGGGTTTGTCCGGCCAAGCTCTTCACCTTGGGGAGCCCCGGTGTTATTTGTCAAGAAAAAGGACGGAAGTCTTCGCTTGTGTATTGATTATCGAGCGCTGAACAGACTGACGGTCCGGAATACATACCTGCTGCCACGGATTGACGAGTTGTTCGATCAACTTGAAGGAGCACATTTCTTCTCAAAACTCGACTTAAGGTCAGGGTACTACCAACTACGGATTCGAGAGGAGGACATTCCGAAGACTGCCTTCAGCAGTAGGTATGGACTGTACGAGTTTACAGTGATGCCCTTCGGGCTCACAAATGCACCTTCAGCATTTATGAGCCTCATGAACCAGGTATTTGAAGAGTATTTGGATGTTTTCGTCATAGTATTTATTGACGACATCCTCGTCTAATCAAGGACGAAGGAGGATCATGCACGACACTTGACATTGACCTTAGAGAGGCTACGGGAGCACCAGCTGTTTGCAAAGTTCAGCAAATGCTAGTTTTGGCTAAAGGAGGTGGCCTTCTTAGGTCATATTATCAGCGGAGCGGGGTTGGCAGTAGATCCGGCCAAGATTCAGGCAGTGCGGGACTGGCCACCGTTGAAGACAGCCACAGATGTACGGAGCTTCCTGGGACTTGCCGGATATTACCTGAAGTTCGTCGAAGGATTCTCCCGAATTGCGCTCCCTCTTACTTCCCTGACGAAAAAGGAATCCCCTTTCATCTGGACGCCACATTGCGAGGCAGCCTTTGTGGAGTTGAAAGGTCGGCTTACCTCGGCTCCCATTCTCGCTCTTCCGTCAGGAAGGGAGGGATTCCAGGTATACACGGACGTCTCCTATCAGGGGATGGGTGCCGTTCTGATGTAGAACGAGCACGTAATTGCCTACGCCTCCCGACAGCTGAAGATACATGAGAAGAACTATCCAGTGCACGATCTAGAGATGGGTGCAGTGATTTTTGCTCTGAAGATTTGACGACACTATCTCTATGGGGTTCACTGTGACATCTTCTCAGATCATAGGAACTTGAAATACGTGAACACACAGAAGGAACTAACATCAGACAGAGACGTCGGGTGGAGTTCCTGTCGGATTACCAATACACCATGCACTACCACCCTGGGAAGGCGAACGTGGTGGCAGATGCTTTGAGCCAGAGAGGAGATACCTCAGGGAAGGGACCACAATTGATGTCCATGGAGCTAGTCCGGTCCTTCAGAGATATGCAGATATCCCTAGTGTCCGAGAATGATCCAGAGCTGTATATGGAGTATCTAGCATCAATGGTTGCCATAGATGACATTCGGGACCGCATCCGGGACGGACAAAAGACATATGTATGGGCAGAGCCGATATTCCGAGCCTTGGAGGAGGGTTCGATAGGGATTATTCCCTGAGAGACGGATTGCTATATTTTAGAGGCAAGGTCTATATACCCGCAAGAGGTCAGATTCGGGAAGACATTATGGCAGAAGCACATTGTAGTAGATATTCTATACACCCGGGGGTCACCAAGATGACGACAGACTTGAAGAAGATGATGTTTTGGCCAGGGATGAAGAAGGACATTACATACTTCGTGACTATTTGCGAGGCATGCCAACTGGTGAAGGCGGAGTGCAGGAACCCCGCGGGATTGCTACAGCCACTTCCAGTACCGGAGTGGAAATTTGAAAACATCACGATGGACTTTATTCATGGGCTTCCCCGATCACGGATGGGAAACGACTCGATTTGGTTCATCGTCGATCGGTTTGACGAAGGTGGCCAGATTCATTCCGATCAGGAAGGATGACTCTGTGGGAGTTCTAGTGAGGAGATTTGTGGAGCAGTTTGTTCGATACCACAGGGTGCCCAGGACGATCGTGTCGGATCGGGATGGCCGGTTCACTTCCAGGGAGTGGAGATCCGTGTAGGCTTACTTAGGCACGCGATTGACCTTCAGCACCGCATTCCATCCCCAGACGGATGGGCAGACAGAATGCACCAATCAGACGTTGGAGGACCTCCTGAGGCTATGCATATTGGACTATGGGGAACCTTGGGAGAAGCTCTTACCACTGGTCGAGTTCTCCAATAACAACAGCTACCAGTCCATCATAAGGATGGCTCCTTATGAAGCTTTGTACGGAAGGAGATGTAGGACTCCGCTTTCATGGATTCAAGATGAGGATCTGAAGGTGTTGGGATCAGATTTTGTTGAAGACACCGAGGCTCAGGTGAGGCTGATCAGGGACAGGATATTAGAGGCGCAGAGCAGACAGACTAAGTACTATGACGCCCGACACCGATAGGTGGAATTTCAGGTGGGGGACCAAGTGTTTTTGAAGATCTGGCCCATGCATGGAGTTTCATAGGTGCGTGGTCAGAAGAAGAAGCTCAGCCCTAGGTATATGGGCCCTTACAAGATCATGGAGCGGGTCGGGCCCCTAGCTTACAGGCTGGAGTTGCCCCCAGAACTGGCAGGTTTACACAATGTGTTCCATATTTCTTCACTTAGGAGGGCTCTACTGCGCCCGGAGCAGCAGATTTTGACCATAGATGGGCCGTTAGCTTCAGACCGGTCAGTTCACTTGGAGCCGGTTCGAATCGATGACAGAGGAGTACGGACCTTGCATTGCAAGAAGGTTCCGTTAGTCAAAGTTTTGTGGAGGAACCACGATCAGGAGGAGCATACCTGGGAACCGCAGGACCTGATGCGACAAAAGTATCCGGAGCTGTTCAGTTAGGTATACCTCACAACCTCTCAGGACGATCAATTTTCTTTCCTATTTTAAACCTGTAGAACTGGAATTTCAAGAATAGGGGCTAATCTTTTGTTTATTGGGGTCTAGACTTTGTCAATTGGACGAATTGGTCTTAGATTTGACTATCGCCTTCAAACCTCACATAACAAACATGGCGTCGTGAGGTAAAATCTTTCAATTCTCATAGGATGTTACAAGTTTCTTTCTCCCGGATAGGAGCCCCCGTAGGCTTAACCTTGATTTCAGGGACGAAATCTTTGTTTTGTTTAATGGGATTTGTAACATCCCATTTCCGCCTAGACCCCCAGGAGTGGTTTTGCCATGACTAGGTCATGACAAAACCCTAGGAAACCCAAAAGACAAAGAGAGCTTAGGTAGGAAGGTAAAAATCACCTTGGTCTACAAATAGTAGGTCAGAAACTTGCTTAAAATAAGATTAGGACTCAGGCGTTGAGTGCGTCGAGTGCACTCAACGCCATAAGCAGAATGGCATTGAGTGCACTGACTGCACTCAACGCCATCTTACAGGTGGGTTGGCGTTGAGTGCGTAGGGTGCACTCAACGCCATAAGTTGAATGACATTGAGTGCAGTGACTGCACTCAACGCTATCTGGTGTTGTTTGGATGGCGTTGAGTGAGCTGAGCTCACTCAACGCCATAGTCTGGGTGGCGTTGAGTGAGAAGAGCTCACTCAACACCATAATCTGGATGGCGTTGAGTGAGCTGAGCTCACTCAATGCCATTGTCTGGGTGGCGTTGAGTGAGCAGAGCTCACTCAACGCCATAATCTGGATGGCGTTGAGTGAGCTGAGCTCACTCAACGCCATAGTCTTGGTGGCGTTGAGTGAGCATCACTCAATACCATAATCTGGATGGTGTTGAGTGAGCTGAGCTCACTCAACGCCATAGTCTGGGTAGCGTTGAGTGAGCATAGCTCACTCAACACCATAATCTGATGGCGTTGAGTGAGCTGAACTTACTCAATGCCATAGTTTGGATGGCGTTGAGTGAGCAGAGCTCACTCAACGCCATAATCTGAATGGCGTTGAGTGAGCTGAGCTCACTCAACGCCATAGTCTGGAAGGGCCGTATTCTGGATGGCGTTGAGTGAGCAGAGCTCACTCAACGCCGTATCCTCGATGGCGTTGAGTGAGCAGAGCTCACTCAACGCCGCAACATGGATGGCATTGAGTGAGCAGAGCTCACTCAACGCCGTAGCCTGGATGGTGTTGAGTGAGCTGAGCTCACTCAACGCCATTTTACTTAGAAACTTTTTAAGCTTGGCTGATGGTTCAATTGAACCGGGCCGGTCTAGGAAGTGGGCCAGAATACGTTATTGGGCCGTTTTCTCTTATTAAGACTTCGTTAAGTCTTATTTTATGATCTTGACCGGCTGTGCCACGTGGCAGCCATCTCCTCTTCCTTCCAGCCATGGCCGAGCAAAGGTTTGCATGGACATTAATGGATTTTAAGGCTCGGCTCCATGCTCTCCCCCTTGAAACGGTTGGATTCAACTCCTCTCGGGGAGAGGAGGAGTTTCCAACCTTCTCTTAGCTGTTTTGGAGCCGTTTCATCTCCCCTCCACCGTGGCCGAAGCATGCTTTTAAGGAGGCATTAATGGCTGGACAGCTTATACCCCCACCCGCAGCCTTGTTTCTCCTTTAAAAGACTCCCTAGACTTAGAGAGGAAGTTTTCACCCTTGCCCGATAAAGCTATAGCTTATTACCTTGCTGTTGAGGAATTCCGGCGACGCCACCACCGCGCAAATGGCATCACGATGATCGGCTCAACTCCAAACCGCGAATAAGGTCCTCCTCTACCTCTTCTTCTATGGATAGATCTTAGGTATTATTAGGAGAGACATCGGGCTCAAAAGAGCTGGATCGGGTGAGCGTTTTCATGATTTTTCCAAAATTCATGGAGGTCGGGTTCGCCGGAAACCACCACCTTCGGCGGACAAACACCGCCGACCGATAGCCTCCACCTCGACGGAGGTAGTAGTGGCCGTGGCTGGCCAGGGAGGTGGACAAATGGCCGGCGGTGGCTAAAGCAAAGCTACAGGTTTTAAGCGTATTTAGGTTACTGGTTTCGGGTTTTTGAGAAGATGAACAGTAACTTATAATACTAAATTATTATATTTATATCTAATATATAGCAATTTAACACTTTTAGCAAGCTCATTTTGATGCTATTAAATGAGGCACTTAGATGTCGTTTTAGCAAAAATATCCTGTCACAGAAGTTGTAGCCCTTCGAGTCTAGATCATTCTAAAATTTATTTAAACTCGATTGGGTAAGTGGTTTGACCACAACATCCATTTTTGTGGGACCTATACCTAGAGCTATCCTGAGGTTTAAATGGATACCCACCTTTCATCCCTTGTCCAAATGAGCTGAAATTTGGTCAGGGGGTCTACCTTAGCTATATCTAGGGCTGTCCAAAAATGGGAATTTTTGGAGAATATTTTTCTATAGTTTTTGGAAAAATTTAATAAACTATGTATAAATTATTTAGGTGTCTTAAACAACTCAAAATCCCCCCAAATTTGGGTGGGTAGTCTTAGAGGGCATGTTAAGTCTCTGGTAAAAATTTCATCTCATTTGGAGATGTTTTGAATAGGCTTTTATCCAACCCTAGGTTGACCCTTATAGGGTTATTTAGGTCCAAACACCCCCTTTGGTTTTGAGTGGTCAAATCACCTCAATAGAGGCTGAAATTTTGGACACTGACTTGACATGGCGAATGTCACCCTCTTCAGTAAAATGGTGTGATTTAGGGTTGATTTACCCTAGGGTTCAAACTCAAACCCTAAGGAAGGGTTTTTGAGTGTTGTGAAGGGCATAGAAATAAATGCCCTTGTGTGACCTTGTAACTCAGTAGAATTTAAGGTAGTGTATCCTAAGTTCTCTGGTAGAAATATTAGAGGATTTAGAGGTAGGAAGACACCTCAAAACCCTAACCCTAGTTTTAGGGTAGAAGTTCAATTATGAAAACACAGTCACTAAACCTTAGTTAAAAGTTGTGAAACTTGGGTGGAGTAAGTTTTAGACTAGGTAGAACCCTTAGTAATTTTATTAGGATTTTATAGATTATATTTCAAGTACTTTATTTGTTTGGTATCAATTTGCTCAAACTGGTATTTTAATTATTTTGATTACTCTGTTCATTTGAATCTGATGGAACTTGGTCGCAGATGCTCTAGGTCTAAGTGAATATCCTTGAATTTTGTTACAAATTTTAGTTGATTATATCTAGTACTTCCTTCACAAGTTCCAAAAGGGCAATTATGGTCAATAAATCATTTAGAGCAAATTACCTGCTGTAAAATTATGAAACCTAGCCAACGATCTTTTCAGATCAATATCTAGTTGTATAATTTTATTCATGATTTTTAGGAGAATATTTATAATACTTGCTTCACAAATATAGTTTTTTGAGATTTTGGTAATTATTTATTCTAGAACTAAATCCCCATTGAAGAATTATGAAATTTGGCCAATAATGTTTTTAGGATAGTATCTACTCTATAAGATTAATTAAGAATTTTTGGATGATTATCTACTGCACTTACTTCATTAATGGAAGGAGATAGGATTTATCATCAAAATTAAATTAGAGTCCCTAAAATACTGGAAAAATTATTATATCTTGTCTTTACTATTAAATTGTTGTTTAGAATTTATCATGATTTTATGAAGCTTTATACATACCTGAAAAGTGCACTTCATGTTCAATTGGTAGCCCTTAGAAGCTTTAAGGAAAATTAATTAATTGCCAGATAAATTAGGGAAATTACAATTTTCTGGATTTAGTCTATTTGTGTCATGATAAGTCTCCGGTAAATAATTTAGGGCATTTGGATGATTATCTAGATTATCTCCTATTCGGTTCGACATATAGTCTAGGTTGGTCTGCATATAGCAAATTGTTAAATTGCAATAGGACATGATCTGGGATATTTGTTGGAGTTAGTCATTTTGGCTGGGTGGATAGATGTGGATGATTTCGCAATAGAATGATATGAAGAGTAGGGAGAAGTGGTTTAGCTAGAGTTTAGAGGTGCTCGGGTTCGACGAAAGATCGTCTCCCCGAGGAGAGGAAGAGTCAAAATCACCCTAGGATTATCCCACTATAATATGAGAATGGAATGTGTTAAGGGAATCAACCAATAACAATAAGTGTCTTGCGAAAGAGAACGATGGGCTTCAGCTACCATCATAGTTCCTAGTGCCCTTTGAGAGCCCTTCACAGGGAATACCGAGGGCAGTCCTGGGTTAACGTAAACTGTATTAACAAACTGATAAGAGTAACTTAGTAATTAGGGTTGCACGTTTCACAAGCACTGTTAGCACAGGAAGATAGTTGGGAGCTTCGGCTCGGTTGGTTAAGAGACAGACAGAATGGTCTGGGGAGCTTTGGCTCGGTTGGTTAAGAGACGGACAGAATGGTCCGGGGAGCTTCGGCTCGATTGGTTTGATACGATAAATATTGCATGTGCATAGTCAGGAAAGAAAATTAATGTGGTGGGTCTTCGGTATTTGAGGGTCGATGCACCGACACCAATACGCTGACTCAGCAAGTGTGGTTAGCACTTCGCCAACAAAAGTCTGGTGCGCTAGCCGACAAGAGTACGCAGGAGTCCGCTTTATGCAACAAGCATTGAGGCGTACGATAGGTCTGACCGGTAGTGCTTTACTGGTTTAGAGGTGGGCGAGTCCCAACCCACCGCTTCCGTCTGCCACTACGGAGGTATCCTGGGAGGTAACGGCTCCGAAAGGGGTAACTAAAGGTCTGTGTACACAGATTCGGGTGTGTGTGTTGCACTTGCATGATTCATCATGCCCACTAGCATATCATGGCATAATGATTCATTTAACCCCTGACACCTAATATATAAGTGGAATGGGACGCTTATACAATAGGCCTTGCAAAACGACCCCTTGGTCTATAAGCTTGTGTGGGCAAGTTTATAAATTAAGGTTAAATTCAATATATATATGCTGCTGTTTGATAACCGATACCCCAACGTATAAGTGGTATGGGACACTTTATACGATGGGAGCCTTGCAGAAGATCCCTTGGCTTAGGTGCTTCCTCACATAAGTTAAGGTTACATTTCCTACTTTCTGTTATTGCCATTATTTATAATAGAATTGCTAGCATAGGTCCGTTGTCACCTGCTTTTGATTTATTCTCCACCTTCATGTCCTTCGCTTTCTTCCTCTCTGCTCGGTACTTAGGAGCCATGGGGGAAGGGGTAGGGGATGATAGGGCTTAGTCTTATGACTAACGGTTTTTGGACCACATCATTTAGGGGATCGTGGAGCCCAGCATGGAGGAGCAGCCCCGGAGGTCGGATCGCTTGGAGATAGGGCAGTCTAGCTCAGGAGTTCAGACAACTGGGATTGTGAGTCCTGACTTATAGTAGATGTTTTGGTTTGCTTCCGCATGAGTGACTTGTAGTGAGTATTATGATGTACCGGGCATAAGCCCTTACTTTCAATACCTTTTATATTATTTCTGTGGACTCTCCCTTCGTGGAGACTTTTATTTCTATACATGTGATTTCTTTGGGCTTGCTTTTCATTTATTGTGCTATCTTTCTGTGATCGAATTGGCCGGCAGAATCGGCGCCTTGTGGTGATGACCCTTCAGGACGTGAAGGTGTCACCGCAAAGCGACGATCCTGGGCCTAAGACCCCGGTGTTTAAAAAAGGGGGGGGGGGGTCTTACACTGAAAGGGTCAACAGTACGATGGAGGACATGCTTCACATGCGCGTCTTGGATTTCGAAAGATAGTGGGTAGATCACCTGTACATGGTAGAGTTTGCTTACAATAACAGTTTTCAAGCGAGTATTGGAATGACACCGTTTGAGGCCCTGTATGGGAGAAAGTGTCGCATACCGTTGTCTTGGTTGGAGATAGGCGAGTCAAAGTTATATAAACGTCAGGCAATGGAAGACGTCACTTCAATGGTACGTACGATTCAGGAATGACTAAATATCGCTCAGGACAGACAGGCAAAATACTATAATGCCAAGCATAGGAATGTGGAGTTCAGTGTTGGCGATTTGGTGTACTTGAAAATCAAGCCATTTAAGGGTGTCTCGCGGATTCGACGCTTGAAGAAGCTGAGTCCGAGATACCTCTGACCGTTTGAGATCCTGGAGCGGATTGGCGAAGCAGCGTATCGATTGAAATTATTGGTGGAGTTGAGTGGGCTACACGATGTATTCCACATTTCGGTATTGTGGAAGGTGGTATAAGAGCCTTCTCAGGTTGTTGCGGTCGATGAATTGCCGATTGATAGTGGGGTGACGACCAAGGTCAAGCAAGTTCACATTGAAGACTTTGAAGTCAAACGGCTCCGCAACAAGGAAATCCGAATGGTTAAAGTCTGTTGGGATAACTGCGGATGAGAGGAGCTTTCTTGGGAGCGAGAGCAGACTATGGTGGAAGCATACCCCGAATTATTCCACGCAGGTAATTTTTAAGTTGTTTTGTGTACCTTTACATAATTTCGTGGACAAAATTCTTTAAGGGGGGGGGGGGGAGATTTGTAATGCTCCGAAACTTAAAAATGAAATGGGCGGTGTTCTAACCAAGTTCGGATCTTGGTAGGGTGAACACGGCCTGTGACACAGGCGTGTCACAGGGCATGTCGTGCTCGGGTAGTCGAGTCGAGGTCGACGAGCTTTGAGTGCTCGAACACGGCCTGTGAAACGGGCGTGTCAGTCGCACGGCATATGACACGAGCGTGTCCCATGGCCGTGTACTCCTTTGGAAGTTGGGTCCTGTGTTGACTGAGGGACACGACCCGGCACATGGTCGTGTACTATCTGACACGGGCGTGTCAGATTCGACACAGGCGTGTGGTGACCCGTGCCCACCAAGGGGCGTGACGGTTGGCATGGCGGTTATTCGTGACACGCCACTAGCCACGGGCGTGTCAGATTGGGACACGGGCGTGTCCCAACCTGTGTCCTTTTCTGTCCTCGACAATCATATCTGGATCGAGGCACATGGCCTGGGAAACGACCGTGTGCAAAGCCGTGTTCGACTCAGGGTTTGGAGATTTTAGGCAAATCTGAGCCGTTCGTTTTCTTTAAATACGATCCGACAGCCCCGATGAGTTCCTGCTGAGTTAAGTTCGAGAATTGAGGGTTAATTCCTCATTTCATCCTAAACTCTCTCTTTCTAAGAAGTTAGAGAGAGGAGAGAACAAGGAAGAAGGAAGGGAGGAATCCGGCCACCAGCGGAGCATCAGAGCACGAAATTGAGAACCGAGACCAGATCCGTGGAGAGAATTCCCTTGCGAAGCCTTTTATCCGGCTAGGTTATCATGGCGCCTAAGCAGACTTCAAGGGTAACTATTCTTAACTTGAGCATGTGTGCGGTGAGTTTGCAGTGTTCCTTGGGGTAGATATGTGAAGTCCCTCTTGTTTAGAGTCCGAAATCGAAGTACGGGCATAGGCATTGTGTGTGAAGCCTACCCGGACGTGTTTATCTGGATCGGTGATGTTGCATTGCATGAATAGCCGGAGAAGACTCCGTGCATTATTTTCGGGTTTCTACGTGGTAGATTGCAGCAGGGATCCTTGGGAATTAACTCCAAGGCGCACCTGGAAAACTGTGCGGAATCATAGTTCTGCTAACTTGGCGGCCGGGGAGCAAGCCTTGAACATAACTAGGTTATGTGATGTTTTGAAATGTTTTAGTATCTGGGTGAACCTTGGCCCACGCATACGTCTTAAAGTGACTAGGCGACGTGAGCAACGGGCGGGTGGAAACGGACTTAGGCTTTGCGGTTCGGTGCTAGAGGCCTAAAGTGGAACTGGCCATTGGCATAGTCGGGAGTCTTAGACCGCGGTCGGAAAGACTCAAAAATGCTCACAATGTTTGCCATCCTGAGGGTGGTGGTGAAGCCACGGAATTGACCGGATTCACCGAGAATGTGCCCTGAGTGCACGGGGTGTTTGGCCGAGCGAGCCTACACCTGTGGCGAAATATATATTTGCACTTTACTATTTAGCTGGGGTAATGATATGCAGGGAAGGAGCACCACCGTCCCGAGTAAGGGGCGGGGTCGTTATAATTTGGTCAGCTTTAGCTGACCATTGCTTTGTTTGCCACCGTGCAGTGGAATGTTGCTTGCAGGTGCTCCGGAACCAAGCGCCAAGTAGCGGGCTGAAGCCCAAGTTGCTGAGCTGGCCCTCGAAGGCCAAGCGAACTGTTGTTTTACTTTTGTCATGTATGGCCGGCCTGTGAGCCGATGTATGTAAAACATTATATTGTCAAGTGAACATTTGTAAGGCCTTAAGGCCATGTACTCTTTTGTGTATTTGATGTATTTCATTCCTGTGATGTTTAGTGGACATTCATGCCAGTATTGTGCAAATTTTGGGTTCTCTTAAACTGTTTAAAAGCTTCTGCTAGAATGCTCTGTATTAGGACGAGTAGTTGAGTTTTTGGTATTATCCTGTAACCCTTCCGACTGTCCGTGGTATATGGCGTCGGGTTCCAGCTGGACCTTCTGTTATATGCCATACGATTGATGGGGGTGTTACAATCTAACTCTTTTAGTTTACTCTTAAACTGTGTACAAGGTTCTAACTCCCTTTAAAAGTTTACACTTGGTTCATAAGTCACCTGATCAAAAGACTTAAGTTTGGTTTTTGGGTACCTGGTAAAAAGCCCAAAGGGTTGCTAGATCTCTCTTAGAAAATAGATCTTCTGGTGATAAGACACCTGAGCAAAAACCTATAGTGGATTCCTACCAGGGTGGTAGAAGAGTAGACGTACCCAGATTTATTGGGGAACAACTATAAAATCCTTATGTCGTCAGTGATTGTTACTTTCTAGTTGTGTGCTGTGTATATTATCTATCTATCTATCTATATATACATCACTAATTTTTAAAACTACTATATAAATAAATTAAAGTTTTTAAAATACTCTATTCACCCCCCCTCTAGAGCAAAGTTAGATCCGTCCCTTCCACTTTCAATTGGTATCAGAGCAAGGTTGGTTTTACAGGCTAACACCTTAACCAACAGATCTGATAGATCTTATTTTACCTAGAAGTTTGTTTTTAGATCACTGAAAAATTTATCATGGCATAAAATAAGGAGTATTAAAGCACTAGACCTCCTATTTACAATCTTAATAAGTTTGCACTATGATAGACAAGGATTAAGTTATATATGAATTCTATTGATGAGGATATCTACAATTCAATTTTGACAGGTTCACCTCCACCACTAGCAGCAACAAGCACCAATGCTACACCACCTCCAGAATGGACAGATGCTCAGAAAAAACTGAGAACTGCTGATACAAAGGCTATGAATATACTAGTCCAAACAATGTCTGATGATATTTTTCAGAAGGTTGCTGAATGCACCTCAGCAAAAGATATATGGGACTCCCTCACTGCAATGGTTGCTGGATTAGTAGATGAAAGAAAAGACAGAAGATCTCACCAGATTTCTCAATATGAGAATTTCAAAAAGGGAGAAATTGAATTGTTGCTGATATATATACAAGACTCAGTCTCATAATCAATGAACTGAAAATTTTGGAGAAAGACATTACATTGACAGAAGTAAATGACAAAATTCTCATGTGTTTTCCTAGCACATGAGATTCAATAATTTGGCCAATTAGAGAAGCCAGAAGTGTGAATGAAATTACAACAGAAATTTTGTTGGGCAAGCTCAAATCATATGAGCAGCTCATCAAAACAAGAGAAGCTGAACAAATGACTTTATCCTCAGTGAAGAAGGATAAGAGTATTGCTTTCCAAGCAACAAAAGAGGAAGAATAAATTCCAGAAAATGAAGAATTCATGAGTCTATTGGCTAAAAGATTTTACAAAATGGCCAGGAAAGATTTCAGGAGAAGATTTTCCAGATACAAGGAAAAACCAAGGTTTGACAAAACACCTACTAAGGAAATTGTTTGCTATAGTTGCAGGAAACCAGGACACATTCTTCCAGAATGTCCCGAGAATCAGAAAAAAGATAAGAAGAAGGAGAAAGACCTTAAGAAGCATTCAAACAAACCCTCTTCTAGTAAACATAGATAGAAGGA
Source organism: Platanthera zijinensis (assembly GCA_039513925.1). Taxonomy (NCBI): domain Eukaryota; kingdom Viridiplantae; phylum Streptophyta; class Magnoliopsida; order Asparagales; family Orchidaceae; genus Platanthera; species Platanthera zijinensis. The sequence continues at coordinate 10,514,546 of CM077091.1, forward strand.
GAGAGACTTTGTAACTGAAACATGGAGTGAGTCAGACACTGAATCTTCATCCAGTTCAAGTGAAGAAGAAGAAGAATCAAATGCTAAAGAAGTCTGTATGATGGCAGTCAATGCATCAAATAGCAATTCTGATTCTGAATCTGATTTCGAAGAAGACCAGGTAATTTCAACTTTTGATTTTACATCAGATCAATCCAAAATAGATTTTAAATTGCTTTGTAAAGATTTGATAAAATCTGAGAAGGAAATAAAACTTATCAGATAAAAATTAATTGAATTGAACAATCTATCTTCAGAAAACATTAAACTTAAAAAGAAGATTTGAAAATTTCTAAGGAACAAACAGTTTCTCTGAAAAACAAATTATCTGAGGCTAAGAAGTTTGAAGAAATTCTTAATGGGAGAAGTATCAAACTGATGAATATTACAAGTACGATCAATGCCAGATTAAATGGCAGACTTAGTTTGGGAGCTTCATCTAGTCAACCTCAAATTCTTAAGAAAAATATTTTAACTACTCCTGTAAAATTTATATCTGCTAAAGGAAAAGAAATATTAGAAGTTACAGATAAAGACACTGAAGTTTTGTCAAATAATGTATTAGAGAATAAATCAAAATCTATTCTAAAACAGAATAAAAATTTCCAGAAAAACAATGTTCAACAGAATTTGTCGAACCGAGCTCGATGAAATCAAAGTTATTCATCGAACAGAGATAGACGAACGCTGAACACATGAAATGAGAATAACTATTCAGTGAATGGTTGTCAACGAAATCACTATTATTCGTCGAACGTGGCTCAATGAAATCAGAATAATTCGTCGAACTTAAAATTTTTAAACACAAAATTTACTTCTTTTCAAAAGAATAATCAAACTCAAAAATTGATAAATCCTTTTACTGAGTGGATCATTCCTCCCAGGAGATATCATCCACTTGGATGTAAAAATCAACCTGAATATTCTTATATTTCTACTGATTATGACAAAAAATTAGGACCCAAGGTAATCTAGGTCAAGAACACCTTACTTGTTTTCAATACATGAAAAGAACTATCCTACCACAGAGGAACAATAATATTTAAATAGTGGGTGATCTAAACACATGACAGGAAGAAAAGCTAATCTAAGAGACTTCAAAGCAAAGCATGGACCAAAAGTCATATTTGGAGACTCCAACTGTGGCAAGATAGGGGGCTATGACAATGTCAAAGTTGGAGTAGTTACCTTTAGAAAGGTAGCTTATGTGAGAGGTCTTAAGAATAACCTTATTAGCATCAGTCAACTATGTGATGAAGGTTATCAAGTATCATTTAATAAGTCTTTATGCTTTATTACTTCTAATGTAAACAAAATTGTTTTATTTTGGGTTAGATAGGGTAACATCTATTTAGTCAATTTTAATTATGCTAAAACTGGAATATGTTTGTTTAATCAGATAAATAAATCAAATGAACTTTGACATAAAAGATTAGGTCATATAAACCTTAAAACTATTGCTAAATTGTCTAAGGACAACCTTGTCAGAGGACTACCTTCTGGATCTTACAAGAAGGAAGGATTTTGCAGAGCTTATCAATTAGGTAAGCAAACTAAAAATAGTTTTAAATCCATATCTAAGAGTGATTCACCCAGAATTTTGTATTTGCTATATATGGACCTTTTTGGACTTATTGTAATACAAAGTTTGGGAGGAAAGTCATACACTTGTAATTGTTGATGATTTCTCCAGATTCACTTGGATGTTCTTTCTTAGGAACAAGTCTGATAACTTAAAAATTCTTACATACTTTCTAAGGAACATCAAGATTGAGTATTCTACTCAGATTGTATTGATCAGAAGTGATCTTGGCACTAAATTTGAATCTCTTTTATGAGAGAATTCTGTGAAAAAGAAGGAATCATGTAGTGTTTCTTTGCTCCTAGAACTCCTCAACAAAATGGGGTGACAGAAAGGAAAAATAGAACCCTAATTGAATCTGCTAGAACATTACTTGCAGATGCTCATTTGCCCCTATCTTTTTGGGCATAGGCAGTAAGCACAACAAATTATATTCTTAACAGAAGTCTCATTCATAAACTCAAGGGTAAGACTCCCTATGAATTGCTTTAAAATAAGAAACATAAAGTAAATTATTTTAAAATTTTTGAGTGTCAATGTTATATTCATAATAATGAAAAGAAACATTTAGGAAAATTTGAAGTAAAAGCTGCAGATGGAATATTTCTTGGATATTCTCTTGTCAGTAAGGCTTATAGGGTTTATAATAAATCTACCTTTAAAATAGAAGAATCCGTACATGTATTATTTGATGAATCTAACTTATTTTATAAGGAGAGGAATGCCTCTACCATAGATTCTTTTCAGGTACCAATTATGTGTGAGAAACTAGATGAATTAATCCTAAAGTAAGATGATACATTGCATCCTTCTCAACAGATTGCTGAAGACAGTGATGAAGATAATCCTGAAATTTATGTTGAAAAAGTTGTAGCTAATGAAATTACACAAGAGGAATTAATAACACAAATCATTGAAGAACCAACTCCACCTGTTGATTTTGTCACTCTTAAAGATCATCCAAAATTTCAAGTGATTGGAGACATATCAGTTGGTGTGCAAATAAGGCATCAACTTAATCAAGATCAGATGCATACGTGTTTTCTATCTCAGATTGAAGCTCAATCAATAAAAGATGCAAAACAAGATCCTTATTAGATCATTGCAATGCAAGAGGAACTCAATCATTTTGAGAGCAGTAGAGTTTGGGACTTAGTTCTAAGACCCAAAGACTATCCAGTAATTGGAATCTAATGGGTCTTCAGGAATAAATTGGATGCTTAAGGAGTTATAGTGAGAAATAAAGCTAGAATGGTAGCTCGATCAAGGATATTCATAGGAAGAAGGAATAGATTATGATCAAACATTTGCTCATATTGCAAGATTTGAAGCTATCAGGGTGGATGTAAAGAGTGCATTTCCTAATGGAGAAATCAAATAGGAAGTCTATGTAAGACCCCCCTCCCGGAACACAAAACACGACACGAGAGGGGTCTTATGCCCAGAACAGCCGCCTTGCGGTAGTACTAGCACTCAAGCTAGCCTGTACCACAGGATGCCTACTCTGCCGGCTACAACCAATATCAGAGAATAACTGCCAGCCCAACCATATTAATATGAAAGTCAAATCCACACCAAGCATATGTCCATAATATTATAAATAAAGAAGCTACAGCAAGCTTCTAATATTAGAGTACGAGAACAAAATTGCCCCGAAGGGCTACAACAAAATCTCTCTCTCACTCACATCTGTAACCGACGGTAGCGACGGTACCGTCCCTTCAGGCCCTATCACCCTGGCCTGACTGTCCGTCTGCATAGCCTGCTGCTCCACCTGCGGGGTTTCCTCCTAAAAAGGAAGACGTAGCAACCGTTAGTCAAAAAGACTAAGTGGTTTCACATCCGCTCCCCCGGCAACTCCTCGGCACCGGGCAGAGAAAGGAACAAGTACAATAAATATATATCAGTAGTACAAGCAGGTGAAGTATGTGTACATATCATAAATAGCAATAGAAACAGTATACAAATGAACAAGGTCTTATTTTACAAATCTACAATCTACATCAGCAAGAGAGTATATATCTAGAACAGTAAGTAACTCAACTTATATGGGTGCCCATACAAGCATATAAGTTGAGGGTCGTTCAGCAGAAAGTAACTCATCGTATAGGAGTGCGCATATAAACTTATACGATGAGGGTCTTGTGTTTGTAATGAAGTGCAATGCTATGTATGCAATGCAATGACGCACCCATGATCAGGCACATGCAATCGCTATGTCGACACAGACTTATAGTTCCCACTATTCGAGCAGGTAGCTAACCTCTCAGGCATCAACCGTCGTGGCCAAACGGTGACAGTAGAGTGGGCATCTCCACTACTAGGATGGTCTCCACACTACCTGGCCTAAGCCTCCGTACGCCTCAATGCTAAGAACACAACAACGGAGCTCACATGCGTACTACGGCTCAACGGGTTCTCTCGGGTAAATATGCACCAAGATCCTAGCCCCAACTGGCCTATGGTATGACACGAAAGGAGCCTCGGAAATGAGCACGAGGACCAAGCCCAACCGTTCACTTGGCACGGAAGGAGCCTCAGGACGTGAACACCGAGGACCAAGCCCAACCGCCCAAGGTCTAACTGTCAACTCCCATCGGTGTGACGATTGGCGAGCCCGTAGACCTGCCACACTATCCTTAACCCGGGATTACGACACCGCGTGTCGACTCACACCGCATGCAATTCCACAATTCATGGCATGGGAGGAGCCTCGGAGAAAGCACGAGGACCAAGCCCAACCATCCAACAAATACGGATGGAGCCTCGGGACGTGAACACCGAGGACCAAGCCCAACCGTTCACTTGGCACGGAAGGAGCCCCGGGACGTGAACACCGAGGACCAAGCCCAACCGTCCAATTTTATCCAACTCAACCTCATTCCCATTAATGACGGTCTACACCGCACTTGTTAACTTCCACAATGCTACCCGTAGGGAGACGACACTCTAAGCATTGGACTATCCATTCCCTTCCATCAATTCATTATACATCAGGGCCATAGTTTAATCATTTACAAATCCTTCCACATGAATTCAACATATTATAGATAATGCGCATAATGGTGATCTACCAAATATAACAAAGCCTTTCATTCACTTAGGCTTGATTCACATCTCGGCATAGGAATTCAAGTCCTCAAACATCAACCCTCACATTACCTCGGTGATTAACACAAAAGAATTCACCCAACCTCGAGATGGATTGCAACATCTATTCCATCGAATCCAAGTTCATATTGTAATCACCTAGAATTATATGTAATCTGGTCAGCAACTTTGACTAGGGATTCCCGTGGCTACAGGTATCTCCTGAAAACGTGCAACCACTCGTTGGAAAGGTAATTTCAAGGGCTACAACTTTCGTGTTTAGTCAAAAGCCCAGATCTAGTCACATCATACCAGAAATCCAACTCGAAGTCTGCTGCGTACAGGATACAGATTTCCTGGGCATTAACTCCCAACCGCAGCGGATTCAAACGGATTTTCCCGTGGCTACAGGTATCTCCTGGAAACGTGCAACCACTCGTTGGAAAGGTAATTTCAAGGGCTACGACTTTCGTGTTTAGTCAAAAGCCCAAAGCCGACCCTTTCTTGCTTAAAAGTAGCCAAGAAGGTCGCTGCGTGTAGAACACAGATTCTGCACGCATCTTGAAGCGAAGTGAACGGCATCCGTTCATCTTCCTCCTCAAGCGATTTTCCCCAAATCACAACCAGAAGTTCCTCCACCCTTATTCTCCCTCTTGAGGCCATTTCCTCTTCACGAGACCACCCCTATCATCACTTTGAAGCGAGGAGAGGTTGAAGATGACTAAGCTTTAGAACACAAGTTCTAGCATGGCCTTCCTAGAAAGCTTCATCTCACACATCAAGAATCTTTTGAGTCGATGTCTCGCCTAAGAATAGCTATAGATCTAGCACCAAGGGAGAGGGGAGGAAACTCACTTCATTTCCGGCATTTCCTCCATTGCCGGCCATGGATCGCGTTACCCTTCTCCGCGACATCCTTGCCTTCGTTAGCAGTGTTCTTCCACGGAAACGACGGAGCTTTTCCTCCAGAATCCGGCTCCGGCGACCCGCGATATCCTCCTCTTCCGCTCCCGTCGGCTTTGCACAGTGACGGCTCGGCAAGAATGATCGGATCCGATGGCTAGGGTTTGGTTTACTCCCTTTTATATTACATATTAGGTTAAGTCCTTTCCGCTACGTGTCACTCTCTAATTGGACCTCCCAAAATAGGTTTCATTTGAAGTGACCGGTCCACGGATCATTCAGCACGAATCCCGGAGTTCGGTTCGGTCCGCCTGTACAAGCCAGTGAATCTGCCTGGGCGCAGAAAACGCACAAGTCAAATTCGGCAGGAATCAGCCAGTGATTCCCGTCGATCGGCGAGTATTAGCGGGTCATTCTCGACGAATTCGTCGAGTATCAATAATGATACTCGACGATTTTCCCTTGGCCGTTTTATCGGACATCCTGTCGTTGTGTGCGTTGAGTATCAGTTGGCGATACTCGACGGTCGGTGGGTATCACCGGGTATTCTCGGCGATCGGTGAGAATCGTCAGGCATTCTCGACGATTTTACCTTAACCTACTGTAGTTCTGAGTCCGGCGGGTATCGACCACCGATACCCGTCGAATCGGCGAGTATCAACCTCCATTCTCGACGATCGACGAGCATCAACCTCCATTCCCGTCGATTTTTACTTGGCCGAGTTCCCTCATCTCGGCTACTGGTTGGGGCATCCTTGAACCCAACCATACACTTATTCAATGCACCTGACACCTCGCGTCAGTGCACCCCGAGCCCGAGTTGAGTCTCTTGACTCAGAACACGTGCGAGGGGCCTAGCGCGAATTGGGACGTTACAGTCTATGTAGAACAACCTCCAGGTTTTATCTCTTCAACCCACTCATTTCATGTATTTATGCTTAATAAAGCTCTTTATGGTCTTAAACAAGCTCTAAGAGCTTGGTATGTGACTCTTGCTAATTTTCTATTGGAGAATAAATTTTGTAGAGGCAAGGTAGACAAAACTTTATTTTTTAGATATCATAAAACTGAAATTATACTCGTTCAAATATATGTTGATGATATAATTTTTGGTTCTATTGATTCCAAACTTTGCAAAAGTTTCTCTGACCTAATGCATTCAAAGTTTGAAATGAGTAGCATGGGTGAATTATCTTATTTTCTTGGTTTACAAGTGAAGCAAACATCTGATGGCATCTTCATATCTCAATCTAAATATGTTAAAGAGCTAATTAAAAGATTTGAGATGTCAGATGCCTCCTCTATGAAAACACCCATGCCCACTAATGCTGTTGTTGATAATGATGAACAAGGCAAATCTATTGATCAGAAAACATATCGAACAATCATTGGGTCTATATTGTATTTAACAACAAGTAGACCAAATATTATGTTTGCAACATGTATTTGTGCTAGGTTTCAAGTTAACCCTAAATAATCTCACCTTATTTTAGTAAAAAGAATTTTGAGATATAAAAAGGGTTGCCCTAATCTAGTACTCTGGTATCCTATTGAGTCAGGATTTGAATTAATTGGATTCACAGATCTGACTATGCTGGATGCAGAGTTGACAGAAAAAGCACATCAAGAACTTCTCAGTTTCTTGGTGATAGGCTTGTGTCATGGTTTTGCAAGAAGCAAACATCTGTTTTTACCTCAACTACTAAAGCTGAATATATTGCAGCAAGTAGTTGTTATTCACAAATTTTGTGGATTCAAAATCAATTACTAGATTATGGATACAATTTAAATAATTCAATTATATATTGTGACAATACTAGTGCAATTTCAATTGCACAGAATCAAGTCCTCCATAGTAGGACTAAACATATAGAAATAAAGCACCACTTTATTAGAGATAATGTGGGTAAAAATAACATTAGCCTAGTATTTATTTCTACTAATTTACAAAGGCAGATATTTTCACCAAACCATTGGATGAAAAGAAACATATTTTCTTTTTAAATCAGTTAGGAATGATTGATGGAGAGACATTAAATTGATTCCTTCTAATAACCTTTTGTAAAACGAAGATCGACGAATTGCTTATCGTCCTTTCAACTTCTGAAACCTAATATTTTTAAGTTTTCATCGAACCCCGTTCCAAAAATTCTCCATTTCTCTTGCACTTGATCTATTTGTTTTGCAGGATAATGGCGGTGTCGCAAGCGATTCTCACTACGATAAAGTTCGATGCTGGATTTGATAACGACATGGACTCTTTTTGTCATTTGGATCAGATCTTCTAGGAAATTTTGCAACTTTTTGAGGCACAGTATCTGCGCAATTTTATGCCCACCCGAATCAAGCTCCCGGTCGCAGAAATAAAGGAATGGGTTCACACTGCAAAGGTTCATGATCTCATAACCATTACTGGATCCATCTCAGGTCATCAGGTTTCTCTCACACCAACGATTTTATCCGAAATTTTTGGTTTGATCAATGGAGAAGATTATTTAGAATTATCTAGTACAGACTTTCATATTATGCTGGATAGAATGGGTCACTCACAAGGAAACCCTAACCATTTGTTGAAAAAGAATTTTTATATAGAATATAAATTTCTAGACGATATGGTTGGCAAAGTTCTTCTAGGCAGACATTCAACCCATGACCATGTCACCAGACACCAGTTTTTGTTGATGAGTGCTTTGGTTGATCAAAAAACATTAATTAGGGGACATCATTATTTGATTCTATTAAGAAGAAGATTAATAAAAAGAATGTGTGTTATGGAAGAATTTTGGGCATTTTTCTCCAGGCTAAATGTCAAGAGGTTTTGGTCTCTCAGACTGTACATATTAATGCATCCAAGAGGATCACCTCTGCTCTGTTTGGTAAATGGGAGAGGGTGATTCCTAAGCCTCCCAGGGTTGAATCCTCTAGGGCAGCTTCTAAAGGTACTAGAGCTGTCTCAGCTACTCTCCCTACTCTAGAAGAAGATTCTCCCCTTATTTCTCCCACTCCATAATCTCCACATCATTCCCCTAGTCCTTCCACACCACCTTCTCTATAGCCTATTTTGTCTGTAGAAGTTCCATCCTCAGCCTTCCATGCAGATTCCCCAGCTCATCAGTCACCTCACTTATCTCAACCTCACTCACCCATCTAGGAGACAATTTTTGGTGACTTTCCCCTGTCATCAATCCTCCATCTATACCACATTCTTCCTTTATTTATATAAACTGTGCTAACAGATCAACTCCCTCTTCTTCCAATCCATCCTCTGCATCTACTCAGAATCCACCTGAGTTTATATATCTGGATTTCTCCTCTATTGTTGCTCAACCTTTTGATTTCCTCTCTCCTACACTCAAGGAGCTCTTAGATTCATCTTTAGTTCCTGTTTTGTCTTCTATTTTAGAACTCTCTTTTAGAATTGCCTCTTCCCATTCTGTCCTTTCTTCTGGGGGCCTAGATTCAGTTTTCCCTAGATCTAGGTAGGGGGAGGTGATTGATGAAGAAGCTCCTAATGAAGAAGCTTCAGTTACAGTAGCCGATTTTTTTGAAGTTCCTGATTCAAAAATGACTGAATTCATCTCAGTGTTAGCTGGTCAAGCTCACTGCAAAAATTTTGTGACAGTTGAGGATGATTTTTCAGATCCTCCAAAGGTTATTACTGTTGGTAATTTCATCATTAATCCCACAGTTAATATATATTCTTTGCTATCAGATTTTGATTTACTACACAGTCATATTACTAGCTTACCAGATTTTGGAGAGGATCTCTCTAGAGCAATTGTTTGTTACTCTACTCCTATTGATGCCTCAGCTTTAGAACATCTTTTCATAGATGTTTCTACAAGTTTGATCCAGTCTCACAGACTATAATGATTGATGATATAATGAATATTTCTGAGCAGGCTTATTCCCCTCCTTTATGGGATGAATCTCCCATGCCTAATTTTGATGATCTGCTTAATAAAGATATGGAAGAGGTAGATAAAATAGTTAAACAAATTGATGAATTATATGAATAGCCAGAGGTGCAGTCTGATGATCATACAAATTTTTACGTATTAGACAACTCTATTTTTAAGAAAAGAAAAGCCAGGAAAAAGGCTCAAGACAAGGTTGCTCCTCAACCTTCTTCTACTGCTGATATCCCTTACTATATTTTGCATGAGATAACTCTTACTCTAGACCATCCAAATTGTATGAGGTATTCTAAGAATGAGCAGAAAAGAAAGAAGAAAATGAAAAGGTTTCATTCACATCCAAAGTCTTGGAGAGGTCCTCCTCCTCCTCCAGCAACAGGATCTGCAGGTATTTTACCTTCTTCTCAGAGGCCTATCTCTCATTATTCTAGAACAACTCAGTTCAAGCAAGACAGACCTACAAGGTCTGAGACTTATGGTAGTCAGAGTAGTCAGCTATATTCTAGCTAAGACAGGCTAGCCTCTCCTGTGATTGAACCAGTTAGATCCTGTATACAGAATAGCTTGGTTCAATAAACTAATTGCACTTTATTAGATAAAGAAGGCAAGAATTGAAGGTAAGGATACCTCTCAGTTTACTACTATGTCTTCTTACAGGCAACAAGAATTGGACAAATATGAGAAGATAAGCTTGTTTAATATTGATGAATATATGAGTTTGCATCTAGAAGCTGTTGTTCCTATAATCTCTTCCCAGATGATTATTGGTTCTCAAGATCTAAAGCTGAGCAAAAGGGAGTCTGATGATCCAACAAGGAAACTGATTTTTACCAAGTCTTCTTCAGATCCTTCATCTGATGCACCTTAGAAGAATTCCCAATTTTTATTATGTCTTTGAACCTTATTGTTATATTTATAACTTTCCCAAAGCTTTTTATATATATGATGAAAATTTATGTTTTTGCTAGATAATCATCTATACTTTGTGTTTTTCTTGTTTGATAGTATCCTCACCCAAATAGGGGGAGACTATTAGAACACCTTATTACTGATTTGGGCTAGGATTACTATTCTTTGATTAGGATTTTTATTTTGACCAAACTTGTATAAACTAGGGTCATATTTTATTTCTAGAGTTGTTATTTCAGAAGGTATTCCAGAGATGCTCAGTTCGACAAACTCAAAACTCAGTTTGACGAACTCATATCTCAACTCAGAGCTCAATTCGAAGAACTCAGTGCTCAGCTCGACGAAAGTAAAAGCTAAGTTCGATGAAATCCAAGCTCAGTTCGACGAAATCCTTTCTGAGTTCGACGATCAGGCAGTTTCTATATTTCAGAAGACAGAATGTTTTCAAATGCTTGATAACTGTCAGTTAAAACTCTGATATTTAATGCTAAATATTTTAACGAATATAGCCATTTAAGGCAGCATTAAATATGGATTTATCACAGAGGTTTTAAATCTAATTTATTCCAAGGCAGTTACAATTCTCAAGGGATTCTTCAGACGTTTCAAGAATCGTTTATTTCAAATAGACACAACGATTGAATTCTTCTCTGACAGTCTATATATATAGAAGATTGCTACTTCAATATATACATATATACATTCATTTTGCTTCCGACTCTTCTTTAGACATATCTTCAATCTGAGAGACATCCTAATACATATCTGTAAGAAACATCTACTAGAGAGTAAAAGCAAACAAGAAGGCCTGCACCCTAAAGAAAAGTCTCCTTTCTTGGTCACAATCTCTATTCAAATCAGGGGGAGCATTTTGTAACATTATCCACTAAGTCTTCTCAGAGATACTTGACAGAGAAGACAACATCTAACTCTTTTAGTTTACTCTTAAACTGTGTACAGGGTTCTAACTCTCTTCAAAAGTTTACACTTGGTTCATAAGTCACCTGATCAAAGGACTTAAGTTTTGTTTTTGGGTTCCTGGTCAAAAGCTCAAAGGGTTGCTAGATCTCCCTTAGAAAATAGATCTTCTGGTGACAGGGCACCTGAGTAAAATCTGTAGTGGATTCCTACCAGGGTGGTAGAAGAGTAGACGTACTCAGATTTATTGGGGAACTACAATAAAATCCTTGTGTTTTATGTGATTGTTACTTTCTATTTGTGTGATGTGTATATTATCTATATATATTAATAATTTTAAAAACTAGTATAAAATAAATTAAATTTTTTAAAATACTCTATTCACCCCCCTCTCTAGATCAAAGTTAGATTTATCCCTTCCACTTTCAATATTTACACAAAATAAGATGAAAATGAAACTGTCTTGATGTGTCTCTATGTAGATGACATTTAAATTTTTGGAAGTTCAATTATAATTATTAATGATACTGAAAATAATTTATCATCAAAATTTGATATGAAAGATTTGGGAGTAATTTATGTCATTTTAGGAATTAAACTAGTTAAAACCGATATAAGTAAATCATTCACTCTTTCCTACACGATTGAGAAAATGCTACATAAATTTAACTTATATGATTTTGCACCTGCGTCTACTCCATATAACGCTAGAATGAAGCTTTATAAAAATGTAGGTGAAGTTATTGACTAATATTTATATGCATAAATGATAGGATCACTCATATATCTTGCAAATCACACTAGGTCTAACATTTCTTATGTCATTGGCAGACTGGGTAAATATACTAGTAATTCAAGTGATGATCATTGGATATCATTAAACTAGAATATTTAAATAACTTCATGGAAATATAGATTATGGTTTATGTTGAAATTGAGAACCGTCTTCTGTGAAGTTCAGACCCTTGGAAAAGGGGTGACCTCACACTTACTTCTCCCCACAAGCTCAGACGACCAGAAACTTAGAACCAGAAATGGACCCAAGGATCCAACACGGAGGTCCCACCACACACCCGGAAGATCTTAGAGCGCTTCCCCTCCTTAGCCAAGTGCAGAGCTAAGGATACCTCAAAAAGCGCTAGAAGACCAGAGAACAAGTAAGAATGCCTTCTGAGGTGCCCCCTTGAGTCTATTTATAGTTTTTTAAAACCTGGTCTGCAAATAACTTAACTCCGCTGTTCTGAATGGTTATACGCAGCCAAAAGTAGTCTGCCAACAGCCAAACTTCGCTGTTCTGGAAGGATATTTGCAGCCCTAATCACATTTTATATACCAAAGTATATTAACCACAAAATATCTGCGCCCCACTCACAGGGGAAATCGGGATCAGCTTGCCACCCAACTGGGCGGACGCGGTCTAGCTCGCGCAGCTCGCCTCTCTCTTTAGGCGAGTGCGAGTTGGGCTCCTGCGGCTCAAGCAACTCGCCTCTCTCTTTGTTATCAGCATAGCTATCATCAGAATATGCTTCAATCTTCAAATGATTATTCTTCTGAAACAACAAGCCCTTTCCTGGAGACTCTTTCAAATACTCTAGAATTTTCATGGCAGAACGCAGATAACATTGTTTTTGAGTTTGCATAAACTGACTGACCTTCCAAACTGCATAACAGATATCTGGTCTTGTAATAATAAGATAGATGAGTTTTCCTACAAGTCGTCTGTACACAATACAATCTGGGAGAAGAGGAGAATCTTCAGTCCACCCCTTATCATCCTCAACAGCCATCGGGCAACGTGCATGTCTTGTGCCAAGAAGACCAGTTTCCTTTAAGAGTAGTGCATACTTTCGCTACGAAAGAACCAATGAGTTACGCTTTCATGAAATCTCAATTCTCAGAAAGTAATTCGGATTTCTCATATCCTTAGTAACATAATGTTGTCGAAGATGTTGTTTTGCCAGATCAGTGCCTTCTTTATCATTACTAGTAAGAAGGATATAATCAACATAGACATCAAGAACCACAAGACCTTTAGTAGTCTTGCGTATAAACAGAGAATGATCAGCAGAACTCTGATTGAACCCAATAAGAGAAACAACCCCACTAAACTTGTCAAACCAAGCTTGTGGACTCTGCATTAAACCATAAATCGCCTTCTAAAGCTTGCATACCGAAGACTCCCCCGAAGTAACATACCTAGGAGGTTGTTCCATGTAAACCACCTCTTGCAAATCACCATAGAGGAAGGAATTCTTCACATCTACCTGAGACATTTCCTAGTATCTACTAACTGCGACAGAGAAAAGAACACGTATAGTGCTGATGCGAGCAACAGGAGAAATATATTAAAGAAGTCTACACCATATGTTTGAGTAAATTTTTTGGCAATAAGCCTTGCCTTATAATGGTTAATAGAACCATCTAGAAGATACTTGACAACAAAAACTCATTGATAACCAACCACATCTGTGCCCAGAGGTGTGGGAACAAGTGTCCAAGTACCTCTCTAAGTTAAGGTTTTTCATTTCTTCATCCATAGCGGATTTCCACTGCGGAACCGTATGAGCCTCTTGATACATAGCTGAGATGACAGTAGAAAATATAACAAGAGAAAAACACTTGGCTATCGGAGAAAGCCGAGCATATGAGACAAAATCATCAATAGGATGCTTAGTGCATTGACGAACACCCTTTCACTTGCAATGGGAAGATCAAGATCACTCTGGTCTGTCAGAGTAGATCCATTATCAGAAGAGGGAAGAGGCCTGGGAACAGGCATAGAAGGCTCCAAGGGCAAAAAACCAGTCTCGAGAGAAGGAGACGGTGTAACAGGAACAATGGTAGAAAGAACTGGGTCTGGCATAAGTGCCGAGAAAATAGACATTGAAGAAGAAGTATCAGAGGGCAAGAGAAAATAAGTAGGAGAAAAATATGATGTATCTTCAAAGAAGGTGATATCAGTAGAGACGTACTATTTGCAGAGAAGAGGATCAAAATAGCGATACCCATTTTGAGTCAGACAATAACCAAGAAATATGTATTTAACAAAACAGGGAGAAAGTTTTTCATGACCAGGAGAAGGTATGCGAACAAACATCGTACACCCAAAAACTTTAGGAGGTAAAGGAAACTGCTCAGCCCCGAGATATAAAATGGACAATGGAGTTTTGCCCTGAAGAATAGATGGGGGAATACGATTTATGAGATTGGAAGAGAGAAGAACAACATGATCCCAATACGACTAAGAAACATGCATTTGTAAGAGAAGGCTGCGAGCAATATCCAGGAGATGATGATTCTTGCGTTCAGCAACGCCATTTTGTTGAGAGGTATAAAGGCAAGTAGTTTGATGAACAAAACCGTGACTCATACAAAATTCAGGAAATTGACTGATGATATATTCCTTGACATTTTTAGTATGAAGAACTTGAATAGACACATTAAATTGTGTGAGGATCTCATTATAAAAGGCGGTAAACATAGAGTAAAGGTCAGTGCTGAAACAGAGAACCGACTTCTGTGGAGTTCGAAGCCTTGGGGAAGGGGTGACCGCACACTTACTTCTCCTAACGAGCTGGACTGACTGAAGACTTAGATTTGAGGACTGACCCAAAGCTCCAGCACGGAGGTACCACCACACACCCAAAAGATCTTAGAGTGCTTCCCCCCTTAGCCTGTGCTGAGCTAAGGGAACCTCAGAAAGCGCAAGAAGATCAGGGAATTAGAGAACTAGAAAGCTTGCCTTCTAAAGTACCCTATTGGGTCTATTTATAGATTTCTAGACCTGGCCTGCCAATAGCTCAACTCCGCTATTCTAAACGGTTATATGCAGCCAAAAGGAGGTCTGCTAAAAACAAAACTCCGTTGTCCTGAGGAGCTAAATGCAGACCAAAACACATTTGGCAGACCAAATTATATTAACCACATGACATTTTCACCCCACTCATAGGGGGAAATCGGGATCATCTCGCCACTCAACTGGGCAGACACGGCCTGGCTTGCGTAGCTTGCCTCTCTCTTTAGGCGAGTGTGAACTAGACTCCTGCGACTCGCCTTCCCCTTATATGGAGGCGGACCGATGATCTTGATCAGATGGCCATTTAGGCGAATGCGGGCTGGCGAGCTAGCTTGCGCGGTTTGCCCGCCTGTGTGGCGGAAGCGAGTCGACTGCCCCTAGGTTCACCTGCTTACTGAACTGATGCGGGTAGACAGTCCTGGCTCGCCCGCCTGCCTGGCAGAATCAGAGAAACTAAAGAAATTTGTCTAAGTCCAGAAGCGTTGAGGGAAGCCAGTTCACTCAATGCCAAACCCAGAAGGCGTCGACAGGACAAGAAGCGTTGAGTGAAGCCAGTTCACTCAACGCCAAGCTCAGAAGGCTTTGACAGGACAAGCTTCACTCAAAGCCTTAGAAGATGCAGTCAGAAAATTTGTCCTAGCTCGCTCGCCTGTTTGACTGACCCACTCGGCGAACACGAGGTTGTACACAATCTCCACTCTTTTTGAGCTTTCGTAAAGCTCGGAAAGAATCATCAAACCCCACGTGTTCAGTGAGTGACTGCTAAGCTGGAGGGAATGTTTTGGTGGGCCCCACCTTCTTGCTATCTATATCACCAGCTCAGAGAAATTCCCCATTCTTCTGCTTCTCTTTTTCTCCACAAACTACTGTAGCTGAGTGATTCCCATATCAAATGAAATGCGTGCTCTCCTAGCGGTCGTGAGGGAGGGAATGTGGGCGTAGGTTATTAATGCTGCCCTTGGCTGGCGCGAGGGACGCCCGGTCCTGTTTTCAGGCCGAAAAAGGCGAAGATGATCAGGCAGTCTCCCCCGGACAGCGCCCCTACATCCAGTTTGGCGGTCAGTGTCGAGGCCACCCATGAGGTACGTGGGCTGGTTACCTGGTGTCGCTTTTATTCTAATTTTTATTTATCCTTCTTTGCAGGAGGCACCTCGCGAGGATGGAGGCAGTGGAACAGAGCCGAGGCTCTCCTCCTCGCGCATGTCTGAGCGGGTTGCCAGCCCCTCAGCTGTGGGGCATGACCTTCTCGTGGTCCTGGCTTCTCCTCTAGAGATTGGTGAGTTCTTGACGCCTCGCCTTCGCTTTCCAACTAATTCCCCCTCACCTTTAGATTATTATATTGCACCCCACCCCAGGATCCATTGACCATCCCCTACTAGTTCCGCGATCGCTGACTTGCCTTAGGTTGGGAAAATCCTTCGCGTCTCTTGAAGGAGAGCTCTTCCAGGGATGGCCGGGGACTTACCGCCAACATGCCAATGTGGGGGACGTGCCGACCCCGGGTGAGTTTGTGCGCTTGCTTGCTTGTGACTTACTGCCTGCTTGTTTGACCTATCCTGTTTCTGCAGGCTTCAATGCGATCTCATCCTCCGACGTCGACATCAGCGAGGGATACTCACCTCCCCCTTCCGCGGACCACATCTCAGAATACCTGGCCGACCCGCAAGATGCCGAGGAAATGAAAAGGCGGGTGACTCGGTTATTCCAGAAGCACTCCCTGATATTGCAGGAGGTTTGCGATATGGTGGACGTGGACAAGGCCAAGGCTGAGGAGCGGTTTGCGGTTCTGGAGGGCGTGAGGCGCCCAGAAGATGGCGACGAGACGACTTCTCTGGGAGTGCACATTATGCGAGCAGAGGAGTGGCTCAGGCACGCCACGGAACAGGTCAACTTAGCACATCAGGAACTGCTGGTGGTTCGCGAGTATTACTACCCTCGCCTGCCACCCCGTTCTGGGGTGCTAGGGAGGGGTAGATGGAAGTGGATTCAATACCAAACCACCCACCCCTTCCTCGTCGTCGGCCAACAGGCCCGGGTCGTACCTGTCTCTTGGATCGGCTCGCGCGTTATAACTACGATCTTTATTATTTTCTTTTCCGGAGTACCGAACTTATTTATTGTTTTAAAACTGCTTGCCCACTCACGGACATATGCTTGTATATTATTTCTTTGTGAGAGGACTTAGCGCAACCACTCGCACCAAAAGCCCGGACTGATGGAGGACGGCGCCACTAATCTTTATATCAAAGGTCCTCGGGCAGATCCACGGGGTAGCCAGTTAAGCCATTACCGCATAGCACCGCAGCGCGGGGGCGATTCCGGACCGCAGCCCCAACAATCCCCCCCGGAAACGACCCCGGGGTTTCGAACCCGCAACCTCCCTCTGATACCAATTGAGAGGACTTAGCGCAACCACTCGCACCAAAAGCCCGGACTGATGGAGGACGGCGCCACTAATCTTTATATCAAAGGTCCTCGGGCGGATCCACGGGGCAGCCAGTTAAGCCATTACCGCATAGCACCGCAGCGCGGGGGCGATTCCGGACCGCAGCCCCAACACTTTGTCTGTGGCTTGTAACTGCTTAGGTTTTCTCAGGCGGATGAGGGCGAGCTGCCCTTGCTTGCCTACCCCCTCCTTAGGTGGGCGCGAGCCGACTTGGCTTGCTCGTCACTTAGACGGACGCGAGCCAGCGTGGCTCGCTCGCTACTTGGGCGGACGCGAACTAACGTGGCTCGCTCGCTACTTGGGCGGACGCGAGCTAGCGTGGCTCGCTCACCACTTGGGTCGATGCGAGCCAGCGTAGCTTGCTCTCCACTTGGGCGGACGCGAGCCAGTGTGGTTCGCTTCGCCACTTCCCCGCTGCCACATAGTTTTTATAAGGCCACGCGGGGTCGGAAGTCGAAGCGTCAGGGCACATTTTTGCTATCCGCACATGTTCCTGCCGATGGGACATTTTACCGCCCCTTATTTTTCTATAAATAGGCCACGATCCTTCTTCCCACCTACCACATTTAAAATCTTCCGCTTCTTCTCCACTCCTGTGATTCTCCGTCCGCCTCTTCTCGCGAGAACTTTGGCGTCCCGCCCAACTAACTGATTGCGAGATAGAAGGCAGCGGTGGCGATGCTGAGGGATGGGGCAAGTGTGCATGGACCTTTTCCGACCACCCCTTCTTCTCCGCCACCCTCGTCGAGGGTGAGTCCCTCACAGTGGTCGGTGACTTCGTCCCGCCCGGCTTTGAGGCGAGGCGACTCGGGGAGGAGGAGAAGATCAACGATCTCTCAGAAGCGGAGCTCGCTATCCCCATCGCTCAATTCGATGCGGGCCACCGGCTTCCCCTATGGCTTAAGGTCCGGAAAATTCTGAAGTACTTTGGGGTCGTCCTCGGCCAGCTGACCCCCAACTCGGTAGCTGTCGTGGTCGGGTTCGCTTGCTTCCTGCGGGAAGAGCAGATCGAGTTCAACCTCGTGGTCTTCCACAAGCTGTTCTACTTCCGGGTGAACAAGGATGATACCTCATACTTCTCTATCAACCACGTCAAGGTGCAGGAGATGGTAAACAAGAGCAGAACTAGCTCTAGAAGATCGTCTTCGTCAAGGGTGACTTTAGCAACGTACCATTCTCGCCGGTCCAACTCAGCGAGGCGAGCTACCGCCCCTAGCCTAGGGGGGGGGGGGGGGCGTGAAGCCGAGCTCTGTGGGTTCTTCCAAGGGAAGAACTTTGAGGTCGCGCTTCTTCGAAGGAACGTCGACTCCCTTACCCCCGTCCCGCCTGGGGGAGGTAAGCTACTCGCACTTGATCCTTTTTACTTAACCCCCTTTTCTTTGTTCTAACTCTTTTACTTTAGGTGAGCGAAACCTCCCCCTGCACCCTCCTTATGAGAGTGCATGAGTCACTTTTGGCGAGCACGCTCATGCTGAGGCGGCGGCTGCCACGCATCGCGAGATCTCGGCCCTCGCCTCCCAAGAGCAGGCCGTCCGCGAACATCCTCCTCAACCACTGTCATCCAAGAAGTCGAATACCGTGGGCGGCACGCCTCTCGCATCCCGGGAGAAAGGAAAGGATCCGGTGAGCCAACAATCTGAAGCGGTCACCACCCTGGGTGCTTCGACTGGCGGGCCTCCTAGTAAGGTGGTCGGCACCTCCAAGCCGCGATAGTAGGCGTCCTCCGACAAGCCCATGTCGAGGGGGCACCACAACTTTGGCTATGGCGAACGAAACCTGGACGATCTCGATAACACCCTCCTACAGTGGGACCAAGGGGAGAACCGGGCGTCAATCTCCACCCTGCTGCATAGTTGGCTGGAGCAGGACACCACTAGCGGGGAGGCCTTCACCTTCTCCTTTGGCTTGTATGTGCGAGAGGATGTCACGGTCTATGACCAGGAGTCCACGCGAGCACTCGTGCACGAGAGTGCGCGGGCCCAGCTACACGGCCTGGAGCTGTCCTATATAGCGGGCCGCCGTTGCATGCAGATGGTGCGAAATTCTTCCTCGCTCTAGAAGCTCGCCGACGACCAAGAAGAGGCCTGCCGCCTCGCGCTGGAGGAAGCAGAGCATCAACAGAAGCGGGCGGACGCGACCGACGCTGTTCTCACCGGATACCTGGGAGGGTTGGTAAGTCTCAAGACTTCGGAACAAGATCCTTCTCCCCTGATTGCTTTTAATGACATTTTACTTTTTCTCACAAGATGCGGCGACGGTCAAGCGCCTTTGCTTTCAAATCGCCACCCTCGAGAAGGAGAACGAGGCATTGCAGGCGCAGGTGCAGGAATTAGAAGCCGCAGTTCCTCCTCTGCCCCCCAGTAGCAGCTGCCAGCTCGCCCACTACTCTGAATATGAGTTGGAGGAAATGATATAGAAGAACGCTGCCAAAGCTGCAAAGTTCACGCTCCAGACCATGCAGCGGGCCGGCCTCATGACTGGCGAAGGCGCGGGGCTCTCAGCGAGTGATGTAGTACCAAAGCTGTTTCTTTCGGTCTCGAAGCCAGACATCGAGTCTTTCCAACCCCTTTAGGAGAGCTCGCCTTGCTGAACTCCCACACCGCACTTCCCACTTTCTTTTTGGAATCAATTTTTATCATTACTATAATGTACAAGCGGTCCGTGTCCACTGCCTTGTAATCTTTTGCGATAAATACATATGCTTTTTTTCTGAAATGATTTTGCTTTTGGTAGTCTTTTTCCTTATTTTTGCGCACTCGCGACACAGCTCAGCCTTCCCGCTCGCTTCCTCCGAACCCGCGTCTCTCTAGTGAGATCACGCATCCCTTATGGACTTAGCTTAGAAAATTTCAGGACCTTAGGTAGTCGGCCCGCGAGTGGCGATCCGCCCCCTTGTCTAGAGAGCTTCTCCTACGCCGCCCGCGATATCTGGGAATTGGCCCGCCCCGACTCGCGTCCGGGGCATTTGGCTTCACGTGAGCCAAGCTTCGTGAGGTCGCGGCGCGACCTGAGAGTGAGTGCCTCACACTGTTGAGTGTCGCAACCTTGGTCGCCTTGCGGGTGCCGGACTGGATGCGTGCTGAACGGACGCCTGAGGGGTGAGATCCAGCTCGCCCGCGATCCTTGACCCTTGACGTTATTTTCTTCTTTTAGTTCTTTTCCTAGCGATTTGTTAGGAGGTTCCATTTCCCTTATCTCCTTTCTGCGAGCTGGAAGGATACTGATGGTGTGAGATGAGTGTCAACCAAACCTTCACTTTGGCCAAACACTAGGTGCTACCATCGACCCATTCAGCTAGATGAGAACCTGACGGCGGGTGTTGGGCATCAATCAGACTTTCATTTAGGCCAACCACCAGGGTCTACCACCGACCCGATCAGCTAGATTAGAGCCTGACAGCAGGTGTTGGCCATCAACCGAACTTTCATTTTGGCTGGCCACCGGGCACTACCACCGATCCAATCAATTAGATGAGAGACTGACGACGAGCGTTGAGCATCAATCCAAATTTCCTTTTGGCGGGCCATCGGGCGCTATCACCGGCCCTATCAACTAGATGAGAGTCTGACAATGGGTGTTGAGCATCAATTGGAATTTCATTTATGCCAACCACCGGGCACTACCACCAGCCCGATCAGTTAGATGAGAGCCTGACGACGGGTGTTGAGCATCAACCGGACTTTCCTTTTGGCCGGCCACTGTGTGCTACCACCGACCCAATCAGCTAGATGAGAGCCTGATAGTGGGTGTTGAGCATCAACCTGACTTTCCTTTTGGCCGGCCACTAGGCGCTACAACCGGCCCAATCAGCTAGATGAGAGCCTGACGGCGGGTGTTGAGCATCAACCAGACTTATCGAAGCCTCCTCCAAGAGGTCTACCTGCCCCGCTGGCTAGTGAGAGCCCGGTCAGCGGAACCATCTCGGGGCAAACATGGCAAACATCACCGAGTGACTTCCAGCCCTGCCAGCTAGTAAGAGCCTGGTCAGCGAGATCTGCCCGGGATCTGGGTAGACACCATCGAGTGATATCCAGCCCTGCCAGCTAATAGAAACCTGGCATCGAGATCTTCTTGGGGTCAACATGTCAAAGCCTCCTCCAAGAGGTCTACCTGCCCTGCCGGCTAGTGAGAGCTCGGTCAGCGGAACCATCTCAGGGCTAACATGACAAACTTCACCGAGTGACTTCCAGCCCTGCCGCTAGTGGGAGCCTAGTCAGCGGGATCTGTTCGGGATCTGGGTAGATACCATCGAGTGACATCCATCCATGCCAGCTAATGGGAGCCTGGCAGCGGGATCTTCTCGGGGTTAAAAAGTCAAAGCCTCCTCCAAGAGGTCTACCTACCCCATCAGCTAGTGAGGGCCCGGTCAGCGGAACCTTCTTGGGGCTAATATGTCGAAGCCTCCTCCAAGAGGTCTACCTGACCTGCCATCTAGTGTGAGCCCAGTTAGCAGAACCATCTTGGGGCTAACATGGAAAACATCACCGAGTGACTTCCAGCCCTGCCAGCTAGTGGGAGCCTGGTTAGCGGGATCTGCTCGGGATCTGGGTAGACACCATTAAGTGACATCCAGCCCTGCCAGCTAATGGGAGCCTATCAGCGGGATCTTCTCGGGGTCAATATGTCAAAGCCTCCTCTAAGAGGTCTACCTGCCCTACCGGCTATTGAGAGCTTAGTCAGCAAAACCATCTCGGGGCTAACATGTTGAAGCTTCCTCTAAGAGGTCTACCTGCCCTGCTTGCTAGTGAGAGCCCGGTCAGCGGAACCATCTCGGGGCAAACATGGCAAACATCACCGAGTGACTTCCAGCCCTACCAGCTAGCGGGAGCCTGGTCAGCGGGATTTGCTCGGGATCTGGGTAGACACCATCGAGTGACATCCAGCCCTTCCAGCAAATGGGAGCCAGGCAGTGGGATATTTTTGGGGTCAATATGTCAAAGCCTCCTCCAGGAGGCCTACCTGCTTTGCCAGCTAGTGAGAGCCCGATCAGTGGAACCATCTCGGGGCTAACATGTCGAAGCCTCCTCCAAGAGGTCTACCTGCCCTGCCGGCTAGTGAGAGCCCGGTCAGTGTAACCTTCTCGGGGCTAACATGTCAAAGCCTCCACCAAGAGGTCTACATGCCCTACCGGCTAGTGAGAGCCCGGTCAACGGAACCATCTTGGGACTCCCAAACTAGATCACAATCTTACATCTCATTTTCCTAGATGAGGATTCTTCAATAAGGGGTGCCCTGCCATAACTTGAAAAGGATTAAGTTCATTACAAAAGAAGGGCTTACTGTAACGCCCCAGATTTTTTGGTATTTATTTTATTTCTTGTAGTGACGTAATTTTGGCATCAGGGCGTTATGTTGATGCATAGTTAATGGGTGTGGTTTGTTGGAGTACGGGTTTGCTTAGTGGGTTTCCTGTGAGGCTAGTTTTGTTTTGGTTGTGCACCTTCCCTCGCGAGACGGGTCTGTATTGGTGACTCGATGTAGATTTTTATAGGGATATGGTGGTGTTTTGTCTTCGAGTGGTATTTTACCTGAGTTTGGTTCATCGGATTGGGATTTTGACTTCGCCGTTAGATTTGTAGCATCAGTATTTAGCTATGATGCGATTTTCATAAGATTCCGAGTTAAATTGGATTTTGGGTCGTGTTTGGACTATTAATTATTAATTGTATTATATATATATATATAATCAGTATTAGGTCGCGTCAAACCCTATACATCTTCCTAAACCCAACGGCGGACTATTTTCGCGAAATGGAAGAGGAGCGGTGGACGGGCATGCGTTTGGCCGGCAATAGAGGGAGTTCCGACGGTCGGTTTCAGCAAAGGAGTAGAGATTCAGAAAGGTCTCGCTAAGAGCTACGCGATCGTGGTAAGTTTTCCCCGTTTCCCCGATTTTTGTACGTTAGGGTTAGCGATTTTGACCCCTTTCTCCCTCGAAAAGTTTCAGTAAATGTTGCTAGGGCCTTTCTACGGTCGATCCGTATCGTAGTGCGGGAGGGCGACACTTCTTTCGGAGATTTCAAGGCAAGTGGATCTCTCCCCTTGCATGTCCATCTTTTTGTCCTTAACTTCTTCTATTTCCTTCTCTCTTAGAGGATAGGAGTAGTGTAGAATGAGTTTTGGAAGAACCTCTAGGTTAGGGCTTAATTTCATCCAAAACCACAAAAACTAGGAATTCGGGTTAAGTAGAATTCGACGGGTATCGGGAAGAAATTTGGCGAGTATCGCCACATTTGGATAAGTCATTTTCGGTGTGTATCATTTTGAAGTCGCCAAATATTATAGGTTAGCTTAAGGTAGTTCGACGAGTATCGCCAGTCTGTTCGTCGAGTATCACCGATTATCGCAAGGCATTTTCTCCGAGTATAGAAGCGATTCGTCGAGTATCGCTAGATTTCCTTAGGGCAACTCCGTCGGGTAAGGAGAAGTTTAGTCTAAGTTAAATTCGGCGTGTATTGTGGAAATTTGTCGAATATCGTTAGTTCACAATCGTCGAGTGGTGTAGAATTCGTCGAGTATCAGCAGTCTTATACATCGAGTATAGTAGAAATTCGTCAAGTATCCTTGTACTTTGTCGGGTATACTTGCCGAATTTGGCCAGGACTTAGAGAATTTCACCGTTTCTTGTAGGAATAATCGTGTATGGTCTTCAGGGTGATTTTAGGGCTTGTTTAAGGTATATTTTTTGGGTTTTTGGTTGGGGTGTTTGATTATGATGTTTTCTTCGGCTAGGAAGGTTTGCAGTGGAAAAAGGACCACCAACTGGAGGCCGGTTTGTGGGTCATTACACTTGGCGATTTGGTTTGGTTTGGTCTCTATTTTTTTGTGGACTGTTGGGTTGTGTTTGGCTAGGTGGCCACCACTGCAGTGCCCTTTTGAGACATTTGGGTTTGGTAGTTCGGGTTTGGACGTTTTGGTCACCGACTCCGGCCCGGTTGTTCTTACCAAGTGTTAATGACTCACATCTTCGAGCTGTTTTGTGCTCAGTTTGTTTCTTAGATCAGTTTATGCTATCTATGCTAATCCTTGCAGATTTTCTTGTCGAAGCATGGCTTCGTTCCACACTCGGTGCATATATTTATTTAACTGCTTTATTACAGATTTTTACTTACCTGCTTTATTTGACTAATCAGCTGTGGTTTTCAGCATTTCTTGTAGTCAGGTTTGGTAAACCCTTCCTTGACTTTGTACTTTACCTGATTATTTCCTTACCACTTGTATTTTCTTGCTGAGGTGTTTTTCTTTTAAATGCCTTAGGTTCAGGGTTGTAGCCGGTGGAGCGGCTGAGTTGGATTGTAGCTTGTGGACTGCAGTATTGTAGTGGTTTCTCCTCACCGTCGTGAGGTAGTTGTTGTTTCATTTTTTTAGTTCAAACTTGCATACTCTCAGTGGGTTCGTGTCAGGTTGTTGATGCCCACTGGTAGTTTCTTTGGAATATTGAATACTTTGCTAAGCTGCTAAGTTTACCTCTTGTGGTTGTTTTTACTTGCTCTCTGGAAAGGCTTTATCCTATGTTACACCGTTAGATATTTTAAAGTATAAAACTATTATTCTTACTTCATTCATACCATATTTGAAAACCTAAATCACTATATTCAAACGGTCATAAAAGCTATTTTTACTACTATTATAGATCTATAGCTTGCATATCATGAGTTATCCTTCGGGGATGTTTGTACTCATGTAGGATGTTAAATCAATCTAATCAAAGTATTTCCGCAGCGTATAACTATATTTCTACTCATGGACTAGTGATTCACGGAGCCGAGGGATACAACCAACTGCTTAACTTAAACTGGATTTTCTCTAAATAACTCACAAATCTTTCATAAGGGTGTTTAGTGGGAGTTTTTCCTGAGCGTCTGCAATTATCCCCTGCTGACGCGGCATCATGACACGCATTTTCCCTCACTCTGATATTTTGTTAAATGCAGAGAAAATGAGGGTTATGACAGTTGGTATCAGAGGGATGGGTTGTTTGACAATTGGTCGAACAACTATCTCTAGTTAGTGTTGGTTGTCCAGTGTCATTTCATACACACACCAATATGTCATCAGTACGTCTTGGCTGAAGTATGAACACTACACTCATAGCATGATAAGAAGTATACATAGCATATTAAGTAGTATGGGATGCATAATATGTGTTTGTATATGGATCCACCATAGGTGGCAATATGTGACAGTTATATAGTATGGGATGCATAACCATCATCACATGGGTGCCCATTAGCACGTTTTCTTTTTTCGTTGCATGCAATGTTATGTAGTTTGAGATGCATAATATTTCATGTGTACGCCGCTCATAACATGCATTAAGACCTTTTTAGATTATATAGCACAACATGCATGACATAACATTGCATCAGCACGCGTGCCAAGCTAAAGATTTACATGATGACATATGTACACAAATGGTTTCGAGTAAAAAAGAATAAGAAATTCATGCATTCATGGTTTAGGCACATGAGTTAGTAGGATGACGGTATATCATCTTAAGTTTAGGCATGACATCATAAATGAAAATCCCAGAGCAAGTTGGCAGCATGAGCAAGTATTTAATTTCGGATTATCTGAACTAAGTTTTTGGTTAAGCTAGGTTTTGATTAGACATTCGTTGTTTTTTTAGATGTCGCCTAAGCATCCGGTGATGATGTCAAATCCCCAGTCAGAGGGAGAATCGTCTGGTGCCCAGAGTGAGGCCGTGATAGAGGGATTGCGACAGAGTAATAAGGCTCTATCAAGGAAAATGGTTGAGATGCAGTCGTAGATCCAGGCGTTGTTGTCGGTTTCTAGTCAGCTGCCTAAAGTGCAAGACCCAGCTGTGGGTCAAACCATACTTGTTCCCCCTGCAACTTTGGTGCCCTCTATTTTGTTGCCACCAGAGAGGTCGTTTATTTCGCATTTCCAGAGACCAGGACCCCCTACCTATGATGGTAGGGCAGATTTTATGGCTTTTGATGATTGGATTATAGCCAACGAGGAGATGTTTGCTTATTCAGGAGTTTAAGCGGACAAGAGAGTAATGTCGTTGCATATCAGCTCAAGGGACTTGCAAAGAGTTGATGGTTGAGAGAGAAGGAAGATCTTAAGGATGGGTGCTCATGGGAATCCTTTAAGGAATTGCTGCTAAAAAAGTTTCTGCCGTCAGTCGAGAGAGACCATTTGATGAATGATTTCTTGCACCTTAAGCAAAGACAGCTTACTGTTGCCGAGTACGAGGTGGAGTTCTGCAAATTGAGCCGATTTGCCCCGGACATGGTGTCTTCAGATTCGAGCCGAGTTAAACAATTTTTGGGTGGTCTTAGGAATGATATCCAGTAGCTAGCTAGTGCTTATGGATCCGAGAGCTATGCTGAAGTTATGGAGGCTGCTCTAAAGGTTGAGGCGATTGATAGTGCCAAGAACATATGTCAACAAATGAGGAAGGATAAGAGGAAGACTGGTAAGGGTAAGAGTTCCAAAGAATCTTGTGTTACTTTAGGGAAAAGAAGCAAGGAAATATACAGTTTCTGTGGCCGGCCAGGCCATCCATTTGAAAGATGTTACTCGAGATTAGTAGCTCAAAAAAAAGGAGCAGGTTCATGTGATTCAGAGTTCTCCTAAAAGAGATTTAGTTTGTTATGCATGTAAGAAAAAGGGGCATGATGCTGCCCACTGTTGGGGAAGGAAAAGAGTCTGTTATCAGTGCGGACATGAAGGACATTTCAAGACAAAGTGCCCACAGTTTCAGCCCACACTGCAGCCAGTTCCACTTAAGGCTTTGCCACCGCCACAGTAATTGGATAAAGGGAGGAGCAAGCTGAACTTGATGTCTTTGGAGGAAGCTCAGACATCTACTCAAGTTATTTAAGGTTAGATCCTAACCTAGTTCCAGCTTTTAGTTCGTAGTTGTAGTTTCGACGTACGTATCCTTAGTTACGTGTATGATTTTATAGAAAGGTTTAAGGTCAAGAACCTCTAGGCGCGTGTTATTTTCGATTCCGGTGCTACCCACTCGTTCGTGGCTAGAGCCTTTGTAGAGCGTCATCGTTTGACTCTCGATCGGGTGGGTGACGCATTTAGTGTCAAGTTTCCCTCTAGCGACTCAGTGGTGTCAGACCAAGGCATTCAGAGTTGTTTGATTATGTTAGGTGATTTTCTAGCCATTGCTGATCTGAAGGTGATAGACCTGGAAGATTTCGATGTCATTTTGGGGGTGGACTAGTTGTCCAAGTATGATGCAGTCATCCAATGCAAGGTCAAGCGCTTGGACTTTAATATGGACAACAGTCAACCTAGGAGCATTTATTGTTTTTTGCGCCAAGTTTCTCTGATTATTTCTACGGTACGTGCTCGGAAGCTTGTAAATTCCGGATGTTTTGCCTGCTTGGTTTCGGTGTTGGCGACCGATAGTAGTTTGCCACAAGTTGAGGAGATTGCTGTTGTGCGCGAGATTCCCAATGTTTTTCCCGATAACCATCCTGGTCTTCTGCCTGAGAGAGGTGTGGAGTTCGTCATAGATCTGGAGCCAGGTACCCATCCTATTGCTAAGACACCGTACCATATGGCCCCGCGTCAGCTGGAGGAGTTGCGTACCCATCTATATGAGTTGCTTCAGAATGGTTTTATTAGGACGAGTTCTTCACCTTGGGGTGCTCCCATTTTGTTTGTAAAGAAAAAAGATGGATCGATGAGGCTTTGCATCGATTATAGGGAGCTGAATAAGGTGACCATCAAGAATAGATATCCTCTGCCAAGGATTGATGATCTATTTGATCAGTTGCGTGATAGCTCTGTGTTTTCAAAGATTGATCTTCGTTCAGGCTACCATCAGTTGAGGATTCATGAGACAGATATTCCACGGACTGCTTTTTGTTCACGTCATGGACTTTTCGAGTTCCTGGTTGTCTTTTGGATTGACTAATGCACCCTCTACCTTTATAGATATGATGAACAAAATGTTCAAGGACTTTCTAGACCGTTTTGTGGTTGTGTTTATAGACGATGTTTTGGTGTATTCCCGCAGTGCTGAAGAGCATGCCCATCACTTGCAATTAGTTTTGTATGCTTTGAGGGAGCATAAGCTGTTTGTTAAGCTGAGCAAGTGTGAGTTTTGGTTGCCTCAAGTTTCTTTCTTGGGTCATGTGGTTAATAAGGACGAAATTTCTGTTGACCCAAAGAAGATAACTGCTGTTATGGATTGGATTAGGCCTGCCACTCCCAAAGAGATAAGGAGCTTCCTAAGGTTGGTAGCATATTATAGGAGATTTATGGAGGGGTTTTCTTCGTTGTCTGCGCCACTGACTAAGCTTACGCAGAAGAACATGACTTTTGTTTGGAGCGATAAGTGCGAAGAGGCTTTTGAGGAACTAAAAAGGAGATTGTGCACTGCTCCTATTTTGGCCTTGCCTACCGAAGGGATAGAGTATGCCGTGTATGTGGACGCATTGCACGTTGGACTTGGTTGCATGTTGATGCAAGAGGGCAAAGTGATACGTATGGGTCGCGACAGTTAAAGGTACATGAGAAAAATTACCCTACACATGATTTGGAATTTGCAGCAGTGATTTACGCCTTGATGTTATGGAGATATCATTATATGGCGCTTTGTGCAAGATTTATACAGATCATAAGAGTTTGAAGTACGTCTTCACTCAAAAGGAATTGAACTTGCGCCAATGGATATGGCTTGAGTATGTTGTAGATTTTGATGTTGAGATCCAATACCATCCAGGTAAAGCTAATGTGGTAGTCGATGCCCTGAGTAGGAATATAGTGAAAACATTTAACCTTTCTGTGGATTCGCTGGTGGAGGAATTTCTCTTGATGAATATATTAGTGGGGAGTAGCGAATCACCCAACAGTTTGGAAGTATTAGAGCCTTCATGGATTACACTTACAAGGCTACATCAAAGGGATGATCCTGATTTACTGCACCTTTATAATAGAACTACAAAAGGTGAATTACTGGATTTCTCGATTGACGATGTGGGTACCTTGAAGTACCGTAACATATTTTGTATTCCTACAATTGAGGGTATTCGAGGTAAGTTGTGCAAAGAGGCGCATAGTTCTAGTATTGCCTACCACCCCGGTTCTATCAAGATGTATAAGGATCCGAAGCAGATCGTTTGGTTATATGGTATGAGGGCGATGTAGCTAAGTTTTTCTCAAAATATTTTACTTGCAAGTGAGCGAAGGCCGATCATGGAAGGACTGGAGGCAAGTTGACGCCCTTAGAAATTCTAAGTTGGAAGTGGGAGAGCATTTCGATGGATTTCATTACTTGATTGCCGAGATCTCCCAGAGGACACAATGAGGTCATCAGATTACATGGAGTGCCTGTTAGTATTGTATCAGATCGAGACTCCAGGTTTATGTCTCGCTTTTGGAAGAGTTTACAAGAGGGGTTGGGTACCGACTTGAGGTATTCCACCGCCTATCATCCACAGACAAATGGTCAGACGGAGAGAATAAACCAAATCGCAGAGGATATGATCATATGTTATATTTCAGACCACGGAGGAGCGTGGAATGAATGTTTGAGGTTGATGGAATTCACTTACAATAACAATTATCAAGAAAGTTTGCAAATGGCCCAGTTCGAGGCTTTGTATGGGAGGCATTGCAGAACTCCCTTGTTTTGGGCCGAGGTTGGTGAGGGACCGTTGTTGGGTCTTGAAGCGTTAGAAGTTATGGATGTTTCTGTAAATATTATTCCAGAGAAGCTTCGGATAGCTCAAGAGCACTATGAGAAGAATGCCAATTAGCGTAGGACCGATTTGGAGTTTGCTGTTGGGGACATGGTGTTTCTTAATATTTCCCCGATGTCTTGTGTTAATAGGTTTGGAAAGAACCATAAGTTGGACCCGAGGTATGTGGGACCGTTTAAAGTTGTAGAATGGATTGGTGAGTCAGATTATAAGCTGGATTTGCCTGCAAGTTTTCCCGATGTGCACGGCGTTTTTCACGTAAGCCAATTGCGGAAGTGTGTGCCGAGCGACATGAAAATTCTTGATGTTGTACCTCAGTTGGAGCCTAATATTTCATATGTTGAAGTTCCTATTCACATTTTGGATACTCAAGATCGGGTGTTGCGAAGGAAGATAATACCCATGGTGAAAGTTTTGTGGCAGAACCAAGACGTGGAAAGCGCGATTTAGGAGTTGAAGTCAGCTATGAGAGAGGCTCATCCTCATCTGTTCTCCTAGTTTCTTTTGGTAAGTGTTTCTTCAATAGCCTTTGATTGCTTTTCTTTGGTTTTGGATTTGATCCTATTTATGTTAAGTTTCCGGACAAAACTTCCTTTTAGGAGGGGTGGTTATAACACCCATGATTTTTCGATATTTATTTTATTTCCTGTAGTGATGTAATTTTGGTGTCAGGGCGTTACGTTGACACGTAGTTAACGAGTGTGGTTTGTTGGAACATGGGTTTGCTCAGTGGGTTTTCTTGTGAGACTGGTTTTGTTTTGGTTGTGAACCTTCCTTCGCGAGCCGGGTCTGTTTTGGTGACTCGGTGGAGCTTTTTATAGGGATTTGGTGGCATTTTGTATTCGGGTGGTATTTTAACCTGGTTTGGTTCATCATATTGGGATTTCGACTTTGTCGTTAGATTCGTAGCATTAGTATTTAGCTACGGTGCGATTTTCGCAAGATTTCGAGTTAAAATGGATTTTGGGTCATGTTTGGACTATTGATTATTAATTGTATTATTTTATATTTATTATTTATATATATATAATCGGTATTAGGTCGCGTCAAACCCTATTCATCTTCTTCCTAAACCCAACGGCGGACTGTTTTTGCAAAACAAAAGGGGAGCGGAGGACGGGCGTGCGTTCGACTGATGATAGAGGGAGTTCCGACGGTCGGTTTCGGCGAAGGAGTAGAGATTCGGAAAGGTCTCGCTAAGAGCTACTCGATCGTGGTAAGTTTTCCCTGTTTCCCCGATTTTTATATGCTAGTGTTAGCGAGTTTGAACCCTTTCTCCCTCCAAAAGTTTCAGGAAACGTTGCTAGGGCCTTTCTACGGCCGATCCGTGTCGCGGTGCGGGCGGACGTCGCTTCTTTCAGAGATTTTAAGGCAACTGGATCTCTCCCCTTGCATGTCCATCTTTTTGTCCTTAACTTCTTCTCTTTCCTCCTCCCTTAGAGGATAAGAGTAGTGTAGAATGAGTTTTGGAAGAACCTCTAGGTTAGGGATTGATTTCAGCCAAAACCACAAAAACTTGGAATTCGGGTTAAGTAGAATTCGGCGGGTATCGGGAAGAAATTTGGCGAGTATCGCAGAATTTGGATAAGTCATTTTCGGCGTGTATCATTTTGAAGTCGCCAAATATCATAGGTTAGCTTAAGGTAGTTCATCGAGTATCGCCAGTCTGTTCGTCGAGTATCGCCGATTGTCGCAAGGCATTTTTGCCGAGTATAGAAGCGATTCGTTGAGTATCGCCAGATTTCCTTAGGGCAATTCCGTCGAGTAAGGAGAAGTTTAGTCTAAGGTAAATTCGGTGTGTATCGTGGAAATTGTCGAGTATCGTTAGTTCACAATTGCCGAGTGGTGTAGAATTCGTCGAGTATCAACAGTCTTATACGCCAATTATAGTAGAAATTTGTCGAGTATCCCTGTACTTCATTGGGTATACTCGCCGAATTTAGCCAAGACTTAGAGAATTTCGCTGTTTCGTGTAGGACTCATCATGTATGGTCTTCAGGGTGATTTTAGGGCTTGTTTAAGGTATGTTTTTTAGTTTTTGGTTGGGGCCTTCGGTTATGATGTTTTCTTCAGCTAGGAAGCTTGACAGTGGATAAAGGACCACCAACTAGATGCCGGTTTGTGGGTCATTACACTTGGCGGTTTGGTTTGGTCTCTATTTTTTGTGGACTGTTGGGTTGTGTTTGGCTAGGTGGCCACCACTATAGTGCCCTTTTGAGACATTTGGGTTTGGTAGTTCAGGTTTGGACGTTTTGGTCACCGACTCCGGCTTGGTTGTTTTTACCAAGTGTCAATGAGTCACATCTTCGAGCTGTTTTGTTCTCAGTTTTCTTCTTAGACAAGTTTATGTTATTTCATGCTTATCCTTGCAGATTTTGTCAAAGCACGGCTTTGTTCGGCACTTAGTGCAAATGTTCTTTTAATTCCTTTATTGCAGACTTTTACTTTACCTATTTTTATTGGGCTAATCAGCTGTGGTTCCAACATATTTTTATAATTGGGTTTGGTAAACCCTTTTCTCGCCTTTTCTACTCGTTACCTGTTTATTTCCATTGCCACTTGTATTTTCTTGCTGAGGTGTTCTTCTTTTGAATGTCTCAGATTCAGGGCTGTAGCCGGTGGAGCGGCTGAGTTGGGTTATAGCTTGTGGACTACAGTATTATAGTGGTTTCTCCTCACCATCGTGAGGTAGTTGTTGTTTCGTTTTTTTAGTTCAGACTTGCATACACTCAGTGGGTTCGCGTCAGGTTATTGACGCCCACTAGTAGTTTCTTTGGAATATTGAATACTTTGCTAAGCTGGTAAGTTTACCTCTTGTGGTTGTTTTTACTTGCTCTCTAGGAAGGCTTTAAGCTTGGTTACAGCGTTAGATATTTTAAAGTATAAAACTATTATTATTACTTCATGCATACCATATTTGAAAACCTAAATCACTATATTCAAACGGTCATAAAAGCTATTTTTACTACTATTATAAATCTAGAGCCTTGCATATCATGAGTTGTCTTTCGGGGATGTTTGTACTCATGTAGGATGTTAAATCAATCTAATCAAAGTATTTCCATAGTGTATAACTCTATTTCTACTCATGGACTAGTGATCCACGGAGTCGAGGGATATGACCAACTGCTTAACTTAAACTGAATTTTCTCTAAATAACTTACAAATCTTTCATAAAGGTGTTTAGAGGGAGTTTTGCATGAGCATTTGCAGTTATCCCCTGCTGATGTGGAATCATGACACACATTTTCCCTCACTCTGATATATTGTTAAATGCAGAGAAAATGCTGGTTGTGACACTTACCGAGAAATTGATTCCTCAAAATTTCCGATTGTTCACCTCTTTTCCTCTTACTCCAAGTAGAGCATTCTCAACCTGTACCTGCTCTTGCTGCCGTATGGAGCTTCTTGCGCTCCTTACCTTTAAGATTTCTGGGCCAATGGTCGTTGCATGCTCCTCTTTCGGGTGGAGGTCATGACAAGGCAACTCTCCCCTGCCTCCTCTTCTCTTGCCTGAGCGATTCCTTCTCTCTCTCCTCTTTTTGGACGTTGAGAACCTTGGCAGGAAACTTTGACGCAGGTCCTCAAAACAATGGATTGAGTCGGAGGGGAGTTGGTGAAACCAATTATTCGCTCTTCCCTTGAGAGTGACGACGAAGAGACGACACTTGAAGGGGTCGGTCATCTGCCTGGTTGAGATTGCATCTTCAAACCGTTGGACATGTTGCATAGGATCATCCATGCCGGTGTAGTAGGACATTTCTTGCTAGCAGAACCCCTTTGGCACATGGGCAGATGTGACCAACTCGCTAAAGGGACTTCCTTCCCCTGCCAGGAGAGCTAGGCGATCTCGCGCCTCCACCTCGCCGGTCCTTCTCGCATTCGCCGAGCTGGGGAACATGGCTCTCCCTGGGAGATCTCGCCCACTACCATCCTCCGCCGCTTCCTTCCCAGGTCGCTTAACGGGGGCGTTCTTGCCCAGAGCTGGGGCAGCAACCACTAGGATGGCAGGTGTTGAGCACTCATTGTGAGCTGCGAGTGCGAACATGACGAGGTTCCATATCTCCTTCCTGAAATACTCAAACATCCCTAGGGTGGCGAGAGGGCGGGGGGGGGGGGGGAGGTGGCGAATCGCCCCGGTCAGATCCTCGTCCTTCACCTCCAGTCATTTGACTCGCTAAATTTTTCGGTGCTGGTCACACTCCACGCTTACCACAAAAAATATTGAAACCGAGAACCGTCTTCTGTGGAATTCTAACCCTTGGGGAAGGGGTTACCGCACACATACTTCTCCTGACGAGCTGGACTGACCTAAGACTTAGAATTGAGGACTGACCCAAGGCTCTAGTACGGAGGTCCCACCACACACCCAAAAGATCTTAGAGTGCTTCCCCTCCTTAGCCTGTGCTGAGCTAAGGGCACCTCAGAAAGCGCAAGAAGATCAGGGTATTAGAGAACTAGGAAGCTTGCCTTCTAAAGTACTCTCTTGGGTCTATTTATAGATTTCTAGACCTGGCATGCCAATAGCTCAACTCCGCTGTTCTAAATAGTTATATGCATCCAAAAGGAGGTCTGCTAAAAGCAAAACTCCGCTGTCCTGAGGAGCTAAATGTAGACCTAAACACATTTGGAAGACCAAATTATATTAACCACATGATATTTGCACCCCACTCATAGGGGGAATTCAGGATCAGCTCGCCACTCAACTGGGCGAATGCGGCCTGGCTCGCATAGCTCCCCTCTCTCTTTAGGCGAGTGTGAGCTAGGATCCTACGGCTCGCCTTCCCCTTATATGAAGGCGGACCAATAATCTTGATCGGATGGCCATTTTGGCAAATGCGGGCTGGCTAGCTAGCTTGCGCGGTTCACCCGCCTGTATGGCGGAAGCGAGTCGACTATCCCGGGGTTCACCCGCCTACTGAACTGATGCGGGTCAACAGTTCTGGCTCGCCCGCCTGCCTGGCAGACTCAGAGAAACTAAAGAAATCCGTCTAAATCCAGAAGCGTTGAGTGAAGCCAATTCACTTGATGCCAAACCCAAAAGGCGTCGACAGGACAAGAAGCGTTGAGTGAAGCAAGTTCACGCATTGCAAAGCTCAGAAGGCTTTGACAAGACAAGCTTCACTCAAAGCCTTAGAAGATGCTGTTATAAAATTTGTCCTAGCTCGCTCGCCTGCCTGACTAACCCACTCGGCGAACACTGGGTTGTACACAATCCCCACTCTTTTTGAGCTTTCGCAAAGCTCGGAAAGAATCATCCAACCCCACGTGTTCAGTGAGTGACTGCTAAGCCATGGAGATAGAATCCCAGAAAGAATATAAGTGGTAGAAAAAGTAACCATGCAGTGCAACTGTGTGTAGGTAGCATGAACATACATCAAATTGCACGAAAAAGTGGGAACATTGAGAGTGTCCTCAAGCTACAAAGATGGAGCGATGTGCATAGTGCGTACACCATACACATGAGAAGAAGTCCTATCAACAATAACGATAGGGGATACCCATTTTTTGTTGTTCAAGCAAGAGAACAAATGAGAATTGTTGGTCATGTGACAAGTGGCACCAGAGTCAATAAACCACCTAACGAAAGAGGCCAAAAGCGCACGAGTTGTAGAGGAGATAAGAGAAACCGACCCCATAGAGATATAAACTTGAAATAAAAGAGACTAATCGAACAGTTAGACACAAGATATCAAAATAGCAAAAGAGATTGTGCGAATAAAAAAGGGTGCAAGCCGAAAGAGAGCAGGCATCCAAACAGATTGACAAACAAGTCGCAGTAAGTCTGCGACCAAGAAAAGAAGACCGTCAGAGACTCAAACCGCACGGTTGAGGAGAAGCAAGAAAAGATCACAAAAAGAGGACCTTCCACATAAAAGGTGCAAACAGAGAAGAGACCGCGCGAGTAGAGAAAAACAACCTGCGCGAGAAGAAAACCAACCCGCAGGAGCATAGAGGAAAGAAGCTGTGCGAACACCAGCAAAGCCATGCGAACAAAAAAGAAAGCAAAGGGACAAGTCGCAGGAAAAATGACAAGCAGGGGAGGGCAGGGCGAGAAGAAGCCACACAAACAGAAGAAGACCAGAAGCGGTTAGAAAAGTAAATAGCGAGAAAATTGAAGCAAAGGACCGATTAGCTCTGATACTATGTAAAAAAGAGTTAAATAAAGGCAAATTTTATTGATCCAAAAAGATAAACAATACATAGGTATGCCCCCTTATTTATAGAAAATAGGGGAGATGAGAGAATACAACAAGAGATGTGGGACTAAATACAATCCGCGCGGCTAAGCGGTTTGACGCCGTCAAACCGCAACACTATTTATAGAGCATCTGAAGATCACCCAGCGGTAATAGAGATAAACTGCCAGACCGCCACTGCTAATCACTTGTCCGCAGTTACAGACTCCCACCACTACTGCTGTGGCAAGTCTCCAGACCGCTGCTATGGCTAACCATCAGACCGTAGTTGCGGTTAACTCCCAGACCGTTGCTGTGGCTAACCTCCTAATCGCTGTTGTGTCTAACCATCAGACCGCTGTTGCGGCTAGCATCCAGACCGCAGCAATGGGAAGACCTCCAAGACTGGAAAGCCCTGCAGGAAGCCGACTACAAAACCGCAACACTGCTAAACAGTCAGACTACCAATCCTGCCAAGATAGCCTCCAGAAATAACCTCTGCCTCTAACCAACCCGCCATATAATCAAACCGCTTGGACAAATTTGACCGCCCGAACAACAAGCCGCTGAGACTAGTTCATCAAACCGTCAAACTCTAACACATACTTAATGTGTCGAAGCTGAATGGCTTAAGAATTAACTTTCTGAAATGTCTTTATTTAAAAAACATATACCTATTATTTCTTTGAATTGTGAAAACAAATATATTATTAATTAACTACTTCTAGTAGTACTAATTCCAAAATGAATAAATTTATAAAAATCAGGTATAAATTAGTGAAATAAAGAAGGAAAGAAGTGATATCACTCAACTACATAAATTTAGAATTAAATCTATCTGATAATCTTCCAAAAGGAATGTCCCGAAGGGAGATTTTATCGTCATTGAGGGGAATCATACTTAAGCTAATATGACTTGCTGCTTATGGTGAATTTCCAACCCATGTGATTAGAGATCTCATGAATTGGCTTCAATGTGATAAAAATAAAGTCGTTCTTGTGGCTTAGTTGAGAGCACAAAATTTAAAGGTTAAGAAAACCTTCACCTATTCTATTGGTGTTGTGATATACATAACAGATTAGGATGAACTTTTAATGGTTGCCAAGACTTATATCTTTGTAAGATGTTAGTTACAAAATATCTCTTGTGACACTACCTATGGGAGGGTAGTCGTGCGACCACGAATTTGGGAACCAGGCTGAACCCTAATAACTCTCATTGAAAGTCAAGGAATGTGCTTGGCCATTAGCATGCCCACCATTATAACCCAATAAACGACCAATCTTTTGGGTGCTTAACTAACTTACCGGTCAAAAGTTTATAATTTGAAGTCTCTAACACAATATACTCTTCAGTAGAGGAAATAAGTACTAAGTATAAGTTCAAAGTAACCATTTCACATATACCCATTACATTAGATACAACTTGATGAAGCAAATTTGTGTTTGATTTTATTTATCATTATTAATATCATAATTTATGAAGTTAACATTTTTGTTTTTCATCTTTATCGGGGGGTTGTTAGAAATTTTTTAATTAAAACATTTAATTTATAATATTTTATTGGAGCTTAAAGTGGTGTTTGGTGTTAGGTTCCTCAAAATTGATGAAAAGTTCAAAAACTAAATGGAGGGAATCCAAATATTTGGAAGAAAATCTTTAATAAAAAAAAGATAAAACCTTTAGTCCCACAGTGTTTATCTTCACTCATGTTAGTGAGTATATAATGGAATTCACTCCTTATTTGTTCAAAAGAACATAATGGGAAACCATGAACCACACATGCGTGTGTGCATGCACTGCATCAGACCGAATCCAGATTTTGATTTCTAATTTGGGGAATAATTGAATTCTATTTTGTATGTGTTCCTCAAAAGTGCTGCGATCATATTTTTGGAATCTCCACGGTAAAAGATTAGATTATAAGATTATAAGATTATCTTTTATATTTCATTTCAAACTGAGTCTTGGTCAAGTGTTTGTTTTTCTTATTTCGTATTTAGTTCTAATTTTAATCCCACATTATTTGCATTTAATAAAATAATTATTGTTTTCTTGAAGTAGAAGTACTCTACAAGCTAGAAAATATGAATTTTTTTTTATATCTTATGCTTTATTTTGATAGGTGGACTCGCCTTAATCGAGTACAGATTGGAGAATAATATTATGCAGACTCTCTCCTAATTTATTCAACAGCTTGTGCAGACTCAGAGTGCACTTCACTCCTACAGCTAAGACTGATCACAATCCTACCTCAGAGACAACACAAGTCTCGTACATTAGGCAAAACATCCCTACAACACAGAGTCTTCTAACTCCTAAAACTCAGAGATCTAGTTGATCTCCTACCTTAGATCTATACAGATATCCTACCTCAGGCACAAGCCTTACCTCAGATCCAACACAGGATCCTACAACTTAGAGTGCTACACACTCCTACCACTCAGACAGCTCACAGTCCTACAACTCAACCTTTATAAAATAGGCTTACAACTTAGATCTCAGTGAGATCTTGTAAGAAGAAATAAGGCTTTGAGTAAAAATGACTCCAGAGAAACTTCCAGAGTCTCCTTCCTTGACTGCACAACAGACAGTCTTTCTTCTCCACAACAACAGGGATATGCTTTTTCAGTTTTGATTTAGCCTGAGCTATATTGAACTTTTGTAGAGCTCTGCTTCTTCTTCAAGCTGGAGAAAGATTATTGTTTTGTATTGCAGGCTTGAAGATACCTGGAAAATACTCAAGCTCTACTAAATGACTTTTGCAAGAATTAGGGTTTGTGAAATTTTCAAAAAGTTCTTATAAAAGAATTACAGTCTTCCCTTTTATATCTCGGCAACTGTAATGACTATCTCCATCTTTGGTATGTGGCATGACCAGATTTAATGGCAGATTCATTTCAGGATATCACTGCCCGAACAATACGACGGCTTTTGTCTTTTAGCCCGATTTGCGTAAATTTGAATTAAGGATGATGTCATCAGATTTAACACAACGACAAAAGGACTTAGAATAATTCTGATTCTGTATAGGCGTTGAGTGATATCTTATGACTCAACGATCTTGAGTTTTGTAAGTTAACTCCAGAAGAGTTGAGTGAATAACCTTCACTCGACGTATTTGTATTTAGCCAAATTCTATCTGAAGCATAAACGTTTAGTGAAGGCTCTTCACTCGATGCATTAGTACTTTGCTAATTTCTCTCTGATATAGAGGCGTTGTGTGAAGGAGTGAAGGCTCTTCACTCGACGCATTAGTACTTAGCCAATTTCTGTCTGATGTATAAGTGTTGAGTAAAGGCTCTTCACTCGACACATTAGTACTTAGCTAATTTCTATCTATCTATGATGCGTTGAGTGAAGGTTTTTCACTTGACGTATTTGTCCTTCAACACATAAATTGAGAAGGCGTTGAGTGTAAGACCTTTACTCAACGCATTTATAATTAATCAGATTTTTCTTGAGTAGGCGTCGAGTGTATGTCCTTCACACGACATATTTGTACTTAGACAAATTTCAGGCTTTCTCCACTGAGGCTTTGAGTGATAGTAAAACTATCAACACTTTCTGGCCTAAGGCATTTGAGTGAAGTGTAGTCATTCAATGCATTTGGACTTAGCCATTTTCCTGACTTTCTTGATCATGCTGACTTCTAACAAGTCATACTTCTGACACTTTTAACTTGTCTAATCACATAATTATAGACACCCTGCACATATTAACTC
Organism: Platanthera zijinensis; assembly: GCA_039513925.1. Lineage (NCBI taxonomy): Eukaryota > Viridiplantae > Streptophyta > Magnoliopsida > Asparagales > Orchidaceae > Platanthera > Platanthera zijinensis. The sequence goes on from CM077091.1 coordinate 10,554,746, forward strand.
AGACGTATATTAAATACATATTTGTGTATATTATTGACTTATGACCTTCTTTAAATCTTGGATATTGTGGCCAATGTACCAAACGCATATGTTATGGAAGCAATTCAGAGGGACAAAAGGTTAGGCCTGAGGTATGACTCAGATATTTGTATTCCCTACATTAAGAGATCTAAACATCCTGATGGTAAACCTTTTCCACCACCATCAGTGGCATTCTTAAATTATACTAGCTCTCCTAAAATGCTTAAAGAGTTAGATGCTTTTGAATCAACGACTCTTAAACCAGTTAGTCCTAGCAAAAAAATTGAATATAATGATAAATTGGTATCTTTGATTGCTGAAAAGGGTTATACGGTCAAAGAAGCATATTAGAAGGCTGAACATAGTCTATAAAAGCTACATAATGTATGTAGAATGATTCATGAACACTCAGAGCTTGCCAGAAGGTGACATTCTGACTATGTTGAAGTTACTTAAAAAGCACTTATTTCTATCTTATCTGCATTTCTAAAGGATTAAGTAAAGCTATCTTTCTCCTTTCTTATATTCTCTCTCTTTTGTTTATATGTAAAGGTATTATGATGATAATATTTTAAGGAATAAAATGGAGGTGTGCATAGACATTATTGTCTATTAATTCTCTATTTTATTCATATATCCATCTCAAAGTCAATGCCTTCTTATTTTTTAAATCACTTAGTTTGTAAAAACTGATATATCAAATAGGAGGAGATTATTATGAAAAATATATTTATGATTTGACATATCAAGCTATTAATTCTTGACTATGGTTTATCCACCTTTCTAGTGGCATCGGTTGAGCAGCCTTGATACATCTTCTCGGATCATAGCCCACTTTTGATTTCTTTGAAGGTGTTAATGATATCAAGTCAATTTTCCCATTTACATCAGTTTCAGGCCTATTGGAATGCCTCTAGGGAGACTGAGGGTTCTGTTGGTATGATTTGGAGGGCATTTCTGCACAAAAACCTCATTCTACGTGGGGAATGACAGTTCAAAGGTGTATTGAATATGTTGCAGGGCGGTGTTGCCGGCGGGTTGGAGAGGTCCTGACACGGATCAAAAAGCTATAGAATGTAGTTAGTTCAATACAATAGGGACTTATCCCTGATGAGTCTAAGGCCCGTGAGCTCTCCCTTCGTACAAAATTAGAGACCTTAATGACTATGAAGGATTCCAAATGGCTGTAGAGGGGGAAGTTTATGTAGCTTGTGAAGAAGGATAACATCACTGGTTTCTTTCAAGCGCATTTTTCTTCTCAGAAAAAGAACACAGTTTAGTGGCTTATTGATGATGATGGTTGTCGAATTTCTTCTCGGCCAGGTCTCCCAGCTTATATGGCTTCTTTTTTTGCAAATTTGTTCTCCTCCTCTAATCCGTCATGGTGTGGTCATGTAACTGATGAATGCGACTCTTTGAAGCCCCTTCTTGTTATCAAAGGAACATTTCACACACTCTCATATATTTCCTCTCAAGTCTGTCTTGCCAGATGGGATTCCACCACTATTTTTTTTCAAAAATTTTGGAATATTGTGGGCCCAAAATTCACAACCCTTGTGTTTAATTTTCCAAACAATGGGACATCCTCTCGTGATTACCCTGCCACCAATATTATCCTAATCCCTAAGTGCGCTGAGCCAATGTCCTTGCATCAATTTTACCCTATTAGCTTGTGCAACTTCATCTATCATCATGCTACAAAGTTTATTGGTAATAAGTTGAAGTCGACCATTGATGTTATTATCTCACCTTGCCAGCCGACTTTTATCCTGGTTCGTCTAATCACTGATAATATTCTTATCGCATTTGAGCTGAACCATTATCTAAAAACATGCCCTTCTATATCAGGTGATTGTATGACTCTTAGGATTGACAAGTCTAAGGCATATAATCAGATTGAGTGGGGCTTCCTTTCCACGTCGCTTTGGTGTTTGGGTTTTGATGAGAGGATTATCAGCCTGATTATGTTATTTGTATTGTTGGTCAACTACTCCTTCATCTTGAACAAAAAGATGCTTAAAAACTTTGTGTTGAGCTGAGGGATTAAACAGGGTGGCCCATTCTCCCTGTATTTATCACTAATCTGTTCCGAGTTTCTTAGTAGGATACATCAGCGGTCTGAGGAGTTGGGGTCCATTTTGGGCATCACAGTTTGTCCCTTGGCCCCCCCGGGCCCCCAAATCTCTCAATTTTCAACATGTGAATGACACCCTTATCTTTTCATATGCTACGAGATATGGGTCATTGGCTATCTCTGAATTGCATGTTGTATTTGCCATGATAAGTAAATTTTGATTTAAAGAGGATAGATTTGGTGTTATATAATCTTTTACATATATAAGTCTATCTCTTTTTTTACTTACTTATATCCCGTGGATTAAGGCAAGAGTACATATCGCATAGGAGTATAGTATTTTATAGAAAATATCAAGGTCGTATTTTTCCTAGGATCGATGTTAATTATTCTACTTTTTAGAACGGACTATTATCTTATCGAATGAACGAAGAGGAGTTTATATTAAAAAAATATATAAAAGACAGAAAAATAAAAATACGTTGTTTTATAAAGATAAGGACTCAGAAGTTAGTCCTTGATTTCAGAATTACTATAGGAGAATATTAATTCACCTATTAAAGAACAACTCTATTTCTTGATTACCTAACTTAACGAGATGGTCTCTTTGGTAGCATCACTGACTCGAAAGTACGACCGGGGAGGATTGCGTTTAAAATTGGTTAATGTTAAACGTAGTGTCTCTTCACCTAGTATATGATCAATTAATAGTAAAACCTAGTTAGAATAACTAGAACATAGAGTTGAAATAGTTGAAAATAATATCCAGCCCATAGCTCATCTTGACTAAGTTTTAAGGATTCTTAGCCTCTCATCAGGATGGGGGCGGTATAAAGTGCAGAAAATAATATCTACCTATCTATCTTAATCCAGGACTTAAGTTTTCGCTTTGCCTTTCAATCGGGATAGGGTAGTAAAATCTAAACTATTGAAAAGCTTTCACACTATCTTAATCCAGGTCATAGGCTTTCGCCTTGCCTTTCATTCGGGATAGTATGAAATTATAAGGTTTTGAAAAATAGTTTTGAAAGTAGTTTCACGCTATCTTAATCCAGGACATAAGCAGAGCTTCGCCTTTCATTCGGGATAGTATGAGAAAATAAAGTAAAGTAAAATAGAAAATAAAACTGTAAAGTACTCAGAATTGAAATTGAAACATTCTATTTTATAAATTCAAAAGTTATTACAACTTCCTACAAAGCTGAAAAGAAAGTTAAAAAAAATTACAACTTAAGAACTTGGAATACTTGAAAGCTACTACCAGTTCTTTGTCAAAGAGCTGGGGAATCCTAATAGTTCTTAAAGAATCTGCTGGTGTTCAAATAATTTTACAAATCTCTGGCCCTCTATTTATAGAAAAAAATAAATGCTTTTGGAAAAGAACTTTTGGAAAAGTTGCCAAACAGCTTATGGAAAAGTTGAAAATCAGCTTATGGGACAGCTGGCTATTGGACAACTTGATACGTGGCGGTTTGGATAAGGATGGAGCTAAGTTGGTAGCTGAGTTTGCTGGCTGGATAAGGATGGCGGGTTGGGCTTGCAGTTAGCGGGTCGGGCACGCTGTCTTGGCAGGTTGCAGGTCCTAGCAGCTGGCGGGTCGGGTAGCGGTCTTGGCGGGTTGCAGGTCCTGGCAGGTTGGGATTAAAATGGCACAAAAAAACACCGCCTGGAGTCGAACCTGCAACCTGTTGAAACTCATGAGAACTCCCACTCCACTAGGCCAATTAGCCTTATATGCTTAAGTCCTGAATATCATATATTTATAATATATAAAATATAGATTTTATTATACTATAATTCTTACAATCTTATACTATTTTAAAATATAATTATATTATTTATAATATAATTAAAAACATTTTTTAAATAATATTATACATTCGTAATAAATTTTATTTAAAAGATAATATACATAATATTACTTATATAATAATACTTAAATATTAATAATACTATACTTAACATATTATATTATAATTTTTAAGTACATTATATTAACTCTTTTTCTTTACATTATTATTATATGTATTATTATTGTAATTATATATAGATTATTAGATCATATATATATATATATATATATTTAAATAACATGACGGTTCAGCTCCGTTTAGGCTATCCAAACCGGTCGGACCGTGAACATTATCACAAAACATAATATAGTAGATTAAAGTGATGGTTAAAATTGACAAACAAACTAATTGAAGAATAAAACTAAAAACAAACCGTTTATTTAAGTTTTTTACATGAAGTATTACAACCTTGAATTAGAATTGATATTAAAACATAGACCAAAACATGTATAAATAATCACTCATCAAATATCCCTATACTTAATTTTTGCTATTCCAGAGTAAATGTAGAGTTGAGTATATTTACAAGTTATGAAATTTTCTATTTACTATCAATTTAATTCTTCAAGATAAAACAGGTATAAAAATCCGGTGAATAAAGAGTTAAATGCTATCGTATATATATCATTGATAGCAGAGTTAAAATTTATAGCCATAAAAAGTTTTGGAAAACAAATAGTAAGCACATATTAAAATCAGATATAACAAGGGTAGATTGGCTTTATGATTACTATATCTTATACGAGATATGTTGGAAAATGTACATCCTATTATTTATGTTCTCTCAAAATTTTAAACAAAAATAGAATATCAACTTTGGAAGGGTGGAATTTACCTGTACAATAGGCTTTTGTAGAAGTGATAGATTTTTGCATTCTATCATCTTTTTATCTAAGTTATGCGATGTTATAACTACTAAGGAATGTAATTCCAAAGTGGTAAAAAATACAATACATACTTGAGTTTTTATTTGAATACAATGTATATTTAGAGGAGCACATACTTCTTTCCATATAATCTTTTCATATTTATTGGATGCCTATGTGTACAGAATGAAATCTTATTCCCATTAACATAAGATCTTTTCTTTTACTAGGAGCACATGCTTCTAGATACTTGCTTGCGTAAGAAAACATACCAAGTAGAAATAAATAAATATTCAAGAGTTGGATAAAAAATTTTGAGAGCAACTATAATAGTTTGTATTTCCTATATTTCGATAAGAATGGAGTAAGGATAATTATAGTCTAAAATTGTTTGGTGAACATAATATGTTTTGCTTCTATTATATATATATATATATATATATATGTATTTTTGATATATTAAAGCAGGCTTGCTAAAATAATAACTCCAATTGTAATGAAATTTACAAGGTAGGGTTTACAAGTTTATTCCAGATATTTATATCTATCTAGTTATGAGAAGGAGTAGTAAATTTGAAAATTAAATAATTTGCATTTTTATCAATGCAGATTTTTGGAATATATATAAATAGTATGGTTTTGAAAGTTTTGACTTGTTTTGGATGAGTAATAAAATAAACAATGTTTTTATTTAAAGGGAAAAATATAACATAAAAGTGATAAAAATTAGAGCTAAAAGCACCCCTATACTTATGTTAGACATATGTATGAAGTGACAAATAAAGACAAAAAAAGCATATGTATAGAATATACAAAAGCATAAAAGATGGAAATATACAAGTGAATTTATATTTCGAGGTTATGGAGTAGTGTTTGGGTTTCGGGTTCTTTTTGAAAAGGGACCCTAGTAAAATATAGTTTTAAACAGTGCCCATTTAATTTGAAAGTTCATAGTTCAGGGTTTGAAATAAGAACGGTCCCATATGGCCAGATTTGTTTAACAGTAAATGGTCCGGTCCATCGGGATTTTAATTTTCCTGGAAATAATTTAAGGCGTGAGTTATATAGTAGGACAAGATCACCTGGTGAAAAAGATTTTGGAAATTTAATTTTCCTATCATGATAAAACTTAGATCGCTCTTTATAAAATTTATTATTTTTATAGGCGTTTTCACACCATTCCTCAAGTTCATTGAGTTGATATTTACGTTGTTCGGCGGCTAAGTTTGAATCTAAGTTGAGAAATTTTAGCGCCCAGTATGCGCGATGTTCTAATTCTACAGGTAGGTGACATGCCTTTCCATATGCTAAATGATAAAGTGTACAACCGATCGCAGTTTTGAATGTTGTACGGTAGGCCCAAAGTGCATCATCTAATTTGAGGGAACAATCTTTTCGATATGTATCTACAGTCTTTTCTAATATGCGCTTTAGTTCTCTATTGACTACCTCCACTTGGCCGCTTGTTTGGGGGTGATAAGCGGTAGCGAGGTTATGAGTAACTCCATATTTGGCTAATACTTTAGCCATCTGGGTGTTACAAAAATGAGTACCTCGATAGCTAACTATAGCCCTAGGCGTGCCAAAACGTGAAAATAAGGATTTTAGAAATTTAACGACGACTCTCATGTCAGCGGTGGGAAAAGCTTGAGCTTCAGCCCATCGTGAAACGTAATCGATCGCTACTAAGATATAATGATTTTTAAAAGAAGGAGGTAAAGGGACTACAAAATCTATGCCTCACAGATTAAAAATTTCACATTCTAAGTAAAAATTTTGGGGCATTTCGTCCTGACGGGAAATGTTACCTGACCGTTGGCAGCGGTTGCAAACGCTTACCAATTGGTGAGCGTCCTTGAATAAAGTAGTCAAAAAGAAGCATGCTTCAAGGGCTTTACGTGCAGTCCGGTTGGCTTGATAATGTCCGCCGGTTGGTCCTTCGTGGCAGTGTCATAGTACTTTTAGTTATTCCTCGTTCGAAATACATCTTCTAATTACTTGGTCGGAAAAGACTCGGAATAAATACGGGTCTTCCCAAAAGTAGTTTTTCAAGTTAAAAAAGAATATCCTCTTTTCTTGAATTATAAAAGCTTTTGGAAGGACTCGGGATACTTAATAGTTAGCCAAGTCTGCGAACCAAGGAGTAGAAGAGTTAATTACCTTTTCGAGGGCGAGGAGACTTTCTTCAGGGAATTTATCTTCGATGTCGGCTCCCACGAGTGTATCTGTTGCAACATTCTCTAGTCGAGAAAGATGATCGGCTGCTAAATTCTCTGCTCCTTTCTTATCTCAGATCTCTAAATCAAATTCTTGTAATAAGAGAATCCAACGTAATAAACAGGGTTTTGCGTCTGCCTTAGTTAGTAAATATTTTAAAGCAGAATGATCCGTAAAAACTATAACTTTCGATAGCATTATATAAGATCTAAACTTATCAAATGCGAATACAATCGCCTGTAGTTCCTTTTCTGTGGTCGTGTAATTGGTTTGTGTGGATGTGAGAGTTTTACTTGCATAATAGATAGGATGAAAATATTTGTCTACTCGCTGTCCTAAAACAGCTCCTACCGCATAATCACTCGCGTCATACATGATCTCAAAAGGAAAGGACCAGTCTGGGGCTACTAAAATAGGAGAGTTGATAAGTTTGTCCTTAATAATGTTGAATGCTACTAAGCATTCACTTTCAAATATAAATGGGGCTTCTTTTTCTAATAAATGAGTTAACGGTTTTGTTATTTTAGAGAAATTTTGAATGAACCTTTTTTAGAAACCTGCATGGCCTAAGAAACTTCGAATAGATTTTACATTTGTTGGAGGAGGAAGATTTTCAATTATTTTTATTTTGGCCTTATCGACCTCGATTCCCTAGAAAGAAATTTTTTGACCGAGAACTAAACCTTCGCGGACCATAAAGTCGCATTTCTCCCAGTTCAACACTAAATTTGTGTCTTCACAGTGTTGAAGAATACGAGCGAGGTTATCTAAACACGTATGGAATGAGTCTCCAAATACAGAGAAATCAACCATAAATACTTCCATAACATCCTCTACTAACTTGCCGAAAATAGCTAGCATACATTTTTGAAATGTAGCTGACGCATTATAAATTCCAAACGACATTCGCCTATAGGCAAAAGTACCAAAGGGGCAAGTGAACGTAGTTTTCTCTTAGTCTTCAGGGGCTATAGGGATTTGTAAATACCCTAAATAACCATCGAAAAAACAATAATATGAGTGACCCGAGAGTCGCTCTAATATTTGATCCATAAACGGTAGTGGAAAGTGATCTTTACGGGTGACATCATTTAATTTTCGATAGTCAATGCACATCCTCCAACCCATAACAGTACGTGTTGGAATTAGTTCATTATTAGCGTTTGACACTACCGTTATACCGCCCTTCTTAGGGATGACTTGTACGGGACTAACCCATGTGCTATCTGAGATTGGATAGATAATTCCTGCATCTAATTATTTCATTACTTTAGCTTTTACAACATCCTTCATATTAGGATTTAAACGTCGTTGGGGCTGGATAGATCTATGAGGGTTATCTTCAAGAAATATTTTATGCGTACAAAAAGATGGGTTGAGTCCTTGTATATCAGAAATTTGCCATGCTAATGCATAGCGATGTTGTATTAACACTTCTATTAATTCAGACGTTTTCTTATCATTTAATTCGGTAGAAATGATAACCGGGAGTTTAGATTCAGCTTCAAGGAAAATGTATTTTAAATGTGCGGGAAGTGTTTTCAGCTCGAGGGTTGGTGGTTTTTCATACGAAGTTGGGGTTTTTAAAGTTGTAGAAGTTAAGGATATAAAAGGTTCTAAAGGGTCATCAGTAGGCATTTCTTGTGAAAGGGGTAAGTCTGCAAAGTCCGATTATTCTACAGTTATTGAAAGTAAATCAGAATAGGAAAAACCATTTTCCTCAAAAGAGGCTTCCGCAAGATAGCAGGAATCATCATTTATTAAAGAATTTTTTATAGAGGGATCTATATCGATAGTAAACTCGTCATCTCCTACTCATAAGAGAAGTCTATCGTTACTTACATCTATTATTGCATGAGAGGTTGTGAGAAAAGGATGACCGAGAATTATGGGAACATCGGCGTCTTCCTCTATATCAAGTATAACAAAGTCTACCGGGAAGATAAACTTGTCTATTTTGACCAGAACATCCTCTACTATCCCTATTGGATATTTAATAGAACGATCTGGTAACTGGATGCTCATTTTAGTTGGGCTGGGGTTACCTAATCCTAGTTTCTAAAAGAGCGAGTAGGGCATTAAATTAATGCTAGCACCTAAGTCTGCTAACACATCTTTTATTAATAGATTACCGAAGAGACACGGGATGGAAAATCGTCCCAGATCGTTTAATTTTGGGGGTAATTTATGTAATAAAATGGCTGAACATTCAGCGTTAAGGAAAACTCTCTCAATATCTTCGAGTTTCTTTTTATTTGAAAGTAACACTTTTAAATATTTTGCGTATTTAGGCATCTGTGCAATTGCCTCGCAGAAAGGTATATTTATTTAAATTTGTTTTAGGATTTTTTTAAAAAATTTATACTGTTCATCTTCTGGCTCATCTTTTAATTTTGAAGGATAAGGTAAAACAACATGAGGTGGAACAATTTGCGGGGGTTTAGGAGGTAGAGACGTAACAGGAGGTTGTGTAGGAGGGCTAACCGTAGTTTCTTTTTCTACCCTAACGGGCGGTGGTAGCTCCCTGCCACTTCATAGTTTGACAGCTTGTCAACTTGGTGGGTTACTGGAATGGACAGTTTCCCGCAGATTTGGTTCCGTATTTCCTGGTAAATTACCAGGTTGGCGTTCCGATAACATTTTTGATAGTTGTCCAATTTGTGTTTCTAAGCGTTTAATTGATTCGGTCAGGTTCCGAATATTGGACTCATTGATACTGACATATTTTGTGAATATGTCTTCTATCGAGATTGGCCTAAATTGGTGCAGTTATGGTGGTGGTGTCTGTGGTTGTGGGGGTTGCAGTGCAAATCCAATTGGATTTGCAATTGAAGGGCGTTGAGCATTATTGGGGTTGCTCCACGAAAAATTAGGATGATTCCTATATCCTGGATTGTAAGAATTATTATTATTATTATTCGGATTATAGGAAGGTCTATATGAGTTCCCATATAGTCGACTTCTTCATTATTATTATTAGTTGAATTAGGCGGATTCCAAGATGTAGAGGCGGAGGAAGCACTCATCCCTGCCATTTGCCTAGTCAGATACTCTACTTGGAGAGCTGAGTTTGAAGAGGAGTCGAGCTCATAGAGCTAAGCTTGTTTAGGGCGTGACCTCGACACGTTCCACTTGTACGCATTCATGACCATCTCCTCAAACAGGGTTTGAGCGGAATCCGGGGTTTTGTTCTTGAGCGTGCCCCTAGTGGCAACATCAATGGCTTATTGGGTCTGAGTGTTCAGACCGTTATAGAATGTCTGTACCTGGAGCCAAGCTGGCAGCGCATGATGTGGACACCGACGTAGGTATTCCTTAAAAAATTCCCTAGTCTCATAGAGAGACTCAGACTCGCCTTGCACAAAGGAAGAAATATCCACACAGAGACGTGTGGTTTTTGCAGGTGAAAAGTACTTTGTGAGGAATTTCTCGGTCATGTCAGCCCAAGTGGTGATAGATCTTATGGGGAGAGAAGCTAGCCACTATTTGGCTTTCGTTCATAGCGAAAAAAGAAATAAGCGAAGACGGATGTCATCATCAATGATGATATTTATCTTAAATATGTCGCATATTTCTAAAAAGTTGGACAAGTGCGTGTTTGGATCTTCGTCGGGCAATCCATCGAATTGAATGGAATTTTGGATCATTTGGATTATACTCGATTTAATCTCAAAGTTATTATTAGCAATTGTTGGCCGAACGATACTAGACCCGATGTCATCTAAATTGGGTTGTGCATAATAAGACATGGTTCTTTGGGGGACCACTTCTGTCATTTATTGTGGCTCTGCTGCCATTTCTTGTACGGGTGCCTACGGACTCTTCTAGATTTAATACTAGCTCTTGATTCATAGATCGGAGGTGCCTGCGAAAGGTGCGATTGATTTCAGGATCAAATTCAAGATTTAAATCAGATGGAGTTCTGCGGGTCATACACTAAAAAGACTTTTGATAAAAATAAAAATAAAACAAATATATAAAAACTAAGTAAAACAAAAATAAGTTACAACTAAAAAACAACTAAGTTAAAAATAAAACAAATATATATAAAAATGGATTAAATCTCAAACTTCCCGAGGTATTCCCTGCGAAGGGTTCTCCCCGGTACTAGACAAAAAGGTGGTATTTAAGCCAACCTTGTCTTTTTTGAGAGAATTTAGGTGATAGGTTTTTATATATAGATAAAACTTAACTAATGTTTCTTTAAAAAAAGGGAAAATACACACAAATACAAACACACAAAAAGACTTAAAACACAAAAATAACTAAAAATATGGTTTTATATAAAACATGTTTTATAATAAAAAACAGTTTTATTATAAACTAGTTTTATAATAAGAAGAGTTTTATATAAAATACGTTAAAATAGTATGTTAGGTTTTTGTTAGAATTTGTTAGTGGTTAATAAAATTGTTAATAAAAAGTTAGATTTTATAAAAACAAAGTTTTAAATTCAGTGAATTTTATGTTTGTTTTATTTTTATAAAAAACTAAGGTTTTAAATAACAAGAAAAGAAAAGATAAAATTAATAGCATTCTTTTATTTTCAAATATTAACACATATAAACGAATCCCCGACAACGACGCCAAAAAGCTTGATAAGTAAATTTTGATTTAAAGAAGATAGATTTGGTGTTATATAATCTTTTACGTATATAAGTCTATCTTTTTTTTTACTTACTTATATCCCGTGGATTAAGGCAAGAGTACATATCGCATAGAAGTATTGTATTTTGTAGAAAATATCAAGGTCGTATTTTTCCTATGATCGGTGTTAATTATTCTACTTTTTAGAACGGACTATTATCTTATCGAAAGAACGAAGTAGAGTTTATATTAAAAATATATATAAAAGACAGAAAAATATAAATACGTGGTTTTATTAAGATAAGGACTCAGAAGGTAGTCCTTGATTTCAGAATTACTATGAGAGAATATTAATTCACATATTAAAGAACAACTCTATTTCTTGATTACCTAACTTAACGAGAGGGTCCCTTTGGTAGCATCACTGACTCGAAAGTATGATCGGGGAGGCTTGCATTTAAAATGGGTTAACGTTAAATGTAGTGTCTCTTCACCTGGTATATGATCAATTAACAGTAAACCCTAGTTAGAATAACTAGAACGTAGAGTTGAAATAGTTGAAAATAATATCCAGCCCAGAGCTCATCTTGACCAAGTGCTAAGGGTTCTAAGCCTCTCATCAGGATGGGGGCAGTATAAAGTACAGAAAATAATATCTACCTATCTATCTTAATCCAGGACTTAAGTTTTCGCTTTGCCTTTCATTCGGGATAGGGTAGTAAAATCTAAACTATTGAAAAACTTTCACACTATCTTAATCCAGGTCATAGGCTTTCGCCTCACCTTTCATCCAGGATAGTATGAAATAATAAGGTTTTGAAAAATAGTTTTGGAAGCAGTTTCACGCTATCTTAATCCAGGATATAAGCAGAGCTTCGCCTTTTATTCGGGATAGTATGAGAAAAATAAAGTAAAGTAAAACAAAAAATAAAACTCTAAAATACTCAGAATTTAAATTGAAACATTATATTTTATAAATTCAAAAGTTATTACAACTTCCTACAAAGCTGAAAAGAAAGCTAAAAAAATTACAACTTACAGAACTTGGAATACTTGAAAGCTATTACCAGTTCTTTGTCAGAGAGCTGGGGAATCCTAACAGTTCTTAAGGAATCTGCTGGTGTTCGAATAATTTTACAAAGCTCTGGACCTCTATTTATTGAAAAAAATAAATGCTTTTGGAAAAGCACTTTTGGAAAAGTGGCCAAACAGCTTATGGAAAAGCTGGAAATCAGCTTATGGGACAGCTTGACACATGATGGCTTGGATAAGGATGGAGCTGACTTGGCAGCTGAGTTGGCTGGCTGGATAAGGATGGCGGGTTGGGCTGGCAGCTGGCAGGTCGGGCAGGGCTGGTAGCTGGCGGGTCGGGCAGCGGTCTTGGCGGGTTGTAGGTCCTAGTAGCTGGCGGGTCGGGCAGCGGTCTTGGCGGGTTGCAGGTCCTGGCAGGTTGAGATTAAATTGGCGCAAAAATCCACCGCCTATAGTCGAACCCGCAACCTATTGAAACTCACCAGAACTCCAACTCTAGTAGGCCAATTAGCCTTTCATGCTTAAATCCATAATATAATATATTTATAATATATAAAATACAGATTTTATTATACTATAATTTTTACAATGTTATACTATTTTAAAATATAATTATATTATTTACAATATAATTAAAAACATTTTTAAAATAATATTATACATTCGTAATAAATTTTATTTAAAAGATAATATACATAATATTACTTATATAATAATACTTAAATATTAATAATACTATACTTAACATATTATATTATAATTTATAAGTACATTGTAATTAGTTTATATACATTATATTAACTCTTTTTCTTTACATTATTATTATATGTATTATTATTATTATTGTAATTATATATAGATTATTAGATCCTATATATATATTTTTTAAAATAATATGACGGTTCAGCTCCATTCAGGCCGTCTAAACCAGTCGGACCGTGAACATTAACACAAAACATAATATAGTAGATTAAAGTGATGGTTAAAATTGACAAACAAGCTAATTGAAGAATAAAACTAAAAACAAACCGTTTATTTAAGTTTTTACATGAAGTAATACAACCTTGAATTAGAATTGATATTAAAATATAGACCAAAACATGTATAAATAATCACTCATCAACAGGGTGACCCATTCTCCCTGTATTTATCTCAAATCTGTTCCGAGTTTCTTAGTAGGATACATCAACGGTCTGAGGAGTTTGGGGTCCATTTTTGGCATCACGGTTTGTCCCTTGGCCCCCCAGATCTCTCATTTTCAATATATGAATTACACCCTTGATCTTTTCATATGCTACGAGATATGGGTCATTGGCTATCTCTGAATTGCTTGTTGTATTTGCCATGACATCGGGATTATCTATAAACATGTCCAAGTCATATGTGGTATTTAGGCTTTATTTGGTTAGGCGGTGGCGGGTCGATCCGGCGGGTGGAAATAGAGTGTTCGAACCGGAGGGGGGAGGTGGCTGCTCTAAACAGAACTTTTTGGGGCGTTTCTCAAGGCGGGAGGGTGGAAACGGAGCAAATGCCGTCGGAGGTTCATTTATTTACCCTCCTTCCGGCTGCCTTTGCTCAAAACAGAGCAGCGAAATGCCCAAACAAATAAAGCCTTAGTCATTTTGTGCCGCCTGATATTGCGAATGAGATTGCGAGTGTTCTGGGGTTTGTGCACCTTTCTCACCATGATTCTAACCTGGGTGTTCCGACTATACTGGGGAGGAACTGTCGAGGTTGCTTTTCCTTTATCGAGGATAAAATGTGGGTGTGTTTGCAAGATTAGGATGTTAAGCTTGTTGGAACCTATGATTCACATCTCTTTAGTTTGATAATATCAAATCTCATATTGTATTTGATCAAACATGCGTTGGGTATAATGTAAAGGTTTGCAGGTACAAAATAACAAGAAAATCAATCTTTGCGAGCTACTGCTGAACGCTAGTGCCACCGCCCACACTAACTTGGAATTAAATCTGCATGAGTTCTCGGTGACCTACCGTGTGACGTTAGCCATACCGCCAGGCACTAGCTGTCTCGACGAACGTCGAGTTATCTTCGTCGAGAAGACACTTTTATCGCCAAGCGATAGCTTCGCACTGCTCCGCGGTAGTGCAAAAGCGAAAAAATATTTTACTTTGATATTTTTCCAAATCTGCTGGACAATTGTCACCTTCATGTGCATCGACCTACTGTCGGGCGCTAGCTATACTGCTGATAGTAGCTCATTTTTCAAGACATATAAAAGCACACGTTTATTTTCCTGGAGAGCAAACCAAGGAGAATAATTCATTCTAGGGTTTGACCGCCATTTAGAGGAGGACGAACTTTATAACCTTCAAAATTCCAATTTAGAGTTCAGGCTGGGTGACACGGCCTGGGATACGGGCGTGTCCCAGGGCGTGTCCAGCTCTGGGTACTCGAGTGGGTCTCGAGTGTGTCTCGAGTGAGGCACACGGCCTGGGACACGGGCGTGTCCCAGGGCGTGTCAAGGTGACACAGCCAGGGACACAAGTCTGTCCGCAGCCGTGTCCTGCTTGGGTTGGTAACCGGCCTGTGTCGAGTGTGGCACACGGCCTGTGACACAGGCGTGTCATAGTGGCGTATTTGGCATACGGCTAAGGACACAGGCGTGTGCCTTAGCCGTGTCCTTTTCGGGAGTGTTGGTACTGTGTCGATTGAGGGATACGCCCCTCAACACGGGCATGTACCTTGTGATATGGGGGTGTCAGGTGCTTGACACGGGCATGTCTTAGCCCGTGTCCTAGTCTAGATTGAGTCGGTTCCTTTGCCGCTTAGGGAACACGACTTGTAACACAGGCTTGTCACATGCCGTGTCAGCCCAAAAATAGATATTTGAGGGCAGATCATGGTCATCCATTTCCTTTATCTTGGATCCTGTGGTCCAAGCCTCTTCCTGCAGAGATAATGCCAAGGAATGAGATGGATTTCTCATTATACTTGTGATCACTCTCTTTCTAAGCTAGAGAGAAGGGAGAGCTTGGAGGAGGAGAAGGAGAAGAGATCCGGCTGCTGGAGGAGCGTCAGCGGTCCGACTCGAGATCCGAGGCTAGCGTTGTGGAGGCAAAGCCGTCGCGGTGATTACCATCTGGCTAGTTTCTCCATGGCTCCGAAGCGATGGTCAAGTGTAACGATCTACTTCTTGGACAAGGGAATTCCTCCTTTATGCATGTGCATGGAATCCTCCACCAAGAGGTGGAATACGTAAGTGATTCCAGCAGGTTGATTGTTGATATCCCCGGTTGAGTCAACATCTAGATCCGGAAGTATGTAGTACAAAATAGGCATGATGTGTGAAGCCCATCCGGACAGTTAGTCTTGATTGGTGATGTTTATATTACGAACTGGAGAAGAATCTGTGTATGTAACGAGTAGATTACAGAGTTGGTGAGAATGCTTGTGAGCCTCTTATGTTGTATGCTCTGCATGAGCTGAATGCGGTGTGGCCGTGAGAGCCATTCGTTGTGATTACGGAGCCTTTGTGGCAAGTGGGGGGTTACGGACCTTCCCAGCTTGGTGCCAAATGGGGGGTTACGGACCTTCCCGACTTGGTGGCAAATGGGGGGTTACGGACCTTCCCAGCTTGGTGGCAAATAGGGGGTTACGGACCTTGAAAGATTTGGTTTAAAAGAGCCCAAACACCTAGAGGGAGGTGAATAGGTTCTAATCCTTTTTTTAACAAATCAGGCAATTAACAAAGTTATACACAACACAATTATCATAACATAAAGAATAAGAATCACAGAAAATTCACAGCACAGACACAATAGTTTATAATGGTTCCCCAATTTGTGGGTATATCCACTCTCCCCCTTCAACTATCCAGTAGAGAACTGGATTCAGCCAAACTTCCTTCCACTATCTCAGATCCACAGATCTTACAACTTAGAACCCAACTGATTCCTACAACTCAGACTTCTTCAAGTCCTACACCTCAGATTCTTCCCAATAATCCTACCTCAGGCAATAACCCTACCTTAGCCTTTATCACCAGGCCTACAACTCAGACTTTTTCAAGTCCTACCTCAGGCTCTCAGCCCTATCTCAGCCTTTATAAATTTAGGCTTACAACTCAAATCTATATAAGATCTTACAAGAAAATTAATTGTTTGAAATAATAAAATCTTCACCCTGATAGAAAGAGAATTGGGTGAAAGCTTCTTGATCAGTTCTTGATTGAACTGATTACTTTAGATCCAAACTGTCTTAGCTTTTTCAAAGCTTCTTGAATTTTTTACCAAGTAAGGTTGATCTTCAATTGGAGGTGGAGTTGATCTTCAATCCAGCTTCCTTCTTGAATTTAAAATCAGATCTGAATTTTTCTAGCAGACTCTTCAGGATCTTCCTTCTTTTGGGTTTGTCTCTTGTTCCCCCTCTCTTGTTAATTACTGTCCTTCTGATTGTGATAGAATAGGTCTATATATAGAATCCATCCAAGGTTACCGGCTGATCCGATTTATAATGGCCTTCTGATAGCTCTGACAAATGTGTTAGCTTTGTTACTTATGACAGCTGTCAGGTCTCCAGTCTTGACAACTGTCTCCTTCTTGAACTTCTATCATAGCAGAGAACTGTCAGCATAACACTTCAGATGTGTAGACACAAATAGACCATATGTCGACACAAATCTTGATGATGTCGACATAGCTCCTAATATGTCGACACAGCTTCTGTTGGATGTGTCGACACAAGTCCTGTGTGTCGACACAACTGCTTCTAGTTTTGACACAGCTTCTGTTGACAGATTTCTTTGAGTCTGTGTTTACACAAGTCCTATGTGTCGACACAAGCCTTCCAGTCTCAGTATAGCTGTTGTTGACAGATTTATTTGAGTGTGTATCGACACAAGTCCTATGTGTCGACACAAGCCTTCCAGTCTCAGTATAGTTATCGTTGACAGATTTCTTTGAGTGTGTGTCGACACAAGTCCTGTGTGTAGACACAACTACTTCTGGTCTTCAACATAGCTAGTGTTGAGTATGTGTCGACACAAGTCCCATGTGTCAACACAACTACTGCTGACATAATTTCTGTGTGTCGACACAAGTCCTGTGTGTCGACATAATCTTGTTTCTAGTGTCGACACATTTCCCTCACAAGTGTCAACACTTGTACTTAGAAAATTTTCCTGCATTTCTTTAACCTGCACATTGAAACTCAACATCCCATCAAATACACATTGATGTATATCATTGAGTTAAATGAGGCTTCTCGAAATCTGGTACATAGTTTCCAGTGTACCCAACAATCTCCCCATATTTGGAGAAGTCATAACCCTTAGTCAATGATACACCACTTATAATAAAACAAAGATTAAGATGTATAAAATTATTTCACAGGCAGGGTAACTTATAAACACAAATAACATTTAATATCATCACAGAATATGATAAAATTCATTAATCATGAATAAGTGTTTGATTTACAAGATTGTTTAGAACAAAATTTATGTAGTTCTAAGTCTAGCCTATCTATCCTTAAGATTGATCCGTCTCCTTAATAACTATTCCTTTGCCAGAATGAATCTTAGCTTGTACTTTGGATTCTGTGTCATCAGCTGGCTTCTTCCCTTTCAGATCTTTCTTTTTGAGCTTATCTGCCTTAATCTTCTGCCTCTAAAAGTAATGATAAGGCTTTGGAAAGTACTTGCTAGGCTCCACAGAGTTAGCAGGTAACTTCCCAGCTTTGATATCCCTTCTGAACTGATGTATGACATCTTGTCTTCCCTGATACTTACTCCATTCTTATTCAGAGTACCATTTTCCTCTATCATGCATATTGTCCTTCACATCTTTCCAGGCAGTAAGAATGATATTTCTGGAGGTTGGAATCCATTGCTCAAAATCAGGCTTTAATTCTGCCTGTTCTCTGAATGATATTTCTGGAGGTTGGACTCCATTGCTCAAAATCAGGCTTTAATTCTGCCTGTTCTCTGAATCTTTTCTTAGAAAGCTGAGCCTCTTTCTAAGCATCCTTAGCAGCTTCCGACATTTCAACTTTTTCAATAATAACATTATGTTCCTCCTGTGGAGGGCTATGTATTTTATATACACCCTGCTATACTGTTTCAAAATCTGATGGAGGATAGATGACTTGTGCAACTTCCTGCTAAACCCCTTCATTGTGAGCAGGTTGATTACCAGATTCAGCAGTGTTATCTTCATCACAAAGGGGTGGATATCCAAGAGTAGCTCTGATGGTATTAGATACCCATTTAGCATGATCAGAGCTAACTTTGACTAACACTCTCTCCCCCTTTAGGACTTCTCTTGCCATATGGTCTCGTAGATCATTCTTCTGAAACCTTACTTGATCAGCCAGATAGTCTATTCCCTCTTTGTAGTACATTCTGAATTTCTCCAGTTGATCAGAAATAGTCTTTTGGGATGCCTGAATTGCTGTTTGAACAACAGCTAAATCTTCTTGTATTTGCTTGGATACTTCAGTCTTCACATCAGTGACAATACCTCCCAGTTTTATGAGAATTTCATTATGTGAGTCCTTGAGATTTTCATTCGTTCTGAATTGATTTTCTAGAATATATCCTTGCTTGACTGCAATGTCCTCAACTTCAATCTTTATCAGCTGTTGATGCTTAGCTAAGTATACTACTGCATTACCTCCCTTATGGAAGCAATCTGTCATCTCCTTTTTGTTCTGATTGACTTCAAATCTAATGGATTTGATATCCTGGGCCAGCTGTAACTGTAATTCTTTATGAGACTCATCCACATACTTATCTAGAGCCAGTCTTTGTTCATCCATTTTCACTTGCAGTTTCACCAAAAGTGAACTGAGGTCTATTCTTAGAGCAGATGTTTGAGGGACAGTTTGTAAGGCTTTCTTATAGCCTGTGCTTCTTTTCCTGAGAGCCACCCACTTTATTTTCTTTGCCTTGGAATCTTCTTCATCATCATAAGAATTTGATGAACTTTGTATATCCACAGTTTCCTTAGTACTAGAGGCATGCAGTGGCATCTCCCCCTCAGTCCTTAGCAGCTCCCCCTTAGTTTGAGCTCCTTGTAAATCAGGAAATAATTCTTCCAGAGTTACCTCCGGCTGCATCTGAATAGGAGGGATAATGTTCTCTTTTTTCAACAGATGGTTCTCCTTGGATATCAAGGTCCCTTTCTAGGATTTTCTCCAAACTAGAGGAGTGGAGTTTCAAAGCTTGATCTTGGTCTGACACATGCACATCATGTGCTACATTCTCAGTAATAACAGTTGAGGTATTGTTGATTTCTGATACTATCTCCATAACAGTATCAGTTGCATTCACACTCTTTAGTATAACTTCTAATATACCTCCCCATTGGGCAGGCAGTTGTGATTGTTCAGGTTCTTAAACATTTATAATCTCTGTGTTGTCTCCCCCTGGAGTGGAGACCATCTGGTTCTCTGGTAGTTTAATGCTCTCCCCTTTGGCTTGAGCTTCCTTATCTGGTTGTGGTGTAAGTGATTTTCTTTGTTGTTCTTCATCTGAGCTGAAGACAACCTACTCTTCAGAATCACTGGAAGACTCTGCTTTCTGGGTAGTAGGTTTCTTTTTCTTATCTTTCTACACTGGTTTCTGTGGAGTAGAAACATCTTTGGTCAAAACTCTATCCCATCTGGATAGTATTCTCAAATCCATCCTTCTCATGTGATTTATCTTGGTTCTTGAAGTTTGATTCATCACTTCTGGGATGGTGGAAGCCAGATACAAGCTCAATATCCTACCCAGATTGGGCTTCTTGGCACTCTCTTTGATCTTGTCAAAAATTACAGCTGACCAGTCTGTTTTCACTTGGAATATAACTCTGGTCATGAGGTTGAACATGTAGGCAGAGATCCTATCATGTTCTCCTATTTTGCAGAGAATAACTTTGCCTTTTTTCTCGGATAGGAACTTACCCTAGGAATTCATCCCCTTCCTGGTCATTGAATATCCAATCTTGGTATAGGGATCCAGCCCACACCATTGGAATGCATACCTTGTCATGGAGGATGCAATATCATCTTCTTCTTTAATCTTGGGTAGTTGAAGTGACTTTCTTATAGTTTTCAGTGAGAGTTTCACTTTGGTACCATTAACAGAGGACTTTATCTTTTTTTCTTTAGAGTCCATTGTTGCGGAAGAGTAAAATTCAAGAACTTCTTTCTTCCATATCCTTGAAGGTTCAGAGACCAAGTATTCCAATCCACTTTCTGTGATTAGGGTTATCACTCCCTTGATTTCAGGTGAGGCAGTCTCGAACGCCTTACGTACCAGTTCATATCCTTCATTGATCTTGTCTTCCTGTTGTGGCACCATTGGTGAAAGAGAGAGAAGAGAGTCGATGGGAGAATTTCTCGTCGACACAAAGTCTAGAGTCGAGAGTTCTGAAAGCACAGCCGGCCAGATTTTGTCTTCTCCTATTTATAGTGTACATGTAAAAGGTAGGTCAAAAGACGCGCCTAACGTAGGAATTTACTAGTCGATAAAATTTTACATGTGTCAACATAGATGACCTAGGTCTCGACAAAACTTTATTGAAGTCGACATGTCTATGTGTCGATATACTTTTGCCAGTGTCGACAAAGTCTACTTAAGTCTCGACATAATTGTGTCGACAATGATTTTTGTGTGTCGACAAAAAAAATCTTCTAAAACAAGGTCTCGATAGAGTTGTGTCGACACAAATTTTTCCTGTCGACAAAACTTACTGAGAGTGTCGACACAGTTAGCATGTGTCGACACAAACTTTCTAACTTAGATAAAATTTCTTGACAAATTGTGTGCTGACCTAACATCTTATTCTAGGTCCAACATACCTAATTTAATTTTAAAATTATTGAATTTACTTTCATCTAGAGGTTTTGTAAATATATCAGCAATTTGTTTGTTAGTATTGACAAATTCTAGACTTATGTCTTCTTTTTCAACATGTTCTTTGATGAAATGAAATTTGATTTCTATATGCCTAGTTCTGCTATGTGAAATAGGATTTCTAGCAATAGATATAGCACTAGTAGAATCACAATATAATGGAATTCTACTTACCTTGATGTCATAGTCTCCAAGTTGATGTTGTATCCACAACAACTGATCACAGCAACTGCCTACAGCTATATACTCTAATTTAGTTGTGGAAATAACTACACTTGTCTGCTTTTTGCTGCTCCATGACACAAACCTTCCCCCTAGGAACTAATATGTACCTGTGGTGCTTTTTTTGTCTTCTTTGCAGCCTACAAAGTCTGTATCTGAAAAACCTGTTAGTAAGAAATCTCTATTCTTAGAGTACCAAGACCTAAATTAGGTGTGACCTTAAGATATCTCAGAATTCTCTTGACAACAAAATAATGAGATTCCTTAGGGCAGGCTTGCTACCTAGCACAGAAATATGTAGCATACATGATGTCAGGTCTACTAGCAGTCAAGTAAAGTAGGGAGCCGATTATCCCTCTATATAAAGACTCATCAACATGTTTTCTTGCTTCATCTTTGCCTATAGGCATACTTGTCCCCATTGGAGTTTTCATGGTGGAGGCTGACTCCATACCATATTTTTTAATTAACTCCTTGGTGAACTTAGACTGAGATATGGACAATCTTCATCAGTCTGTCTAACTTGGAGTCCCATGAAGAATTTCAGCTCACCCATGCTGCTTATCTCAAACTTCCCTTGCATAAGTTTGGCAAACTTTCTACAAAGGTTGTTTTCAGTTAATCCAAAGATAATGTCGTCAACATATATCTGGACTAGGATGATCTTGCCTTTTGATTCCCTAAAGAATAGAGTCTTCTCAATTTTCCCTCTTGAGAATTTATTATCAATATGGAAGGTAGACAAAGTTTCATACCAAGCCCTAGGGGATTGTTTCAATCCATATAGAGCTTTCTTAAGTCTATAAACATAGTTAGGATAAAGGGGATCTACAAAACCTGAAGGTTGATCAACATAAACTTCCTCTTTTAAGTCACCATTCAAAAATGTTGACTTTACATCCATTTGAAATACTTTGAATCCTTGATAAGCTGCATAAGCTAGGAACAGTCTTATTGCTTCCAACCTTACCACTAGGGCAAATGTTTGGTCAAAGTCTATCCCTTCTTCCTGCCTGTAGCCCTTTGCAACCAGTCTGGCTTTGTTCTTGATTATGGTGCCATTTTCATCTAACTTGTTTCTATAGATCCACTTGGTTCCTATAATATTGTGATTCTTTGGTTTAGGAACCAACTCCCAGAATTTACATCTTCTGAACTAATTCAGTTCTTCCTGCATGGCATCAATCCAATTTATGTCTTGTATAGCCTCTTCAAACTTCTTAGGTTCCATCTGGGATAGGAAGCTTGAATATAGAAATGTGTTCATGCTCTTGCTTCTGGTCAGAACTCCATGACTTGCATCACCAATGATTTGGTGTGCTAGATGATCCTTCAAATGTCTTCTTGCTGGAGGAAATATGTCCATCTCTTTTTCTTCTTCATTTCCTTCATCTGGATGCACTTCATTGTCTTCATCTTCATCCAGTGAGTCTTGTACTCCCCCTTGACAACATCCATTATTTTCTTCATTCTGTCTTGAAGGTTGGTCTTCACTAATTGTTAGCTTGTCCATCCTTTCCTTCAAACCTGTTGGACTAATAGAAGTGCTAGACAGTTCACTGTTAATTAGCTTAGACTCATCAAAGACTACATGGATAGATTCTTCTACAACATGTGTAGTCAAGTTGTAGATCCTATAAGCTCTACTATTATTGCTGTACCCAACAAATATCCCTTCTAGGGATTTGACAACAAACTTAGTTTGATAGTGCTTGCCATTATTTAGAACATAACACTTGCTTCCAAAGATTCTAAAGTAGGATATGTTTGGTTTTCTGCCTTTCATAATCTCATAGGTTGTCTTCTTATGCCTTTTGTTGATGGATGCTCTATTGAGAACATGACATGTAGTATTTACTGCCTCAGCCTAGAAATATTCTGGGAGAGAAGTGTCACTTAGTAGTGTTCTACTTGCCTCAATAAGAGTCCTATTTTTTCTTTCAGCAACCCCATTTTGCTTGGGAGTTCTAGGTGAGGAGAACTCCTGATAAATCCCAAGTTCTTCACAAAACTTTGTCATACATTCAGATTGAAATTCAGTTCCATGGTCACTTATGATTTTGACCACTGAATTGCATGGACAGATTCTTCTACAACTTGTGTAGTCAAGTTGTAGATCCTATAAGCTCTACTGTTATTGTTGTACCCAACAAATATCCCTTCTAGGGATTTTACAGCAAACTTAGTTTGATAGTGCTTGCCATTATTTAGAACATAACACTTGCTTCCAAAGATTCTAAAGTAGGATATGTTTGGTTTTCTGCCTTTCATAATCTCATAGGTTATCTTCTTGTGCCTTTTGTTGATGGATGCTCTATTGAGAACATGACATGTAGTATTTACTGCCTCAGCCCAGAAATATTCTGGGAGAGAAGTGTCACTTAGTAGTGTTCTACTTGCCTCAATAAGAGTCCTATTTTTTCTTTCAGCAACCCCATTTTGCTGGGGAGTTCTAGGTGAGGAGAACTTCTGATAAATCCCAAGTTCTTCACAAAACTTTGTCATACATTCAGATTGAAATTCAGTTCCATGGTCACTTATGATTTTGACCACTGAATTGTTAAGTTTATTCTGAATTTGTCTAACAAAATTCTGAAAGACAGTAGGGGTTTCAGATTTCTGCCTCAAGAAGAAAACCCATGTGAATCTAGAATAGTCATCCACAATTACAAATGTATAAGATTTCCTACCTAGACTATGAACTGGTATAAGACCAAATAGATCCATATGCAGAAGATATAGACATCTTATAGAATCTTTGGTATCATGTCCATGGAAAGATGTCCTGACCTGTTTGCCCTTTTGGCAAGCTGAACATACACCCTCTTTGATGCACTTTACCTGAGCACCATTCCTCACTAACTTTATACTAAAGAGTTGGCATATTGACTTATAGTTCAGGTGAGCCAGCCTTTTGTGCCATTGTACACAATGAGATGCTTTATCATCAACAACTAGATAGATAGGTGAGTATTTATTCTCACAATCAAAGTCAAGACAGTAGACATTTCCTTTCCTAGTGCCTGTCAAAATGATCTCTTGATCATTTGACCTTCTTATTTGGCACACACCCTTGTGGAAAGAAGTGTCATAACCAAGATCACTTAGTTGGCTTATGCTAATTAGGTTATGCTTTAGCCCTTTCACATAAGCCACTTGGGTGATGGTAATGGAGTTATTGGAAATATTACCAAACCCTTTGATGACTCCCTTTTAAGATCCACCAAAGATCACTTTGGGTCCATCTTCTATAGGGGAGTAGTCCTTCAGCATCCTTCTTGTTCCAGTCATGTGCCTGGAACATCCACTGTCCAAGTACCATATAGGGGTATGGCCACTTGGACTCACCTGCATCAAATAAAATTACCTATCCTTAGAACCCCAATAGTTATTGGGTCCTAGGTTCAGGTTAGTTTAATTTTTGACATGCTTACCTACAGCCTTTCTGATAGGTAAGCTGGCCTTATTCTGAATACTAGCATTGAACCAACAGTCAATGGCAAAGTGTGCCACCTTGCCACAACACCAGCACTCAAATATGTTGTACCTTTTTTAGGTACATGCTTAACAATATTACTGTCAGCAATCTTTTTAAGTGCAGGTGCTGGAGCAGCAAATACTAAGGATTCCTTAAGACCCTGATGGGTTTGCTCATGGGGTGCCCTATTAGCATTTGCACCCTTGTCATTCAGATCACCATACTTATAGTGACCATGAGTGATGTCATGATCATACCTGTTAGTAGGATGCATCACTTTCCTAAAAGAAATAGGGGGTTCGAAGGCTAGTGGCTGAACTGGGGCTTTGCCTTTTCTTTGAGAATTGGCTGCCCTTGTTATTCCCTTAAATCCTAATCCTGTCTTACACTTTTAGGAGATGAAATTATCAATTATAGGTAAGACTGACTTTGGCTTAGAGAATTTAGCCACTAGATCCATTTCTTTCTGAACTCTTACTTCCAGATTCTTGATGTGATTATTTTTGAAAGTGATTGTACCCATCTGAATAACAGTTATATTTTTTAGTTTGGCAACCTCATTCAATTTCAAATCCAACATCTTTGCTGAATCTGATGTAGCCAGTTTGAGAGATTCAATTTCCTCAGCTTACTTCTTGACAAGGAATTTGCTTCTCTTAAGAGCTTGCAACAGACCACCATACTCATCAATTAATTGATGAACATCCCCTTCAGATTCAGAACCATCCACATCTCTTGATGTTGATGCTTCTGATTCAGATCAAGTATAATACTCAAATACTAAGGATGGATTGTATACCTTACTGGGACCAGGCTGATCCTGACACTGATCTTCCTCAGATAGAGCCATCAGCCCTCTGAAATAATGATCTTCACTTCCATTTATGGAATCCATCATTTGCAAGAATTCTGTTTCCACAGAATCCTCTTCTGTAGTGAACAATCCTATATAGGCTTCTGCTTCATCCTCTTCTCCTGATTCTGATGATGAAGAGTCAGTCTAACTCTTCTGCTTCTAGGCAACAAGGGACTTCTCCTTCTTTCCCTTATTTTGATGATTCTTCTTGTCCTTAGACTCTTTTCCCTTATCAGGACAATAAACTATGACATGTTCAGGCCTGTTGCAGCAATATCAAACAATTTTAGATGTAGTTTGTTTACTAGGATTAGAGACATACCTATCATCCTTGGAAGGTTTCTTCTTCTTATAATAGTCATCTTTGGAGAAGGATGTAGATGGCTTTGTTCTCCATTTCTTCTTCTTCATAAACCTCTGAAACTGCCTTGTAAAGGCAGAAAAATCGTCATCAGAGTTGTGGCTGTCTGAAGTGTTGATGTCAGGATTTTCTGATTCAGCCTCAGCAATTCTCTTGGGTGGAGAAGGAGACTTTTTCCTACCCTTTCTTGTGGCTTCAGCCTTGAAGGCTACTGACTTTTCTTTATATTTAGACCTATTGCTTTTCTCCTCCTCCTCCTTTCTGGCAGTGAGCTGCATCTTATAAGATAACAGCTTTCCAAACAAGGTTGGTGGAGGTGTATCAGCAAGCCTGGCCACCTCTCTGATGGCACATATTTTTGTATCCTAATCCTTGGCTAGTGATCTGAGAAACTTGTCATTCAGTTCATATGTGCTAAAGACTCTTCCATAGGTCATTAGCTCATTTACAATTCTAAAGAATTTCTTGTAACATTCAGCTATGCTGTCAGTCTTGGCTTGTCTTAAGCTCTCATATTCTTGATTTAACATGGACTTTCTATCCTCTCTTACTTCTTCAGTTCCCTCCATGTAGACAATAAAAGTGTCCCACATCTCCTTGGAGGTTTTGCAATGTACCAGATTTTTGAATGTAGAATCATCTATAGCACTCAAAAATTATATTTTGTACTCTCGTCTAAGGTTGCTAGGATGATCTCTTCCTTATTCATTTCAGAATAGCTCTTTGGAGTTTTGAGATTTACATCAAGAACTGATATGTTCATTGGAATGAAAGGATCTTCTTGAACTGTGATGTAAATTCTTGGATCAGATGCCTCAATGAACAATCTGACCATCTCTTTACATATGCCAAAGTTTTCTTTCCTATAGATAGGAAGTTTCATGGATCCAAGTTCCTTCTGATTCTCACTTGAACCCATTCTAGCTTACAGTTAATTGCCTTGGAGATCTACTCAGACTGTTAGGTCTATATTTGAGTAACCTCCCTCTGATACCACTTGAAAGATTTGGTTTAAAAAAGCCCAAACACCTAGAGGGGGGGGGGGAGTGAATAGGTTCTAATCCTTTTTAACAAATCAGGCAATTAACAAAGTTATACACAACATAATTATCACATCACAAAGAATAACAATCACAGAAAATTCACAGCACAAACACAATGGTTTATAGTGATTTCCCAATTTGTGGGTACGTCCACTCTCCCCCTTCACCTATCTAGTAGAGAACTGGATTCGGCCAAAATTCCGTCCACTATCTCAGATCCACAAATCTTACAACTCAGAATCCAACTGGTTCCTACAACTCAGATTTCTTCAAGTCCTACATCTCAGATTCTTCCCAAGAATCCTTCCTCAGGCAACAACCCTACCTCAGCCTTTATCACTAGGCCTATAACTCAAACTTTTTCAAGTCCTACCTCAGGCTCTAAGCCCTACCTCAGCCTTTATAAATTTAGGCTTACAACTCAGATCTATATAAGATATTACAAGGAAATTAATTGTTTGAAACAATAAAATCTTCACCCAGATAGAAAGAGAATAGGGTGAAAGCTTCTTGATCAGTTCTTGATTAAACTGATTACTTTTGATCCAACCTGTCTTAGTTTCTTCAAAGCTTCTTGAATTTTTTACCAAGTAAGGTTGATCTTCAATTGGAGGTGGAGTTGATCTTCAATCCATCTTCCTTCTTGAATTTAGAATCAGATCTGAATTTTTCTAGCAGACTCTTCAGGATCTGCCTTCTTCTGGGTTTGTCTCTTGTTCCCCCTCTCTTATTTATTACTGTCTTCTGATTGTGATAAAATAGGTCTATATATAGAATCCATCCAAGGTTATCGGTTGATCAGGTTTATAACGACCTTCTGACAGCTCTGACAGATGTGTCAGCTTTGTTACTTATGATAGCTATCAGGTCTTCAGTCTTGAAAACTGACTCTTCTTTGAACTTTTATCATATCAGAGAACTGTCAGCATAACACTTCAGATGTGTAGACACAAATAGACCATGTGTCGACATAAATCTTGATGATGTCGACACAACTCCTAATATGTCGACATAGTCATTCTTTAACTTCTAGACACAGCTTCTGTTTGATGTGTTGACACAAGTCCTGTGTGTCAATACAACTGCTTCTAGTCTTGACACAGCTTCTGTTGATAGATTTCTTTGAGTGTGTGTTGACACAAGTCCTGTGTGTCGACACAAGCCTTCTAGTCTCAGTATAGCTGTTGTTGACAGATTTCTTTGAGTGTGTGTTCACACAAGTCCTGTGTGTCGACACAAGCCTTCCAATCTCAGTATAGTTGTTGTTGACAGATTTCTTTGAGTGTGTGTCGACACAAGTCCTGTGTGTCAACACAACTACTTTTGGTCTTCAACATAGCTGGTGTTGAGTGTGTGTCGACACAAGTCCTGTGTGTCGACATAACTGCTACTGACAGAATTTCTATGTGTCGACATAAGTCTTGTGTGTCGACACAATCTTGCTTCTTGTGTCGACACATTTCCCTCACAAGTGTCGACACTTGTACTTAGAAAATTTTCCTGCATTTCTTTAACCTGCAAATTGAAACTCAACATCCCATCAAATACACATTGATGTATATCATTGAGTTAAGTGAGGCTTCTCCAAATCTGGTACACAGTTTCCATTGTACCCAACAGACCTTCCCGGCTTGTTGGCAAATGGGGGGCTACGTGCCTTCCCGGCTTGGTGATTTATGCAAATGGAGGGATACGGGCCTTCCTGGCGAGTCGATTTCGAATGCTCACTTGTTGCCGTGAGGTGAACGCCTCTGAGTGGGTTGGGTGCGTGAGGTCTTCAACAAGCTTATGCCCGGCCAACAAGCTAATCACCTTGAATCGGTGGTGGGACCTAGAGGATTTCGATACACCGTAAGCATGCCTTGAGTGCACCGAGCGTCTGGCATGAAGGCTGGCATGTATGATGTGGATGTGCCTGAGTGCACTTGTTGTGATATATGTCTTGTAATTGCAATGCATGCAGGGAAGGAACCACTGCCCCGGGTAAGGGGTAGGGTCGTTATAATTGGTTAGCTGAATGCTGATCATTGATTTATTTATCACCCTTGGGGTGGACATCCATATGCAGGTGTTGTGGGCTGAATTGGATTGAGCAGGCTGAAGCCCTTGCTGCTGTTGCTTGTAGGCCCTTGAAGGCTGTGCGAAGTATTGGATTTCATGTGTGGTCGGCCTGCGAGCCGATGTATGAAACCACCTTTTATAAAGAGAAATGTGTAAGGCCTTAAGGCCGTGAGCGGTGTGTGTTTGTATACATTCCTGGTCTTTTATATAAATGTTATATTTATATAGTAGTGTACATTCATTGGTTGAGTTCTTGCAAGTAATAAGCTTCCGATAGAATGCTCTGGGTTAGGGTGCGATGATATTTTGGTATTAACCTTTGACCTCACCGTCTATTTGTGGCATATAGTGTGGGGCCCCGACCGGACCTTCTATTATATGCTATTTAATGGGTGGAGTCGTTATATTTTGGTATCAACTTGTTTTGGTCTTCCGCTTTCGAATTCGTGGTCGAATTCTTTTGTGGGGTGGCGAGCACGTGTACGTGTGAACCGTTTTAACATAATTTTACTCAAGAATGTCCACTAGGAATGTGAGCGCGTATATTCAGTATGTTTGCCATTTTGAAATGGAAGTTATTGATGTCTTGTTCACGTATATGTGACAAGGAGTGGTGCTCGGCAGTCTGAGCCCCAACGTTCGGATGAGAGTGCGGAACTAGCTGAGGTACCCACACCTCCCCCTTCGGCAGAAACCATACGCTTAGTTACGGAGGCGATATTTGCCATGTTTCAAGCACAACCTATTGGGCAGGCAAGGCCTTCAATGGAGCCAGTACAAGTTGGTGCGAGTCAAGAGTGTGTTGAAGCTCGAATTATTGAGAAAGCAGCTGACGAGCAACTAAAGCGGTTTATGGATTTTCATCCACCTACGTTTTTCGGGGCGAATTCCCCAACGCAGGCAGAGGATTATCTCTCAAGAGTGAAGAAAATCCTGACAGCGATCAGGATTGATGAGGGGTATAAAGTTACGTTAGCTAATTTCCTACTGGAAGGCGAGGCGATACTTTGGTGGGATGAAGTCCAGTTGCACCAGTTGGCAGGCGGAGGCCTGGGAGAGATTTCGCTGGAGGAATTCTCCAGATTGTTTTGGAAAAAGTATTTGCCAGTATCGCGGCGAATTGCAATGGAGAATGAGATTCAACGTATGGTGCAGGGTGAGCGAAATGTTGATGATTACCTGCATGAGTTTACCAGTCTGGGGCGCTATGCGGGGTCTACTTTTGCGGAAGAAGCGCGGAAGACGAATAGGTTCTATGAGGGACTCCGAGATGAGCTGAGGTGGGCGCTCCCGAGTTCGGTGAACCAAGCTTCCAAGCGTTGGTAGATACAGCCTGTGCGCTGGAGAAGGACTTGAAACGGGTGTAGGACAAGAAGAACTTGGCGGTGAAAAAGCCAGAGTTCAAAGTTCCACAGTCAGAACAATCGGAGTTCAGGAAACGGGAAAAGAAGAGGTTCAGGCCTACTGAACAAACGTCTTCGGATGTTGCTTCGGGAACAACATATGGGCAAGGACGTGTGGAGACACATGCATGTTTCAATTGTGGGAAGCAAGGGCATCTAGCCCGTGATTGTCGGTGTGGCTTCCAAAGGGTGAGAAAAAGACAAGTGCGACCTATGAGGAAAAG
The DNA here is from genome assembly GCA_039513925.1 of Platanthera zijinensis. Classification (NCBI taxonomy): domain Eukaryota; kingdom Viridiplantae; phylum Streptophyta; class Magnoliopsida; order Asparagales; family Orchidaceae; genus Platanthera; species Platanthera zijinensis. The sequence continues at coordinate 10,585,910 of CM077091.1, forward strand.
GGAAAAGCCGTGGCAGAATCATCTACATCTCGGACGCAACCTCGAATGTACACTCTCAAGTTGCGGGAACAACAAAGCTAAGATCGTGAAGAGCAGCATAATCGCGTGCATAATCTGGAGTTACAGGAGACTGTAAAACGGATTATGAGGGATGCGGACGAGCGGAAATAAAGTAAAGTGTGCACTTTACTATCGTTGTGATGTATGATGTACATATTGTATGTATGTGTGTTTGTTAAAACACGTGTGTTTGTGCGATGCCATGGGGAGAGACAAGCTGTGACCTCTGAACTCTAAACCCGGATCGTTTTTGTTTTTATTACAACGGAGTTGTTCTGTTGGTGTCTATGTTGCGCTAAATTTCGGGACGAAATTTCTATAAGGAGGGGAGGGTTGTAACACCCCAAATTCCAATTTAGAGTTCAGGCTGGGTGACACGGCCTGAGACACGGGCGTGTCCCAGGGCATGTCCATCTCTGGGTACTCGAGTGGGTCTCGAGTGTGTCTCGAGTGAGGCACATGGCATGGGACACGGGCGTGTCCCAGGGCGTGTCAAGGTGATACGGCAAGGGACACGGGCGTGTCCGCGACTGTGTCCTGCTCGGGTTGGTAACCGGGCTGTATCGCGTTTTGCACATGGCCTGTGACACGGGCGTGTCACAGGGGCATGTTTGGCACACAACCAAGGACACGGGCATGTGCCTTAGCCGTATCCTTTTCGAGAGTGTTGGTCCTGTGTCGATTGAGGGATACGCCCCTCAACGCGGGCATATACTTTGTGACACGGGCGTGTCAGCTACTTGACACGGGCTTGTCCTAGCCCGTGTACAGGTTTGGATTGAGTCGGTTCCTTAGCTGCTTAGGAAACACGGCCTGTGACACGGGAGTGTCACAGGACGTGTCAGCCCAAAAATAGATATTTGAGGGCAGATCGTGGCCGTCCATTTCCTTCATCTTGGATCCTGTGGTCCAAGCTTCTTCCTACAGAGATAAGGCAAAGGAATGAGATGGATTTCTCATTATACTTGTGATCACTCTCTTTCTAAGCTAGAGAGAAGGGAGAGCTTGGATGAGGAGAAGGAGAAGAGATCCGGCTGCCGGAGGAGCGTCAGCGGTCCGACTCGAGATCCGAGGCCAGCATTGTGGAGGCAAAGCCGTCGCGGTGATTACCATCTAACTAGTTTCTCCATGGCTCCGAAGAGATCGTCCAGGGTAACGATCTCCTTCTTGGAAAAGTGAAGTCCTCCTTTATGCATGTTCATGGAATCCTCCACCAAGACGTGGAATACATAAGTGATTCCAACGAGTTGATTGGTTATATCCCCGGTTTAGTCTGCATCTAGATCCGGAAGTGTGTAGTACGGAATAAGTATGCTGTGTGAAGCCCATCCGGATGGTTAGTCTGGATTGGTGATGTTTATATTACGAACCGGAGAAGACTCCGTGTATGTAACGAGTAGATTATGGAGTTGGTGAGAATGCTTGTGAGCCTCTTGTGTTGTATGCTCTACATGAGCTGAATGCGGTGTGGCCGTGAGAGCCATTTGTTGTGATTACGGAGCCTTTGTGGCAAATGGGTGGTTACGGACCTTCCCAGCTTGGTGGCAAATGGGGGGTTAGGGACCTTCCCGGCTTGGTGGCAAATGGGGGGTTACGGACCTTCCCGGCTTGGTGGCAAATGGGGGGTTACGGACCTTCCCGGCTAGTTGGCAAATTGGGGGCTACGGGCCTTCTTGGCTTGGTGATTTATGCAAATAGGGGGCTGCAGGCCTTTCAGGAGAGTCGATTTTGAATGCTCACTAGTTGTCGTGAGGTGAATGACTCTGAGTTGGTTAGGTGCGTGAGATCTTCAACAGGGGTTTGAAGGCTTATGCCCGACCAACAAGCTAATCACCTCGAATAAGTGGTGGGACCTAGAGGATTTCAGTACACCGTAAGCGTGCCCTGAGTGCACGGAGCATCTGGCACGAAGGCTGGTATTTGTGATGTGGATGTGCCTTAGCACACTTATTGTGATATATGTCTTGTGATTGCAATGCATGCAGGGAAGGAACCACTTCCCCAGGTAAGGGGTAGGGTCGTTATAATTGGTCAGCTGAATGCTGACCGTTGCTTTGTTTATCACCCTTGGGGTGGACGTCCATATGCAGGTGTTGCGAGCTGACTTAGATTGAGCGGGCTGAAGCCCTTGCTGCTACTACTTGTAGGCCCTTGAAGGTTGTGCAAAGTATTTGATTTCATGTGTGGCCGGCCTGCTAGCCGATGTATGAAACCACCTTTTGTAAAGAGAAATGTTTAAGGCCTTAAGGCTGTGAGCGGTGTGTGTTTGTATATATTCCTGGTCTTTTATATAAATGTGATATTTATATAGTAGTGGACATTCATTGGTTGAGTTCTTGAAAGTAATAAGCTTCCGCTAGAATGATCTTGGTTAGGGTGTGATGATATTTTGGTATTAACCTGTGACCTCACCGTCTGTTTATGGCATATAGTGTGGGGCCCCGGCCGGACCTTCTATTATATTCTATTTAACGGGTGGAGTCGTTACAAACTTTCATCTTCGTTGAAGGAAAAGTATTATTTCTCCCTCCTGCTCGTGATCGAAAAACTCCAGCGAATCAAATCTTCAACAACCTTTTATGGCTGATCGATTGCAAAGAGAATGATATTTAAGAGCATCGATCGCATACCGTTCCTCGAAGAAGTTCAACGTTTGAGGGAGAAATAACTTCTAAACTTTTTATATTTTACTCTGCATTTTCTTTCTTGTCTAGTTACTTGTGTGTGAGGAAAATCAACTGGGGGGTCGTCGGAATCCATGAAGGGTTTCATGAGAAATTGTCCTGTGAGGGACGTCTAGATTAGGGGATCTAGTGAGGTTCAAAGACCCTTCCGTGAAGGAAGGTGAAGAGCCAGCTCAAAGACCTTTCTGGGGGGGGGGGAGAGCCAACCAGTCCGGGTAGAGGGTCGGTATAGAAAAAAAAAAAGAAAAGTTTGTATTTCATCGCCTCCAATCTCCGACGTCACAGAGATCTAGTTGTTCTTGATTGTAAACCACCTTTGTTATTCTTGAATAAAATTTTTGTTCGTTTATTCTTCTCGCAATATCATGGTTGTGTGCTGGTAGATCTTTGAAGGTTATGTGAGCCTTTGTAAGGCGAAGTTTTTACGAAGAAAAGCAATTTTTGTGACCTACCGCCGAGTATTAGCAAGCTATCACCCAGCGGTAGTTTCCAGAACTGGTTTTCCTTGGTAAAACTACTTTTAATTCTGAATTAATCTGAAAACCTTATTCACCCCCCTCTAAGGTTGGTCACCTGATCCAACAAGTGGTATTAAAGCAGGTTATTCCAAAATAGTTTTACCATCGGAAATAATGGCCAACCCTAATCTTGAATTGACTAGTAGGGATGGAAATTTGTACACAAAAAATTCATTAGAACCACCTCTATTTACATGTGTGAACTGTAAAGTATGGAGAATGCTAATGAGAAAATTCCTTATATTATTAGATATAGATGTTTGGAACATGACTTGTATTAAGCCCCCAAATAATTTAAATAAACACAAATGTTATTTAAATGTCAAATCTATGAATAGTCTGTTTTGTGGGCTAGGTCAAGAAATTTTCAAACTCATCTATACACTTCCTACTGCTTATGATATATAGAAATTTCTTGAGATCACTTACAATTCTCCTTTATAGATAATGAATATGAGCAATTCCTTATGGATCCCAATGAAGAATCAAATGAAGACTCACTCTTGGAGGAATACATGTAAACTACATCACGAGGAAGGGAAGATGAGAATATATCATTGGAAGAGGAGAGCCAAAAGAGAGATGACAAAGGAACCTGGTGTTCAAATCATACCTCATCCAAGAGCATTGCAAGAAAATCAAATTCCCTTCATGCTTGTAATTCCATTTCTACATTGCATGTACTAAATGTTGCTAAATGTAAAAATCAAGAAATTGAAAAATTTTAACTCAAAATTACGTTTAAAAAATAACATTTTTTTTTAAAAATGCCAATGTTGTTGGGTCCATTGATCACAATATCCTAGATTTGAAGAAGGCTCACATGTCAATGGTATACACATGATTGTATCTGATATATGTTCAAATTTCAATGTATGTAGGTTGTATACTATTAAATTGATTAGACAGGTTGTCTGGGTCATAATGATAGTGGGAATTAAGAAAGGATGATGGATAAGTAGAAAACAGGCTAAGTCTAGAAGCGTTGAGTGAACCCACTTCACTCATACTAGGAGTCTAAAAGAGTTGACAGGAGATCCATCAATCAAAGCCTCAGTGTTGGTGACTTGAAATCTGTCTAAGAACAGAAGCATTGAGTGAAGGCAGTTCACTCAATGCCTACTCAAACGGATTTTTGTTTAAGTACAGAAGTGTTGAATAAATACAGATCACTCAATGCCTCATCAAGATGCTAGCAAATACCAGAAGCGTTGAGTGTAGAATCTTCACTTGACGCCTTCATACAGGAAAATTCTACTAAGTTCAAAAACGTTGAGTGATGAAGGCTCACTCAATGCCTTATCAGTTAGTCTGTACAAGTCAAAAGCATTGAGTGTTGAAGGTTCACTCAACGCCTTAAGATACAGATTCTATGCTAAGTATTTCTACGTTGAGTCACATGGCCTCACTCAACACCTATGCAGATTGACTGAAAATTGCTAAGTCCCCAAGCGTTGGGTCATGTTGACGTCATCCAAAATTCAAATGTTACGGGACTTGCACGCTAGATGACAAAAGGCACCGTATGCCTTTAGTACTATAATTAAAGTTAAAGGAACATTGCAGTTACCTATTTCGGCCAGTCCGTACAACTCATAGAGCCGTTTTACGATGAGTTAGAAAAAGGAATCTTTTTAGATAAATAATAAAGAAGCTTTTTTGCAATCTTTCGGTCAGTCAATCAAGGCAAAAAATCCTTTACACACGGATTTATAGAAGGTCTGAAAAAGAAAGAAAGGGTTAGCTTCTTAAAGAAATCAAGAACTGTAAAATCACTAAGTCTTCTACAACAAGAACAGAGAACTCTTTTTTCTATATAAGAAGAAGAAGCAGAACAAACTCTACTTGATGTTCAACTTCAAGGCCACTGCACTGAACACTGTTATATCTAAGGCTTGGAGAAACAAAACTCTACAGTTGACTTATCAACACAAACAGAACTATTGAGGACTAAGCTTGCTGTTGTGAAGAAGTAAGGACTAAGCTTTCTCAGTTCAAGAAAAAGAAGGCTAAGAAAACATTCTCTTTAAAGTCAATCATCATCAAACATTCAATCCTTCTATAGGATCATCAGTGATTTGATTTGCAAGCCTAAATTATAAAGGCTGAGTTTTAGGATCCTATTGAGGATCTGAGGTAGGGCATGTGTACCTGAGGTAGGATCTTGGTTAAGATCTGAGGTAGGAGATTTATTATCTCTGAGTGTAGGGCTATCCTCCTAGCCTGAGTTGTAGGGCTTCTTAATAATCCTGAGGTAGGTGATCTGGAGGGTCACTGAGCTGTAGGAGTAAAGATTACTCTTAGTGTGTAAGGTTATGGCCTGAGGTAGGGCTTGGAGGAAGCCTGAGAGATCCCGAGGGATCTATGTTGTAAGCTCTTTGAGTCGAGTTTGGAGAAGATTACCTTGTCTAACACATTATTAGAAAGGTGGGAGGGAGAGTGGATATACCCATACCTTGGGGAACCACTATAAATATTTGTGTGCTTTCTGTGATTGTGTAGTTAAACCTAAAATTATTATGAAAACAAGAAAGTGACAATCAACTTATTCACCCCCTATAGGTGGTTCAGTCTACTAATCTAATTACTTTCAAGTGGTATTAGAGGGAGGTTGTTCAAAAAGGACTTAACAGTCTGAAAAAATTTCCAAGAGTAGCAGAAGACTATCCTTTTGGGTTCTGGTGAGAACCATAAGGAGTTGAGCTCAATGAGGCTTCCTATATGTAGGAAAGAGAACTTTGTGATCTGGAAGGAAAGGGTGAGGTTATTTATGGATGCCTCAGACCCAAGGATATTCATAACAGTTCAATAGGGACCCTTAATCCCCATAAATGTCTCTGCTATAGATGCCAATGTCCAGACTTCAAAGAAGTACACTTAGATGACCAAAGATGAAGTCATTCTGGCAACCATGGATAAAAGGGCTCAAAATATCATTGTTAGTGTCATAAATGACTCCACTTTCCAGAACTAGGTCCATTGCAAAACTGCTAAAGAGATGTGGGATTCTATTATAGTATACATGGAAGGGACAGAGGAGATGAGGGATGACAAGAAATCCCTCCCGAATCAATAATATGAGGTATTCAAGCAAGGCAAGAAAGATTCCATAGCTGAATGCTATGAAAATTTCTTCATGATACTGAATAGTTTGATCACCTATAACAGACAGATCACAAACTATGAGCTAAATGACAAGTTCTTGAGATCCTTAAACAAGGAATGAGATATCAAGATCCGTGCCATTAGAGAGGTTGGAACCTTGGCAAACACATTGCATCAAAATTTGTTTGGGAAGTTGTTGTCTCATGAGATGCAGTTGAACTCTAAAAGGGCATAAAAAGATGCTACCAGGACTCTCAACAAAGAGAAGGCAGTGGCCTTCAGAGCTAAATCCACAAGAAGGAGTAGAGAAAAGACTCCTTCTCCACCAAGGAGAGTTGCAGAGTCAGAGAGCTCAGATCCCAACTCCTCAAGCAATGAGCTGTCAGATGGAGACCTCACCTTGTTCTTCAAACAGTTCAAGAAAATGTTGAGCATAAGAAGGCAATGGAAGAACAAAGGCTCTTCAAGCTCCACATCAAAAAAAGCCCTATTCCAGCAAGGACAAGTCCAGAAAAGACCCCTCTGGGGAAAGGTATGACTCTAAGCAGAATAGACATGTTAATACTAATGTTGTCTTCTATTATTATAACAGGAGTTGACCTATCATTGTTGACTGTCCAATTAAGAGGAAGGAGCACAAGAAGTCTGAAGATAAAAAGTATTATAAGGACAAGAAGGCTGAAAAGAACTTCTTGGCCAAGAAGAAAATCAGTCTATCAAACAGTGATTTTGAGTCTTCAGAATCAGATGAAGAGGAGACCTACATTGTTCTCATGTCCATTGAAGTAGAGGATGATCATCCAGCTGCCCCATCTAGCATAAGGGGCCCACTATCCTCTATTTATAATGAATTTAAAGAGGATGATGAGTTCAGTCTCAAGGCCATAAATGAAGATGAACAGGCCAATTCTATTCCTGATGAGGTGCACTCTATCCTTAATTCTCCCTCTGTCTATGAGTCTGGCTCAGACTTTGAAGCATCCACTTCCTCTAGTGGGGATGATGGATCAGAATTTGAAGATGATGTCAATCAATTAGTTGACAAGTATGGTACAATTCTGGAAGCTCTGAAGAAGAGCACAAGGCTTGTTAAGAGACAGGCTGAGGAGAATGCCTCTCTTCAGCAAGATGCATCCCTGCAGCCTGATTAAAAACTTTTGCTAGCTCAGATGAGGAGAGAAGTCATCCAGCTAAAGACAATCTCAATTATCCAAATTGGCACAATTAGCCAGAAAAAAAGATCATCATGGATTTTAAAGAGAAGCTCCTCAAGGAGAAGAAGATTATAGCTGAATTTTCCAAGCCCAAAACAATTATTCCACTGATTGACTCCTTCAACTCTCAAATGGATAAGAGGGGCTTGTGGTTTAAGTGGAATAATAGAGCTGCCTATTACAAAGGGAAAGGCAAGGCTCTAATTGTGCCTCAGACCACCTTTCAGAAGGTAATCCTCTCTTCTAACATGTATGACCATGCCAATATGTATGGTCACTAGAAGAATGGAAACTCTTATTATACAGATACTAGTGTATCTTATAATGGAAGGAGAAAGGGCATGGGATTGAGTGCACTGATGGATCCCCATGAGAAAATCCAAATGGCCCATTATGAACCATTTATGTTTGGTGCTCCAGCCCCCACTCTCAAGGATAAGGCAGTGGCCTATTCTCAAGTTACTTCAACAAAAACCTTGACTAAGTGTAAGTCAGTCAGTAAGCCTCACTTGGCTGTCTATGATGGCATCAACAACATGTCAACTCCAAAGAAGACTTCTGTTGGTGAAACTCAGAGTAAGCCAAGTACATCTACTGGCAGACTCATCTTCAGCAAAAATTTTGTTGAAAGAAATAAGAAGAAGGCTGCTGCTCTCCCCTCTGAATAGATAACTATTGATAGCTGCACACTCCAAAGACTATTCAAAAGAGGAGATACAACATTCATGAGTGTTGGTATTATAACAAGGCCTTTTCTATAGACTGTTGGGACAACCCAAGTGTGCTAAGGGCAAAGGTGAGTCTTCCTATAAGGGTTACTGTAGGTAGAAATAGACAGTTTCAAGCTAAATGAACCAAAGACCCAATAACTTTTGATTTCCTTAGGTAAACTAATATGTATCTGCAGGATAGTCCAAGTACCCAGACAATGCCAATATGGTACTTGGATAGTGGATGTTCCAAACATATAACTGGAAAAAGGAGCCATTTTAAAGATTATACTCTAGTGAGGAATGGACCAAAAGTTATCTTTGGAGGTTCAGACAGAGGAGTTACCAAGGGCTATGGTATGATCACCAATGACATAATCTCTATTACAAAGGTAACTTATGTGGAAGGATTGCAACACAATCTGAATAACATAAGCCAACTATATGATATTGACTATGTCATTGACTTCCATAAGGATGAGTGTCTGATCAAAAGGTCAAGTGACCAAGAGGTCATTTTGACACGAAATAGGAGTGGAAATATTTATTGTCTAAAGTTTTTTATGTTTAATTATAGACTCACAAGTATGTCTGGTAACAAATGAGAAAGTCTCTTATTGTGTGCAATGACACAAGAGGCTTGCTCACTTGAACTACAAGACAATTAGAAAGCTCTTCAGTGAAGGGTTAGTCAGAAATGAACCCAATTTGAGATGCACCAAAGAGGGCATTTGCTCTGCATGCCAAAAGGGCAAGCAGACAAAAGCATCCTTTAAGAGCATTGAGGCCAAGGACTTTGAGAGGTGTTTGTACCTCTTACATATGGACTTGTTTGATCCTATGCCAGTTCATATTCCAGGTAGGAAAGTCTATACACTTATGATAGTTGATGACTCTTCCAGATTTGCTTGGCTTTTCCTAAAGAAAAATTCAAAAACCCTTGACATCTTTGTGACCTTTGTTAGACAAGTTCAAAATGAAAAGGACAGTTCTGTGGTCAAAATCAGAAGTGACCATGGCACTTTATTTCAGTTTGAACGCATGATAAAGTTCTGTGGAGAGCAAGGTATTCTTCAGTTTTCTTCTCCAAGAACACTCCAACAAAATGAGATTGCTGAAAGGAAAAACATGACTCTCATAGAAGCTGGCAGGACACTACTCAGTGACACTTCTCTCCCAGAGTACTTCTGGGCTAAGGCAGTAAACACTGCTTGTCATGTCCTAAATAGATCTTCTATCAACAAGTATCACAAGAAGACTCCCTATGAGATTATGAAAGGCAAAAAACCAAATCTTGCCATTCTTAGAATCTTTGGAAACAAGTGCTTTGTGCTCAATAATGGGAATTCCTACTTGACTAAGTTTGCTGCCAAATCCTATGAGGGAAATCTTGTTGGGTACAATAACCACATCAAAGCCTATAGAGTTTATAACTTGAAGAACCAAGTTGTAGAAGAGTCTGTCAATGTAGTGTTTGATGAATCCTTATGAATAACAGTGTGCTACCAAGCTCCTCTAGAAATTCAGGAAGAGAATTGAAGATGGATAAAATAACCATCAAGGACACTCCTCCTACTGCCCAAGATGAAGATGATGGTGTGCCCATTCCTGAAGAAGATCCAAATACACAGGACTTAGGTGAAGACTAGCCGAATCCAACCATTGAAGTTCATGATGCTGATGATAGAATGCAATAGCTGTCAGGAACTTGAGGGATCATCCTTGAAATCAAATCATAGGAGATGCAAACAAAGGTGTTAAAACTAGGAGCAGAAGCCTCAAAATTGCTATGTATTCAAGCTTTCTATCTCAAGTTGAACCAAAGAGGTTTGAAGATGGCAACATAGATCCATTTTGGATTGTGTCTATGCAAGAAGAATTAAATCAGTTCAAGAGATGTAAAGTCTGGAAGCTGGTTCCCAGATCATATGGACATAACATCATTGGAACCAAGTGGATTTATAGGAATAAACTTGATGAGAATGGTGTTATCATCAAAAATAAAGCTAGACTAGTTGTCAAGGGATACAGACAAGATGAAGCTATTGACTTTGATCAAATCTTTGCACCAATTGCTAGATTGGAAGCATTAAGATTATTCCTTGCATATGCTGCACATAAAGGGTTCAAGGTCTACCAAATGGATGTTAAGTAAGCTTTCCTAAATGGTAACCTAAAAGAGGAGGTCTATGTTGAGCAACCCTCAGGTTTTGTCAACTCTAACTTTCCTAATCATGTGTTTAAGCTAAGAAAAGCTTTGTATGGGTTGAAACAAGCCCTAGGGCATGGTATGAAACCCTATCTAGCTTTCTCATTGAGAACAAATTCTCAAGGAGAATAATAGACACGACATTATTCCATAGGGAAGTCAAGGGTAAGATCATTCTCGTCTAAATTTATGTAGATGATATAATTTTTGGGTTTACTGATGATGATCTCTGGAATAAGTTTGTTAAACTTATGCAAGGGCAGTTTGAGATGAGCAGTATGAGTGAACTCAAGTACTTCTTGGGCCTACAAGTTAGACAGTCAGAGGATCTTCTATTCATCTCTCAGGATAAGTTCACCAAGGAGCTAATTAAGAAGTTTGGAATAGACAGTGCCTCCATAATAAAAACTCCTATGGGGTCAAGTGCGTCAATAGACAAGGATGAGACTGCGAAACCTGTTGATGAAACCTTGTATAGAGGCATATTTGGCTCCCTCTCTACTTGACTGTTAGTAGGCCAGACATTATGCATGCTACCTGTGTTTGAGCAAGATACCAGTCTAGCCCTAAAGAGTCTCATTATTTTACAGTAAAAAGAATTCTAAGATTTCTCAAGGGAAAACCTGATCTTGGTCTATGGTATCCTAGGAATGATGATTTTGAACTAATTGGGTATTCAGATATAGATTTTGCTGGTTGTAGAGAAGACAGGAAAAGCACCTTTAGAACTTGTCAATTTATAGTGAGAAGACTTGTCTCTTGGAGCAGCAAGAAACAAACCTGTGTTGCCATCTCAACAGCCAAATCAGAGTATATCTCAGCAGGAAGTTGTTGTGCACAACTACTATGGATTCAACATCAACTCAAAGACTATAATCTCTAGCTAAGTAAAACTTCTCTATTTTGTGATTCTTCTAGTGCAATCTCTATTGCTTGGAATTCTGTATCTCATAGTAGGACTAAGCACATAGAGATTTGATATCATTTCATAAGAGAGCATGTGTAAAGAAAAGGCATCAGTCTTGAGTTTGTCCCCACAAACAAACAAGTGATTGATATTTTCACTAAGCCACTAGATGAAGCCAAGTTCAACACCTTTAAATTTGAGTTGAGCATGTTGAACTGAGGGTAGCATCATTATCTTTTCATGCATATGTGTTGCAGGCAGAATTGACCCATATAGGATATCAAGGAAGATCTGGACTAAGTGTCCAAGTGTCGAATGGGATGAGACTAAGTGTCCAGGCATCGAGTGAGCTGAGACAACTTCAGGCGTCGAGTGTGTCGAGACCACTCAATGATCTTACTCAGGAAGTTCTGATTACAGCTATCTTTCGGGATTAATCTCAGCCGTTGATCTACTCATTTCAATCACGACAGGTACGTGCCTCTCCACATTCTTAAATAAGGGTAAGTATAAATTGAAGTGTGTGTGCTTAAAATAAAATACACTATTTCGAGCCCTCTTCGACTTTTTGCCTAATTGCAATGATATCTCGAGCAAAACTCCAGAAATTTAAAGATTCCATAGCGCCAAAAGGAATGGATTTCCTTTTCGAGGGTTTTGTGTTTGTAAGAAATGGATTCAAGGATGATATAGAGGAAGTACAACTAGTTCACTTACTACAGGTCGCTACCCTAGAGTTTGTCCTGTCCGAGCCGAGTTTGATATGGAAGCGAGAAGTTCTCAAACTCTTTCGAATGCCACTATCGACTCTTCCTCCAACAAAATCAAGTCATCTATCAGTGGAGACAAGATCAAGATCACTTCCAAAAGACTGAGCAAAGCCCTGAATCTACCCAGGTTCAGACCATCAGATGAGGAAGATGAATTGTATTAGGATGATGTGAAATACACCTTCAAGTGGTGTGGGCTTTCAAAGCATACCGCTGGCTCTGTTCTGAGAAAGGAGATGTATTTAAAAGGAAAGTTTCTAGCATACATTATTGGCAAAGCTCTGATCTGCAAAAAGGGTCCCATGACAAGATCTCCAAGAAAATGTTTGTAGTAATTGCAAGGATAATTCTATCCAAAAGAACTTACTGGGTAAAGGTGTTGTTTGACGGGGTTGTGGAATGTGTTCCAGAGCAAAACTTGGGAAGAATTTTGTCCCTGTACTTGTATGTTACTATTTTAGGAATCCTCAATGTGAGGCTAGGAACAAAGATCTATCATATGGGAAGAATGGATTCTAAGATTTTTAATAGATGGGACATAGTGTTGCTTCCACACAAACAAATAACTATCAAGAAGAAAAAGAAGGAAGTTATCATCATTGAAGAAAACACTAAAAGTAGTTCTTCTGAGAGCAGAGAAGAAGAGCCTCAGTACCCTCAGTTGTCTGACTCCTCAGAAGAGATCAGAAGAGATATGTATGCTCAGGTTTCTATGTCCTCAGAACCTGCAACAAGGACTCAACTTGGTAGCTCTCAGTCTGAAGAGACTCTAGCAAAAACAATGGAAAGACTAACTGGAAATATGGTGGAAAATATCTGTGCAGACATTAAGGGGGAGACTACCTAGATGGATGCTCCCACTGAGGGGGAGTAGGTTCAATTAGTACAAGACTAACTTGATTCATTCCTAGAAAATCCGTAGAGCAGGATTGATCAAACTCCAGATGGTCCTGAGGTAATACTCTTTTGTCCTCAAGTTGAGGGGGAGCAACTTCTTGGTATAGTGACTGAAGGTGCACTAGTCACAGTTAATACAGAGCAGCAAGATTTTATGAGGAATGCAGTGGTTGAGGGGGAGATTCCAATAGAACTCCCTACTCAGGGAACTGAAAATGTAATTGACATATCTGAGGATGGTGAACCTGAGATTTGTTGGGTCCATTGCTCACAATGTTCAAGATTTGTAGAAGTCAAACAAGTCAATGGTATACACATAATTGAATTTGATGTATGTTTAAGTTCATGCATGAAGGTTGGACAGGTATTACAAGTGGTTGTGATAGGTGGTCACAAGGTAGAGGAGTGGAGAGACAAAAATCTATATAAGTCCACAGACATTGAGTGACGCCAGTTCACTCAACGCCAGATATCAAATAAGGATGCTGGAAAGGCTGAAAATCCCCTAAGTCCACAGGAATTGAGTGAAGCCAGTTCACTCAACGCCAGATACCAAAAGCTCTGAGTAAGGTGTGGACAGTAAAGGCCCAACAATCTGCAAAGTAATTCTGTGGCTATGTCCACAGGCGTTGAGTGAAGTCAGTTCACTTAACGCCAGACAACAAAAGCGCTGAGTAAAGACAGGACTGTCAAAGCCCAGTAGGTTGCAGAGATAATATTGCGGCTAAGTCCACAGGAATTGAGTGAAACCAGTTCACTCAATGCTAGTTGAGCAGAAGCATTGAATCATGCTGCTGCAATAAAAGCCTAAGAAGAAAGGAGACAGAAATCGACTAAGTCCAGAAGCTTTGAGTGAAGCCAGTTCACTCAACGCACTCAACGTCTTAGTAAGCTGGCAGATTTCAAAATTGCGGCTAAGTACAAAAGCGTTGAGTGAATCCAGTTCATTCAACGCCTCAGTATGAAGACACGCAATCAGTGAAGGGGCTAAGTCTAGGGGCGCTGAGTGATGAAGTTTCACTCAACGCATGGCAACGCAAATAGTTTGACCAAGTAAAAAAGCGTTGAGTGAAGGCCATTCACTAAACGCTCTCAACGCCTAAGCAAGGTAGAGGAATTTTCTAAGTCCAGAGGCATTGAGTGAAGCCAGTTCACTCAACGCACTCAATGCCTGATGGTGCAGAGAATTTGGCTACGTTCAGATGCCCTGAGTGAAGCAAGTTCACTCAATGCACTCAACACCTGGGATAGAACTGAGAATTTGGCTAAGTCCACAGATGCTGACGTCAGCCAAAGTCAACAAAAGTCAACGAAATTCAAACTCATTGCAAGAAAGTTGGAATCCACCGTTGTTGGCACCGATAGCCAGCTATATGATATATTATATAAAAGAAAGTCTATAAACCATCAATTAAAGATGGGCCTATTGGTCAAGAAAGCCGTTGCACGGGGGAAGATAAAAGGAAAGAGATCGGCAGAATCGAATCAACTTTTAGGGCTTTGTCTTTTCAAAAAGCAGACATCTTCATCGTCTTCCTCTCCATTGTTGCTGAGATAAGAAGCAGAAGTTCAAATCGATCGACCTCAAAGTTCTTCCTGTTAGCTATTGTCGTCTTCATCATCAATAACAAGAATGAAGGAGCAGCAAGGACTAACCCTAGCTGTGGCCACTTCACAGCCCAAGCTGAGCAAATCCTGAAGATTATTTTCTATAGCTGTGAAGAAGAAATCTGAACTGATCTTTTTCAGGACAGAAGGAGAAAGACATAGAGATTTCTCTGGTGTCAAATCAACATCAAACCTTATTCTCTTTGTAAGATCCTTTTGGATCTGAGCTGTAAGCCTATGTTATAAAGGCTAAGATTGTAGGATCTGTTATAGATCTGAGGTAGGATTCAAGAGTGAATCTGAGTGATAGGATTCTGTTAAGAATCTGAGTGTAGGGCTATTCTCCCAGCCTAAGTGGTAGGGTCTTTGGCCTGAGGTAGGTGGTTTTATGATCACTGAGTTGTAGGGTCTTGTGCCTAAGTTGTAAGTCTTGGAGGAGACTAAGTAGTCCTGCGAGATCGTGTTGTAAGCTCTTAGGAGCCGAGATATTAGAGAAGTGCCTTATCTAACACATTATTAGAAAGGCGGGAGGGACAGTGGACGTACCTATAATCTAGGGAACCACTATAAATTGCTGTGTCGTTTGGGTGAATGTCTTGAAAGCAATAAGAAGTAAATCTCCAATCACAGCCTAAACTTATAAAAGTTAAAAAATATACTAAAGACCTAGAAACCTATTCACCCCCCCCCCCCCTCTAGGTGGTTTTGCTACCCTTAAAAACAAAGACTTTCAAGTGGTATAAGAGGGAGGTTACTCAAGAAAGGCTTAACAGTCTGAGTAGATCTCCAAGGGTAGCAGTCAGAGTATACTTATGGGTTCAGGAGAGAACCATAAGGAGCTTGGTTCCATGAAGCTTCTTATTTGTAGAAAGGAAGATTATGGAATTTGGAAGGAAAGGTTCAGACTCTTCATGGAGGCATCTGAACCAAGGATCTTTATCACAGTCAAAGAGGGAACTTTCATCCCTATGAAAGTCACGGCTCTAGATACAACAGTCCAAACACCTAAGACATATTCAGAAATGACTAAGGATGTAGTCATCTTGGCTACACTAGACAAGATGGTACAAAACATAATTGTTAGTGCCATAGATGACTCCATCTTTTGGAATCTGGTGCACTGCAAGACAACCAAAGAGATGTGGGATAGTTTGGTAGTCTATATGGAGGGCATAGAAGAGGTCAGAGATGATATGAAGTCCATGCTTAATCAAGAGTATGAGGCTTTCAGGCAGTCCAAGGACGAGAGCATAGCGAGTTGCTATGAAAGATTCTTTAGAATAGTTAATGAGCTAAGGACCTATGGACGGGTCTTTAGTAATTATGAGCTTAATGATAAGTTCCTAAGGTCTCTAACTAGAGACTGGGATACCAAGATTTATGCCATCAGGGAAGTGGCAAAGCCAGTAGATACTCCTCCACCAACTCTGTTTGGGAAGATACTGTCTTATGAAATGAAGCTGACTGCCAGGAAGGAGGAGGTGAAAAATAGCAAGTCCCAAGCCAGAGAAAAGACCATGGCCTTCAAAGTTGAATCAACAAGAAGAAGTAGGGATAGAATCCTTCTCCACCAAGGAGATCTGTTGTTGATTCTGACTCAGAAAGTTCAGAGACATGCACATCAGACTGCCACATGTCTGATGAGCAGTTTGCTGCCTTCTCTAGGAAGTTTATGAAGCTGATGAAGAGGAACCAGTGGAGGATCATTCTCTCCTCCTCCTCTCATTATAAGGAGGACTACTATAGAGGAAAGGAGGATAGGTATGGTTCTAAACTGGTAAACAAATTTCTACTAAAGTGGTTTGTTATTGCTGCAGCAAACTTAGACACGTAACAACTGACTGCCCCATCAAAAGAAAGGAGGATGGTGAGAAGAAAAAACACCATCAAAAGAGCAAGAAGGAGAAGTCCTTCATGGAAAAGAAGGAGGAGTGCTTGACTGACTCTTCCTCATCAGAATCTGAAGAAGAAGAAGCCTATATTGGGCTGATGGCAATATCACTATCACCAAAGTGGCTTATGTGGAAGTTTTGCAACATAACCTAATAAGTATAAGCCAGTTATGTGATCTAGGCTATGTCACCTCATTCCATAAGGATGAGTGCCAGATTAAGAGGTCAAGTGACCAAGAGGTCATCTTGATAGGCACTAGGATTAGGAACATCTATTGTTTAAATTTTCAATGTTTAGATACAGACTCCCCTGTATGCCTAGTTGTAGATGAGAAAACCTCATACTGTGTCCAGTGGCACAAGAGACTAGCTCATCTGAATTATAAAACCATAGGCAAGATCTTTTTTGAAGAGCTAGTTAGGAATGGTCCTAAGATGAAGTGCACTAAGGAGGGTATTTGCTCTACATACCAAAAGGGCAAACAAGACAAGACCTCCTTCAAGGGCATTGGGACCAAAGAATCAATGAGGTACTTATAACTCCTGCATAAGGACTTATTTGGTCCCATGCCTATTCATAGTCTAGGTAGGAAAGTGTACACCCTTGTGCTTATTGATGACTTTTCCAGATTTTCTTGGTTTTTCTTTCTTAGGAAGAAGTCTAAAACCCCTGATGTCTTCAAGACATTTGTCAAGCAAATTCAGAATGAATTTGACAGTACTGTGGTATAAATCAGAAGTGACCATGGGACTGAATTTCAGTCTGAATGCATGACAAGGTTCTGTGAAGAGCAAGAGATTCACCAAGAATTCTCCTCTCCTATAACACCCTAGTAAAATGGGATTGCTGAGAGAAAGAATAGGAATCTCATAGAGGCTAGAAGGACCTTATTGAGTGACACATCTCTCCCAAAATACTTCTGGGCTAAGGCAGTTAATACTACATGTCATGTCCTTAATAGGGCTTCTATCACCAAGAGCCACAAGAAGACGCCTATGAGATCTTGAAGGGCAGAAAATGAAACCTGAGCTATTTCAGGATCTTTGGTAGTAAGTGCTATGTGCTAAACAATGGAAATTCCTATGTGACTAAGTTTGCTGCCAAGTCCTATGAAGGGATTTTTGTTGGGTACAACAATCATAGCAAGGCCTATAGGATCTACAACTTGCAAAATCAAGTTGTAGAAGAGTTCATTCATGTAGTTTTTGATGATTCCACAATGATTAACAGTGAGATGCCAAGCTCCTCTTCTAGTCCTACAGGTACTGAGCTGATGATGGACAAGCTGACTATCAAGGAGACTGCTCCATTAGTTCAAGATGAATTTGATATAGTGAGCATTCCAGAGGAAGCACAAGGCACACAGCTGTGGATGATGATCAACAAAGTGAAGACAATGAAGATCAGGAAGCTGAAGCAAGATTTACTCCAACAGTAAGGCATCTAAGGGATCATCCAAGACACCAGATCATTGGTGATGCCAGCCAAAGAGTAGTGATAAGGAGTAAAAAGTCTGAATACTGCTTTGTATTCTAGTTTCCTATCACAGTTTGAGCCCAAGAGGTTTGAAGAGGCCAACACAGATCAATTCTAGATTATAGCTATGTAAGAGGAACTGAACCAGTTTAAGAGGTGTAAGGTCTGGAAGCTTGTTTCCGACCACAAGGACATAATACCATTGGAGTTAAGTGGATCTACATGAACAAACTTGATGAAAATTACATTATAGTTAAGAACAAGGCTAGACTGGTGGCTAAAGAATATTGACAAGAAGAAGGTATTGATTTTGATCAAACCTTTATCACAGTATCCAGGTTGGAAGCCATTAGACTTTTCATTGCATATGCTGCATACCAAGGATTCAAAGTCTACCAGATGGATGTGAAGTCAGCCTTCTGAATGGTGACTTAAAGGAAGAGGTTTATGGTTAACAACCTCCAGGTTTTGTTGTTCCTAACTCACCTGATTCTGTTTATAGACTTAAAAAAGCTCTATATGGGTTGAAGCAATCCCCTAGATCATGGTATGAGAGATTGTCTAACTTTCTCATTGAGAACAAATTCTCAAGGTGAAAGATAGAGAAGACCCTATTCCTAAGGGAATCAAAGGGCAAGATCATCCTAGTCCAGATTTATGTTGATGGCATAATCTTTGGTTCTACTGATGACAACCTTTGCAAAAAGTTTACCAAACTTATATAAGGGAAGTTTGAGATGAGCAGTATAGGTGAGCTCAAGTTCTTTTTAGGCCTCCAAATAAGATAGACTAATGATGGCTTGTCCATATCCTAGTCTAAGTTCACTAGGGAGTTGATAAAAAAATTTGGTATGGAGAATGCCACCACCATGAAAACTCCCATGGGATCAAGTATGCCTATAGACAAAGATGAGGCAGGGAAACCTGTTGATGAAACTTTGTATAGAGGGATAATTGGCTCCCTTCTATACCTTACTGCAACTAGGTTAGACATCATGTATGTGACATGTGTTTGTGCTAGGTATCAGGCCTGCCCTAAAGAATCTCACTACTCTGCTGCTAAGAGGACTTTGAAGTATCTTAAGGACACACCTGTTCTTGGCCTATGGTACCCTAGAAATAGGGATTTTGAACTAACAGGCTATTCATATGCAGATTTTACATGATGCAAAGAAGACAGGAATAGCACTTCAGGCACCTGTCAACTCTTGGGAGGAAGAGGGCATAGAACATAATTATTAGTGCTATAGATGACTTCACCTTTCAGAATCATGTGCACTGCAAGATAGCCAAAGAGATGTGGGACACTTTGGTAGTCTACATGAAGGGCATAGAAGAGGTCAGAGATGATAAGAAGTTCATGCTCAATCAAGAGTATGAGGCTTTCAGGCAATCCAAGGAAGAGAGCATAACCAGTTGCTATGAAAGATTCTTTAGAATAATTAATGATCAAAGGACCTATGGTCGGGTCTTTAGTAATTATGAGCTAAATGATAAGTTCCTAAGGTCTCTAACTAGAGACTGGGCACCAAGATTTGTGCCATCAGAGAAGTGGAAAAGCTGGCAGATACTCCTCCACCAACTATGTTTGGGAAGTTATTGTCTTATGAAATGCAGCTGACTGTCAGGAAGGAGGAGAAAAACAGCAAGTCCCAGGACAGAGAAAAGACCGTGGCCTTCAAAGCTGAAGCCATAAGAAGAAGCAGGGGAAAGACTCCTTCTCTACCAAGGAGGGATGCTGCTAAGTCTGACTTAGAAAGTTCAGATACATGCACATCAGACTGCCACATGTCTGATAAGGAGTTTACTGTCTTCTCTAGGCAATTTATGAAGCTGATGAGGAGGAACCAGTGGAGGATCAGGCCCTCCTCCTCCTCTCATCACAAGGAGGACTACTACAGGGGAAATAAGAAATCCTACAAGGAGGACAGGTATGGTTCTATACCTGGTAAACAGATTTCTACTAAAGTGGTTTGCTATTGCTGCAAAAAACCTGGGCACGTAATGTGACGCTCAAGTTTCATGGTACGTTAAAAGTACTTTTATCTACCTTAGTCTACCTATAATAACACAAAATTTAACTCAACAATCCCCTATGATGATAAGAAATTACAAAATTAACAGTGATAAGTCGTTCAGCTTTATTTCTTTATTTGGCTCGATAGGTAATATTTCATTGATACTTTTCGTTTTAAAAAAAAAATTTGCCAAGTATTTTTGGCCTGAATGTATTATCGGGCAATATAACTTAAGCTATTGATTAAATGTTGAGATAACTATGGTTGGACTAAGCTAATGAGTTTCATTGAGCTATTATTGGTAATTAAAATGAGGTAAAGCAGTGGAGTTTAGCTGGCTTTAGTTACCCCTTTATCTTTCTATACAGAGCGACACGTTTTATTCTCGTTTTTTCTCCACATCAGACACCTAGGGTTCCAGATCAGGGGAAAACCAAATTCTTCTCCACGTGCCTCTTTTCCTTCTCTTTCCCCTCAATATCAGGTCTGATCTTCCAGTTCTGCTGGTAAAATCGAAGTTTGGCAAGGTTTCTCTTACTTGGATTAAGTCGGGACTCTTAATCGTTGAACTGCAATGTAAGTTTTTTTAATTTCTTCCACCTATGTTTGTTACAACGACTAGATTTGGACCTTCTTATACCAGATGACAACATAGGAGTTTATCTTGATTAGCCGGTTATTGCCATACAGTTAATCAAAGTACTCTAGCTTTGATTAAATGATTTGTTTTGCTTCAGTTAAATTGGGAGAGAAGTGTACTTATGCATATTTAATCTGAGGGGATTTTTGGGCCTTTGTGTTAACTGTGACTATATTTATGGTTGAACTGTTTCACAGTTTGGATGGCTCTTTCTTCACGTCTCCATGATATTATTAGTTCTCTTCC
Source organism: Platanthera zijinensis (assembly GCA_039513925.1). NCBI lineage: Eukaryota > Viridiplantae > Streptophyta > Magnoliopsida > Asparagales > Orchidaceae > Platanthera > Platanthera zijinensis. The sequence goes on from CM077091.1 coordinate 10,606,865, forward strand.
ATACTCTTAGAACTCAAAGTCATTCTAGAGGTCAACGCCATAGTTTTGTTTAGTAATGCAACCTCGGTAACTATGCCCTAATGATAGATTGCTAAACAGATATTGCGAAGGATGGCATCCCAAGGAAAACGTGGCGATGACTTAGGGCGTGACGATGGAAAGGGAAAAGAAATAGTGAGACCTATCTTTTTAATTACTGCTTACGTAATTTACTTCTTTAATTACTGTTTTTAAGATGCAAATTATGTGGTCTTATAACATACTGATTATGAAAATGATGTCGCTTTTGTATGGCCTTGAAAAAGGCAAACAAGCGAATAAAATCTAAGGGAATTCTAAAATAAATAACTCATTGTTTCTTTATAACATGTCGACACGAGGTTTTATTATGGGCTTGATAATGCATGCATGTACAGAAAATGAGAAATTAATAGCTAAACCAGACGGCCTACGGGGCTGGTTTTGGATACTGAAGACCCGGAAGGGTCGGGCCCAAGTACTGAAATATGAGAACAATTACGGATTGCAAAGTCAAATGCCCATAATAATTCCTAGTAAATGTAAATTTATGATTTTGCAATCCTACTTCCATAGCACCCTACTACTTGCTAGAAATGATATAATGATCCTTTTACCGTTTCACTTCCTTTACTGGTTCAGAGCTTTAAATACTTTCATGCTATTCATGTTATATGCCCTACAGCTCTTGATTATATGTTATAAAAACAAAAATCTACAGCAGGTTAAAGAACTTTGTTCTCGCTTAGTCTTTGCTAAAGACTAATGGTTTCAATTCCATATTTTTAGGTACAAGTAAATCTCACATGGGACAACGCTAAGGATATGTGTTGGACTAAAAATGCAGTGTTTAACTTTTTGTTAGTGGCTTAGCATAGCCACGTTGTTGCATGAAATGTATGTAATATATTAGGGTGGCATGAAATGTATGTATATTACTCATTGTGTTTATTGAATAGATGTGGTACTGCGTTTTAGTAAATGATACTGTTTATGTTGTTTGTGGTGGCTTTCGGGCCGTTACTATTTCTGGTATCAGAGCCAGGTTTCAAAACCTTGGCCACAATGAGTATGTACATACATCGAAAGCCAATAATTATTGAACATAGCTTACCATTTAGTTTAGTTCCTTTTCGAGTAACTGAACATTTTTTCTCATGAAGGACTCTGCTCAGAGAACACATCAGACTATGTCTGAAAGTGATGATCTTGTTCCTCCAGAATATATGCAGCATGATCACATGCCTATTGAACAACTAGTACCCCCGCAAGTTGAACAGCAGGCCCAACCTCAACTTACAGACCTTGCTCGTCTTTTATCAGAAGCTATTAAGATGGTACGCGATGTTCCTCCTATTGTTCCTGTAGTAGTGACTAGTGTCTCGACACAGCATCGACATCTTGATGTGGATTTGAAGCAATTTTTAGAGTTGAAGCCGCCTATTTTTCAAGGTGGTCTCTCCCCTTTGGAGACAGAAGATTGGATTTCACGTATCGAGACAATCTTCGAAGTGATGCTATGCCCAGATGACCGAAAAGTGGGCCTGGTTACATTTCTCTTAGAAGGGGAAGCGAAGCGTTTGTGGGTAAATGTTCGAGGTCGTTTGGCTGGCTGGGGACAAGTTAGTATCCCTTGGACCACTTTTGTGCACAAATTTACAGGGTGGTTTGTTCCAGATCAGAGAAGAAGCTGCTACAGGATAAGTTTTTACGTCTTGTTCAAGGTCCTCGCTCCGTTCTTGAGTATGAGACAGAGTTTGCCAATCTGGCATTCTATGCTGAAGCATTTGTGCCTAATGAAAAAGAAAGGTGTCGCAGGTTTCAAGAGGGTTTGCGGGATAGTATCCGGTCTATCTTGGTGCCACTTGAAATACGAGATTATGGAGCTTTGGTTCAGAAAGCTTGCTTGATGGAAATTGATGCAAAAAAGACTCAGCAAAGATGAGAGTTTGGCAAAAAGAGATCACAGTGGATGCAAAGTAAAGAGTCCTCAGCTAAGTCCGGGAAATCTTGGAAATCGGGTGAGTCAGGTAAGCGACCTCGTCCGCCAGAGAGTGTAAGTGTAGGACAGTCTTCCGGGCAAGAGCAGAAGTGTGGTATGTTTGGGAAACCCCACAAGGGACTATGTTTAGCAGGAAGTAATATCTATTATGTCTGCCGTCATCCCGGACATCTTCAACGGGACTGCCCAAAGAAGAAGGAAGGAGACAGTAGTGGAAGGAGATTTCCCGCACCTCAGGGTCAGAAAGTATACCAGATGGGTATTTCTCAAGGAAATGACTCCTTTGCTTCAACCTCAGCCCCAGGTGGAACTTCAGGAGAAGAACGATCTGTACAGCCTCATGTATTTAATCTGAATCAGCAAGAGGCCAAAGCAGATGACACGGTGGTGATAGGTATGCTTTATGTTTGCGGCATCTTAATGAAGGTTTTATTTAATACTGGTGCTAGCCATTCATTTATTGCTTCAAGTATGTTGAATAGAATATCTAAAAAACCATATTATACACGGGACATTGTACATGTTACCCTACCTAATAATCAAGTCGTGTCAACGAAACAACGAATAGCCGTATCGGTTGAGTTCAATGATAAACAATTTAATGTGGATGTAGTGGTTCTACCACTTACTAAGTTCGACTTGATATTGGGTATGGATTGGCTAGTCCAGCACGAAGTTGTAATTGATTGTAAGCGAAAAGAAGTCATCGTTCAATGCGCAGATCAAAATGTCACGGTGTTTCATGGGTTAGGAGAAGTGTCCAAAATTCTCATATTTTCAATGAAAGCATCAAAGAAGATAAGAAAGGGATGTGATGCGATCTTGGTAATGGTGAAAGGAATGTCAGAGCAAATGAAGGATATTCAAACTGTTCCAGTTGTATGCGACTTCCAGGAAAATTTTCCGGAGGATTTGCAAGGACTTCCTCCTAGAAGAGAAGTGGAGTTTGAAATTCACCTAGAAGAAGGAGCGAGACCAGTTGCAAAAACGCCGTATCGAATGGCTCCAAAAGAGTTAGCAGAGTTGAAATGTCAACTGCAGGAGTTAATAGATAAACGGTTTATACGACCTAGTACTTCTCCGTGGGGAGCACCGGTACTATTTGTAAACAAGAAAGAGGGAACACTAAGACTATGCGTGGATTATAGAGAACTGAATAAATTAACAGTAAAGAATAAATATCCTCTACCACGTATAGATGATCTGTTCGATCAACTAGTACATGCAAAAGTGTTTTCGAAAATGGACTTAAGGTCAGGTTACCACCAACTGCGAATTAAAGAAGATGTTTTTAAAACTGCTTTTAGCACAAGATATGGGCATTATGAGTTCGTGGTAATGCCGTTCGGGTTAACAAATGCCCCTGCAGCTTGCATGGACTTGATGAATCGAGTATTTAGAGATTACTTGGACAATTTTGTCATTGTCTTTATTGACGACATCCTAATATATTCAACATCTGAGGAAGAGCATGCGCAACATTTACGATTAGTATTGCAGAGATTGAAGGATAGTCACTTATATGATAAATTCTCCAAATGCGAATTTTGGTTGAAAGAAGTATCATTTTTGGGACATGTGATAACAGGAGAAGGTTTATCTGTGGATCCTGCCAAAATTGACTCAATTCTGAATTGGACACAACCAACAACTGTAACTGAAGTACGGAGTTTTCTGGGTTTAGCAGGATATTATCGCAGGTTTGTTAAAGATTTTTCAAAAATCTCATTGCCAATAACATAATTAACTCGGAAGAATGTTTCTTTCCAATGGAATGAAAACTGCCAAAATGCATTTGCAGCATTAAAAGAAAGATTGACTACTGCTCCTGTGCTAATACTTCCATCGGGGCAGAAGGATTTCAAATCTATAGTTACACGTCATATAAAGGTTTAGGATGCGTGTTAATGCAACATGGGCAGGTAATCGCCTATGCTTCACATCAATTAAAGGATGCTGAAAGGAATTATCCAACTCATGATCTTAAGTTAGCAGCAGTAATTTTTGCCCTAAAAATATGGCGTCATTATTTGTATGGAGTGAGATGTGAAATTTTCACTGATCACAAAAGTTTAAAGTACATTTTCACGCAGAAGGAATTAAATCTTCATCAGCGACGTTGGTTAGAATTTATCAAAGATTATGACGTGGATATTCAATATCATCCCAGAAAAGCTAATGTGGTTGCTGATGCGCTAAGCCGCAAGAGTGTTGTCGGATTAGCAGCCTTGAAAATTTATAATCCTCAGTTAATGCGCGAGTTGGGATGAATGGAAATAGTTCCCATTTTTACAACAGAAGGTAAACAAACTCAACTCTTTCAGATGCAAATCCGATATACACTGAAAGATAGAATTATAGACGCCATGCCAAATGATGTCTTTTTGAAAGACATACTAGAAAAAGTTAAAAAAGGGGAATCTACGAGTTTTACTGAACAGAATGGGTTATTATTAATGAATGAAAGGCTATGTGTTCCAGATGTGGACGATTTACGAAGAGACATTTTATATGAAGCACATAACACTCCATTTTCAATCCATCCTGGCAGAACGAAAATGTACCAAGATTTAAAGGAGGAATTTTGGTGGCCTGGAATGAAAAAGGATGTGATAACTTATATCGCATCTTGTCACACTTGCCAGGTGGTAAAAGCAGAACATCAAAAGCCTGGAGGGTACTTACATTCGTTACCAATACCAGAATGGAAATGGGAAGACATTGCTATGGACTTCATTTTTGGATTGCCATGTAGCAAGTTGGGACATGTTGGGTACTGTATCCACAATTACCTGGATTTGAGGAAGCCACCTGTCAAGCTAAGATGAATCCACAATGTATTTGATGAATTATTCTCTAGTTGTACTTGCAGATATTCCATGTTAAGTACACACCAATGTCAGGGTACAGTGGGTCAATATACACGGGTCTGTGCAACGTAATCCCTCGTTGAGCAGATCAGTGTGTTGGCCTACGTGTACTCTCTCTGTTGGGGTGTACTTAATTTCAAGTACAGGGCTATGATAAAGCAAGAGCAGACAAGGAGCAAGGATGGGCCAAAGACCAGCTCAAGGGGAGAAAGAGGAGAAACAGCCTAAGTACAAATCGACGAGAATCACTAAGTGATTCTCGCCGATTCGGCGAGAATCACTAGTGATTCTCGCCGAGTCGTCGAGAATCATTAGCTGATTCTCGCCGGTTGAAGCCGGCAGCTTCGACACAGACAGGGAAATTTTCTAAGGCAGAATCGTCAAGAATTACTTATGATTCTCGCCGATTCGTCGAGAATGACCTTGCATTCTCGACGTTTCGGTGAGAATCAAAAGTGACTCCCGCCGATTCTCCCCGGCTTCTGTTTCTGTGCAGTCAGATTTCGGCTAAGTAGAAGTCGGCGAGAATCATAAGTGATTCTCGCCGATTCGGCGAGAATCACCTATGATTCTCGCCGAATTTGACTTGGCAATTTTTTTGAAAGTTCTGGACCGGTCCAAGTTATCTGCAGCTGTTTGAACCGGACTTTGGTCCTTACTTTGGTGGGACCCACAACGGTCATCTTCTTGACCTAAGGTATATATACACTGTAGTTGTGAACAGTAAAAGAAAACAGATACACGGGATTTCAAAAAGGGACAGCCGCCGTCTTGACCTAGCCGATCGCAGATTGTCGTCCGCCGCCGTCGCCGCTCGTGAAGGTGGTCACCGCCGCTGATCGTGGATTCTTCCTGATCTCCCGGTGACAGAAGCTTAGGCTAGCATAGCGTCTCACGCGTCTAACGAGAGATCCCTTGTCTCTTGATTCGTTGATCGGGAAAATCTTTCCCCTTCCGAATCGATCGAGACGATCGATCCTTGTGTGACCGTTGGAAGATCTTGCTTCCTTCGCTACGAAGTTTGAATCAAGTTGGCACTGCTGCTGCTCTCCGTCGCCGCTGCTGATTCCGAGAACCTTGCCGCCGCCTCAAGCCGCAGCCGGTCTCGGGAAAGATTCACTCCAAGTGAGATCTAGGGCTGTGCACTCTTTGTTGACTTCAAGAGCACGTCGTCAAACGAAGAGGGTCACCTTCTCTCCGAACGTCGTTTGTATTTCTTACAAGCTAGTTTTTAATTTCCTTGTAACGGACCGATTGGTCCCTAGTTGTAAGGGTTGGGTGCAACCCGGATTGTGGGAGTGTTGACTCCTACGTGTGGAAGGGTTCCTTCTGTGAGTGCAAGGATTGGATTTCAATCCTGTTGGTGAAGTGACCGAGTCGTCCCGTGTTGGGAGATAGGTCGAAGGGGGAAAGTGGACGTACCCAAATCGGGGAACCACTATAATTTGCCTGTGTACTGTGTGTGCTTGGTTGTTTTGTTTTATTGTGCAGGTAAATTTCTAATTCCGCAAGTACGCTGCAAAGACACCTATTCCCCCCCCCCCCATAGGTGAACATAGTTGACACTAGGTGGACTTTCAAGTGGTATCAGAGGGAGGTTACTCATCAAAGGGGTTAACACCTCGAGTAAGCTCCTGCATCTAGTGTCAACTAGAAGATTAGACTCACGCATGGAGTTGGACTATGATGTCCATCCTTTAAGACTCCCCTCATGTACAAAGGAGTATTATCCTATCTGGAAGATGAGAGTTATGTTTCATCTGGAGGCAATCGACCCTCGGGTGTCAATCATCTTGGAAGAGGGTCCCTTCATTCCCATGAAGGCTTCTGAGTCTGGAGAGGATATCCTTATCCCCAAGAGTCCCGAAGAGATGTCTGAGACCGAGCTCTCACCGTACAACTTGGATAAGTTAATACGTCAGATCATCACTGACGTCTGGTCTGGTGTATCTCGTTCAAGAGTGGACAAGTGTAGAACAGCCAAGTCCATGTGGCAAACCATCTCAGACCTCATGGAGGGATCAGAGAAAGCTGGTACCGGTTGTCAGCAAGAGGATGAAGCCTATGTAGGAGTCCTTATTTCTGAAGATGAAGGGCATAATCAATATGTCAATATCAGGGCTCCTGTGTCCTTGTCAGAGACTGAAGAAGAAACTGAGGAAAGCAGTTCTGATGAAGCTAATACAACAGTTTCTGCCAATCTGGATGGTAACCTTGAACAACAAAGTCTGACGCAGGTAACTTCTTCCTCATGCCCCTCTCCTCTTGAAGTTCCTGAAGACAGTAATAGTTTTGAGAGTAGTCCTTCCAATGATGCATGGGATACACATAGCTTCACTCAACCGATCGATAATCGTGATTCCCTTGAGAGTGCCCTTCAGACGAGCAACTTACTTGTTGAGGAACAAGCTAAGGAGATTGCTCAGCTGAAGATTTTGATGAATCTCCAATTGGAATCCATCAAAGTAAAGGACTCTCAGATCTCGGATCTAGAAAATCGTCTAGAGACCGAGAAGAGGATAGTTTCCAATTTTTCCAAGATTGATGCTATCAAGAGGAAGGCAGAAAATGGGTGGATCTCCCAAATCATTAAGTCATGGAGAAATGGGGAAACGGTGTTCAGACCCCCCACCCCGAGTAGGAAGGACACTCACCATGCCTTCAGGTATGACCATAGGAATAACCATGGTCACTGCAAGAATGATCAGTCCTCTTGTGGGAGCACTCAGAATGCAAGGGCTGTCATGGCCACCCAGAAGAGAATACCTCCGGCTTCCACCAAGACCTTTGTATTCTCGGCCACAGCCCCTACTCATCATGAATCTGCCTGCATCAGCTCACAATGCGCCTCTCACCTCCCTAGGACTCTGGAAAGGAGGGATAGAAATCATGTTGTTAGGACTCATGAGGTCCTTGGAAGGGGGCTGACTGAAAGGAATGCACCACCTCCCAGGCCTCATGACGCCTGCCATATGCATTCTTTCCACCCCTCCAATAGTCACGGTGGAAGAGACAATTCTGTGAGCATATCTGGCTCTATTCCGTTTAGACCCAGAACTATGACTATCTCTGTCATGGGTTCAGGTCACAAGCGGCGATACAACATTCATGAGTGTTGGTGTTGTGGCAAAGTGGGTCATTTTGCCATAGACTGTTGGCACAACCAATCTGCATCAATGGCAAGGGGACTTCCACATCCTCGGGGTAATGATAGTCTTCCCACCAGGATTCCTGAGGGGAGGCACTCAAATTATTATGCTAACAGGAACCTAGGACCCAATACATATTGGGCTCCTAAGGTAAGGTAATATTCTTTGGTGCAGGGTAGTCTAGGCTTCCGGGTCATGATGGGAGCTAGACAGAAGATGTTCCTAGAATAATCTGGAACAAGCATCTGGAACGCAAGAAGTACTATCCTCAAAATTGAACACCTGGTATGCTCTTCAAAGGATCTCAATGATGAATCTTACAATCTCAGGTATCATTGATCAGCCTAAATAATTGAGTCATATTGTGACGTCATATACATATATATATATATATATATACAAATATACTTTTACACATCTATGTATGTTCTCCTAAGGGCAGATCAAAGCTGTATAATTAACCCTTAGATATATTACTAACGATGTGTCAGTAAATCTCTGAAAAATTCGAGAAGGCACATCAATAAGCATATATTACAAGTTGAAAATTAAAGTCGACACGTCATTAGGAGTCACTTAGAATGACAACTAACTTCATGAATATCGCATGTATCGATCTCGACTCAAGTTATGAAATCTTGGTATCAGAGTTAGTAAGTTAGAAATGTCAGCCTATGTTAATAAGTTAGAAATGTCAAAGTTGCTATGACTCCTAAGCTGTGTGGTATGGTAAAACACACCTGGAGTAATAAATGATCTTCTCGATTTCGTTACAACCTGTGACAAAAACGTTATGGTGGAATATAGGTGGACTTTCAAGTGGTATCCTTGACAACCCCTGACAAATAAAATTGAAATTCCGGCAATTCTCATCGAACCGAAGCTCTTAAACCCGGTTATAGCTCAATTCCCGCCTACCCAGCGAATCTCGCCGACCCAATAAATCCCGCCGACCCTTCGACTTCCCGACATCCCTTCGACTTCCCGTCATCCCGCCGACCTGGTTTCAAAGCTCTCCCGAAGCAGTGTCCCAGCACCTCCCAATACTCGCCAAAGCTCATCACTTCCCGATTCCAAGTTCCTTTCCGACTCTTCGTTTCCCGAAGCTCTCCCGCTACTAGGTTCTTCGACTTCGGCTTCATCGTGACCTAACAACCCTCCGGAAGACCTCTTGCAGCCGGAGTCACACCCTCGCTTGGTCTCGACTCGGCTCGCCGCATCTTACGCAATGTGGTGCCGGAACCCTCACTGCGTCTCCTCCTAAGGTAATGCCTCTCTTATCCCAACCGTGCCTTGCGCTTTAGTATAGACATTACTCTCAACCTCTTAGTTTCGTCGATCCTTAGAATTGGAACTTGATATTCCCCTTCTTCCTAGTTTGCTATGGCTCCAAGGACCACTGCTGGGCTGGTCACTGGCTGTGAATTAGTTCGAACCGGGTTCTCACACGCCTCGGATGAGTTCAGAAACATCATCATCATGCTGGAAGAGGCTGGACTCACGTTTGTACTGGAGCATCCCTGCAAAATTCTGGATAAAGAAGTGATGGAGTTCTTTGCAACCGCCAAACTTCGGAATGAAGACTCTATCATCAAGAGTAAGGTTGCCGGTGCACGGATCAAGATGTCTGCCAGGACACTGACTCAATGCTTGCAGCTTTCCAGTTCTGAGCACGAGGATTATCTGGAGGAACATGATAGAGCCAGGACCCTATTATTCTGTGGGCTAGCAAGGGGCACCAGATCTATAAAGAGAAAAGAAATGAATGAGGAGGGGAAACTCTTGTCCGACATCATTGGGAAGGTACTAATATGCAAACCAGGCTCACACGACCACATTTCAGCCGATATGTTCAAGATTCTTGTGGTGATTGTCTGCCGAAAGAGATTCAACTGGGGGGCCATGCTTTTCGAGAAGATCAAGGACACCCTCAGATCTCCAAGCTTTGGACGAATCATCAGTCTATTTCTCAATCAGTTGAACGGAGATAAGTTCGACATGAGCAAAGGAGTTCCCTTGCATTATTTGAAGAAAATGGACTCCAGCGTCTTTGACAGATGGGAGCGAGTCATAGGGCAAGCTGCAGTGGTAGTTGAACAAGAAGAATCTCCGGCCGAGGACAACAGAACTCCAGCAGATTTCTTGGCAGCCCCCAGTGAAGTTCCTGACGCCCTGATTGCAGGAACTGAGGGGGAGCCGTTAACCGATTCTGCAAACATTCTGTCTGATATTTCTCTGATAGCTCAAGATGCTGTGAAAATGGTGGCAAAAGAAGTGGCAGATGATGCGGAGGCTGAGGATGATGAGGAGGAAGAGGAAGAAGCAGAAGAAGTGGCAGATGGTGAGGAGGCTGAAACTGATGAGGAGGAAGAGGAAGAAGTAGAAAAAGATGTGCACATCACTGATGATAATGGTGATCATTTGGAGACAGAGATAGAGGAAGAAGTACCTGAGAACGCGAAAGCAACAGAGTCTCAGGAGGATGCTGAGGTTCCGTCTGAGGAACAAGCTCCTAAGCAATTAGATGCAAGAATGGAGGGGGAGCAATCCTTTGTTCCCCCTGTGGAGTCCATCCTACTATCAAGCTCTCCCAGTGCTTCTGAGGGGGAGGCTAACCAAGGTATGCCTGCAGCTCCTCCACTTCAAGATAACTTAGCAAATCACACTGTAAATATTGTCCAAGGGATCCTAGATGAGGTCAAGAGATCGTTTAAGAAGTCCCACAAATCGGTGCTAAAGAGACTACAAGAATCTGAGGACCTCATGCTCAAGAACATTGTGCAGATCAACCATAAGTTAGATGAGATGGAGAAGAAATTTGATGACAAGTATACACAGGCAGGCACAGCAGTAACTCTTCTCATGCAAGGACTCAAAAAGAATACTGATGACCTGGGAGTGGTCAATAGTAATGCACATGTTGTGGCAAATAGCATACAGAAATTTGATGCCAACATGGTGCTCCTCAATCAAAATCAACAAGCCCTGCTGACTGAATTCTCCAAATCTCTGAAGCATATAGATGAGTCCCTGCACTCCTATGCAAACTCCATAGCACTCGAAGCCAAAAAGGGGGAGCAGGAATATACTACTAAGATGGAAGGGCTTCAGCACATCATCATTGAAAACTTCGATCAGTCAAATGTTTTTGTATATGACAGTTGCCAGTGGTTGCTTAACCAAGCTTTAGGCAATAATATACCTGAGGTTAATCCTGTACATGAAACCACTGAGCACAATACTGTGGATGACGAAGGGGCAAGTGCAGAGGCTGTTCCGTTGAGCGAAGCTGAGATGAAGAAAGCTGCTGAAAGGGCTGAACGCAGAACTTGGTTTGATCAAGATGCCTTAGCTAAAGCCAAAGGAAAAAGGCAGATCCAAGAGGGAACCTCAAGAGAAACACCAGCTGAAAAGAGGACCCGATTGACGGAGGAGGATGTGAGAAATGAAAAATAGAGTCCTGTATCAAAAAGTATCATCTTGGACACATTCTTGTTACAGCAGAAGGGGCACATAAAACGAAGTGAGGTATACAGTCAATACGAATGGGAGAGGCACAAAGAATTTGAAGCCAAACGCAACTTATTTTTCAGAAATAATACAGTGACAGATAAAGTTCCTCCTCCCAGATATCATCCTAAACCAAAGGAATATTTCGAAAGACAGAGCAAGAAATTCCTGGCTCAGAAGCTCAAGGATGATCTAGCTAAAGAAAAATAGACCTAGGACCTTTTTGTTCCTCACTGCACTTCTATGTTTTTTTTATTGTCTTACGAACAAGTATTGTGGTTTTATATAAATATATATATGTGATGACATGTTGTGACTCAAGTATTATTTTGTCTGTTCTTATTGTCTTAAAGTTTTAATTATTCTGTGGGTGGTGGTATTCATCTTAGCTAGTAGGATTTTAGCTTCGTCAAATAGGGGGAGATTGTTGGGTACTGTATCCACAATTACCTGGATTTGAGGAAGCCACCTGTCAAGCTAAGATGAATCCACAATGTATTTGATGAATTATTCTCTAGTTGTACTTGCAGATATTCCATGCTAAGTACACACCAATGTCAGGGTACAGTGGGTCAATATACACGGGTCTGTGCAACGTAATCCCTCATTGAGCAGATCAGTGTGTTGGCCTACGTGTACTCTCTCTGTTGGGGTGTACTTAATTTCAAGTACAGGGCTATGATAAAGCAAGAGCAGACAGGGAGCAAGGATGGGCCAAAGACCAGCTCAAGGGGAGAAAGAGGAGAAACAGCCTAAGTACAAATCGACGAGAATCACTAAGTGATTCTCGCCGATTCGGCGAGAATCACTAGTGATTCTCGCCGAGTCGTCGAGAATCATTAGCTGATTCTCGCCGGTTGAAGCCGGCAGCTTCGACACAGACAGGGAAATTTTCTAAGGCAGAATCGTCGAGAATTACTTATGATTCTCGCCGATTCGTCGAGAATGACCTTGCATTCTCGACGTTTCGGTGAGAATCAAAAGTGACTCCCGCCGATTCTCCCCGGCTTCTGTTTCTGTGCAGTCAGATTTCGGCTAAGTAGAAGTCGGCGAGAATCATAAGTGATTCTCGCCGATTCGGCGAGAATCACCTATGATTCTCGCCGAATTTGACTTGGCAATTTTTCTGAAAGTTCTGGACCGGTCCAAGTTATCTGCAGCTGTTTGAACCGGACTTTGGTCCTTACTTTGGTGGGACCCACAACGGTCATCTTCTTGACCTAAGGTATATATACACTGTAGTTGTGAACAGTAAAAGAAAACAGATACACGGGATTTCAAAAAGGGACAGCCGCCGTCTTGACCTAGCCGATCGCAGATTGTCGTCCGCCGCCGTCGCCGCTCGTGAAGGTGGTCACCGCCGCTGATCGTGGATTCTTCCTGATCTCCCGGTGACAGAAGCTTAGGCTAGCATAGCGTCTCACGCGTCTAACGAGAGATCCCTTGTCTCTTGATTCGTTGATCGGGAAAATCTTTCCCCTTCTGAATCGATCGAGACGATCGATCCTTGTGTGACCGTTGGAAGATCTTGCTTCCTTCGCTACGAAGTTTGAATCAAGTTGGCACTGCTGCTGCTCTCCGTCGCCGCTGCTGATTCCGAGAACCTTGCCGCCGCCTCAAGCCGCAGCCGGTCTCGGGAAAGATTCACTCCAAGTGAGATCTAGGGCTGTGCACTCTTTGTTGACTTCAAGAGCACGTCGTCAAACGAAGAGGGTCACCTTCTCTCCGAACGTCGTTTGTATTTCTTACAAGCTAGTTTTTAATTTCCTTGTAACGGACCGATTGGTCCCTAGTTGTAAGGGTTGGGTGCAACCCGGATTGTGGGAGTGTTGACTCCTACGTGTGGAAGGGTTCCTTCCGTGAGTGCAAGGATTGGATTTCAATCCTGTTGGTGAAGTGACCGAGTCGTCCCGTGTTGGGAGATAGGTCGAAGGGGGAAAGTGGACGTACCCAAATCGGGGAACCACTATAATTTGCCTGTGTACTGTGTGTGCTTGGTTGTTTTGTTTTATTGTGCAGGTAAATTTCTAATTCCGCAAGTACGCTGCAAAGACACCTATTCCCCCCCCCCCATAGGTGAACATAGTTGACACTAGGTGGACTTTCAGGACATGATGGTATCTGGGTTATTATCGACAGATTAACGAAGAGCGCACACTTCATAGCCGTACGATAAGATGGACCACCTGAAAAATTGAATGAAATGTATGTTGATGTAATTGTGAAGTTGCATGGAATTCCTAGAACGATTATTTCTGATCGTGATGGAAGGTTCACATCAGGGAATTGGAAACAAATTCATAAACATTTGGGAACAAAATTACAGTTTAGTACAGCTTTCCACCCCCAAACGGATGGACAGTCAGAACGAGCTATCTAATTTCTGGAGGATCTGTTACGCATGGTAGTGCTAGATCTCAAAGGTTCATGGGAAAAATATTTAGCACTTGTCGAATTTGCATATAATAATAGCTATCAGTCGTCCATACAGATGGCACCTTTTGAGGCGTTATATGGTCGACGTTGCCGTACACCTTTAAGCTGGGCAGAAGATGGCGAACGACAAATTTATAACAAAGAGAAAGTGGATAAGTGGCACGAGAAGGTTGTTCTCATCCGACAAAGAATGAAAGTGGCTCAAGATCGTAAGAAAAAATATTTCGATGCTATACATCGTTTGGTAGAATTTCAAGTTGGAGATCTCGTATGTTTAAAAATTAAACCTTTTAAGGGAGCTTCACGATTGAGACGATTGGGGAAATTGAGTCCACGCTATATAGGACCATTTCCTGTCATCGAACGAGTTGGTGACGTAGCTTATCGTTTGCAACTCTCAGAAGAATTGCAAAGGTTACATGATGTGTTTCATGTTTCAGCCCTTCGGAAGTATATACAAGATCCTGAAAAGATTATTTCAATTGACAACATACAAATTGAAAAAGATTTATCGAGCCCGACGGAACCATATCAATTCATTGACCGGCAAAGCAAGAAATTACGAAATCGGGATGTGAACTTTGTGCATGTCTGGTGGAAAGGGCACCCTCGAGATGAAGCGACATGGGAACGAGAAGACACTATGCGAGAGCTTTTTCCTTCACTGTTTGGTGACGGGTCTACAACTTAACATTTTCGAGGACGAAAATTCCTAAGGAGGGGAGAATTGTGACGCTCAAGTTTCACGGTACGTTAAAAGTACTTTTATCTACCTTAGTCTACCTATAATAACACAAAATGTAACTCAGCAATCCCCTATGATGATAAGAAATTACAAAATTAACAGTGATAAGTCGTTCAGCTTTATTTCTTTATTTGGCTCGATAGGTAATATTTCATTGATACTGTTCATTTAAAAAAAAAATTTGCCAAGTATTTTTGGCCTGAATGCATTATCGGGCAATATAACTTAAGCTATTGATTAAATGTTGAGATAACTATGGTTGGACTAAGCTAATGAGTTTCACTGAGCTATTATTGGTAATTAAAATGAGGTAAAGCGGTGGATTTCAGCTGGCTTTAGTTACCCCTTTATCTTTCTATACAGAGCGACACGTTTTATTCTCGTTTTTCTCCATATCGGACACCTAGGGTTCCAGATCGGGGGAAAACCAAATTCTTCTCCACGTGCCTCTTTTCCTTCTCTTTCCCCTCAATATCAGGTCTAATCTTCCGGTTCTGCTGGTAGAATCGAAGTTTGGCAAGGTTTCTCTTACTTGGATTAAGTCGGGACTCTTAATCGTTGAACTGCAATGTAAGTATTTTTAATTTCTTCCACCTATGTTTGTTACAACGACTAGATTTGGACCTTCTTACACCAGATGACAACATAGGAGTTTATCTTGATTAGCCGGTTATTGCCATACAGTTAATCAAAGTACTCCAGCTTTGATTAAATGATTTGTTTTGCTTCAGTTAAATTGGGAGAGAAGTGTACTTATGCATATTTAATCTGAGGGGATTTTCGGGCCTTTGTGTTAACCGTGACTTGATTTATGTTGGAACTATTTCACAGTTTGGATGGCTCTTTCTTCACGTCTCCATGATATTATTAGTTCTCTTCCATACTCTTAGAACTCGAAGTCATTCTAGAGGTCAACGCCATAGTTTTGTTTAGTAATGCAACCTCGGTAACTATGCCCTAATGATAGATTGCTAAACAGATATTGCGAAGGATGGCATCCCAAGGAAAACGTGGCGATGACTTAGGGCGTGACGATGGAAAGGGAAAAGAAATAGTGAGACCTATCTTTTTAATTACTGCTTACGTAATTTACTTCTTTAATTACTGTTTTTACGATGCAAATTATGTGGTCTTATAGCATACTGATTATGAAAATGGCCTTGAAAAAGGCAAACAAGCGAAGAAAATCTAAGGGAATTCTAAAATAAATAACTCATTGTTTCTTTATAACATGTCGACACAAGGTTTTATTATGGGCTTGATAATGCATGCATGTACAGGAAATGAGAAATGAATAGCCAAACCAGACGGCCTACGGGGCTGGTTTTGGATACTGAAGACCCGGAAGGGTCGGGCCCAAGTACTGAAATATGAGAATAATTACGGATTGCAAAGTCAAATGCCCATAATAATTCCTAGTAAATGTAAATTTATGATTTTGCAAACCTACTTCCATAGCACCCTACTACTTGCTAGAAATGATATAATGATCCTTTTACTGTTTCACTTCCTTTACTGGTTCAGAGCTTTAAATACTTTCATGCTATTCATGTTATATGCCCTACAACTCTTGATTATATGTTATAAAAACAAAAATCTACAGCCGGTTAAAGAACTTTGTTCTCGCTTAGTCTTTGCTAAAGACTAATGGTTTCAATTCCATATTTTTAGGTACAAGTAAATCTCACATGGGACAACGCTAAGGATATGTGTTGGACTAAAAATGCAGTGTTTAACTTTTTGTTAGTGGCTTAGCATAGCCACGTTGTTGCACTTCTTTTACTTTATAACTTATGTAATATATTAGGGTGGCATGAAACGTATGCATATTACTCATTGTGTTTATTAAATAGATGTGGTACTGCGTTTCAGTAAAATGATACTGTTTATGTTGTTTGTGGTGGCTTTCAGGCCGTTACACGTAATAACTGACTGCCCAGTCAAAAGAAAGAAGGATGGTGAGAAGAAACACCATCATCAAAAGAGTAAGAAGGATAAGTCCTTTATGGTAAAGAAGGAGAAGAGCTGGACTGACTCTTCCTCATTAGAATCTTAAGAAGAAGAAGCCTACATTGGGCTAATGACAATGTTTGAGGAAGAATCCTGCCAGGATCAGCCTGGTCCAGAAAAGGTACAATCTCTATCTAGTTCTTCTTTTGAGTCAGATTATGAGACAAGTACCAATTCTAGTGCTTCTTCATCAAGTGATGAAGATGGCTAAGAATCTGAGGAAGATATCAATCAATTGATTGATAAGTATGGTGAACTTTTGCAGGAATTTAAAAGAAGTAAGTTGCTGGCTAAAAAACAGGCTCAGGTGATTGCATCTCTACAGCTTGTTGTCTCCCAGCATTCTGAGTCGGCAACCCTACTAGAATAGAAAATCAGGGAAGTCAGCCATCTGAAAAATATTACTATCATACAGATAGGCACCATAAAATACAAGAATGCCCTTATTAGGGATCTAGAAGAAAAACTCAAAAGGGAGAAGAGAATTATGGCTAGCTACTCTAAGACCAATTTTGTGTTGCCCATTATTGACTCCTCCTCTCAGAAGAATAAGAGGGGCTTAGGATTCAAGGGAAACACAAGGGTTGCCCCTTTCAAAGGAAAGGGAAAAGCTCCAGTTCAGCTACCCATTGCATTTAAAAGGGTAATACTCCCTTCTAACAGGTATGACCAGGACTCTATGTATGGTCACTAGAAGAATGAGAATTCTTCCTAGAAGGATACAAGTGTACCTACCAATGGAAGGAGAAGAGGAATGGGGATGAGTGCCTTCAAGGCAGCCCATGAAGAAATTCAAATGGCCCATCACAAACCATTTGTCTTTGGTGCTCTAACCCCACTCTCTAGAATGTGGCTGCGGCCAACATTCAGGGCCATCCAGCAAAGACTCTGATCAAGGACTAGTCTATCAGCAAGCCTGATTTGGCTATTTCTGATGCTGTCAAGAGCATGTCTTTTGCAAAGAAGACTACTGGTGATGGCATTCAGAGCAGGCCAAATAAGTCTACTGGAAGACTTACCTTCAACTAGATCCTAGTTGAAAGGAACCTAAAAAAGGCTACTGATGGTCCTTCTGGATAGAGAACTGCTGTTAACATAGCTAGCAGACCAGCTCAAAAAAGAAGGTATAACATTTATGAGTGCTGGTGTTGTAGCAAAGTGGGCCACTATGCCATAGATTCCTAGCATAATCTAAGTGTGGCTAGATCTAAAGTCAGTCTACCAGTCAGAAAAACTGTTGGTGGACATGTTCTTTTTTAGACTGACATGCACCAAGTACCCTATAAATATTGGGGTCCTAAGGTAAAGTAAATATGCTTTGCAGGTTAGTCCAAGTGCCCAAACCCCTATATGATACTTGGACAGTGGTTGTTCTAGGCACATGACTGGAACACAGAGTAATCTGATGGAGTATACTCTAGTGAAGGATGAACCTAAAGTTATCTTTGGTGGTTCAGACAGAGTAGTCACCAGAGGGTATCATAAGATCACTAATAGCATAGTCACTATCACCAAAGTGGCTTATATGGAAGGTTTGTAACATAACCTAATAAGCATAAGACAGTTATGTGATCTAGGCAATGTCACCTCATTCCACAAGGATGAGTGCAAGATTAAGAGGTCATCTTGACAGGCACTAGGAGTGTGAACATCTATTATTTAAATTTTCAATGTTTAGATACAGACTCCCCTGTATGCCTAGTTGTAGATGAGAAAACTTCATACTGTGTCATGTGGCACAAGAGGCTAGCTCATCTGAATTTTAAAACCATAGACAAGCTCTTTAGTGAAGAGCTTGTTAGGAATGGTCCTAAGATGAAGTGCACTAAAGAGGGTATCTGCTCTGCATGCCAAAAGGGCAAATAGACTAAGACCTCCTTCAAGTGCATTGGGACCATAGACTCAATGAGGTGCTTATACCTCCTGCATATGGACTTGTTTGGTCTTATGCCTATTCATAGTCTAAGTAGGAAAGTCTACACCCTTGTGATTAATGATGAATTTTCCAGATTTGCTTGGGTTTTCTTTCTTATGAAGAAGTCTGAACCCTTGATGTCTTCAAGAAATTTTTCAAGCAAATTCAGAATGAATTTGACAGTACTGTGGTCAAAATCAGAAGTGACCATGAGACTGAATTTTAGTCTGAATACATGATAAGTTTCTGTGAAGAGCATGAGATTCACTAAGAAATCTCCTCTCCTAAAACACCCCAGCAAAATGGGATTGCTGAGAGAAAGAATAGGACTCTCATAGAGGCTGGAAGGACCTTGTTGAGTTACATATCTCTCCCAGAATACTTCTGGGCTAAGGCAGTTAATACTACATGTCATGTCCTTAACAGGGCTTCTATCACCAAGATCCACAAGAAGACTTCCTATGAGATCTTGAAGGGAAGAAAATGAAACCTGAGCTATTTCAGGATCTTTGGTAGTAAGTGTTATGTGCTAAATAATGGAAAGTCCTATGTGACTAAGTTTACTGCCAAGTCCTATGAAGGGATTTTTATTGGGTACAACAATCATAGCAAGGCCTATAGGATCTACAACTTGAAAAATAAAGTTGTAGAAGAGTTCATTCATGTAGTTTTTGATGATTCCACAATGATTAACAGTGAGATGCCAAGCTCCTCTTCTAGTCCTGCAGTTACTGAGCTGATGATGGACAAGCTGACTATTAAGGAGGCTGCAACATTAGTTCAAGATGAATCTGACAGAATGAGCATTCTAGAGGAAGCAAAAAGCACACAGGCTGTGGATGATGATCAACAAAGTGAAGACAATGAAGATCAGGAAGCTGAAGTAAGATTATCTCTAGCAGTTAGGCATCTAAGGGATCATCCAAGACACTAGATCATTGGTGATGCTAGCCAAGGAGTAGTGACAAAGAGTAAAAAGTCTGAATATAGCTTTATATTCTAGTTTCCTATCACAGGTTGAGCGCAAGAGATTTGAAGTGGGCAACACAGATCAGTTCTAGATTATAGCTATACAAGAGGAACTGAACTAGTTGAAGAGGTGTAAGGTCTGGAAGCTGGTTCCCAGACCACAAGAACATTATGTCATTGGAGTCAAGTGGATCTACATGAACAAACTTGATGAAAATAGAATTATAGTTAAGAACAAGGCTAGACTGATTGCTAAAGGATATATTCAAGAAGAAGGTATTGATTTTGATCAAACCTTCACCCTAATAGCCAGATTGGAAGACATCAGGCTTTTTCTTGTATATGCAACATACCAAGGATTCAAAGTCTACCAGATGGATGTGAAGTCAGCCTTTTTGAATGGTGACTTAAAGGAAGAGGTTTATGTTGAACATCCTCCAGGTTTTGTTATTCCTAACTCACTTGATTCTATTTATAGACTTAGGAAAGCTCTATATGGGTTGAAACAAGCCCCTAGAGCATGGTATGAGACATTGTCTAGCTTTCTCATTAAGACCAAATTCTCAAGGGGGAAGATAGACAAGACCCTATTCCTAAGGGAATCTAATGGCAAGATCATCCTAGTCCAAATTTATGTTGATGATATGATCTTTGGTTATACTGATGACAACCTTTGCAAGAAGTTTGCCAAACTTATGCAAGGGAAGTTTGAAATGAGTATTAAGGGTGAGCTCAAGTTCTTCTTGGGCCTCCAAGTAAGACATACTGATGATGGCTTATCTATATCCCAGTCTAAGTTCACCAGGGAGTTGATCAAAAAATTTGGTATGGAGAATGCCTTCACCATGAAAACTACCATGGGATCAAGTATGCCTATAGACAAAGATGAGGAAGGGAAACCTGTTGATGAAACTTTATAAAGTGGGATAATTGGCTCCCTTCTATGCCTTACTGTAAGTAGGCCAGACATCATGTATGTTATATGTATTTGTGCTAAGTATCAGGTCTGACCTAAAGAATCTCACTACTCTACTGCTAAGAGGATTTTGAGGTATCTTAATGGCACACCAGATCTTGGCCTATCGTACCATAGAAATAGGGATTTTGAACTAACATGCTATTAAGATACATATTTTGCAGGCTGCAAAGAGGACAAGAAAAGCACTTTAGGAACCTATTAACTCCTGGGAGGAAGACTAGTGTCATAGAGCAGCAAGAAACAAACATGTGTGGCAATATCAACTACAGAGTCAGAATACATAGCTGTTGGGAGCTGCTATGCACAGTTGCTGTAGATCCAGCATCAGCTTCAGGACAATAATCTCTAAATAAGTAGAAGTCATTTATTTTGTGATTTTACTAGTACAATGTTTATAGCTAGGAATCATGTCTCACACAGCAAAAATAAGCACATAGATATTTGGTAACACTTTATAAGAGAGCATGTGGAATGTGAAGATATCAGTCTTGAGTTTGTCCCTAGAGACAGGTAGGTGACTGACATCTTCACTAAGACACTAGATGAAGAAAAGTTCAACACCTTAAAGTTTGATTTGGGTATGTTGAACTTTATCTAGCTTCATATGCTCTCATATTGTTTTTGTTGCAGGTTGTACAACTTCTTGCAGGTTGAAAATACATTTAGTGGTATTAAGCTCTCCAAGTGGTTCAAGAGTCTATCAAAAAGGATGATATATGATGCTCTAGTTGAGGGGGAGAAATAGTTGATTATCGAAAATCAAAGAGGGAGAGAAGATAATCAGAGGTCAGCACCCCCTTGACTATTTTACAAAAGTCAAAAAGGGGGAGAAGGAAGGGATCAAGGAAATGATCAAGGATATGCAGCAAAATCGGGGGAGCAGGGAGTAGGGAGTAGTAATGATCACCCTGCAGGCAAGGTAAATGGGGAGATTGTTGGGAAGAAGGCAATGAACAACCATCAGAGAGTAAAATAGGGGGAGCTGCAAGTGATCATCATCACCTTGCAGTAAAAGGAAGTGTGGTTACTTATAACTTGATACTCTTGTTATAACTCTTGTTATATGGTGTTAAGTTTGCAATTTTACTGTTTTATTTGCTGCATATGTTAGTGTATTTCATTGACTAAGAATTCTGTTTGAGGGTTTTGACTTTTTCAAATAGGGGGAAATTGTTAGGTCCATTGCTCACAATGTCCCAGATTTGTAGAAGTCAAACAAGTCAATGGTATACATATAGTTGTATTTGATGTATGTTTAAGTTCATGCAAGCATGTTGGACAGGTATTCCAAGTGGTTATGACAGGTGGTCACAAGATATAGGAGTGCAGAGACAAAAATATGTCTAAGTTTACAGGCATTGAGTGAGGCCAGTTCACTCAAAGACAGATATCAAAGAAGGGTGCTAGAAAGGCTGAAAATTGCCTAAGTCCACAGACATTGAGTAAAGCCAGTTCACTCAAATCCAGATACCTCCGACTACCTCTCTTGAAGCCCCTTTACATCCCCCTGGAAATAACACAACCACACACAATCCACAACAATCCACCTAGTCCCACTGTTGCCCATCGAAAACCCTCCAAAACCATATCTACAACCGGTAATCTCCTCCTCCACCCCCTGAACCCCCCCCCCCCCCACAATCATTCCCCTTCACTCCCTAGTGGCCCATTCCTTCTGAGCTGACATTTCTCGGAGAATGCTATCGTGGGGCATTCTCAATCTTATCTTTCTTCTCCTGCCCTGCTACACACATGTAAGTTCGTGTTTGGAGTTGTACTCTTCTTCATTGTACATGTACTTATAATTGTTTTGTGTGTGCATCTTTTATTTAGTCAAGTCTTTGTTACAGGCTCACCATAGAATGTCGATAGAATTGCCAGAGGTGGCCGAAGACATGGATAATATAGTTGGAGGATGCTATTGCACCATAATTATGGCTGCCTAGGCAGGATGTGCTCAGGAGGAGAGAGCTACCATAATCTTTTCAAGTGAAAGAGAATAAGCTTCATTAATTCATTCCTTTACATGACTCCAAGTATCCCTATTTGTAGGACTTATAGTGGCATGAGCCAAAATTATCTTAATACAAAAGAGATGCGTGAAACACTAAAACATCAAGACTCTTATAACTTGTAACTACAACTTGACTCGATACTACTCGAATCATACAACTCGAGCTTGTCCTCAAGCTCGACATAAAATTCATGAAGAATCATAATTCATGAAGAATACTGCTCGAATCATACTGCTCAAAATCAAATTCATGAAGAATCGTAATGAAATACACGCAACATAACTGAGAAAGATAATATTGCGGCTAAGTCAACAGGCATTGAGTGAATCTAGTTCACTCAACGCCAAACAACAAAAGAATTGAGTAAAGACAGGATAGTCAAAGATCAGCAAGTTGCAAAGACAATATTGCGGCTAAGTCCACAGGCATTGAGTGAAGCCAGATCACTCAATTCTAGTTGAGCAGAAGTGTTGAGTCATGATGCTGTAGTCAAAGCCTAAGAAGAAAGGAGACAGAAATCGACTAAGTCCAGAAGTATTTAGTGAAGTCAATTCACTCAACGCACTCAACACCTCAGCAAGCTGGCAGATTTCAGAATTACGTCTAAGTACAGAAGCGTTGAGTGAAGCCAATTCACTCAATGCCTCAGCATGAAGACAGACAATCAATGAAGAGACTAAGTCTAGGGGCATTAAGTGATGAAGGTTCACTCAACGTACTCAACGCCTGACATCACAAATAGTTTGGCCAAGTCAAAAAACATTGAGTGAAGGCCATTCACTCAACGCTTTCAACGCCTAAGCATGATAGAGGAATTTTCTAAGTCCAGAGGATTTGAATGAATCCAGTTCACTCAATGCACTCAACGCCTGATGGTGCAGAGAATTTGGCTAAATCGAGATGTGCTGAGTGAAGCCAGTTCACTCAACACACTCAATGCCTGGGATGGAACTGAGAATTTAACTAAGTCCACAGATGCTGACGTCAGCCAAAGTCAACAAAAATCAACGGAATTCAAACTCATTACAAGAAAGCTGGAATCCACCGCTGATGCCGCCAATAGCCAGCTGTATGATATATTATATAAAGGAAGGCTATAAATTAGCAATTAAAGATGGGCCTACAGGTCAAGAAAGCCGTTGCACGAGGGAAGATAAAAGGAAAGAGATCGAGAGAATCAAATCAACTTTTAGGGCTTTGTCTTTTCAAAAAGCAGACATCTTCATTATCTTCCTCGCCATTATCGCTGAGACAAGAAGCAGAAGTTCAAATCGATCGACCTCAAAGTTCATCCTGTTAGCTGTTGTCATCTTCATCATTAATAGCAAGAAAGAAGGAACTGCAAGGGCTAACCCTAGCTACGACCACTTCACAGTCCAAGCTGAGCAAATCCTGAAGATTATTTTCTAGAGCTGTGAAGAAGAAATCTTGACTGAACTTTCTCAGGATATAAGGAGAAAGACATAAAGATAATTTCTCTAGTGTAAATTTAACATCAAACCTTATTCTCTCTTTAATATCCTTTTGGATCTGAGCTGTAAGCCTGTATTATAAAGGTTGAGATTGTAGGATCTGTTATAGATCTAAGGTAGGATTCAAGAGTGAATCTAAGTGGTAGGATTCTGTTAAGAATTTGAGTGTAGGTATAACACCCTAAAATCCAAAATTTCCAAAGTTTGGAATTCAGGCTTTGATACGGCCTGGGACACGGTCGTGTCCCAGGGCGTGTCCTGCTCGGGCTTCTCAAGAAGGCGTTGAGTGTGGTTTGGTATAGAGAAGGCATTGAGTGAGGCACAAGGCCTGGGACACAGGCGTGTCCCAAGCAGTGTCCTTATCGGTGTGCACTCAACGCCATGCTCTCGACACTCAACGCCATGAGCTCGACAATCGTTGAGTGAAGCACACGCCCAGCCACACGGGCATGTCAGAGGGCGTGTCCCTCTCGGGTTGTGGCCAAGGTTATGAGGCCTGTTGAATATGGGCTAGACACGGGCGTGTCTGAAACTGTGTCGGGACACATGGCCTGTGACACGCCCAGACACAGGGCCGTGTCCTTTTATGAATGTGTCGGTTCGTGTACCACTTACAATACACAGCCTGTAACACGGGAGTATCACAGGCCGTGTCAGCCGCAAAATTAGACTTATCAGCCAAATTGTGGTCGTTCGTTTCCCTCATCCTTAATCTAATGACCCCAGGTATTCCCTGCTGGGTTTATCTCTAGGATTGAGTGAAGATATCATTCTTCACTTAGTCATTATGTAACACCCCAAAACTTGGAAGGGGAAATGACGGCGTCGTTTCAGCCAAATTTGGGTTTTGGGGGTAGGCACACGGCCTGTGACACGGCCGTGTCACAAGCCGTGTAGCGCCTGGGACGTCGAGCCGTGTTGCGCCTGGGTCGTCGAACCGTGTTAATTGACGATCTGCGAGAAGGCACACGGCCTTGGACACGGGCATGTCCCTGGCCGTGTCCTTCTCGGGCTGTTAGCAGGATTTATTCTGCTAGGCGTGACATGGGTCACGACACGGCCGTATTGGGGATGACACGAGCGTGTCGAAGGCCGTGTCCTGGGCCGTGTTTTTTGCCATGTCCTTTTCTGACTGGGAAAATTGGTCGGTAGGGGGCGTAACACGGGTCTCGACACGGGCGTGTCAAGGGCGACACGGCCGTGTCGGAGGCCGTGTCGGAGGCCGTGTGCTGGTTTTTGAATCAGTCGAGACGGCGAATGGCTAACATGGCCATGCACACGGCCGTGTTGCAACCCGTGTTCGGCCCAGATTTTCTATTTTGGGTTCCGATCGTGGCCGTTCGTTCTTTTCTTTGGAAGATCCAACGGTGGGGAGCCTCCCTGTGTGGTTTAAGGTCGGGAATAGGGTTTCAAACCCTCATTTTCCATTTGGCTTTATCTCTCTTGATTCTAGAGAGAAGGGAGAGCAAGGAGGAGGAAGGAGGCCAAGTTCCGATCGCCGAAGAAGCCTCGGAGGTCCGTTTCGCAAGCGGAGTTCAGATCCGCGAAGATGGGAGCATTGCGGTGGTGTTCAACCGAGCAAATCTTCTCCATGGCTAGGAAGAGGGGACGAAAGGTAACGATACTTCTCCTCTCGGTTTTTAGGATTTAGGATGCATGAATATCATCCCCTTCCTTTCGTGTTTTGAGCACCGGATCTCTCAAATGAGAGGGATTCGTGTAGCCTAGGTTCAAGAGGAACCTCCGAGTTGAGTACGTTCATCCCGGCATGCTTGCATTAGAGATCCGCTCTGTTAGCGGATTAGGCATTGTGGGTGAAGCCGAGGTCGCGACCGTTAGTCCGACCCGGTGATATTGCATAGCAAGCTTTGAGGATTCGGTAGAAATCCGTTGTGGCAATACGCCGTTATATGTATGCGTTTTCCCCCTTATATTTGAGTGAGTACTCGTAGTCGGAACCAGACGAGGTTAGCTCCGCTTTGTGCGGTAGATGGTTTCCTTGGAGCACGGGAAAGACACAGTGCGAGTGGCGATTGGGGTGGGGAAACCTTTGTTTGTGCTGTGCAAAGGAGCGGCTATGTCTCCGTGGTCGGCTGGCTATCCCGTGACGTGCAAGTCATGTGGGGAAAGTGTCCCGGCGAGACTAGCCCCTTGTGTGAGACTGACGAGAATGCCGAGCGGAGGGCAAGCCCGGGCAATGTAGCCATGAGCGGGTGGGGTCCAGCAAGGCTTCTTAGAATCGGTCAGTGTGAGGCGGAACCCTGACGAGCGAAGTCAGATTGTGCGGGCATGCCCTGGGGTTATGACCCTTGTGCGGGTGGGGCCTTTGCAAGGTTCCGTGTGACGGCGTGTGTGCCGTTAGGGACATGGTGGTTCCCTTTTATTTGCGGCTTTAAGTCAATGGGGAAACGGAAGTACCCGGTGTTTGATGTTGTGCTAGATACATACGAGCTAGGGTGCCTTGGGTGAAACCCGGGTTGCATTTATGTTGCATAGTAGGCCCCTTTCACCTTGTACAAAACATAGAAAACATGTATGCTGTATGAGACATCCAAGCCTGTTTTACCGCTTTAATATATATACTCTTTTGGTATACGAAGTGCTAACTTGCAGGTGGAGTGGTGCCCCGGGGTCCGTTAGGGACGGCCGGGAGGAGATGTGTTTGTTACACAGTAGAGGTCAGCCTTTGCTGACCCACGTTACTTCAAATCCTCACAGGGCAAGGGTCGCATACAGGAGCTAGCACGCCGGGCGAAAAGCCCTATGCATCATGAAGTGTTGCTGCGCCTGACCATTTTCTTTACCTTGCTTTGCTGTTGTTGTTTGACTATGTCCGGTTTGCATGCCGAGGTAGCCTAGGGGTGCTTGACACTTTTTATTTTTGGACTTATATTGTGTAAGGCCTTAAGGCCATTTGATACTCTTTTGTTAAGTGGATAACTTCTGTCGGTTAATGTTCTGTTTCCGCTGTGTTTGTCTAGAGTTTTGAGATTGGGTAGTTTTCATATCATCTTTTAATACTAAAGCTGTGGCGTCCGTATGTTGTGGGGCCCCGGCCGGACCCATATTATATGGTCTTTGCAGGGGAGGTGTTACAATTTGGTATCAGAGGGAGGTTCGCGTTCCAATAAGAAGTTTCGCGGTCGAAAGTATAAGTCGAGTCGCGTATAAGAAGTTATCCACATAGGAGTATCACGGGATCATGAGTGTCCTGGTGTTCGAGTCTTGCGATTAGAGACTGATTTGTGTTTTCTTGCTTGTGTTTAGAGTGCAAGCAACGAGGCTGGGACCTCGAGGCCAAGAGAAGAGCTCTCGGCAAGTAGTGTGACTGCGCAAGGTCCGTTAGGGATGGGGGTCACACTGGCCGACTTCTGTCGTATGCTTGCAAAAGCGATGGTGGCGGCCCAAGCTGCAGCGACAGCACAGGTAGCAGCTCCCGTTGCTCAGGTAGCAACTCCTGCTACCCCGGACACGACAGCGACCGTGCCGGTTGAGGAAGCCAGGCGGGCATAGCCGCAGGCCGAGAGAGTGGTTGTCGGGCATGGGGACCGGCAAATGAAGTACTTTCTGAGTTTCCACCCTCCAACATTCAAGGGAATCGGCACACCCACAGATGCAGAGGATTGGTGGGCTAGAATTCAGGAGCTTCTGAGGGCGGCAGAGGTGCCAAGCGAGAAAAAGGCAGAGTTCGCAGCCTTTATGTTGGAGGGAGATGCCAAGTTATGGTGGGTAAGCCACAGTGGTCGGCAGTTTTCAGGACGCACACCGTCCATCGAGGAGTTTGGGAATGCCTTCCTGAAGAAGTACATACCCGCCTCAACGAGGTTAGCCCTCCAGAGGCAGTTTCTACATCTGGTGCAGCGAGACAAGTCAGTGGATGAGTATGTTCAGGAATTTATTCGCTTGGGTCGTTATGCAGGGACGACCATGACAGACGATGAAGAGAGGGACAATCTCTTCTATCATGGACTGAGGGAGAATCTAAGACAACCCCTCATATCGATGAAACGTGCGGGTTTCAACGAACTGGTGGAGGCGGCCCGAATTTTGGAGAGTGACATGGAGCGATCACAGCGTCGCAAGGGCTTCACACCCAAACAGGGGGAGGAGAAGAAGCCTGCTCAGTCCCATGGAAAGGCGGAAGGGAGCCGATGGAAGAAGAAGCCTTCCACATATAAGTCGGGCGAGAAAAGCAATTGGACGTCCGGAGGGTCACGTTCTAAGGGCCCTCAGACGTGCTATAGTTGTGGCAAGCCAGGCCACATAGCAAGATTTTGTACCCAAGGGGGCACTGAGCAAGAGCCAAGGCAGGAGCAAACTGTGCGCTCCGGCCCCAGTGCCGTGGAGAAAGGGAAGATGGCGGAGTCGAGTGCTTCTCGGTTTCAACCAGTGCAGCCAAGGGCCTACAACCTTGGGCAACAAGAAGCTATCCGTCAACCCAATGTGGTGACAGGTACGAGAGTTCAACCTGCACCTTAGATTCCTGTCTTTCAAGCCTTTATGTTTGTTGCATGTGTGTAGGCTTTGTAATGGTATCTAGGTACCCCGCTAGGGTACTCTTTGATACGGGAGCGTCGCACTCCTTCCTTGCGGAAGGCTTTATCCGGAGGATTGGAGTTGAGTCCCTCTCAACGGACTGAGAGTTGAAAGTGTGCATGCCCAATGGGTCGTTTATGACAACCAGGGCTAAAGGATGGATTTGTTGGAGTCTTGAGGGGAGTCGACTTCATATTAGTGGCGGCGATCTTGCCGTTGTCCGAGTTCGATGTGATTTTGGGGATGGATTGGCTAGCGGAGCAGCGTGCCAGTATCGACTGTTTGTCCAAGGTGGTAACCCTGAGGCGCGTGGGGCAAGCGGAAGTCAAGTTTGAGGGCCTGCATGGAGTGGCCTGTTCCCTAGTTTCGGCACTTCAGCTAGTGCGAGCTGTTAACCAGGGGGTGTAGCTCTAGTAGCATTGTTGGAGGTTAGCCTTTCCAGGCTGTCTCTTGGATAAGTGCCCATGGTGGCGGAGTTTGGAGATGTTTTTCTTGAGGAGCTACCAGGAGCACCTCCTCGGCGGGAGATTGATTTCTCCATCGAGTTAGTGCCCGAGGCTAGACCGGTGTCACGTCCACCCTTTAGGATGGCACCAAAGGAGTTGGCCGAGCTCAAGGTTCAGTTGCAGGAGCTTTTGGAGCAAGGGTATATCAGGCCCAGCTCTTCACCGTGGAGTGCGCCGGTGTTATTTGTAAAGAAGAAGGACGGTAGTATGCGTCTGTGCATAGACTACCGAGAGTTGAACAAATTGACTGTCAAGAATAAGTATCCGATTCCTCGGATAGATGATCTCTTCGACCAGTTGGTGGGGTCGGTGGTGTACTCCAAGTTTGACTTGAAGTCCGGATATTATCAGTTGCGGATTCGTGACGAAGACATACCCAAGACCGCGTTTGGTACGAGGTATGGTCATTTTGAGTTCTCGGTGATGCCGTTCAGGCTGACGAACACGCCGTCCGTGTTCATGGACTTGATGAACCGAGTGTTTCGCGAATATTTGGACTGGTTCGTAGTCGTCTTTATCGATGACATATTGGTGTATTCCAAGTCGGAAGCGGAGCACGAGTCGCACTTGCGGACAGTGTTGCAAGTATTGAGAGAGAACCAGCTTTATGCGAAGTTCTCCAAGTGCGAGTTCTGGTTGGAGAAAGTGGCATTTCTAGGCCATGTGATTAGTGGGGATGGGGTGGCGGTAGATCCAACAAAAGTAGAAGCCATCAGAGAGTGGCCAGTTTTGAGTACCGTGGCGGAAGTCCGAAGTTTTCTTGGACTAGCCGGGTACTACTGAAGGTTTGTGGAAAACTTTTCGCAGATAGCTCTACCCCTCACTTCACTAACTCGCAAGGATCAGAAGTTTGTATGGACTCAAGAGTGCAATCAGGCGTTTGAAACCCTGAAGGAAAGGCTAATGACGGCGCCGATCCTAAGTCTACCAAAGGGGACCGAAGGGTTCCAGATTTTCAGCGACGCATCC
Organism: Platanthera zijinensis; assembly: GCA_039513925.1. Lineage (NCBI taxonomy): Eukaryota > Viridiplantae > Streptophyta > Magnoliopsida > Asparagales > Orchidaceae > Platanthera > Platanthera zijinensis. The sequence continues at coordinate 10,636,966 of CM077091.1, forward strand.
GGATGCGGTTTAGGGTGCGTGTTGGTGCAGCATGGTAGTGTGATAGCTTTTGGGTCGAGGCAGCTGAAGCCTCATGAGAGAAATTACCCCGTCCATGATTTGGAGTTGGCGGCGGTAATTTTTGCTTTGAAGTTGTGGAGGCACTACGTTTATGGTGCAAAGGTGGAGATCTTCACGGACCACAAGAGTCTGAAGTATCTCCTAGACCAGAAGGACCTAAATATGCGGCAGCGCAGGTGGGTCGAGTTCCTTGGGGACTACGAGGTGGCGATTCAGTACACGCCAGGGAAAGCCAATGTGGTGGCAGATGCTTTGAGTAGGAAGTACTCGGGGCAAGGAAATTGGATTGAAGCTCACGATGAGCGGTTAAGGCGGGACTGGGAGTCCCTTGGTTTGGAATGTGTGGCAAGAGGCGAGTCTAGCGTGGCTCGACTAAATTGGATTGAGATGCAGAGTGACTTATGCGATCGTATACGGGAAGCGACCCGTGTAGATGCGGAGTTCCAACCTTTCGTGGAGGAAGCTCTAAAGGGCGAGGGTAGCGCCTGGGAGATGGTTGATGGGATTCTGAGGAAGGGCGGAAGGATTTGTGTACCGCAGTTCGGCAAGCTCCGCGAGGAGTTGATGTTTGAGGCCCACTTTACTAAGTACTCCATTCACCCGGGTAGTACAAAGATGTACTTGGACTTGAAGAAGTCCTATTGGTGGCCTGGGATGAAGCGGGACGTAGCTTTGTGTGTGAGTCGGTGCCAAACATGTGCCTTGGTGAAGGTCGAGTGTCAAAAGCCGGGCAGGTTCTTGAAGCCTCTTCCAATCCCCGAATGGAAATTTGATGACGTCTCCATGGATTTTGTGCATGGGTTGCCTAGATCGCAGCAGGGTAATGATGCCATTTGGGTGATTGTGGACCGCTTGACCAAAGTGGCACATTTCATCCCAAACTGGAAGGAGGACGGTGTGGAAAAGTTGGTGGAGTTGTACGTCCGCAATATTGTACGACTCCATGGGATTCCGAAGAGTATAGTCAGCGACCGGGATGGACGTTTCACGTCTAAGGATTGGCGGTTGGTGCAGAAGAGCTTGGGCACAAAACTCAAGTTCAGTACGGCCTTTCATCCTCAAACCGATGGGCAAACTGAGAGAACGAACCGTACTCTGGAAGATATGCTAAGGATGTGTACTCTCGACTTCGGCAAGAAGTGGGAGGATCACCTCTTCATGGTGGAGTTTGCTTATAACAATAGCTACCAAGCTAGTATCAAGATGGCGCCATATGAAGCTCTTTATGGGAGGCGGTGTCGAACACCGATGTCTTGGACAGAGGCGGGAGACACAAAGCTTTTGGGGAAAGAAGTGGTAGCCGATGCTAGTGAGCTAGTGCGGACCATCCAAGAGCGCATGAAGGTAGCTCAAGATCGGCAGTCGAAGTATTTCAATGCTCGCCACAGGCATGTGGAATTCGCGGTGGGCGACTGGGTGTATCTTAAGATCAAGCCGTTCAAAGGCGTTTCACGAATTCGCCGACTCAAGAAGCTGAGCCCGAGATTTTTGGGACCATTCAAGGTCATCGAGCGAGTGGGAGAGGCAGCGTACCGGTTGGCGTTGTCCACAGAGCTAAGAGGATTGCATGACGTTTTTCACGTTTCCGTTTTGAGGAAAGCTTTGTTAGAAGCCAGCGTGGTGATTGAGCCGACGGCGGTGCCGGTAGAGGAAGACTTGAGGACGCGAGTTCGTCCAATCGGGATAGAAGATTCAGAGGTTCGGCAATTGCGGAACAAGTCAGACTCGTAAAGGTCCGTTGGGACAACTGTGGCTGCGAGGAACTCTCATGGGAGCGAGAGCAGGCCATGCTGGAGGAGTACCCCGAGCTTTTCTCCTCAGGTACCGTTTAGAATTTGTGTACTTTCCATGTTTTAAATTTCGGGACGAAATTCTTTGAAGGGGGGGGGGGGGAGAATTATAACACACCAAAACTTGGAAGGGGAAACGACGGCGTCGTTTCAGCCAAATTTGGGTTTTGGGGGTAGGCACACGGCCTGTGACACGGCCGTGTCACAAGCCGTGTAGCGCCTGGGCCGTTGTGCCGTGTTGCGCCTGGGTCGTCGAACCGTGTTGATCGACGATCGGCGAGAAGGCACACGGCCTTGGACACGGGCGTGTCCCTGGCCGTGTCCTTCTCGGGATGTTAGCAGGATTTATTCTGCTAGGCGTGACATGGGTCACGACACGGCCATGTCGGGGATGATACGGGCGTGTCGAAGGCCGTGTCCTGGGCCGTGTTTTTGGCCGTGTCCTTCTCTGACTGGGAAAATTGGTCGGTAGGGGGCGTAACACGGGTCTCAACACGGGCGTGTCAAGGGCGACACGGCCGTGTCGGAGGCCGTGTCGGAGGCCGTGTCAAAGGCCGTGTGCTGGTTTTAGAATCAGTCGAGACGGCGAATGGCTAACACGGCCATGCACACGGTCGTGTTGCAACCCGTGTTCGGCCCAGATTTTCTATTTTGGGTTCCGATCGTGGCCGTTCGTTCTTTTCTTTGGAAGATCCAACGGTGGGGAGCCTCCCTGGGTGGTTTAAGGCCGGGAATAGGGTTTCAAACCCTCATTTTCCATTTGGCTTTATATCTCTTGATTCTAGAGAGAAGGGAGAGCAAGGAGGAGGAAGGAGGCCAAGTTCCGGCCGCCGGCGAAGTCTCGGAGGTCCGTTTCGCGAGCGGAGTTCAGATCCGTGAAGGTGGGAGCGTTGTGGTGGTGTTTAACCGAGCAAATCTTCTCCATGGCTAGGAAGAGGGGACAAAAGGTAACGACACTTCTCCTCTCGGTTTTTAGGATTTAGGATGCATGAATATCATCCCCTTCCTTTCGTGTTTTGAGCACCGGATCTCTCAAATGAGAGGGATTCGTGTAGCCTAGTTTTAAGAGGAACCTCTGGGTTGAGTACGTTCATCCCGGCATGCTTGCATTAGAGATCTGCTCCGTTAGCGGATTAGGCATTGTGGGTGAAGCCGAGGTCACGACCGTTAGTCCGACCCGGTGATGTTGCATAGCGAGCTTTGAGGATTCTGTAGAAATCCGTTGCGGCAATACGCCATTCTATGTATGCGTTTTCCCCCTTATATTTGAGTGAGTACTCGTAGTTGGAACCAGACAAGATTAGCTCCGCTTTGTGCGGTAGATGGTTTCCTTGGAGCACGAGAAAGACACGGTGCGAGTGGCGATTGGGGTGGGGAAACCTTTGTTTGTGCTGTGCAAAGGAGCGGCTATGTCTCCGTGGTCGGCTGGCTATCCCGTGACGTGCAAGTCATGTGGGGAAAGTGTCCCGGCGAGACTAGCCCCTTGTGTGAGACTGACGAGAATGCCGAGCGGAGGGCAAGCCCGGGCAATGTAGCCATGAGCGGGTGGGGTCCAGCAAGGCTTCTTAGAATCGGTCAGTGTGAGGCGGAACCCTGACGAGCGAAGTCAGATTATGCGGGCAAGCCCTGGGGTTATGACCCTTGTGCGGGTGGGGCCTTTGCAAGGTTCCGTGTGACGGCGTGTGTGCCGTTAGGGACATGGTGGTTCCCTTTTGTTTGCGGCTTTAAGCCAATGGGGAAACGGAAGTACCCGGTGTTTGATGTTGTGCTAGATACATACGAGCTAGGGTGCCTTTGGGTGAAACCCGGGTTGCATTCATGTTGCATAGTAGGCCCCTTTCACCTTGTACAAAACATAGAAAATATGTATGCTGTATGAGACATCCAAGCCTGTTTTACCGCTTTAATATATATACTCTTTTGGTATACGAAGTGCTAACTTGCAGGTGGAGTGGTGCCCCGGGGTCCGTTAGGGACGGCCGGGAGGAGATGTGTTTGTTACACAGTAGTGGTCATCCTTTGCTGACCCACGTTACTTCAAATCCTCACAGGGCAAGGGTTGCATACAGGAGCTAGCGCGCCAGGCGAAAAGCCCTAAGCCTCATGAAGTGTTGCTGCGCCTGACCATTTTCTTTACCTTGCTTTGTTGTTGTTGTTGTTTGACTATGTCCGGCTTGCATGCCGAGGTAGCCTAGGGGTGCTTGACACTTTTTATTTTTGGACTTATATTGTGTAAGGCCTTAAGGCCATTTGATACTCTTTTGTTAAGTGGATAACTTCTGTCGGTTAATGTTCTGTTTCCGCTGTGTTTGTCTGGAGTTTTGAGATTGGGTAGTTTTCATATCATCTTTTAATACTAAAGCTGTGGCATCCGTATGTTGTGGGGCCCCGGCCGGACCCATATTATATGGTCTTTGCAGGGGAGGTGTTACACATTATCTCTCTCAAGAGCTTAGTGAAAGAGGAGAGCTAGGAGGAGGAAGAGGAGAAGATCTGGCCATCGCGGGAGCGTTAGAGTTCTGTTAGAGATCTGAGGCCAGATCTGTGGAGGCAAGATCGCTGCAGTCCTTTTCACCGGCTAAGATTTCTATGGCTCCCAAGAGATCGTCAAGGGTAATAATCTTCCTTCTTTGACAAGTGAAGTCCTCATTTATGCATGAGCATGGGATCCTCCACAAAAAGGTGGAAGAGTAAGTGATACCCATGGGTTGATAGTTGTGATACCCATGTGAGTCTTCATTTAGACCCAAAAATGTGTAGTACGAGATAAGCATGCTGTGTGAAACCCATCTAGACAGGTTGGTCTGGATTGGTGATATTGCATATTGCGCACCGGAGAAGACTCCGCGTATAAATGTGTGATTTGTGGAGTCGAAGGGTTGTGTCTGTGAAGGGGAGTAGCAGGAAGTACTAGAATGAGGAGTTCCAGGAAACACCCATGTATTGCTTGTGCTGCAGCCAATCCTTTGTGGCCAGTGTGAGGCCAGTCCTTGGCGGATAGCGTGGCCATTGTGAAGCAAGTCCTTGGCAGACATTATGGCTATTGTGAGTTAAATGCTCTTAATAAGGCTTTGTGCCGAACAGGAAAGGTGGAACTGACCTGCGCCTTTGGTTATAGTCGCGAGTACGCCGTACTCGGTGATGGCAAGGAGACTTGAGCAATGGGGGGTGGCTGATCCGTACCTGCGTTATGTCGACTGTACAAGAGAGCGTCAAGGCATTGAGCTTTCATTAGTGGAATAATGAGAGTCTTAGGCATGCGTGCCAGTAAGACTAAATGCTCAATACCGTGTAAACGGTGGTGTTGACCCTGGTTCGCCGGTGCACCAAAAATGTGTTCTGAGTGCACAAATTGTCGGACTGTGTGGCTGACGGTTGTGATGGATTGCTTGTGCGTGAGAGCACAATATATATGATATCTATCTATGCATTGCTATGCCTGTAGGGAAGGAATGCCACTGCCCCGGGAAAGGGGTAGGATTGTTATAAATTGGTCAGCTGAATGCTGACCGGTGCCTTGTTTCCCACCTTTTGGGTGGGCTATCCCTTTGCAGGTGCTGGTGAGCCGAGTGGGAAGTGAAAGGGATGAAGTCCCTGCAGATGCGGATGCTACTGCTGTTAGCCCTCGAAGGGTTTTTTTCTCTTGTATTTTGTTCATGTGTGGCCGGCCTGCGCGCCAATGTATGTAATCCACACTTTGAAAAGAGGAACTATAAGATCATAAGGTCAGCTTGTGTGTGTTTGTTGTACACTCTTTATGAGTTGATAAATAAATGTGGTTTATATATTTATAGTGGACATTCCTGGTGTGAGTTCATCGTTATTGGTAAAATATTTCGCTAGCATGCTCTGAGTTAGGATGCGATAGTGTAATGGTATTAACCTGTGACCTTGCCGTGTGTTTGTGGCATATAATGTGGGGCCCCGGCCGGACCTTTTATTATATATTGTTTAACGGGTGGAGTCGTTACAGTAGGGCTGTTCTCCTAGCCTTAATGGTAGGTCCTTTGGCCTGAGGTAGATGATTTTTTGATCACTGAGTGTTAGGTCCTTATACCTGAGTTGTAAGTCTTGGAGGAGACTGAGTGGTCCTGCAGGATCGTGTTCTAAGCTCTTAGGAGCCGAGATATTGGAGAAGTGCCTTTTCTAACACACTGTTAAAAAGGCGGGAGGGACAGTGGACGTATGCATAATCTGGGGAACCACTATAAATTGCTGTGTCGTCTGGGTGAATGTCTTGAAAGGAATAGGATGTAAATCTCCACTCACAGCCTAAACTTATAAAAGTTAAATGATATACTAAAGACCTAGAAACCTATTCACCCCCTCTAGGTGGTTTTGCTATCCTTGGAAACAAAGACTTTCAAGATTGATGAGCTAATGACTGATGTTGCTGAACATTCATCTGATTACAGGATGGATGACTCAGAATCTAGGGAAATTACAAGGGAGAAGGATGATGATGTCTACTTCAAAGGGGCATCTCATCAAGCTAATCCAATGTCCTATACATTCTTGGCTCAATTGAAAGGTCTATTGGATGACCGAAGGAGACAACTAGAGTATTATGTTGATGATTTCATCAAAGAGCTGAGAAAGGATCTATCTATAGAAATCAAGTCAATCAAATTTGAAGTAAACTTGCTAAAGGCCAACACAATTTCATTCTTCATGAGAGCTACCCCTGTTGTAACCTATATTGAAAGTAAGCTTGAGGAAATCAGGAAAACACAGAATGATATAATAGAGAATCAGAACATCACTTCCAGCAATATGAAAATGTTACATAATGTGCAGAAGAACCTCATGGAAAGACACAAGATAACTCTGGAGAGAAGGATGGATGCCTGCACTCAGTATCTTGATGATCACATGCTGGAGGTTGAGAATCATATTACCAAAGGGGTAAATTTTCTGGATGAAAGAATCTCCACAGCCAAGAACTCCCCGACTGTAACTATGTTTAACGAAGTCATAAAGGGGGAGAAGGCAATGATCAAAGGAAACACTGAGAATGCTGTTTGTGTTGGGTACATTGGAAAATGTGTACCTGATTTGAAGAAGCCTAACTTAGCTTAATGATATACATCAAGGTGTATTTGATGTTGTTTTAAGTTGACATGTGCAGGTGAAGAAGTATTAAAGAATACAGGAAATTATTCTAAGTCCATGTGTCGCCATCTGAAGAAACTGGGTTGACACTTCAGAATAATTGTGTCGACACTTGAAGGAAGCTGTGTCGACAAAGAGAAAGATAGTCGACCACATTTGTGTCGACACTGGGAAGCAGTGTCGACTCACAGAAAGATAGTCGACCTCAACTATGTCGACACCTGAAGACAGAGTCGACACATACTGAGTTCTGAATCTACAACAACTGTGTCGACACACAGGACTTGTGTCGACACACTGCAAAGTCAAGACCAAGTTATTTTCTAAAGAAAGATGAAGTGTTGAGTCGACACAAATTCTCTGTGTCGACTCATTCTCAAGATGAAGTTCTGAAGAAGCAGTGTCGACTTAAATGCAAACTAGTCGATATCATCAAAGGCTGTGTCGACACCAAAGTCACTTGTGTCGACACATATAGACAGTTGGTCTCGACACTTTCTGACGGTCTGTCTCAACACTTTGCTGTCCAAGACTAAGGCACAGGATCTGTTTGAAGACTTGACAGCTGTGGGTTATGACAGGTTAACTGAAGCTGTCAGACTTGTCAGAAGTCAGTTAGAAACCGGATCAGCCGGTTACCATGAAGAAGATCTATAAATAGACAGATTCAGAAGAAGAAAAGTATAATATAAAAGAGGAAATTAATTCTTAATCAATACATCAGTTAAGAGACAAGTCCTCTCTTCAAGAAAGTGCAAGGCATTAAAGAAGATCTTCATCAGAAGATCTAAGAAGACGATCTCAGGATCAGTCTAAGTAGAGTTCTTTCAAGAATTCAGAAGTATCATCAAAGGTGTTGGATAGAGAGGGATCCAGCCACTTGAAGAAGAAGAAGGAAGCCATCATTGGTTTCTCAAGAAGCTGTTTGGAAATCAACTCAGCTAAGTTCAGATTCAAGAAGCTTTGAAGAAAGCTCAGATTCAGTTGATTTCATCAGCTGATCAAGAATTGTCTTGTTCTTTTCTTTCTCAACAAAGGAAAGACATTAAAAACTTCTTTTCTAATTTCTGTAGGATCTGTCAATACAGATCTGAGTTGTAAGGCTGTGTTATAAAGGCTGAGTGTAGGAGAGTTGATCTCTGAGTGGTAGGGTTGTTTGCCTGAGTGTAGGAGAAGGTTCTTCTCTGAGTTGCAGGCTTTGTGATAAGGCTGAGGTAGGGCTGTTGAGCCTGAGTTGTAGGAACCTTTTCAGGTTCTGAGCTGTAGGATCTGTGGATCTGAGTAAAGAGGAAGTTTGGCCGAATCTAGCATACTGCTAGATAGGTGAAGGGGGAAAGTGGATGTACCCAGACCTTGGGGAACCACTATAAAACAGTGTGCAATCTGTGATGGTTAAATTTCTGTGACTGCTGTGCTGTGTGTTTTAATTCTGTAATTAAATTCTGCCAAAAAGTGTTAACAAGCATTAGAACCTATTCACCCCCCCCCCCCTCTAGGTGTTTAGGTTGTCTTGAAAGTAAAACTATCAAGTGGTATCAGAGGGAGGTTCCTCAAAAAGGACTTAACAGTCTGAGGTAGATCTGAAAGGCAGAATCAAGATTCAAGAAGATGGGTTCTGTAGAAAATCACAAGGAGTTAGGGTCAATGAAGTTACCCATCTGCAGGAAGGAAATCTTTGGAATTTGGAAAGAAAGAGTCAGATTGTTCATGGAAGCATCTGACCCAAGGATATACATCACAGTTCAGGAAGGACCCTTCATTACAATGAAGGTATCAGATCTTGATGCTAATATTCAAACTCCAAAGAGTTATTCTGAAATGACCAAGGATGAAATCATTTTGGCAACCATGGACAAGAGAGCTCAGAATATTATTGTGAGTGCCATAGATGATTCTACATTTCAGAATCTGATTCACTGCAAGACCTCCAAAGAAATGTGGGACACCTTGATTGTCTACATGGAGGGATCTGAAGAAGTAAGACAGGATAGGAAGTCTATGCTCAACCAGGAATATGAAAGTTTTAGACAAGGAAAAACTGATAGCATAACTGAATGCTATAAGAAATTCTATAGAATTGTGAATGAGTTAATGTCCTATGGAAGAGTCTTCAGTACCTATGAACTGAATGACAAATTCTTAAGATCCTTGACAAAGGATTGGGACACAATGATCTGTGCCATAAGAGAAGTGGCTAAACTGGCAGAGATTTCTCCTCCAACCTTGTTTGGAAAGTTGCTATCCTATGAAATGCAACTTATGGTGAGGAAGGAGGAGGAAAAGAATTCAAAAGGAGAGCATAGAGAGAAGACAGTGACCTTCAAGGCAGAAGCCACTAGAAAGAATAGGAGGATATCATCATCTCCTCCTAAGGAAGTTGCATAAGTTAGTTCTGAAAATTCAGATAATCAGGGTTCAGAAAGCTGTGAGTCAGATGCAGATTTTGCTACATTTACAAGGAAATTCCAGAGATTCTTAAAGAAGAAGCAGTTGAAGTCTAGGCCCTCCTCATCACAGCAAGTTGATGACTATTATCAGAAGAAAAAGTCATCAAGGAAAGAGAAGAGCAGAACAAAGCCCAGCAAGGCCACTACTTCAAAGATTGTCTGCTATTGTTGCAGTAGGCCTGGACATGTAGTGGCTGACTGTCCTGATAAGAGAAAGGAGTCATCAGACAAGAAGAAGACTTATCAAAAGGGCAAGAAGGAAAAATCCTTTGTTGCAAAGAAGGAAAAGAGCCTAACAGATCAATCAACTTCAGAATCAGAATCTGAAGCTGAAGCATATATTGGACTGTATGCTGCTACTGAAGAAGAGGAGTTCATGCAATTGCTAGACTCCATCTATGAATAAGAAGATCATCAGTGCATGGGACTGATGGCAGGATTTGAAGAAGACATGTGCCAGAATCAGTCTGGTCCTAGTAAGGTACTATGTCCTTCAATAAAATCTGTTTGTAGTATAAGTGCAGAATCAGCTACATCTACATCAAGTGATGTAGATGCATCTGAATCTGAAGGAGATGTCTATCAATTAATAGATAAGTATGGGGACTTGTTGCAGGCCCTTAAGAAAAGCAAGAACCTGGTTAAATCTCAGGCTCAGGAAATTGCTGATCTAAAGGTAGCTGCAACTGAGTTTGAAAAAGTAATTGATCAGAAGTTAAATGAAATTGCCAACTGAAGAATATAACTATTATTCAGATGGGCACAATCAATTATACCAATGATCAAGTGAAGAGTCTGGAGGCCAGACTAAGAATAGAAAAGGAGTTAGTGGCTAGTTACTCTAAGCCAAAGTCTGTCTTACCCTTGATAGATGAATTTGTGACTCAAAAGGGTAAGGCAGGATCAGGATTCAAAGGTAACCCCAGGGCAGCCCAATTCAAGAGGAAAGGCAAAGCTCCTGTCAAGCCACTGAACCTTTCAGTCCCTATTAAGTTTAGAAAGGTGCAAGTGCCTTCTAACCAATATGATCATGAAGATATTCATGGTCATTTTAAGACTAATGTTCTGATAAACAAGGGTGTAAATGCCAACAGGCCTATCCATGTTCATAAACCCAATGGTTATAAGAAATCAGTGGGTGAAGCTGCTGCTGCACCAGCAATGGACAAAAATTCTTCTGTCAAGGGTATATCTAGATCTAGATACAATAAGTTTGAATGTTGGTGCTGTGGCAAGAGAGGCCATTTTGCATTAGACTGCTGGCATAACATAAGTGTTAGAAAGAACAATAGTCTACCTGTTTGAAGAGATAATGGTAGCTTTGTTAATGCTAACCTGAACCAAGGACCCAAGACTTACTTGGGTTCTAAGGGTTAGTAAATCTGTGTTGCAGGAAAGTCCAAGTGGCCATGCCCCTATATGGTACTTGGACAGTGGTTCTTCCAGGCACATGACTGGAACAAAGGGGCTGCTGAAGGAGTATACATCTGTCAAAGATGGACCCAAAATGATCTTTGGTGGATCTGAAAAAGGAATCATCAAAGGGTTTGGTAACATTTCTACTAACCTAATTACTATCACCCAAGTGGCTTATGTAAAAGGTTTGAAACACAATCTAATAAGCATAAGCCAGCTGAGTGATTTAGGATATGACATTTCATTTGTTAAGAATGGATGTCATATCAAAAGGTCAAGTGATCAAAAGATCATATTGACTGGGTATAGGAAGAGAAATGTCTATTGTCTTAATTTTGTATGTGAGAATAAGACTTCTTCCATCTGTCTTGTAGCTGATGATAATTCTTCTCATTGTGTCAAGTGGCACAAGAGATTGGCTCATCTTAACTACAAGACAATTGGCCAATTCTTTAGCTAAGAGTTAATGAGGAATGGTCCTCAAGTTAAGTGTATAAAGGAAGAAATATGCTCAGCTTGTCAAAAGGGCAAGCAGACAAAATCCTCCTTTCAAAGCCTTGAAAACAAGGATTCTGTGAGGTGCCTATACCTCTTACATATGGATCTTTTTGGTCCTATGCCAGTTCATAGTCTAGGTAGGAAAGTCCATACTTTTGTGGTGGTAGATGACTATTCTAGATTTACATGGGTGTTCTTTCTAAGACAGAAATCAGAAACCCCAAGTGTATTACTTAGATTTGTAAAGCAAATTCAGAATGAACTGAATAGTACAGTGGTCAAAATCAGAAGTGACCATGGTACTGAGTTTCAATCTGAAAGCATGACAAAATTATGTGAAGACTTTGGGATTTTCCAAGAGTTCTCCTCACCTAGAACACCACAGCAAAATGGCATTGCTGAAAGAAAGAATAGAACATTAATTGAAGCTGGCAGAACTCTATTGAGTGACACCTCTCTCCCAGAATATTTCTGGGCTGAGGCAGTTTACACTGCATGTCATGTGATCAATAGGGCTTCTATCACCAAGAACTACAAAAAGACTCCCTATGAGATTATGAAAGGTAGAAAACCAAATCTATCCTACTTCAGGATCTTTGGTTGTAAATGCTATATACTTAATAATGGCAAGTCATACCTAACTAAGTTTGCTGCCAAATCCCAAGATGGGATATTTGTTGGGTACAACATAAATAGTAAGGCCTATAGAATCTACAACTTGACTACTCAAGTTGTTGAAGAATCTGTACATGTTGTGTTTGATGAAACAAGATTAATCAACTGTGAGTTGTCTTGTAGATCAAATGATTCAATAGGTATAAGCAAAAGAATGGACAAGCTCTCCATTGCTGAAGCATCAAAGGAAGATGGAGCATTGGAAAATGAAGGCTACTGTCCAGGGGGAGTACAAGACTCAATAGAAGCTGATGAAAACCAAGAGGTTCAGCATGAAGAAGGAGCTGGAGATGTTCAACCAGAAAGGAATCTTCCTCCAGCTACAAGACATTTAAGAGATCATCCAGCTGATCAGATTATAGGTGATCCAAGACAGGGAGTGCAGACTAGAAGCAGAAATCAAAGCATAGACCTGCATTCAAGTTTCCTGTCTCAAATGGAGCCTAAGAAGATTGAAGAAGCCATCCAAGACCAGCACTGGATTGATGCTATGCAAGAGGAGCTGAATCAATTCAAAAGGTGCAATGTCTGGGAGCTTGTTCCTAAACCAATAGGCCACAACATAATTGGCACAAAGTGGATTTATAGGAACAAATTGGATGAGAGTGGAATAATAGTGAAGAATAAAGCAAGATTGGTTGCAAAAGGATACAAGCAGGAAGAAGGGATTGACTTTGATCAAACCTTTGCCCCAGTAGCAAGGCTGGAGGCAATCAGAATGTTCCTTGCCTATGCAGCCTATCAAGACTTCAGAGTGTACCAGATGGATGTGAAATCAGCATTCCTGAATGGTGATTTAAAAGAGGAAGTCTATGTAGAGCAGCCATCAGGTTTTGTAGATCCTCTTAAACCTGATTATGTTTATAAGCTTAGGAAATCTTTGTATGGGTTAAAGCAAGCCCCAAGGGCTTGGTATGAAACCCTGTCTACTTTCCTTATTGAGAATAAATTCTCAAGAGAAAAAATAGACAAAACTCTATTCCTTAGGGAATCCAAAGGTAAGATCATCTTAGTTCAGATCTATGTTGATGACATAATCTTTGGATCTACTGAAAACAACCATTGTAAAAAGTTTGCCAAACTTATGCAAGGGAAGTTTGAGATGAGCAGTATGGGGGAACTTAAGTTCTTCTTGGGACTCCAAGTAAGACAGACTGATGATGGCCTGTCCATATCCCAGTCTAAGTTCACCAAAGAATTAATTAAGAAGTATGGTATGGAGTCATCCTTCACTATGAGAACTCCTATGGGAACAAGTATGCCTATATGAAAAGATGATGCAGGTAAACCTGTTGATGAATCTTTGTATAGAGGAATAGTTGACTCTCTACTATATCTCACTGCTAGTAGACCAGATATTATGTATGCTACATGTGTCTGTGCTAGGTACCAAGCCTGCCCTAAAGAATCTCATTATACTGCAGTCAAAAGGATTCTGAGATATCTTAAGGGCACACCTAATCTAGGCCTTTGGTACCCTAGGAATAGAGATTTTCTACTAACAGGTTATTCAGATGCAGACTTTGCAGCTGTAGAGAGGATAGAAAGAGTACAACAGGTACTTGTCAATTCTTGGGAGGAAGATTGATATCATGGAGTAGTAAGAAGCAGACCAGTGTGGCAATATCTACAGCTGAGTCAGAATATGTTGCTGCTGGCAGCTGCTGTGCACAGCTATTGTGGATACAGCATCAGTTGAAAGACTATGGTATTCAAGTAAGTAGAACACCTTTATTGTGTGATTCTAAAAGTGCTATTTCTATTGCTAATAATCCTGTTTCTCACAGTAGAACTAAGCATATAGAAATTAAATACCATTTTCTTAGAGAGCATGTAGAAAGAGAAGACATCTCATTGGAATTTGTTAAAACAGATTATCAAATAGCAGATGTATTTACTAAGCCACTGGATGAAACAAAATTCAATAAATTTAAAATTGAATTAAACTTGCTGACCATTGATTAGTTTATCAACAAACTTACAAGTGATATTAGATTGTCAAGTGGTATTGACAAAAACAGAAATTGGCTAAGTAAAATAGTGTCGACACATTCAGTGATAATGTGTCGACTCAGTGAAGTCATGTCGACTAGTCAGAGAATATGTGTCGACACAGAGAATTTGTGTCGACACTTAAGAATCAAATAGTCGACTCATCCAGGAATATAGTGTCGACTTCACCAGAATAGTGGTGTCGACACTTACAGATTTTGTGTCGACACTTACCCTAAGAGTCGACACAGAATTTCTAATGCTCTACTATGTCTCTCAGGTGTCGACATATCCACAATTGGTGTCGACACATAGTAGACAGACTTGTTGTCAAGACAATAGAAGTTTGTGTCGACACACTCCATCTGTGTCGACACATATAGACTGTTTTTGCCCGACTTTTGATCTTCTTTCCCTAGAAGGTATAAATAGGTCAAGAACTTATTCTATCGACACGCTTACAAGGTTTTGGAGACTGAAACCCTGTGTCGACAATCTCTCTCTCTTCTCTCTCAAGATTTCTCGTCTGATCAATGGCGCCAAAGGTTGTAGATAACGTCAACGAAGGATATGAGTTGGTGCGCAATTCCTTTGCGGATGCCCCGACAGATGTTCAAAGGGTTGTCACTCTAATTTCTGAATCTGGATTAGAATTTCTAGTTTCTGAACCATCAAAGATCTGGAAGAAGGAGGTGATTGAATTCTTTACCTCTGCATCAGTGGATTCAGCTGGTCTCAAGATAAAATCCACTGTTCATGGGACGAAGGTGAAACTGACACCAAGAAATTTAAGAAAAATACTTCAATTATCAAACATTGAGAATAAAGAAGAGGTTCCAGCCTCTAAGACCAGGGAGGCTCTCCAATGGTGTGGATTGGATCCAACCTTGAAGATTGGAGCAGCTATCAACAGGAAGGGCATGAATCAATAGGGCAAGTTTCTGTCAGAAGTAGTTGGGAAGGTAATTTTGTGCAAACCAGGTGGACATGATAGGATTTCAGCCTATATGTTCAGCCTAATGAACAGAATTGTGTTTACTATTCCAACTGACTGGTCAGCTGTAGTATTTGATAAGATCAAGGAAGGAATCAAGAAGCCAAATCTGGCTAGAATTGTGAGTTTATACCTGACTGGGGTGATCCCTGAGGTTATGCAACAACTGCCTAGGACAAAGATTAATCACATGAGGAAAATGGATATAAGATTATTTTCAAGGTGGGATAGGGTGCTGTCTAAAGATGTGCCTGATGAGAACAGGCAGGACACCCCTGAGAGATCCCCTGCACATGATCTAGGCACTGCCCAGCATCCAGAAGAGCAAGTGAGAAAGCAGGTTGAAGATCAGCCTGAGTCTACACAAGTTCAGAAAGCAACCATTCCTGCACAGATGCAGGGGGAGCAAGCTCACTATCCTATCCAGAATGTATCTACTCCTGACCAGGTACAGGTACAGGGAGAGCAAGTGTATTCACCTGCCCAGGATATTCCAAATACTGAACAAGTGCAGGGGGAGCAGATGTCTGAAACAGTGCAGGAGAAAGAACAAATTGATTTATCAAAAGATTTGAATATTGCAGATCTGGATGATTCAACATCTGTTCAAGCTCAGAAGGAATACACTCTAGATGATTTATTTCCTAATGTTGAAATTGCTACTGATAGAGTAGAGGAGGAGCAAGATAATGAGAAGGCACTAGACATGGAGATAGAGCAAGAAGCTGAGAAGGAACAAGGAGTTGAGGAGGAGCAAGTAGTTGAGGGGGAGCCTGGGAATGTTGAGGTTGAGCAACATGTCACTGAAACTAATATTCCTCCTACTACACCTGAAAGAGTTCAAATAGAAAGTTCATCAGACTCTGAGACTGTAGAAGCCAGAATGGCTAAGAAGAGAAAGCTCATAGTCTTCAAGAGAAGGAGCCAAAGTTATAAGCAGGCACTCCAAACTTCAACTCACCAATCTTCATCTGAATTTAACTACAACAAGTTCATGGTAGATTTGCAAGTTAAGTTGGATGAGCAGAGATTATCAATGGAGAAGTATGTTGATGAGAGCAATAAATCCCTTCAATTTGACTTGGCTCAAGATATTAAGTCTATTAGATTTGAAGTAAATATGAATAAGAAGGAGATGACAGATTGCTTCCATAAGGGAGGTAATGCTGTAGTGTTTTTGGCTAAACAACAGCAGTCTATCCTCACTAAAGTGGATGATATTGCTTTGAAGCAAGGTTATGTTTTGGAGAATCAGCTGAGGATGAATGATAATTTGGCTGAATCTCACCATGAAATTCTTGAAGAGTTCAAAAAGGATACTACAGGGATGACTGAAGCAAGAGCAAAAGAGATGGAAGCTTTTGATCAGAAACTAAAGGAGGCTATAGCTTCAGTTCAATCTGCCATCACTACATCTCAGACGGAAATATCTGACAAACTTCAAAAATTGAAACCATATTTTAAAGAAGGTGTGAATTATCTAGATGGACAGATCAGATTTCAGAAGGATGATCTAAGAGATCATATTACCAGAGAAGTCATAAAGGGGGAGAGGTTGTTAGTTCATGCTGGCTCAGAGCACACCAAATGGGTGATAAATAGTATTCGAGCCACATTGGGATATCCACCTTTGTGTGATGATGATATGGTGGCTAAGTCAGGAATTCAAACAGGTCTACTTGAAGGCAATCAACCTGAGATTGCCCAAGTCATTTACCCTCCTCCTGATTTTGATATGATTAATCAGCAAGTTTAGGATATGTATAGTCCTCCAAAGGAGGTTACCAAGGTTGTTATTGAAAAAGTTGATAAGCCTGATGCCAACTTGAAAGAACAGCAAGATGCTCTACTATCCAAGAAAAGATTTAGAGAGCAGGCTGAACTTAAGCCAGATTTTGAGCAGTGGAGCCCTACTTCAAGAAATATTATACTAACTGCATGGAAGGCTGTAAAGGACCAAGTACATGATAGAGGAAAGTGGTATAATGAAATGGAATGACAAAAGTATGAAGCTAGGCAGGAAGCCATAGTACAGTTCAGGAGAAAAGCCAAGCTAGGAAGGCTGCCACTAGATGCTCAGGAGCCGAGCAAGTACTTTCCAAAGCCCTTTCATTACTTTTAAAGGAAAAGGCTAAAGGAAGAAGCTCAGAAGAAAGCTGAGCTAAAAGGCAAGAAGCCTGCTGAAGTTGCTGAAGCTCCTGTGAAGGCTCAAATCCAATCTGGCAAAGGAATTGTTATAAGAGAGCCTGATCAGTCTTAGTTCTAAGTTCTTTCAAATGTTTTGTAATGTTTTGATCATTCAATGTAAATATCTGTAATCAAACATTATCAAGTTATAAACAAAATTTTGTTTGGAATCATATATTCATGTTCACTCTGTGATGAATTGTTAATATTTTGTTTATATAAAATATTCCTGTAATGTCATACATCATCATATTATTTTTGTTATAAATGGTGTATATCATTAACTAAAAGGGTTATGACTTCTCCAAATAGGGGGAGATTGTTGGGTACATTGGAAAATGTGTACCTGATTTGAAGAAGCCTAACTTAGCTTAATGATATACATCAAGGTGTATTTGATGTTGTTTTAAGTTTACATGTGCAGGTGAAGAAGTATTAAAGAATACAGGAAATTATTCTAAGTCCATGTGTCGCCATATGAAGAAACTGGGTCGACACTTTAGAATAATTGTGTCGACACTTAAAGGAAGCTGTGTCGACACAGAGAAAGATAATCGACCACATTTATGTCGACACTGAGAAGCAGTGTCGACTCACAGAAAGATAGTCGACATCAACTATGTCGACACCTGAAGACAGAGTCGACACATACTGAGTTCTGAATCTACAACAACTGTGTCGACACATAGGACTTGTGTCGACACACTGCAAAGTCAAGACCAAGTTATTTTCTGAAGAAAGATGAAGTGTTGAGTCGACACAAATTCTCTGTGTCGACTCATTCTCAAGATGAAGTTCTGAAGAAGCAGTGTCGACTTAAAGGCAAACTAGTCGACATCATCAAAGGCTGTGTCGACACCAAAGTCACTTGTGTCGACACATATAGACAGTTGGTCTCGACACTTTCTGACAGTCTGTCTCAACACTTTGCTGTCCAAGACTAAGGCACAGGATCTGTTTGAAGACTTGACAGCTGTGGGTTATGACAGGTTAACTGAAGCTGTCAGACTTGTCAGAAGTCAGTTAGAAACCGGATCAGCCGGTTACCATGAAGAAGATCTATAAATAGACAGATTCAGAAGAAGAAAAGTATAATATAAAAGAGGAAATTAATTCTTAATCAACACATCAGTTAAGAGACAAGTCCTCTCTTCAAGAAAGTGCAAGGCATTAAAGAAGATCTTCATCAGAAGATCTAAGAAGACGATCTCAGGATCAGTCTAAGTAGAGTTCTTTCAAGAATTCAGAAGTATCATCAAAGGTGTTGGATAGAGAGGGATCCAGCCACTTGAAGAAGAAGAAGGAAGCCATCATTGGTTTCTCAAGAAGCTGTTTGGAAATCAACTCAGCTAAGTTCAGATTCAAGAAGCTTTGAAGAAAGCTCAGATTCAGTTGATTTCATCAGCTGATCAAGAATTGTCTTGTTCTTTTCTCTCTCAACAAAGGCAAGACATTAAAAACTTCTTTTCTAATTTCTGTAGGATCTGTCAATACAGATCTGAGTTGTAAGGCTGAGTGTAGGAGAGTTGATCTCTGAGTGGTAGGGCTATTTTCCTGAGTGTAGGAGAAGGTTCTTCTCTGAGTTGTAGGCTTTGTGATAAGGCTGAGGTAGGGCTGTTGAGCCTGAGTTGTAGGAACCTTTCCAGGTTCTGAGCTGTAGGATCTGTGGATCTGAGTAAAGAGGAAGTTTGGCCGAATCTAGCATACTGCTAGATAGGTGAAGGGAGAAAGTGGATGTACCCAGACCTTGGGGAACCACTATAAAACAGTGTGCAATCTATGATGGTTAAATTTCTGTGACTGCTGTGCTGTGTGTTTTAATTCTGTAATTGAATTCTGCCAAAAAGTGTTAACAAGCATTAGAACCTATTCACCCCCTATAGGTGTTTAGGTTGTCTTGAAAGTAAAACTATCAGTTTGGGTCATCAATATAATCAGGGGATCATTGGGACTTAAACAATATTCATATGATAATGTTTTTCCTGCTTATCTTCCAAAAGAACAAACTGATGGTGATCAGTATGGTGATCAATATGGTGCTTACTGGGCTGAACCCTCTACTGTTGTTGCTGATATTCCTACCTTCAGCCCCATTGCTGATCAGATATCAAGAGCTAAAGAAAAGTCTATTGCTGAAGAGGATGAAGAGGTCAGACTAAGCAAAAATAGGTATAGAGAAGAGATGGAAACCATGCTTGACTTTGAAAGATGGAGTCCTCAATCAAGGACTATCATTCTGTCATCCTACAATCAAATCAAGGAAAGTAAAATTGAAAGGGGAAAGTTATATAGCTCTCTAGAATGGGCTAAGCTAGCTAGAAAGGAATGAAGAGGGAAGAAGAAAGTTCAGAAAAGACAAGAATATATGTGCAGTGCCACCAGATGCTCTTGAGCCAAGCAAATACTTCCCAAAGCCTTACAGTTACTTTGAAAGACAAAAGCAAAATAAGACTAATGCTAATGAAAAGGCTGCTAAGAAACCAAGTAGGGGCATATTTATCAAGGAACCTGAAACTTGAAATGTTTATGTATTAGGTTCCTTAAGGGCTCTAGGAAATAAACTTTATTATAAGCACACTATCTATTTATAATTATCATTTTATATGTTAATCAAACTTTTGATTATGTGCCAATTATTGATCTTATTTCCTGTAAATGTTTATCTCCTTCATATGGTAGTGTATATCATTGACTAGGGTTCTGACTTTTTCAAATAAGGAGAGATTATTAGGTCTATTGATCACAATGTCCTAGATTTGAAGAAGGCCCACAGGTCAATGGTATACATATAATTGTATCTGAATTATGTTCAAAGTTCATTGTATGCAGGTTGTATACTATTATATTGATTAGACAGGTTGTCCGAGTTATAATGATAGTGGGACTCAAGACATGATGATGGATAAGCAGAAAAAAAGCTAAGTCTAGAAGCATTGAGTGAACACAGTTCACTCAATGCCAGGAGTCTAAAAGCATTGACAGGAGATCCAACAGTCAAAGCCTCAGTGTTGTTGACTTGAAATCTATCTAAGGACAGAAGCATTGAGTGAAGGCAGTTCACTCAATGCCTACTCAAAAAGACTCCTGGTTAAGTACAGAAGCATTGAGTGAAGACAGATCACTCAACGCCTCATCAAGAAGTCAGCAAAGTCCAGAAGCATTGATTGTAGAATCTTCACTCGATGCCTTTATACAGGAAAATCCTACTAAGTCCAAAAGCATTGAGTGATGAAGGCTCACTCAACGCCTTATCAGTTAGGATATACAAGTCAAATGCGTTGAGTTTTGAAGGTTCACTCAATTCCTGAAGATACAGATTTTCTGCTAAGTATTTCTGCATTGAGTTGCATGGCCTCAACTCAACGCCTATATAGATCGACTAAAAATTGCCAAGTCCCCAAGTGTTGGGTCATTCTGGTGTCATCCAAAATTCAAATGTTGTGGGACTTGCGCGCTAGATGACAAAAGACGTCGTATGTCTTTAGTACTGCAATTAAAGCTAAAGGAACATTGTAGTTACCTATTTCGGCTGGTCCATACAGCTCATAGAGCTATTCGACGACAAGTAAGAAAAAGGAATCTTTTCAGATAAATAATAAAAAAGCTTTTTTGCAATCTTTCGGCCGGTCGATCAAGACAGAAAATCCTTTACACTCGGATTTACAAAAGGTCTGAAAAATAAAGACAGGGTTAGCTGCTTAAAGAAATCAAGAACTATAAATCACTAAGTCTTCTACAATAAGAACAAAGAACTCATTTTTCTGTGTAAGAAGAAGAAACAGAGAAAACTCTAATTACTGTTCATCTTCAAGGCCACTACACTCAACATTGTTACATCTAAGGCTTTGAGAAACAGAACTCTGTAGTTGACTTCTCAGCACAAGCAGAACTAATTTGAAGATCAACAATCTTACTGCTGTGAAGAAGTAAGGACTGAACTTTCTCAGTTCAGGAAAAAGATGACTTAGAGAACATTCTCTTTGGAGTCAATCATCATCAAACATTCACTCCTTCTTTAGGATCACCAGTGATCTGAGTTGTAAGCCTAAATTATAAAGGTTGAGTTGTAGGATCCTGTTGAGGATCTGAGGTAGGGCATGGGTGCCTGAGGTAGGATCTTGAATAAGATCTGAGGTATGCGATTTATTATCTCTGAGTGTAAGGCTATCCTCCTAGCCTGAGTTGTAGGGCTTCTTGATAAGCTTGAGGTAAGTGATCTGGAGGGTCATTGAGCTGTAGGAGTAAAGATTACTCTGAGTGAAAAGGGTTGTGGCCTGAGGTAGGGCTTGGAGGAAGCCTGAGAGATCCTGAGGGATCTGTGTTGTAAGCTCTTTGAGCCAAGTTTGGAGAATATTGCCTTATCTAACACACTGTTAGAAAGGTGGAAGGGAGAGTGGATGTACCCATACCTTGGGAAACCACTATAAATATCTATGTGCTTTCTGTGATTATGTAGTTAAACCTAAAACTGTCAAGAAAAACAAGAAAGTGACAATCAACCTATTTACCCCCTCCCTCTAGGTGGTTTAGTTTACTACTATAATAACTTTCAAATGTAGAATCTTTTAATGTTGTGTCTAGTTCTCTCACATGCTCTTTAGATAAAAATTCTATGCCTTGTATTAATTGCAATGAATTAAAAGAAAAATACAAGGATCTTAAAAAAGAGCTTTTTGCAAAAGAAAAAATTGAGAAACTATGTTTAGAAAACTCATAATTGAAAAGTGATTGTGCTATATTTAAGAATTATAAATTGAAATTAAAGAGATAAATGAGACTTTTTGAGAATATTGAAATAAGTATGAAGCTCATATTAAATATGTAGTCTCCACTCTTAAAAATAGCACAATCGCGTACAATAAAGCTAGACATAATCTCAAAATTAAAAAAATAAAGAATTAGTTACTAAAATCAACATGCTTAGGGAAATTATGATTAAAAACTCACAAAACACAACTCCTAAATTTCAAGCAAAACTCAAACGCATGTTGAATAAGAATTGTCATATAATAACTAAGTCAATCAAAGGGAGTAGAAACCATCAAGCGTGTGTAAATGAAATTCTAAAATATAAAAATCATCTTCATGTGCAAACTCAAATCACTCCTAATTTAAAATAAAATGAACGTAAATTTCCTTTAAAGAATCACTATGCTATGAGTATTTATGTTAAGCGAGATAATTCTAACTTGGAAAATAATTTCAATATATCTAAATCTCCAATGCAATATTGTTCAATTGAAGATCATCACATAAAGACTCTTAAAAATCATAATGGAAATTTGCAATATAAAAATAACATTAAACCAAAGTATGAATGGAGGATCATCATTAAAAATGACACACCTATTTCACTCAAAAGGGCACATTCATCATTATATCCCAAAGAATTATCACATTATATTTGGGTAACCAAAGGAACCGTTACACTCGATCCCATTTGGATTCCTAAATCTGTTATTCAGTAGTATCCACCATTTGCGTAAAGTAGTATTTTAAAACAAAATTCACAATTTTCTACTTTATGATTTGCTTTATCATCGTTTCCTTTTCTTTTGCCTTTGTTTTGCAATTCTGTTTGAGCCAAAACACTATGGTCTCTTATATTTGTTTTCAGAGATATGTCGTCACTCTTTAATTTTAATGAATAATAAAACGTCTTGATCAAAATTAAAAAGGCAGTTATATCTCATATAGTGTCAATTTTCTAGCTTTTGTCTCCCTAAAAATCCATTTCCATCAAATATCTTATATTGTTATGAAAAATTGACGAAACAATGAATTTCACAAATGATATTATAAAGACTAATAAATCATTTTCAAAACTGATTTGAAAATGTGTTATTAGGGGTCATAGGCTAAACATATTAAATGAACAATTTATTATTATTATTATTTTACTAATTACGTCACTAGATAACCCTAGTTATACACGATCGTAATATAGAAAAATTGAAATATAAAAACTTGTAAACCATGCTTGTTGCATAAATTTTCAAGTTACTGTTGATATCGTCGGGCGTTAAAAGGTGTCTCCGACGATAACTCTTCTTTCTATAAATTTTCGATTGCTCTTCTAAAAAGATAATTAATGAAATATTTTGTTTTGTGCTTCACTAAAATTTGCATGTATCTTATTCGTGTGCGGGCGTTAGAATCAACTGTATGTTTACTAACATAAATCACTGAACTAAATCTCACTTCTATAGGTCTATGAATATTGAGTTAGGAACACCATCTTGGGTGCATGCAAATCAACCATATGTTTGTTAGACCTTTCTCAGCAATGTTCATGGTTATTCTATCTCATCATTCTAGCATCGTTTGTTACTATAGGAAAACCCCATTATTCATGCTAGTTATATCATATCATGATTTTTTAAAGCTAAATTGAATGTCCTCCATATGATACATTAACAAAGATGAATGTGAACATGACATACACCGCAATGATTTAATATGATCAATTTATATCCAAAACTCAAATTCTGTCTAATTCAATATCAAAATTCATAAGAGTACTTAAAAATAATCTTGAATTGACCGTGTCTATCAATCTTAGGAATTATGAATCATGTGATAGATATCAGTATCATTGTGTTATATTGAGTTTGGTGTATTGTGCGTGTGTGTAAAGCGCTTCACTTGTATTTGCATGTGTTTCTTTCTTATGAGGACCATAGAATCAATTATGCACCAATCGAAATCAAACTACATAATCATTATCACATCATTTTTTGTCTATGAAATATATTTGTAACAAAAACATGCAACATCGTTTTAATGTAGAAGCAATTTTTGGCTGGAACATAACATTGCATTGTGTATTCATACTCATCACTCTAGTTTTACCATATAGTGTATGTTTTGTGCTTGGATTGATATCTATTCTAGACACCTTAATTCTAATGACATGCCACGCTAAAGTAGATTATGGACTTTTGAAATCTCATTGGTGTAGGCATGAATGATAAATAATGTCAAGAATAATCTATAGATCATCATTCTCAATTGTCATAATGGGCACTAAATGCCTTTGTATGACCATGACTATTCACTTATTGCTTATGTCTCATAATAGCGGCGACATAGGGTTGTGTGCATTAGAGACGCTAACCTGTAAACCACATCTTGTCCATAATTGAGAAGGTTTCCAGTAGGTCCATGAGTGGAATTGGGGGGAAAGAGTGTTAAGTTGAGAGGGTTCTTCTGTATGCATATGGTATTAACACCCCACCCTACAAAATTTATGTAGCTCCTCATGCCCATTCGTCACTTAGTACGGAGCTAGGGTGTCGACATATTGCTTGGGTAGTTTTTTTTTATGAGCATACTCATAATTCTCATATACATAGCATTAACATTATTTCACTTCTCATGTTTGTTAAAATATTGCATAATATTCTATCATGTTATCTTGTGTTTGCATATTATACCTTTTTGAGCTTCCAATTATTTGCATTTTTTTGGCATAGAAAATCTCATAACTAAAAGGCTCGTTAAAAAATTATATGTTTTCCAGAAATCTATTAAGTATAATTTAAAAACATAATAATAATAAATATATATAACCCCCAAAACACAAAAATATGCTTTTTTATTTGCAAGGTTTTCACGTTTTGTGTATTTTATTTAAATAAAAAAATTCAGAAAATATATATATACAATAAATTGGCACCATCTGTGTGTTGGACATACATGACTAGAACCTAAAGCATAACAATTATGTGTAGTGTTCGATTTGGGAGTGATTATCCATGTTAACTTTATCTGATTATGTCATGATGTGTCTAATCTATTGACACTTAGCTACTGAGTGCTACTGGACAATATAGTGTATGTTGAATATGCCTCTAGGTATGTGTGAGGATTTAGGTAGCATAATGACATTACACTATTCACACATCCCTAGAAAATGCACTCTTGTAGAAATTCATGCTTACATGTTATAACTCGTGATATTATGTCTAACATGCTAGAAATAGCTTGAACAATCAATGTCATAGTGTTCACTTTGTGTATAAAGTTTAGAGCATTGGGCCAATATTCTATTGAAAATGTCGTTTGTATACAAGTTAAAATGTATCTATCTATGTGTGTAGATTTTGATTGATTCGAGATCCTTGAACTCAAAAATGATATAAAATTGATAGTGAAAAAAATGAATGAAAAAGATAGGTAAATCATATGCTATCAAATCATGTGTCAAGGATACCCCCAAACACTATTCACTCCTCCTAATAAGTCTTCATGATCATTGTGAGGATGATCACCTTTGTCAAAAGAATTATTTCAATCTTGTGCAAAGGCTACAATTTAAGTTAGTGCCCCTTGAGCAAATCTTTGTATGAAGTAGATAACAATGTGACATGATTTTTCACTTTATTTCTCTTATGCTAGCATATATGTAATTATTGAGATAAATCATGTACTAAAGGTTATTTCTACTTGATGTTTTTTAATGTTACACATACACATGTCATTATTCTATCTAATGCTTCCATGCATAAGAGTTGGACTTACATTGCATTATCTGTCTATAGAACATATGTACTAGTACATGATTTCTATTTCTAACTCTTACAGTGTTACACTGTATTAACTCTATAAATATCCAAGCCTTGTACTCCAAATCGTGTGTATTTAGTTTCACATATGCTGTGCAAATTTCTTTTATTCTAAAAATCTCTTTAAATCAATTGTTTTTCTTGTGTTGGGTAGGTCTATATTTGTGGTGTTCTGCCGGGCGCTAGCTTTCTTGACGAACGTCGAGTTACCTTCATCAAGAAGATACTGCTACTGCCAGGCGAAGGTTCGTACCACACCGTGATAGCGCAAAAGAGAAAATATTTTACTTTGATATTTTTCCAAATCTGCTGGAAAATTGTCACCTTCACGCGCATCGACCACTGCCAGGCGCTAGCTCTACTGTCGGCTGTAGCTCATTTTTCAAGACATATAAAAGCGCGCGTTTCTTTTCTTAGAGAGCAAACCAAGGAGAATAATTCATTCTAGGGTTCGTCCACCATCAAGAGGAGGACGAACTTTCATATCCGTTGAAGGAAAAGTATTATTTCTTCCTCACGCTCGTGATCGAAGAACTCCGACGAATGAATTCTTCAACAACCTTTTGTGCCTGATCGATTGCAAATAGAACGATATTAAAGAGCATCGATCACGCACCATTTCTCGGAGGAGTTCTACATTTGAGGTAGAAATAACTTATAAACTCTTTATATTTAACTCTGGATTTCCTTCTTATCTAGTTGCTTGTATGTGAGGAAAATCGACCGGGGGGTTGTTGGAATCCGTGAATAATTTTGTGAGAAATCGTCCCGGTGAGGGTCTCCTAGATCGGGAGATCTAGTGGGGCTCTAAGACCCTTCCGGAAAGGAAGGTGAAGAGCCGGCTCGAAGACCTTTCCGGAGGGTGGGGGGGGGAGCGAGAGAGCCAATCGGTCCGGGTAGAGGGTCGGTATAGAAACAAAAAAGAGAAGTATGTATTTCATCGCCTCCGATCACCGGCGTCACAGAGATCTAGTTGTTCTTGATTGTAAACCACCTTCGTTATTCTTGAATAAAATTATTGTTCGTTTATTTTTCTCGAAATATCATGGTTGTGCGCTGGTAGCTCTTTGAAGGTTGTGTGAGCCTTTGTAAGACGATGTTTGTACGAAGAAAAATAATTTCTGTGACCTACCGTCAGGCGCTAGCAAGCTACTACCCCGCAGTAGCTTTCAAAACTGGATTTCCTTGGTAAAATTACTTTTAATTCTAAATTAATATGAAAATCTTATTCACCCCCCTCTAAAATTGGCCACCCCATCCAACAAAGCTTCCCTCTCAAGCAGCCACAAAATTTTGATCAAATCAGTCATCACCTCCATACCATCCTATGCGATGAGTTGCTTTCAGTATTCACTGGGGTTGGTGAAGGAGATTGATTCTCTTTTGGTATGCTTTTAGTGGAGTGACTGTGGCCACTAGAATTTATATTGGAAATCCTGGTAGAATTTGGGTTTGCTAAAATCTTAGGACAGCATGGGCTTTCGTAGTCTCACTGCTTTCAACTCTTCTCTTTTGGCGAAGCAGGTGTGGTGGCTATTAAGGCACCCCGTGTTAATATATAACACTTATTTCGTATTTAAAGATTATGTTATGTTATATTAAGATAAGTATTATCTTAAGTTAAGCAGTTAGAGTAACGGTTCATCTGAACCGGTGTTGCAACTGTTCAAACAGTATATGTAAGAACCAATCGTCTTTAATAAAGATAACTGTGTGTGTGAATGCCTATTCGCCATTATTACTGTTCCACTTCATCTTCTTCCCGATATTATTAACTTCCTGTAAGATTAAAACTTGTTATCACTTGCCATCAGTGGTATCAGAGGCGATTGTTCGATCATCTCGGACTTGTTCAAATCAACAAAATCCGATCTCGACGCAGGCGGCGGCATCTGAAGCAGACACTGTATCTGTTCCTGAATCTGTTCTTAAAAATCTCAACTTGCCTGTCCAGACACCAAGCACGCCATGGGATCATCATCTACCGGCAGTGGAAATAGTCTTCGAACGTCGGTACCATCATTCTCAGGAGATATGTATGATTTCTGGGCTGATAAAATGGCGACTCTGTTTAAATCTCAGGACTTATGGGACATTGTTTCATCAGGGCCTGTAACAAGTGAGTCGACATCTTCAACATCAAAAACCACAAAAGTAACAAAGGAAGAAGGAAAAAGAGACGCCTTGGCGCTACACTTAATTCAACAAGGTGTTGAAGCACACATCTATCCCAGAATCATGGGCTCGAAATCTGCTCATGAGGCATGGGAGAGGCTACAGAATGAGTACAAGGGAAGTAAAAAAGCAGTAAAAATAAAACTACAAAGTCTGAAGAGACAATTTGACGCTCTCCTTATGAAAACAGAGGAGACGTCAAGGGATTTCTTTGGTCGAGTAACATCTGTGGTGAACCAAATCAAAATTCTTGGCGGTGAACTAGAAGAAGGACAGGTCGTAGAAAAGGTCTTGAGATCCCTAACTACGGCATACAACCATATAGTATCAGCAATCATGGAGTCACATGACATCGAGCAAATGTCCCTTACAGAACTCATGGGATCACTCCAATCTCATGAAGAACTCATGTCCAGAGACAACATACATCTGGACAAGGCTTTCCAAGCCAAAATAGATTTCAAAAACAAGGACGAAAGAAGGGTTCCCGACACACATCAGCAGAAGAAGTTCCCCAGTAAAAATAAAAACAAAGGAAAGCAAAAAATGTACAGCAACAACAATCAAAGCCAGTTCTCTTGCAACATCTGTAAGAAGAACAATCACGAGCCTAAAGACTGCTTCTTTAGGTGTAAAAGATGTAAAATACCTAACCACTCCGACTCCAAGTGCTGGCACAAACGATCTGAAGAAGCAAAATACACTGAAGATGAGCAGACGTTCCTCTTTACATGTCAAAATGAAGCAACTTATGCTGGCTTGAATGAACACACTTGGTGCATTGACAGTGGATGCTCATCCCACATGTCAAACAAGAAAGAATTTTTTGTAGAACTAGACAACAACTACAAATCTGAGGTAATGCTGGGAGATGGAAAAAAGAAACAGATAGAAGGAAGAGGAACCATTGCTGTCATCAATAATCAAGGTAAGAAAAAGCTGATTGCCAATGTAAACTATGTACCTACATTGTCCCAAAACCTTCTCAGTGTGGGACAACTGCTTAAAAGGGGCTACTCCGTTACATTTGGAGAAAGAATATGCAAAATAATCAATGAAAAGAATGGTGAGCTAGTAAACAGTGCAACCATGAACACCAGCAATGTATTTACCCTCAACTTGAAACCAGTGAAGATGCAAAAACAGGAGATTAACATGATATGTAAAAAGGAAGATAGTATGACCTGGCATAGCAGACTTGGACACCTCAATTATGATTCTCTCAAGTACCTGCCACAAATTGTTGATGGGTTACCGCCGATAGAAGCAAATGAAAAGATCATGTGCGACACTTGCCAAAGGGGAAAATCACATAGAACAAAGTTTCCCAAGCA
Organism: Platanthera zijinensis; assembly: GCA_039513925.1. Classification (NCBI taxonomy): domain Eukaryota; kingdom Viridiplantae; phylum Streptophyta; class Magnoliopsida; order Asparagales; family Orchidaceae; genus Platanthera; species Platanthera zijinensis. The sequence continues at coordinate 10,666,213 of CM077091.1, forward strand.
AGCCACAAGAAGAGCTGATGCTGCATTGGATCTTTTGCATATGGATCTATGGGGCCCTGCCAGCACCACAACTATAGGCGGTATGAACTACTATCTACTTATTGTTGATGATTATAGTAGATATATGTGGATTAGCCTTCTACAAAACAAATCAGATGCCTTCAATTCATTTATAAAATATAAAAGAGAATTTGAGAATCTGTTAGAAAAGAAAATCAAAATAATAAGAACTGACAGAGGAGGGGAATTTGTTTCTTCTCAATTCTCAAATCTCTGTACAAATGAAGGCATAAAGCATGAATACACTGTTCCTGGTTCTCCCCAACAAAATGGTGTTGTGGAGAGAAGAAACAGAACAATTGTAGAAATGGCTAGATCCATGCTTATCCATAAAAATTGCCCAAAGAGCTATGGGGAGAAGCAGTGCACACAGCCACCTATATTCTCAATAGGTGTCCTACAAAATCAGTGGAAAGAGCCACCCCATATGAAGCACTATGGAGCAAAAAACCAAATATATCCCATTTAAAAGTTTTTGGCTCAACATGCTATGTACACAAAGTAATGGATAAGAGGGACAAACTGGATGAAACCAGCCAAAAATGCATCTTCCTTGGCTACAGCTATGAAAGTAAAGGATTCAGAGTTCTGAACCCGGCAAATAAACGATTAATTATAACTAGAGATGTTACTGTTGATGAGAACTCTAGTTATTATGAGTGTCCAGTAGAAGATAAGCAAGTTCAAAAAGAAATTGAAGTAAAACAGCATGATGCTTCCTCTCCAGAACTACTTCAAACAGAACATATGTTACCATCTCAACCACCAAGCCCGATTGCAAGAAGAGATACAGAATTTGAAAATGAGAGTGACTCAGATGTAGAATCTTGTCAACCAACCAAGATGAGATCACTTGAGGATATTTATAACCACACTACTCCCATTGCTCTCACTGCAGTTGCTCCAATAAACTACAGAGAAGCTGCAGAAGATGAAATCTGGAGAAAAGCAATGCAGGAAGAAATTGATGCTGTGATTAAAAACAACACTTGGGAACTTGTTGAGAAGCCTCCTGAAAAATCTATCATTGGTCTTAAGTGGGTGTACAAAATAAAACAGAAAGAAGATGGATCATTGCTTAAATATAAAGCCCGAATTGTAGCTAAGGGGTACAATCAAAAACCAGGAGAGGATTTCCATGAAACTTAAGCACCTGTTGCACGACTAACAACCATTCGGATGATCTTAGCTATAGCAGCACAATGCAATTATGAAATACACCAATTAGATGTTAAATCAGCCTTTTTGAATGGGAAAATTGAGGAAGAAATCTTTGTAGCGCAGCCAGAAGGGTATGAGGTTAAAGGTGAAGAGGAGAAAGTCTATAAGCTAAAAAAGACACTCTATGGCTTGAAACAAGCACCGAGGGCCTGGAATTCCAACATAGATGCTTTTCTCCTAAGTGAAGATTTGATTAAAAGCCCCAGTGAACCAACACTTTATACCAAATCAGTAGGAAAAACAAGACTCATTGTCAGCATTTATGTAGATGATCTTATCATCACTGGATCAAGTGCAGAGGTGATAGAAGAGTTTAAACAAAAAATGAAGACCAACTATGAGATGACTGATCTAGGTCATCTCAATTTCTTCCTGGGACTACAAATAAAGAAAATGAAAGACGGGTATTTTATCTCACAGGCACTGTATACTACAAACCTACTGAAGAAGTATAACATGATTGAGAGTAATAAAACTATCACACCCATATCACCTGGTGAGAAGCTAACAATGAAAGATAATGATGAAGAAGGAGCTAATGAAGAGGAATATAGAAGCCTTGTTGGCTCACTGATCTATTTGACAAACACAAGACCCGATATAGCCCTATCTGTAAACATTGTAGCTCGCTTTGTATCCAATCCAAGCAAAGTTCATCTACTTGCAGCAAAGAAAATACTCAGGTATCTTCAAGGAACAAGAGATTTTGGACTCTACTATAAACACTGTGAAAAACCCGATCTAATTGGGTTTAGCGATTCAGACTGGGGAGGAAGTATGGTGGATAGAAGAAGTACGGGGGGGCTCATGTTTCTTTCTTGGTAAAAACCTAATCTCCTGGAATGTGAAAAAGCAGAAATCGGTAGCACTATCCTCTACCGAAGCAGAATATATGGCTCTCAGTGAAACTGGATGCGAAGCTGTATGGCTACAAAGGATTAAAGCAGAGATTACAGGAGAAGCTGTGAAGAAAACTCTTATCTTCGTTGACAACCAGTCAGCAATGGCCCTAGCTAAAAACCCGATCTTCCATGGGAAGAGCAAACACATCGCCTTAAGATATCACTACATCCGAGAACTTGTTGAGAACGGGGATATTGATATAAAGCATTGTTCGTCGGAAGAACAGACGGCCGACATTTTCACCAAGGCGATGACGCGTGACCGCTTCGTCAAGCTCCGCAGTGAGCTAGGGATTACAGGCGAATGAAATAAGAGTTATGTGGGGGTGTTAATATATAACACTTATTTCGTATTTAAAGATTATGTTATGTTATATTAAGATAAGTATTATCTTAAGTTAAGCAGTTAGAGTAACGGTTCATCTGAACCGGTGTTGCAACTGTTCAAACAGTATATGTAAGAACCAATCGTCTTTAATAAAGATAACTGTGTGTGTGAATGCCTATTCGCCATTATTACTGTTCCACTTCATCTTCTTCCCGATATTATTAACTTCCTGTAAGATTAAAACTTGTTATCACTTGCCATCACCCCGATAGGCATGTAGGGTAGATCTATTGTGCATGTTCTTACCCTGATGGGGAGCTATTCATGGCTACTTTAAGGGATCGAGCTTTTTTTAATGTTGGGCGAGCTTTCTTCAAGCTCAGGGGATCATCTTTGTTGGGTCATGCTGTGTAGTTGGGGAGGGCTCCTTAATTCAGATTTGGGAGGATCATTGGATTCCACGACCTGCTAGCTTTTAGATTTCCTCACCGCGACCGATGGGGGGCTCCCTGAGCATTAGTGCCAGAATTAATCCGCAGTGGCCAACATACTTGAGATGTTGGGGCTATTTGGGCTCTATTCGCATATGAGGATGCGGTGGTTGTCTTTTTTATTCCGCTTGGTCAGCATGGCATAGAGGACTACTGAATTTGACATTTCACGCGCAGCCACACATTCTCGATTCAGAGCGCTTGTCATTTGGCGCACCACATCCTATCTTCTGATGATGCTTCTTCATCCTTTCCCATGCCATCATAGTCTTTTGTTTGTTGGATCGCGGTTCCCCCAAGGTTCATATGTTTTTATGGAGGGTGGCCCAGAACATTATCCCTACGGTTGTGAATCTACGACGACGCCTTTTGTTGGGGGATTTGGTGTGCACTCTTTGCGGGATTCGGGGTGAGGAAGTTTGTTATGGTCTACGTGGTTGTGTGGTCGTTTTACCTATTTGGCAGCTCCGTTATCTCTTCCAGACAGCCTGGGGGTCTCCTGAGAATTAGTTTTGTGATTTGCATGGGCGCCTCACGGAGGACCAGTTTGGAACATTCTCGGTGGCACGCTGGGCAATTTGGTGGCGTTAGAATCATATGCTTTGGGGAAATTTTTTTGCATCCGGAGTCCGGACTCCGGGTTCCTTCTTTCCGGGGTAAGGAAACGGGTTTACCAATCCTCAAGTTTTTTTAGTTTTTGATCACCACCGTCACCTCTTTCACGCGGCAAACTGGCATAGCTCCCGGACGGAGATTTAGGGACGGGCTCCGGACCTAAAAATTCTTCTGCTTTGGGAGGGTGCGTTGCATCCCCCGAGGTAGCACATCTTTTGTGCACTCTTCCTTTCTGGTATTTACCTTGGGGTTCCATCTTTGCGGTTCCACACGACCGACTATGGTTTCTGGCACTTCTTGTATGCAACCTCTAGTGGGTGTGATCAAGAGAAATTTTGATGATGCGGTGTGTCGAGATCCCTCTCGTGTGGGCACATGGGTTATTGCGCGGGTCTCCTCAGATGCATGTTTGGCTTGGATATCAACTGTTATGGACTGTCCGACGGTTGTAGAGGTCTATGCCGCTAGGGTGGCGGATGGATTGGCGCTAGACTATGTAAGAGTCATTTTTGACGGTTACTATGCAATTCTTGTTAGTTGCATCTCTTCTGGCGTGACACCCTTGTCAGTGGATCAGCCACTTATTCTAGATATTTTACAAATGCTTCCTATGGCGTCGTTCCACAAGTTTTGCTTTGTTCGCCGGGACGTGAACCAGGTTGCACATGTTGTTGCTTGCAGCTTGCCTCTCCGCTTTACCATCATTTGTTCATCTTATCCATTTGGAGACTTCCACTTAATACAATTCTGTTACTACAACAACACTCAAGCCTTTAATACAATTATGTCCCTACAACAACAATACTCAAGCGTTTAATACAATTAGCGGTCTGTTTATGTTTAGAAACTAAGAAGATTACTGAGGGTCTATTTGTTTCACAGACATTGATATTGAAGTATTGACTTTGAGAATATGAAACTCATTTATGTTGTTCAGACCGATGATTGTAGAATGTAATTGACTTTCTGGTGGAAAGTCGACGATATTCATCATAATCTAAAAACTCATCGACCTAATGCTTATCTCCAATGACGGATATTGAGATCACGAACTTCAGTTTCCCAAAAGGAGAGCAATTTTCTTTCGATCTGAATGTGATATTTAAAGCAAGTACGTGATAGTTTTGCCCGGATGCTGTTTTTTCGGCCTGAACGTGATTTTTTTCGTCAGGACGCGAAATTTTCGCCCGAGCGCAATTTATTTGCCGGACGCGATTTTTTCGGCTGGACATGATGTTTTCGGGTGGAAGCGAATTTTCTTGTAGGACGCGATTTTTTCGCCGGGGCGGGACTTTTTGTCAGGCCGTGATTTTTTTTCGCTCAGGCGCGATTTTTTGCCAGGGCACAAATTTTTCGACCGGGCGTGAATTTTTTCGCCCGGGCGCAAATTTTTTCGCCCGAGCACGAATTTTTTTGCCCGGGCACGAATTATTTTTCCATGGCGCAATTTTTTTCGCACGGGCCCAATTTTTTTGCCCGGACCCGGTTTTTTTGCCTGGCCCGCCAGACCCAATTTTTTTCACCTGAACGCACTTTTTTCGTCCGGGCGTGTTTTTTTATCTCGGGCGTGCTTTTTCCGCCCGAGCAAGATTTTTTCGGTCGTGTATGATTTCTCATCCGGGCGCGATTTTTTTCGCCCAGCGATGATTTTTTCACCCGGGCGTAATTGTTTTGCCTTAGCGCGATTTTTTCGCTCTGGTGAAAAAAGATCGCCCGTGTGAAAAAAACGCGTTCGGGAGAAAAAATCGTGCCCGGGCAAGAAATGGGCCGGGGTGAAAAAACCGTGCCAGGGCAAAAAAATCGCGCCCCAGCATAAAAACAACGCCCAGATACGCGTCAGGGCAAAAAAATTACGTCCCGACAAAAAAGCGCGGCAGGGTGAAAAAAGCGCGCCCGGGCGAAAAAAGCGTGCCCGTGCAAAAGTAGCATGCCCGGGCAAAAATGGGGTGCCTGGGAGAAAATAGCGCACCCGACAAAAATCGCGCGCCTGAGCGATAAAAGTGCGCTCGAGCGAAAATAGCGCGGCCGGGCGAAGAAATCGTCGCGGGTAAAAAACTTGCTCCGGGCGATAAAATCGCGGCCGAGCGATAAATCTCGGCCGGGCGAAGAAATCGTCGCGGGTAAAAAACTTGCTCCGGGCGATAAAATCGCGGCCGAGCGATAAATCGCGCCCGGGCTCTTAAGATGACAAAAAATCCTTGTGAAGATCGCCGAAGTTAAAGTACACGAACTGTCTATTCTTCGCTTTTGAACTTTATTAGGCACTTAGCAGTTTTTCTAGTTTTTGGAGTTATCTGGCTGTGGATGCAAGGGAATGAAGGATCCTGAAAGTGTATAACCCGAAATCCAGCCTATTTATAATTTTAACAATATTGCCTGATGATAGTTTGTTATCGCCTACAATATCTCCTCCAATAGCCATGTGTACCACTCTGCAATAACCACATCGAGAAGTTGGAGAACGCGTTCGATCGTGTGGCTATCGCGTTGCGATAGGTAGATATCGCCTGGCGATTATTGAGTAATGCACGTCGTGGCTGATCGTGTGGAACGTGACCCATGTCATGGCTGACGTCATCATGCTATTGCTTGACGATAGTATCGTCAGCGATATCTTTGGCTTTTACAAAATGCACCTTGGCTAAAAAGCAAAATCATTAGAGTATTTTATCTGTGATACCTGCACATCATAAACACACTATAATCAAATACATTCAGGATTTATTATTTTCAAACCAAGAAGTGCGGAACGCATGCTCCAATAATCTCCCCCTTTTGATAATAACAAATCCTTTTAGAAAGAAATCAACGACAAGCTATATTGATGTTTAGAAAGCAAGATAAATAGGTGATTTTGTGCACAAACTCCCCCTATATGGATACTTCCCTACATTGTGCTCCCCTTAAAGAACCTAAACAATAGATTTCGTACTTAATTTTCCCACTGTTGGTATTATCAAAAGAAAGTGTGGTGAGTTAATTATCAAGTTAAAGAGCAGAATTTGTAGAGAATGATAGGATTTAGTGAGATACGGAAGCACAGTAATGTGGAATTTGAAAAGTAGAGATATAAAGCAAGTATGCTTTAGAAGTAATGTGCAAGAGAATGTGAAAGTATCAAGTAAAGATAAGGTACCAATGTGAAGAAATTAAATTCATGTAAACCAAAATATTATAATAATCATGCAAAGATATCTAAGACATGTATAAAAGATTAAATCATTTTCGGTCCTCTCATGAAAAAAATTTATAATAGATGATGATGTGTGTATTTTGGTAAAGAAAACAAGTGAATAAATTAAAAATTACATGAAAATATGAAATGTATACTCAAAACATTGAAATTACATAAGCAATTTAACATTCATAAGAAATTCATTGCATTTTATTTACAAAGAAAATGGCGACACAAGTTTGCACAGGGTATTTTACGATTCTTTTCAAGGTGCTCAACCTTAGAATGTTTATTAAGACTTATCAAGAGGGTGAGTAGTGATTGGTAGAGTATCATTGTCAATTTATTTTATTTAGCAATTTTTTTATCATCAATTTGTTTTTTATATCCCTTTATATTTTGAACAAGGACTCTGAATCTGCATATTTTGCAAACATAGATAACAATTGTTAAGCCCATAATATTTAAAGAAATAGGTGCATGAATCAGTGATGAAGCAAACGTTTTATGTAAATCAAGTGGTTAAGCCTTAACAAAACATATTCATGTGAAAAGAAAATTTAAACACACTTGTATGTTGCCAAAAAGTGAGTGCAATTTCATTATATAATATAAAATATTACTCATGCAAAAACAATTTTAAACATTTGTTATTCACTATTTCATCATAAATTGAAGACATTCAAGGCATGAAATAAGGTAAACATTGTTATATTAAACTTGAAAAATAAAATCCACATTGAAAATCACCCGTAAATGATAAATCTACAAAAACTTGACTGTAAGATGCGTAGCATATGTAAGCACAGAAGAAATATCAAAATTGGAATTTTGAAGAAAAAATCGTTATCGTGAGCGATAACGATATCGCGCTGCGATATTGTTTTTGTATATAAAGTCAAATCTGATTCCAGATCTCATTTCTAACCCAAATTTCCTGAAACCCTATTGCGAGAAACGAAACCCAAATTTCCTATGGTTCACTTAAAATTTTTTAAGGATCTTGTGTTGTGTCGCTCGAAGCATCCGGATGGGGATCAAAGTGGAATCCCCTACCCGTTGCCCCTAGGTGGGTATAAATAGGCAAAACCCTTAGGAGTTACTATGAGTATGGGTTAACCGTATACCGACATGACCCGTTAAGCCTCCGAACCCGTTATTGTCCAAATATACACTAACAATCTCCTCATATATTTGTGACAAATAACGTGTACGTTTCAGAGTGCAGAAAGTGGAGAATATCAAAAATAAGTTTCCGACTTTACACATTTCTATAAGAGTTAACATAGTTTTTAAAGAAAAACATAAACATTAATTTTAAAACAAAAAACATAATACATCCAAAGAAAAATGTGCTACTCAACAATAAATAAGTCTGGAAAATAATAGAATGACTACAGATAAACATGTAACAATTCTACTCAGAGAGTAGATCATCATCATCTATGTCAAAATTCACTTTCTCTCCTCCATCTTCACCAGTGCCTGAAAGGAATTTCATGAGTCAGACTCTATAAATTCATAAACATATGCAGTGACGTATCAAAGTAAACTAGCTCTACCTAAATGAGCTTAGTACTTGTAGCAGTAGTGAAGTAACACTGTCAGCATCTCTATCCAGTCTAGTTAGGACCAGTCAAGTTTTGATTTTGATAAATCAAACGTTGTTATCTTACTCACCACTATGTACCTCTTCATATGATTTGGCACACCGTCATTTGTGCTATGATCACTAACGTTAGATTAACTCATACAACGACTTTCTATTCCCAGTTGAATAGTTCTCAAATCAACTTACAATGAGAAAGATGTAAAGTCATCAGGTGTGGAATGACTAGCATCTAACCATCTTGGGCTTTCATCAAGAAATTATTTGGGGTTTTTAGTCTGTTATTAGATGCTTGAATGTTGCGAATATAGGTTCTCACTATGAAAACATAAACATATGAGGAAGTTTCATATTTCTATGAACTTTAATCTCATCTCCCCCGATGTTTTTATTGTGAGAACTCTATTTAAGCCCTTTGTCAAAGCGTCTGCAACATTATCTTTTGACCTCACATTAACGAGGTTTACAATCCCTTGAATCGTAAGGGAGGTCAACCAGGCTTGTTTCATCCTGAGTTGCCTTCTTTTGCTGTTGAACAAAGTGTTCGTAGCAATCGTTTTCGTAGCCTGATTATCGCAGTAAACTATAAAAGAACTCAATTTCAGGCTCGACATTGGAATGTCCATCACCAAATCTCTTATCCACTCTGCTTCTTCTCCCGCTGAAGCTAGAGCGTAGAGTTCGAATTCCATAGAAGATAGTGCAAGACATGATTGTCTCTTGGACTTCTAGGCTACAACTGCTCCTCCTAGTATGAATATAAATCCATTAGTGGACTTGCTTTCGTTTAATTCTGAGCACCACGATGCATCAGAATATCCTTCTAAAACCTGAGGATGACCATGGTAATATAAAGCATACATTTGGGTGTGCTTTAGGTATCGCATCAGCCTATTGAGGGCATCCCAATGGTCTTGGCTAGGATTACTAGTGAATCTGCTCAACATTCCGACCATAAAGGCTATATCAGGTCTTGTGTAGACCATAGCATACCTTAGACTACCAATCAGTTTAGCATAATCTGACTGTCTAATCGCAACTCCATCATTGGGCTTCAAGCGATTATTATAATCGTAAGGTGTCTCCACTGCTTTACGTTCATTGTATCCCCACGTGTCCAACATGGACTTTATATAGTGGCTTTGACTTAGGGAAATAACATTTTTCCCAAAGCTCACTTGCATGCCTAGTATAGTCTCAGCTACACCTAGGTCATTAATGCTAAACTCTTTCATCAGTTCTGACTTAACGTCATCCACTATAGATTGATCAAAACCAAGAACTAGCATATCATCCAAATACAAGCATATTATAGCAACTTTGTTCGATCTATGATGTATGTAAAGACATTTGTCTGAGAGACTCGACATGAATCCCATGTTCCTTACACTATAGTCAAACTTCTCATGCCATAATTTTGGTGCTTGTTTTAGTCCGTATAACGACTTGATCAACTTACAGACCTTATTTTCGTGACCGTGCACTATGAAGCCTTCAGGTTGGCTCATGTATATTTCTTCGGTCAGATCTCCGTTCAAGAACGCAGTCTTAATATCCATTTGATGAACAATAAAGTTCTCAATAGATGCAATAGATAGGAGTATCCTAATGGTTACTAAGTGACACACTGGTGAATATACATCAAAATAATCCACCCCACTAACTTGTGTGAAACCTTTAGCCACTAGGCGCACTTTATACTTAGCTACGCTACCATCAGGATTGAGTTTCTTTTTCAGAACCCACTTACATCCTATAGTTTTAGCCCCTCTTGGCTTATCAACAAACGTCTAGGTGTTGTTCTGAAGTAGAGAATTCATATCTTCATCAATGGCTTCTTTTAGGAGTAGTGAATCCCTTGATCTCATCGCATCCTTATAGGTGGATGGATCGGTCTCAACATGATAAGTGACAAAGTCAATACCAAAGGTTCTGGGAGTTCGCTCTCTCACCGAAGTCCTTCTAGACTCTAGGACACTACTATCTACCGAGACTAGATAGGAGGTGCTTGGTACTGATTCAGGGTCTTCCTCAGTAATAGTTGCTTGCATACCTGGGATTGTTAGGTTTTTATCCTTAAGGAACTTATCCTCAAAGAACACGACATACCTAGATTCAATAATTATATTATTAGACAGATCTAAGAATCTATCTGCAGCACTATCTTCAGCACAACCTAGGTAGACACACATGTTGGTCCTAGGTCCAAGTTTAGACCGTCTAGGATCAGAGACCCTGACATAGGCTATACAACCACAGGTCTTAAGTTTACTAATAGACAGGGGTCTCTTAAAACAAAGCTCGTAGGGCGTGACGTCTAACTTAACATGAGGAACTTTGTTTAGAATGTTGTTTGAAGTTAAAACTGCTTCTCCCTAATACGCAGTAGGCATGCCAGCAGTGAGGAGCATAGAGTTTAACATTTCTGTCAACGTTCTATTCTTTCTCTCGGTTATACCATTTGATTGGGGTGAGTAAGGAGCAGTGGTTTATGCGATGATCCCTTGAGAGGCAAGGAAACCCCTAAACTCACTGGACATGTATTCTCCTCCTCTATCACTTCTAAACCTCTTAATTCTCATGTCTAGTTGGTTCTCTACCCTGGTTTTGAAAAGACAGAACTTTTCAAACGCTTCATCTTTAGTTTTAAGAAGGTAAATGTTACAGAACCTAGAACAGTCATCTATAAATGTGATCATATACTTCCTTCCTCCTATGGTGACAAAACTTTTAAAGTCACATATATCGGAATGTATAAGCTCTAGGGGTGTTGTGCTCCTAGTAACAACACTAAAAGGTTTCCTAGTGATCTTAGTCTAAGCACACACGCCACATTTCTCAGGCGGTGACTTAGTATCTAATGCGATCTGGTGAGTTCTAGCTATTTGGAATATTTTCCTATAGTTCACGTGTCCTAGTCTCTCATGTAGAGTCTTAGGGCTAATTAAGTTTGTTTGAACTAGTTGAACTAACTCTATTGAAACCGAAAAATCGGTCTCTATGGAGTTCGACCTTTGGGGGAAGGGGTGGTCGCGCACCTACTCTGCTCCTGCAAGAAAATGACAAGAAAGTGAAGAACAAAGGACTAGACCAAGGGCCCGACGCGGAGGTCCCACCACACACTCGGAAGATCTTAGAGCGCTTTCCCTCATTAGCCAATTGCCGGGCTAAGGTACCTCAGAAAGCGCTAGGAGACCTGAGAATTAGTAAGCATGCCCTTCTGAGGTACCTCTTGGGTCCTATTTATAGAAAACTGAAAACGGCCTGCAAATAGCCTATCTCTGCTGGTCTGAAATTACTTAAAGCCCCTTGGGCTGGCCTGCCAACAGCCAAACTCCGCTGTTACGAGAGGCTAGGGGCAGACCACTAGGGGCGGGATGGCCACTAGATCCCTTACTCGGCCAAGGTGGCGAGAGCTCGATGGGGCTGGCACTTGCCGATTCTGCTCGGCCAATGGCGAGTGCGAGCTCGCCTGGAGAGCAACTCCGCTTCGGCGAGTACGGGCTCGGTTGTCGAGTACCTCTGCTTCGGCGAGTGCGGGCTTGGCCCTTGCCACCTGACAAGTAAGCGACTGGGCTCAGCTCCAAAAACCCTGAGCTCGCCCCGACGATCTCTGAGCTCGGTACGACGATTTGCCGAGCTCGAGCTCGGCAGAGAACCCTGCCCGGCCATGAGGCGGTCTGGATCGGCCGGTCTGGCTTCCGCGGACCCACTTGGCGGATACGGGGTTGTACACAATCCCCGCTCTTTGCGAGGTTGGGACAACCTCGGAAAGTTATATCCAACCCCGCAGGATTCGGCGAGTGGGGGGCATTTATTGAAAAGGAAACTTCTGGTAGGTCCCACGGATAGCTATATATATGCACCCCTGCGCTCCTGACTGACCTTTGCCCTTCCTTGAGTTCTGTTAAGATGCTGCTTCCCAAAGAAGTCCTAGAGCGACTCGCACGCTCCCGCGAGGAGATCGCAGCTCAAGCTGCAGGCTTGACCAGCCTAGAGGTTCCTGCTTGCCGATTTGCTGATTTCGGCTCGGCCAAGCGGGAGAAACCCTTTCCTCCGGGGGCCGAACCTATTCTATCCGATATTACAGTGGCCCTGGGGGACGGGGTTGGCTCCTCCAATCAGCCGGCTTCCGGTTCCCCTGATAAAAACCTTATGACGCTCTCCTCCGACCGGTTGGATGGTGGCGAGGCATCCACTCTGCGGGCTAAGAATACTCTTGACAGCTCGCAGAAAAGGGGTTCCGAGGCCAAGGAATCAGACTCGCAGAAGTTAGCATCGCCAAGTCGCCTCCCTTCTCAGCAACCATCCCCAGATTCCATTGTCGTGGGGAAAGGCGCCGGGCATATCTCCGTCCCCGGCTATCAACCCATCCATCAGGAATTAATGCATGGGCGTGGCAAGGACCTGCGCCACTTCTCTCCTCGCGTCAACCCGGAGGAGTCAGGCTCACGCAGTAAGTCTTCAGCTCTATACTTTCCTTCTCTGGTGGTGCCCGCTCTTCAAACTGTTTCAATTCTTCATGTATACCTTCTCGGCCGGACTGAAGACGGCGAGTCCGTGGATCGATCCCCTTACTCGCCTCTCCCCTCTCCACGCGCCCTGGACGCCTTCCTGGACCCCGAACTGAGCAGCCCCGAGCGTGAAAAATGGGAGCGGAAGGTTCTCAATAAACTGGTGCGCGAGCTCCACGACCTGCGGAAGGACAAAACAGGCTGCAGTGGGACTGCTCGCGGCTTGCGGACGGGGCGGGGGTCAGCTTGGCGTTCGAGGAGGCGTCTTCCTTAGTGCCGATGGATGAGATTGATGAGAACCTGCGGGTGGTGAATAGGAACATGGGGCGGCTTCGCGAGCTCCACGCGCGGCGATCTGTGACGGCGGATCGACGAGACCGGGGAGAATAAGACGGCTCCTTTGTCAGCCGACCGGTACTCGCGCTCGCCCTCGCATGGTCCTTGCGCCTTTATTTTTCCTTGCTTTGAACAATTCACCTATCTGTAATAATTTAAACAAATTTTATGTGACCTTGTATATATGTAGATGCATTTTCAATATCCTGGTAAGTGTCCTTTCGAATCCCCCCTTCTGGGACCGGGCTAGCTCGCGGGATTTGGTGAGCAGAGGGTGGCGAGGCAGCGTGGAGGGGCTGGGCTGATTGGTCGGCTCGCCCTCGCCCTTCCCTACCTTACTTTCTTTTTCTACAAATAGGTCCTCTCACCTAACCCCTTGGTACGCTTTTATTGCTTCCAAACCCTTGCCTCCTCTCCGTCATCCCGAGCTCGCGGCTTTACCTCGTTTGCGAGAATGGTCAAAACTAACCCTGACGCGGATGGCCGGTCCAAGTGCGCCCGGCACTTCATCGACCACTGCTTCTTCGAGGTGCATGTCACTGAGGAGGAGCTCGCCGAGTTCACGACCGAGTTCGTCCCTCCCGGCTTCTAGGCTCGCAGGCCCGCTGAGCACGAAGCTATCAACTCCTTCCCTGAGGGGGAGCTCGCCTTCCCTATCTCGCACTTTGAGGTAGGGCTGCGCCTCTCCCTCTGGCCAGAGATCCGCCAAATTTTGAAGTACTACGGCGCGGTGCCCGCGCAATTGAACTATAACGCCATCGCTATAATGGTGGCATTCGCCTGTTTTCTCCGCCGAGAGCGGATTTAGTTCAATCTTATGGTCTTCCGTAAGTTGTTCTCCTACAAGGCCACCCCCGATGGGGTCGCCTACTTCGGCGGATCCCTCATCAAGGTTCGCAAACTCGTGAACAAGAACCATAACTGGATGACCCGGCTCGTCTTTATCAAGGGCGAGCTCGGCAACACCCCTTCCGGCCCCTGCAGAAAAGCGAGAACATCTACCGTCCTCCTTCCCTATCCGGCGGTGACGCCGACCTCCACAAATATTTCCTTCACAAATACTTCGAGGTCGCTTACCTCCGCCGCGGCCTCGACTCGCTTCAACCTGTTCTCCCTGGTGAAGGTATACCTCGCCCTGTCTTCTCGCGAGCTCTGTCAAAGTGAACCTCAACTTTTCTGATCAAGCTTTTTTCTGCAGGGGAGCGGCTTCTGCCGGAGCACCCGCCGTTTGCCGACCCGGGGATATTCTCTGATCCCCTAGAGCAAGCCCGGGCAGCGGAGGAGGCCTGCCGAGATGAACAAGCGTGGGGTCAACCCCTCAGCAAGAAGCGCTTGGAGCTCGGGGGGCCAAGCTCGCGCCCAGATCCTTCAGCCCCGAAGAAAAAAAGGCTAAGGTGGTCTCGCGCGGGCGGCTGCATCTCCCTTCGTCGCCCGTCAAGTTCATGAGCTCGCCGGAGGTTTCCTCCGACGAGCCCCCGATGAGTCCGCTGAAAGAAGCGTCCTCCCCCCGAAGGGAGAAGAAGAAGAAGGATGAGTCTTCCCCCTCAGATTCTGTCGAGGAGGTCGTCCTTCGCGAGCCCGGCCTGCCAAAGGATCACCCCCACTTCGGCAAGGGGGGAGGAAGCAAAGATACGGCTGGCGAGCCTATCCTGAAGTGGGATGAGGGGGCCCATCGAGTCTCTGTTTCTACTCGCGCCCCCTCCTGGGGAGCTCGTCGGCCTCCCACTGGCCATGCCTTTGCCTTCGGCTTCGACCTCTACGGCCGCGAAAGCGCCGAGTTGTATAAGAAGCTAACCTGCCGCCAGCTCGGCCATGAGGGGTTGCAGGCCCATATGCGGGCCTTCGAGCTTCATCACATGATGGTCTGCCGCGGCTTCCAGCTCAGCAACGCCTTGCTGATCGCCGAGCAGGAGCGTGACCTGGCGAAGGAGAGCGCGGCTGACGCGGAAAGGCGGTTCGGCCTTGCCGACGCTCTACTCGCAAAATCTGCTGGTGGCTTGGTAATCACGTGATATCTCTGCTCATCTTACTTAGAAAAGATTATTCTTGCGCTTGTTCTTAACTCTACCCCCGCAGGATGCCGAAGCCGCCAGCACGCTGCGAGGCGAGGTGGCTCAGCTGCAAGCTCAGCTTGCCGAGCGGGAGACTCAGCTTGCCGAGCAGAGGACGCGCTCTCGCGAGCAAGAGGCTGTTGCTGCCCAGCTGAGGATAGAGGCGACGGGGTTGAAGGATAAGAACGAGGAGCTCCACTGCGAGGTCCTCCGCCAGGCTGAAGCTCTCATTCCTCCAGGCGCCAGCGAGCCACCCTTCCCCTACAAGAGGCCTCGGGTCTTTGGCGAGGCTGACGTCGCAGTGCGCCTGCGAGTCAACTCCATTGAGTCTGCCGAGTGTCTCCTGAAGGCCATGCGAGGGACAGGGATTTTGGCGAAAGGTTGCGAAGGAGTCACCGTCCGGGATCTCCTGCCGACCTTGTTCCCACCCAGCCCGCTCAGCGAGAAAGAAGACAGCTTCGACTCGCTCTTCGCAGGGGTGGGAGAGAAGTACACCCGGCTCGGCGGCGAGGAGGATCGCCGCGCAGGGGAGGAAGACGAGAGTTGACTGGGCTCCTCCATTTTTGTTTTCTTTTTTCCTTGTATCTTGTGGAGGCAAGCCTCACCTTGTAATTATAATAGTAAAAAAAACAATTTTCGCACAATTTTTCTATCTTTTATTTAAGCTTATTTGCGACATTCTACCTGCACGCGTGATACCCCTTTAGGCGATCCTGCCGAGTCCGACCTTGTATATAGGATGCCTTTGAGTTAGGACGAGCGCTTACGGCGAGACCATAGGCGCCGACCATAGCTGTACTCGCTGATGTTACCAGTGCTTGCGGCGAGGTCGGACTCGCTTGAGGGAACTGACCCCCCTAAGTCCGAGACGGGACCAAGACTTCCTTAGTAGTGAGCTGGAGGGGCAGAATATCCCGAACTCGCCATCTTGGCTGGCGAGCTAGCCCCTGGGTGCTTTTCTCAGACCAACTCAGCCGTGCCAACTAGGTGGAAACCTGGCAGGGGAGTGACGAGACCTAACCCCCGAGCGAGAAGACTTAGAAACATTTGTCTATCCCGGGTGCTACCACCGGGTCAGTCAGCTAGGTGAGAGCCTTAGGGCGGGTGTTGAACATCCTCCGGGCTAAGCCCCAGGGTCATAGCGATGTCCATCGAAACTCAGCTGTGCCAACTAGGTGGAAGCCTGGAAGGGGAGTGACGAGACCTAACCCCAGAGCGAGAAGACTTAGAAACATTTGCCTATCCCGGGTGCTACTACCGGGCCAGTCAGCTAGGTGAGAGCCTGAGGGCGGGTGTTGAACATCCTCCGGGCTCAGCCCCAGGGTCACAGCGATGTCCATCGAAACTCAGCCGTGCCGACAAGGTGGATGCCTGGCAGGGGAGTGACGAGACCTAACCCTAGAGCGAGAAGACTTAGAAACATTTGCCTATCCCGGGTACTACCACCGGGCCAGTCAGCTAGGTGAGAGCCTGAGGGCGGGTGTTGAACATCCTCCGGGCTCAGCCCCAGGGTCATAGCGATGTCCATCGAAACTCAGCCATGCCAACTAGGTGGAAGCCTGGAAGGGGAATGACGAGACCTAACCCCAGAGAGAGAAGACTTAGAAACATTTGCCTATCCCGGGTGCTACCACTGGGCAAGTCAGCTAGGTGAGAGACTGAGGGCGGGTGTTGAACATCCTCCGGGCTCAGCCCCAGGGTCATAGCGATGTCCATCGAAACTCAGTCGTGCAACCTAGGTGGAAGCCTTGCAGGGGAGTGACGAGACCTAACCCCAGAGCGAGAAGACTTAGAAACATTTTCCTATCCCGGGTGCTACCACCGGGCCCGTCATCTAGGTGAGAGCCTGAGGGCGGGTGTTGAACATCCTCCGGGCTCAGTCCCAGGGTCATAGCGATGTCCATCGAAACTCAGCCATGCCAACTAGGTGGAAGCCTGGCAGGGGAGTGACGAGACCTAACCCCAGAGCGAGAAGACTTAGAAACATTTGCCTATCCCGGGTGCTACCACCGGGCTAGTCAGCTAGGTGAGAGCCTGAGGGCAGGTGTTGAACATCCTCCGGGCTCAACCCCAGGGTCATAGCAATGTACATCGAAACTCAGCCGTGCCAACTAGGTGGAAGCCTTGCAAGGGAGTGACGAGACCTAACCCCAGAGCGAGAAGACTTAGAAACATTTGCCTATCCCGGGTGCTACCACCGGGCCAGTCAGCTAGGTGAGAGCCTGAGGGCGGGTGTTGAACATCCTCCGGGCTCAGCCCCAGGGTCATAGCGATGTCCATCGAAACTCAGCCGTGCCGACTAGGTGGAAGCCTTACAGGGAGTGACGAGACCTAACCCCAGAGCGAGAAGACTTAGAAACATTTTCCTATCCCGGGTGCTACCACCGGGCCAGTCAGCTAGGTGAGAGCCTGAGGGCGGGTGTTGAACATCCTCCGGGCTCAGCCCTAGGGTCATAGCGATGTCCATCGAAACTCAGCCGTGCCGAGTAGGTGGAAGCCTTGCAGGGGAGTGACGAGACCTAACCCCAAAGCGAGAAGACTCAGAAACATTTGCCTATCTCGGGTGCTACCACCGGGCCAGTCAGCAAGGTGAGAGCCTGAGGACTTGTGTTGAACATCCTCCGGGCTCAGCCCCAGGGTCATAGCGATGTCCATCGAAACTTAGTCGTGCCGACTAGGTGGAAGCCTGGCAGGGGAGTGACGAGACCTAACCCCAAAGCGAGAAGACTTAGAAACATTTGCCTATTGGGATTTGAATCATGAGCCCTCCTGCCATCATAGTTTTGCAAAAGCACAAGATATGATAATGAGATTCATTTTTATTCATGGAATAAGAGTACCTACACTATTTTCAAGGGTAAAAACGTTTTAGATCATCGCCATTCCAAGTGTGGCTGAGGGTATCCCCTTTTACATCCTGGAGGCGATACCCCCCTGATTTTAAGACCTCCTGTACAATGTAGGGGCCCTCCCAATTGGGATGGAGTTTTCCCACAGCAGACGATCTCCCTGCCGCGTCCACTTTTTTCAGGATAAGGTCTCCTTCCGTGAACTGCTTGACTCGGACGTGCTTGTTGAAGTACTTGGCCATCCTCCGCTTGGCCTCCTCCTGCCTAACGGTGGACAAGTCACGTAACTCCTCGACCATATCAAGGGAGAGTCGGAGCTCCTCCTCATTTTCTGATCTCCACTCTTCCCTTCCAGCCCCCGCCTCGGCGACCCGGGGTGTCCGAACCTCGAACTCGACGGGTAGAACGGCTTCACAGCCATGAGAAAGTTTAAAAGGCGTCTCTCCCGTGGCCGTATTGGGAGTGGTCCTAAGGGCCCAAAGGACTAAAGGGAGTTGCTCCACGCAGCTCCCCCTCAGATTTTCTACTTTCTTTTTCAAAAGGTTCACGATTATTTTGTTGGCCGCCTCCACCTGCCCGTTGCTCCTAGGGTGGTGGACAGAGGCAAACCGAAGGTCAATTCCCAGTTGTTCGCAGAAGTGAATGAACTCCGTGCTGGGGAACTGAGGCCCGTTGTCCGTGACGATTGACTATGGTAGCCCGTGCCTGCAAATGATCTCCCCCCCAGATAAAATTCCTGATCACCTGGGAGGTTACCTTGGCTAGAGCCTTCACCTCCAGCCACTTAGAAAAATAATCGATCATGACCAGCAAAAACCTTCTCTGCCCGCTGGCCTGAAGGAAAGGCCGTACGAGGTCCAAACCCCATATGGCGAAGGGCCATGGTGCCATGATGCTTCTTAGTCTCTGAGCCGGCTGTAACTGGAGCGGGGAATAGAGCTGGCACTTATGGCATTTTTTCACGAATTCAGCTGCATCCTGACCGAGGGTGGGCCAGAAGTACCCTTGCCTGATGATCCTCCCTTCCAAGGTCCGGCTCCCCGAATGACTTCCACACTCACCGGAATGGACCTCCTCCAAAATTTTATGCATCTCCCTTTCGGCCACGCAATGAGCCAGCATCCTCGAGAGGGTCTTGCGGTACAACTCCCCCTCGCACAGGAGGTAGTATGATGCCTTGTGTTTGAGCCCTCTACGATCCATCCCATCCGGGTACTCTCCTGTGGACAGAAAGGTGACGAAGGGGTCCATCCATGAGGGATGCTACTCCACCTCCATAGTTCCCCCTCCTCGATGGAAGGTCGGAAGAGATCTGTGATTGTGCCCCCACCCTGGGGCCGTGCTTTGCCAGGGTGTATGCCTGCTCATTTTCCTCTCGAGGCACGTGCTTGATGGAGAAGGTCTGGAAGGTCCCTATAATTCTCTTCGCCTTTGTCAGATAGAGCTGCAGGGTGGGCTCTCTTGCCTCCAACTCCCCATTGATCTGGGAAGCCACCACCATGGAGTCAGTGAGGACCTCTACGTCATATACCCCTAACTCCCTTGCTAGGCGCAGACCTGCGATTACAGCTTCGTATTCGGCCTGATTATTGGTGATAGGAAAATGCACTACCATGGTTTGTTCGATTCTTGTCCCCTGGGGACTTTCCAAGATGAATCCAACCCCCAAATAATGTCTCCCCGAGGCACCGTCCACCACGACTTTCTAAGGGACCGGACGAGTGAGTTGCTCCTCCGCCACCTCGACCACATAGTCTGCTAAGAAATCAGCAAAAGCTTGGGCATTGATCGAGAGGCGGGGAACGAAGGAGATGTCGAACTCGCTCAGTTCCACCGACCATTTGGCCAACCTGCCTGAATGCTCCACCCCCTCGAAGATGCTGTGAAGGGGCTGGTCAGTCACCACTCGGATCGAGTGTGCTTGAAAAGAAGGTCGGAGCCTCCGGGCCGAGATGATCAGAGTGAAGGCCAGCTTTTCCAAGATGGGATACCGAAGCTCGGCCTTCCTCAGTACCCGACTCACAAAATAAATGGGGAGTTGCTTCTTCCCCTCTTCCCGAACTAAAACCGAGCTCAAGGCCCCCGCCCCGACCCCCAGGTACAAAAATAAGTCCTCCCCCCTTTGGGCCCTTGGAGCAGGGGAGCCTGAGTTAGCTGCTTATTTAAGTCCTGGAATGCCTCCTCGCACTCCGAGGTCCACTCAAACTTCTGATCCCCTCTCAAGGTTTTGAAAAATGAGGAGCACCTCTCCCCAGCCCGGGAGAGGAACCTGCTCAACCCTGCCAACTTCCCTGTCAACCGCTGTACCTCCTTATCATTTTGCGGTGACCTTAGTTCTACGATCGCCCTGACCTTATCTGGATTAGGTTCTACACCGGCAGGGGTGAGGAGATGCCCCAAGAACTTTCCCCTGCTCGCCCCGAAGATACACTTCAGGGGGTTCAATCTCATCTTGTATTTGCGGAGGGTGGCGAAAGTCTCTTCCAAATACCGGAGGTGGGAATCGACGTCCAAGCTTTTGATCATGAGGTCATCCACGTACACCTCCAAATTTCTCCCCTTCTGCTCTCGGAAGACCCTGTCAATCAATTTTTGGTAGGTCACCCCCGCATTTTTTAGCCCGAAGGGCATCATTTTATAGCAATAACATCCATCCCCTGTGATGAACGAGACATCTTTGACGTCGGGGGGGGGGTGCATTCTAATTTGGTGATAACCTGAAAAAGCATCCAGAAAACTCATTATAGGGAAACCGACGGCTGAGTCAACCAGCGCGTCGATCCGAGGCAAGGGATAACAATCTTTCGGGCATGATTTATTAAGAAGAGAAAAGTCAATACACATCCTCCACCGACCGTCTCCTTTTTTAACCATTACAACGTTGGAGACCCAGCCAGGGTATTGGATTTCAGATACAAATCCAGCCTTGAGGAGCTTGGAGACTTCCTCCCTGATGGGCTCGGCGAGCTTGTCCGCGATGGACCTCTTCTTCTGCTGGATGGGGCGAGCCCCCGGGTCTAGGTTGAGGCGATGGCAGGCCACGTTGGGGTCGATCCCCGGCATCTCTGCGACATTCAAGACGAAGACGTCCACATTCTTCTGGATGCACTCCAGCATCCTGCCTTGAGCCTCCGGGGTCAGTCCTCCGCTGACGTGAACCTTCTCCACCATGCCTCCGATGGTGAGAACCTCCATCTCCACCACCTCCTCTGCTGCCTCCAGACGAGACTGCTCCCCCCATTCCTCAGTACCTCCCCCTCCGGGGGCGAGGATCTCTTCCTCAGCTTCCTCCACGGCCATTGCCTTGGCCGGCTCTCAGGCCTCTTCCGCGACCCCCGCCTGGGTGCGGCACTCCTCCACCTTCATTTCTTCCCCGCCAGCTTCTTGCTCTACCTCCTCCAACCTCCGCCCCATCTCCTCGGACCCCTCCAGCCAAGATATGGAGTTCACCGTCGAGACGTTGCACTCCCTTGCCTCCTTAGGGTCTCCTCGAACCCAGATCTGGACCCCCTCGACGTTGAACTTTAGGTACTGGTGGAAGGATGAGGGGACGCAGCGGAAGGCGCTGATGATGGGTCTTTTGAAGATGGCGTTGTAGCTGCTGGGGGCATCTACGATGACAAACTTGCAGTTACGTGACTGCCCCCCCCCCAGAGTGACATTGAGTCCCACTCCTCCCTCGAATTCTTTCCTCTCCCCCGAGAAGCCGAACAGGGGCCCGTCCGAGGCCAACACCCTTATGGCCTCTACTTTCATCGCGTCGAACGCCCTCTTGAAGATGACGTTGACCGAGCTCCCGTTGTCGACGAGGATCCGGGAGACGGTAAAATCCTCGATGGCTGTATAGATGACCAATGCATCGCAAAAGGGGTCCTCGTGACCCGACATATCCTCCCTAGAGAAGGTGATTTTCTCATCTGGGGGTGGGGACTGGGATGTGGAGCACCCGCTCCTTCGGTACATGGTGTGGAGGCTTGACTTATGGGAAGCCTCGATCCCAGCCCCACCGTGGATCGCTCCAATCCTTCCTCGGGTGCCCAAATGAACCCGGTCCTCACACCGATCCTCTTCCACCCGAGGCCGGATCTCCTCTATCCGCACTTCCTGATGGTTTTGCTATTGTTTCTCCCTGTTTCCTCTCATCTCGAGGAACTCCGGGCATGTGGATGTGAGGTGCCCTTCCTCTTGATGAAAATCACAATAGGGCAGGTCCACCCTTACCTCCCTTCTTCTTCTCAACTGCCCTCTCCTCCTCCCTCTCATGGAAATTGCCATAGCCTCGTCCTGGTCGGGGAGAGGGGGTCTCTGGCCCTGCCTACCCCCCTGGGGGTTGAACTGCCCTCTGCCACCCTGGCGGTTATCTCCTCCCTGATAACCCCTCTGTGGTGCCTGGTCCTGCCACTCCGGTCTCCATCCCAAATGGTGGGTCTGCTCCGGACGCCCCCACCTGGGTTGTGGCTGCTGCTGTGGCTGCTCCCTCTGCCGGGGCTCAGCCCTCCTCTCCTCCTGAGCTCAACCACCCCTTGGCCTCTCCTCCTCCATGGCCCACTTGGCCAACCTCCGCGCAAACTCCGGGTGCGCTGCCTCCATATCAGCCTCTTTTGCCTCCCTCTCCAGGAGTGCCACAAAAGACACTGGAGGTGATTTCTTCAGTTCTATCACGAAGAACCCGGACTGGAGACCCAGGGTGAAGGTCACCATCATGGTGTGTCCCGGCATCTCCTGTACTTGGGACAGTTCCTCTTGGAACCTGTCTAGATAGCTTCCCAAAGTTTCCCCCACCCTCTGCTGGATACGGAACAAAGACTCCGCCTCCTTCTTCCTCTTCTTAGAAGTGGTGAATCTCAACATGAACCCCCGTCGCAGGTCCTCGAAGCAGTAGACGAACCCGGTCGGGAGTTGATGAAACCACTCTCTCACCTTCTCCCTGAGGGTGATGGCAAAGTGTCGGCACTTTAAGCCATCCGACATCTGTCGGATAGAGACCATGTCCTCAAACCACTGGATGTAGTGGACTGGGTCCCCTCTCCCGGAGTAATAGGACATCTCCAGCTCACGGAACCCCTCTAGAACTGGGGCTGAAGAGACGAACTCGCTGAAGGGGCTCCACCCCCTCAGCCGGGCGAGACGGGAACTCCCTCCCCACTGTCTCGTCGAAGTGGTACTCGGCAGCCGAGTCGGGGAATAGGACTCTCCCCTGGAATTCGCGCTCGCCCCTCTCGGCGGGATCCTTCCCTGGTCGCCTGAGCGGCGCGTCGTCGCCAAGCGCGGGAGCGGCGACCACTGGGACTGCTGGTGTCGCGCTCTCGGCTCGTATGCCGAGTGCTGTCCTGACGAGCCCGAGGATCTCCTCCCTGAGCTCCGCTGGTACACCCGGTGCTGGGGGCGGAGGAGGGGGTAGAGAGTTGCCCCTGCCTGATCCTTGTCCTTCTTCTCCGGTCATCGAACCTGTAGAAGATTTTCTCTGCTGACCACTCTCCACGCTCACCGCACCAAAATGTTGAAATCGGAAAAATCGGTCTCTGTGGAGTTCGAACCTTGGGGGAAGGGGTGGTCACGCACCTACTCTGCTCCTGCAAGAAAATGACAAGAAAGTGAAGAACAAAGGACTAGACCAAGGGCCCGGCGTGGAGGTCCCACCACACACCCGGAAGATCTTAGAGCGCTTCCCGTCCTTAGCCAATTGCTGGGCTAAGGTACCTCAGAAAGCGCTAGGAGACCTGAGAATTTATAAGCATGCCCTTCTGAGGTACCCCTTGGGTCCTATTTATAGAAAACTGAAAACATCCTGCAAATAGACTATCTCTGCTGGTCTGAAATTACTGAAAGCCCCTTGGACTGGCCTGCCAATAGCCAAACTCCGCTGTTACGAGAGGCTAGGGGCAGACCACTGGGGGCGGGATGGCCACTGGATCCCCTACTCAGCCAGGGAGGCGAGAGCTCGATGGGGCTGGCACTCTCCGATTCTGCTCGGCCAATGGCGAGTGCGAGCTCTCCTGGCGAGCAAATCCACTTCGGCGAGTGTGGGCTCGGTTGTCGAGTACCTCCGCTTCAGCGAGTGCGGGCTCAGCCCTTGCCCCCTAACGAGTAAGCGACTGGGCTCAGCTCCAAAAACCCTGAGCTCGCCCCGACGATCACCGAGCTTGGTACGATGATTTACCGAGCTCGAGCTCGGCAGAGAACCCTTCCCGGCCGTGAGGCGGTCTGGACCGGCCGGTCTAGCTTCCGCGGACCCACTCAGCGGATATGGGGTTATACAAACTCGTTTGCTAGACTTAGTTGGTACATCCTATTCTGGACGTATGCATATCCAAAATAGTGTGAGTTAACTGACAATGTTACTCTACAGCTACAAAAGGTAAAAGACATACCAACATCACATAATAAACTTATAGACACAAAGTTAGCAGCTAGAGAAGGAATAAACTTAACATTTTTCAGATTTAGAGTCTTACCTGAGGATAGCAGCAGCGTTGCATTCCCCACCTTCAAGATGTCAGCTGTCTCGCCATTTGCAACTGTAACAGACTCTTTCACAGTAGTGAGCCCTGTCATAAGTTCAGCATTGTTGCAAACGTGGCACGTCGCCACCGAATCCAAGTACCACTCCGTGCTGGTCTTAACGTTTCCGACCATCGCAACAAAGTCGAAAGGATCAGCTAGACTAACCATATTGGCCTATTTTCCATCCTATGGTGCCTTGGTTCTTTCCCTTTTAGGAAGTCAGCAATCAGACGCGCTGTGTCCCTACTTATTGTAGTTAAAACATTTGCCCTTGAACTTTTTAGCGTGTTTGCTAGGGCCTGCAACCTAGGAGCTACCATGAGAGGGTCTGGTCCTCTTAGGGTTCGACACACATTTAGAACTGAGAACCATGTTAGCCTCAACCCTCTGCCTGCTAACAGTTTCTAAAGCATGTCGAGTCCTATTTTCATCCTTAATGCGAATAAATCGCTTGAGGTCATTAAGACCGACCTGCGTCTTCTTGCGGTACATTTCAGTTTTAAAGTTGTACCATGTAGATGGCAGCTTATAAATTATCGTACCAGCAATAAAACTGTCTGGCAGGGAAATGTTCTCACTATGTAAAGAATCTACTAAAGCTTCAAAATCCGATACCTGAGGGAGAATCGCCTTCTCCTCGTCGAACATGAAGGAATGGAATTTGTCCACCATGTGCGCCTTGGACAGATCCTCCTCTTGCCTAAAGTGCTCCTCCAGTGCTTCCCTAATTTACTTGGCGGTCTTCATCTTGATGTACACTTCGCTAGGCTGGAGGACAGGCAGTTCAGCAGGTAGTCGTGACAGAAGTCCTCATCAGCTATCCACTGAACCTCCCCTTCGGTCCCCATAACGGCAGCACGATCAGGATGAACTGTGTAAAACACGTTCAGGTACTTCATTTCGAACTGGGTGTTCAACTTCCAATCGGTAAACTTGGTCGCCATGAACTTCTCCAACTTTATCATACGAACAGGGGAGAAAAAATTGTTGCCCTTCATCATCGTTTATAACTTCCCTTTCCCAAAGATCTGAAATTGCTTTTGGATAGGTTAAACTTCCAAGCGCTGTACTGCTATTGTTTTGGAACTGCAACTTTGATTATTTCTCCAAATTAATTGGCTTTTTCCTACGGCCTCAACTGGTAGGTGCAGGTTTCTTCCTCTTGATCTTCACGGGTCAACCACAGATTTATTCCTCGTGGAAAGGATGATCAGAGCAGAGATCAGCCAAAAAAGAAAAATTCTTCTTCCCTCACAATATGCTGAGTCCCTCCTTGCCAGCAAAACAGAGATGATAAATAGTATCAAAAAAAAAACTTTGACCCGATTCCAATCTTGCTACTAGATCTGAAAATGACCGACAATCTGGAGACCTTAAACTGCGTACTTCTCTCTAATCGATGGCAAGACCTCCAGCGACAGGATTGTGATCGTGAGCGACGATGGAGAACGGCCAAATTTCCTCCCTTTTTTTGATCCGATGGAAACAGCAGTGGGATGCTCCTTCCTCTTCCAGATCATGATCAAAACCAGGCGGCGGAGATTTCACCTTTTTTCGATCTGGCACGAAAAACCAGGCGGCGGCAGAACGACCTGAGCGGCACGAGAAAAACCAGGCGGCGAGAAAATCCGACTGAGCGATGGCGGACGGGAATCAGGAGTGTTTACTGGAGAGACCTTCCTCCCTCTCTTGTTGCGATCGAGAACGACGGCGGAGGAGTTTCGACCACGAAAAAAAATTGACGGTTATGCTATTTTTTTCGTGATTTGTCGCCGGCGGACGGGAGATACTAAAAAAAACGGTTACAGTCGTGAGCGACCAGGGTGCTTAACTTCGAGAATGTTGTGTTGCTCGAAGCATCCGGATGGGGATCAAAGTGGAATCCCCTACCCGTTGCCCCTTGGTGGATATAAATAGGCAAAACCCTTAGGAGTTACTACGGGTATGGGTTAACCGTGTACCCGACACGACCCGTTAAGACTCCGAACCCGTTATTGTCCAAATATACACTAACATCTTGGATTGTAAGTTGTTTTGGAAGATCCTTCGTGGTTTAACGTGGATTTGAAGAGAAAAATTTAGAATTTTAAAAATTTCTTGAGAATACTTTGAAAAACTTGAGTTTTGAGGTGTTTATGTCATGAATCTTTAGATCTATAGAATGTAATCGAGTTTTGTCAAAATTTTTAGTGAAATCGTGAAGAAACTTAGGAGATCTGGAATTTTCAGTTGAGATTTCATGGATTTAATGTTAATAAAAAGAAGATGATGAATAGTAACATAATTCAAAATTATGATTGTAATTTTTATTAAGGAAATCTTCTTACATTGGCTAATGTATGCTATATTATGTTTGTAATTGACAAAAATAACAATTTTTGTGAACTTTTTTGGGTGTTTGAGGAATTCTGGCTTCAAGACCGAGAACACGAAAGAGCACCTCTAGCAATCTGCATTCCTCATATCAATTATATCCAGAAAGCTATGATAGGCGTTGTGAAGATTGTGGAATTCAATGCGACGCGCGATGCAAATATTTATGACTTGCTTGCATATGCATGTGTAATTTATCTGATTATTCCTGATATGTTCAGTTCAGTATTAGTTAGAGATTTTTATAATCATTCAGAAGACCCAACCTATAGAATTGAATGGAGGAGTGAGGTCACATATTCAAGGTGGGATGTAGAGATAACTCATGATGAATTAAGAAATGAGCTTGGACTTATCGCCAATGCAAATATTCTGGATGTGGTTGAAAATTATTGGATTTAAGAAATGAGTTTGGACTTATCTCTAGTACAAATTTTTTTGACGCGGTTGAAAATTATAGGAAAGACAGAAATTAGACGTGGTTAAATGAAACTCTTCATGAAATTTATGATAACAAAACTCTAATTCAAACCACCGCCTCTCTCACTTCTGAAGTATTTTTAATTCAAGATATTATGAGAAATACAATTATGTTAAAATCAGGAGACACCAAGAAAATTACTGCCAGTTGACGTTCGTTACTTTTATGATTGTAAAAGGAGTACAGTTTGAGACAACCGATTTAGTCTTATCTATAATCTGATATACTTTCAAGATGAAAACCCCCACTAGAAAGAAGATCAACACACTTTCATTAGGTAGTATTATTGAGCGTATTGTTTATCAAAAATATAGGTGGGTTCATCAGAATTTCTATGTAGATGAATGTATTCCCTCGATATATAATACGAAGTTGACTCGATTTCCTTCGTCTACTACTGCGAGACCTGCTCAGGGAGAAGCATCCACTTCTACATGACCACCATTACCACGAGGAGGGTCTCTTCGTTAAATGGTTGAGGACATTAGAGATTCATTGGAAGATTATAAATATGAGACTTATTTTCACATTATCCTTTTTAATATGATCTTTAATGAAATAATGTCAGACATCTATGTGTTTAAATCTAGAATGAAGTACTTGATTTTTTTCTTAGATCAATTTCACTCTTGCCATCACAACATAACTCTACACTATATTGATGTACCCCAAAGTCTTCTAATGTTTGTTTCTTCCATAGGGCTTGTGCACAATAACTACCTAGTGCAATATAATTGGCCTTGATGGTGGAGAGGGCAACAAAATTCTATTCGCTACTTGACCATGAAATAAGTGAAGGGCCTAAAAGTGATAAGTGTCACTTATGCTTTTATGATCTGAAGAACAACCTGCATAGTCCGAATAAGAATGACCATGTAAAATAAAAACATAATTATGAGGTTACCAAAAACCTAATTTATAAGTACTGATAAGATATCTAAAAATTCGTTTAACGACTTTTAAATGTGATTCTTTGTGATTAACCTGAAATCCAGCACACAAATAAACGACAAATAAAATATCTGGTCTAGATGCAGTTAAATATCGTAAAGATCATATCATTCCTCTATATAAAGTTTGATCAATAGAAATTCCACTTTCATCTTTTCCTAATTTCAATAAAACACTTATAAGAGCACTAGCTTGCTTAAGGTTTTCAAATCCAATTCTTTTAAGAACATCATGAATATACTTAGATTGACAAATGAAAATACCATCTTGTTTTGGGTAATTTGAAATCCTAGAAAATATATAAGTTCTTCTATCATGCTCATTTAAAATTTATTTTCCACAACCATAACAACTTCATTTTTGACTCCAAACATAACCTAAACTCTTCATTGGTGCCTCCAAAAACAATATCATCAACAGAAATTTGTAAAATACTAAATCATCATTAACATACTTAATGAAGAGTGTACTATGATTAGTAAATTTTTTATTTATATAGTCTGGGGGTTGTTCTACATTTACTTCTTTCTTAATATACCCGTTTAAAATGCATTTTAACTTTTATTTAATATAATTTAAATCTTTTAAAACTAGTAAATGCAAGAAAAATCCTAACGGCTTCAAGACGTACTATGGGTGCAGAAATTTCATCAAAATCTACCCTCAATTTATGCATATCCTTTTACTACTAACCTAGCCTTATTCCTAGTGATTCTAGATTCACTATCTAATTTATTTTTGAAAATCCATTTAACTCCCACAATAGGATGATCAGAAGGTCTCTCTACAAGTTTCC
Organism: Platanthera zijinensis; assembly: GCA_039513925.1. Classification (NCBI taxonomy): domain Eukaryota; kingdom Viridiplantae; phylum Streptophyta; class Magnoliopsida; order Asparagales; family Orchidaceae; genus Platanthera; species Platanthera zijinensis. Next base: position 10,695,469 of record CM077091.1, read on the forward strand.
AAACCTTATTATGTTCAAATTGGTTAAGTTCATCATTGATAGCTAAAAGCCAAAATTCATCATTTAAAGCAGATGAAACATCTTTAAGTTCTATATCAAAACTAAAATAAAAGTTTGAAAATAAATCATGTAAAGAAGAACGAGTACTAACCCCTCTTGATGGTTTTCCAAAACCTAATTCATTTGGATTATCTTTTATAAATCTAAGTTCACTTGGAGGCACATATTCTTTAACTTCTTCTTCACTGTCCTCTTTTTCTTCATCTTGATCTCCAAGTAACTCTTCATCATCATACTTTAAAAAAGGAAAGTGTTCTTCTTCATTTTCTGTAGAATTAGTATCCACTATACAAAGAACAAACTCATCAAATTTAACAAGAATTGATTTTTAAACTACTTTAATCTGTTTGTTATAACTTTATATGCTTTACTAGTTGAAAAATAGTTAATAAATTCCTTCATCACTTTTTTATCAAATTTTCCTAACACATATTTTGTATTAAAAAAACAGTTACATCCAAAAACTCTAAAATATGATATATTATACTTCTTTTGAAAATAAAGCTCATAATGAGTTAATTTTAAAAATGGACGAAACATAACACGATTAATAACATAACCTACAATACTAACAGTTTCAGCCCAAAAAGATCTAGATAATTTATGTTCAGATAACATAGTATGAACTAGTTTTTGAAGAGTTATATTTTTCCTCTCCACTATACCATTTTGCTGTGGTGTGCGATGAGCGAAAAATTCATGTTTTATTCCTAACTCAGTACAAATAAACCTATCATTCTCAAATTCACCTCCATGATCCTAGCGTATGCATTTAATTTTCAAATCAAGTTCATTTTGAATATGAATGCATAATTTTATAAATTCAAAGAACGCATCGGATTTTGAAGATAAGAATATAGTCCAACAAAATTTTGAGTAATCACATATTAAAACAAAAGTATATTTTTTACCTCCTAGACTTTGTGTAGTAATCGAACCAAATAAATGCATATGAATTAATTGAAGAGGTCTAGTAGTAGAAATAACATTTTTACTTTTGAATGAAGATTTCAAAAATTTTCCTTTTTCACACGGCGTACATAAAGAAGATAACTTTCCATCTAACAAAGGAAAACCTTTTATCATTTTATTTTTTTGAAAGTTTAACAACTAGTTTAGCACTAGAATGACCAAGACGCCTATTTCATAAATCTAATTCTTTATTTTTTGAAATTAAACATTTTAACATAGAATGCGAAAGATTATGAAATTCTACGATATAAATATAGGGACATTTAGGCATAAGTACAATTTCATATGACTTTGAATGTATAATTTTGCACAAATTTGTAAATGATTCAAATAAAATGTTTAAACCTTTATCACATAATATGCTTATAGAAATTAAGTAATGTTTCAAACCATCTACATATAAAGCATTTGAAATAGTAATAGAATTGTTACCCACTATACTGATGCCCATGATCCTTCCTTTTCTATTGTCTTCAAAGGTCACCACTCCTTCTTTCTTCATCTCTAGGCTAAGGAACTTTGATTTGTTGTCTGTCATGTGCTTTGGACATCCTGATTCTAAGTACCACACATCTTCTTTGCCCTTGGTCTGCCAACACACCTAGAAAGGAGATGAGAGTAAAGATATAGCTACCCAAGTGGTTCCTCCCATAGTATAGGTGGAAGTCTTAGGCACCCAAACTTGTTTATATAAACTATGACCTTTCTTCCTACAAGTGTCAGTAGTGTGTCCAAACCTATTGCATTTGGAATAAGTGATAAAAGGAGATGAAACCTTTTTCAAAATTGGTTGCAGACTCTTACTAAAAAAATGTGTTCACGATAGAGTAAGCATTGTTATTTTTGAAATTCACGCTTCTGGATTTCTCTTTATCACAAACAATAGTAGCTATTGTTAGGCGATAGCTTTCAATGACATAACTTAACCCGTACTTTACAGATCCATGTAACTGATTGGGTAAAATCATATCTAGTGATTTTTTGCAAATTCTGATTTTTTAATAGCCATATATAAATCATGGATCTAGGCTTTCAAAGCGGTGTTTTTTAAGACTAACATAACACACCAGTTTGCAAAAACCTTTTTTCCATCTTCTACTTAAAAAGAAGATTTAAGAGATCTTTCTAAGTCCCTTTTTTCTTAGTAAGAATTTCAATATTAGATGGGGACTTAGCAAGAGTTTATTTTAAATCTTGAACCCTTGTCAGAGAGTGATCACACTCTTTATAAGTCATCTTCTCCTTCCCTAGCACTTTTAATTCAGTTGATAATTTTTTATTTCCTTCATTAAAACTTTATTTTCAAATTTTAATAAAGCAGTATCTTTTAAACTTTTATCAAAAAATTTACAAGTTTGTAAGAATTCAGAATATAATTCATCATAAGTAGGATGAGTTACGTCAGTATTGCTGTAGACACTGCATTCATCATCAGATTGTGTAGTCTCTTTTCCATCAAGCACATGTTGGTCTCCTCGTCATTTTCTTAACTTGATCCACTTGAACTTTCATACGAGGAAACATCCTAAGTCTTCACCTTTAGTACCTTCTTTTTATCCTTTTTCTTGTGTCTCTTTTCTTTATGTTCTTTCAAATATTTTGGGAACTTGCTTCAAATGTGTCCAACCTTTCTACAATAATAGCATTATGGTGGCGGACGTTCCTCCTCCTCGTCATTCACCTTTTCTTTTCCTTTCTTAAGACCCGACTCCTTATTAAAGTACTTTCTAAACGAATTTTCCTCTCTGGATTTCTCATAAACCTTTTAAACTTCTTCACAAATAGACTTTCCTCATCCTCTTCATCAATTTCACTCTCTTCCTCCATCTTTTAATTCAACTCTAACGCCTTCTTCTTTGGCTTCAAGTTATACTCTTATTGTTGAATTTTTAGATTCTCGATGAGGCTCTCTATTTGAAGAGTTTTTAGATTGTGTGATTCCAAGATGGAGGTCACCTTCGGATTGAACTTCAGGGGAAGTAATCTAAGAATATTTCTCATTAATCACCATTAGAGAAAATCTTGCCAAGTACTTTGGAATCGTTGACGATCCTAGTAAATCTTATGTACATAAAATCAATATCTTCATCAACTTCCATCGTAAAATTTTCAAATTATGGCTCCAGTTAGAACAACTTTGAATCCTTCACCCGAGAAGTACCTTTAAGAGTAACTTCAAGTAGATTCCAAATATCATAAGTAGCTTCCAAGCGCAAACCCTATTAAACTCAGTTCTATCTAACACAAAAAATAAAGCATTAATTGCCCTAGCGTTAATTTTGCACCTTAACTTGTCAGCATCGTCCCATTTATCTTTTAATTTTTCCATAAAAACACTTCCAACTACCGTTATAGGTGGAAGTGTAACATTATTCTATCATACCCCAGAGATCAATATCTAATGCAATGAGAAAACACCGCATTCGAGTTTTCTAATATTTATAGTCAGTGTTAGTGAATAAGGGAGGTCTACTAATTACTTGCCCCTTAAAAAATGTGTGATCATTGTGCGCTATTACTCCTGATGATAAAACCAGTTTGAAGTAACATGTCTCTGATACCAAGTGGCGTGTAACACCTCCATCCATCACATCGAATATAATAGAGGGTCCGACCGGGGCCCTACGCCATATTCCACAGACAGTCGATAGAGTTATACATTGAAACCATGTTATCATATATACATCCTAACTCAGAGAGCATTCTAACAGAAGCAGTTTAAATTATAGAACCCATATACCAGAAATTGTCCACTACACAAAGAAAATAATCACAGTACACAATAAAGAAAACAATCAATCACAGAAGACATAAGGATTTATAATACCCAAAAAATCTGGGTACGTCTACTCTTTTACCACCATGATAGGAATCCACTATAGGTTTTTGATCAAGTGACATGCCACTAGAAGATCTATTTTCTTAGGGAGATCTTGCAACCCTTTGAGCTTTTGACCAGGTGATCAAAACCAAGCTTAAGTCTTTTGATCAGGTGACTTATGAATCAAGAGATAACTTTTGAAGTGAGTTAAAAACCCTATACACAGTTTAGAAATAAACTATAAGAAAAAGATGTTGTCTTCTCTGTCAAGAGTCTCTGAGAAGACTTAGTGGATGATGAAGCAAAAAAGCTCCCCCTGATTTGAGTTGAGATTTGAGATCAGGAGGGGAGGATTTTCATCAGGGTGTAGGCCTTCTTATATTTGACTAATGAAGACTTTGCACTACCAGAGACTGAAGTAGAAAATTTGATGAATATTTGTTGATCTGTAAGTCTCTAAGTCAGTAACAGAAATCAATAAGTAAATCAATATCTCAAAGTCAGTATGTATAAGTGTGTAACCCCCTGAAGTAACAATAATCTGAATATATAATCTCTGAGGAGAATTTAAACATTTGAATTAAATCCATTCAGAAATGTCTGAAGAATCCCTGAGAATTATAACTACCCTTGGGAATTAATTAGAATTAAACTCTATGATAAAACCTTTTTAATGTTGCCTTAAACATCTATATTCTTTAAGAATATTTAACATTAAATATCAGAGTGTAACTGCCTGAGATTTAGCCTTGAAAAAAAAAATCTTTCTACCTTTAGAATATAAAACTGCCTGAACAATGAAAACTTCAAGAAATTCGTCGAACTGCGCCTGGAGATCATCGAACTGAGCCTGGAGTTCATCGAGTTGAGATTCTGAGTTGAGATCATCATTCGTCGAACGGAGCCCAGAGTTCGTCGAGCTAAACTCAAAGTTAGAACTCTGAGTTCGTCGAACTGAGCTCGGCGTTCGTCAAACAGAGATCATCTTTCGTTGATCAGAATTCTACGTTCGTCGAACTTCACTTCTCTGGAATTCTTCTGAAGTAACAACTCTAGAAAAATAACTTATGACTCGGAACTATACAAATTGGGTCAAACTAATCATCATAAATAAATAATAGTGATCCTAGCCCAAATCAATAATAATGTTCCAACAATCTCCCCCTATTTGAGTGAGGATACTATCAAAAATAGAAAAACACAAAGCAAAAATAATCTGATAGAATTATAAAATTTTCAGCAGATATAAAGAAGGTGCTTTGAGAATTCATAATCATCAACAAAGTTTAAAACTTATAATCAAAATTAAGAGTCTTTCTGAGGACTGCTGATGGAGAATCTGAAGATGATTTGGTGAAAACCAGCTTTTTGTTTGGTTCTTCAGATTCCCTTTTACTCATTGTTAGGTCTTGAGAACCTATGATTTTCAGGGAGGTGGTTCTTGGAACAACTGCCTATGTATGCAGACTCATATACTTATCAACATTGAATAAGCTCTTCTTTGAATATCTGTCTAGTTCCTGTTTCCTATAGGATGACATAGTAGAGAATTATGAGGTGTCCTTACCTTATGATCTGGCTTTCATAATCTGAGATAAAGCAACTTGCTCATTGAACCTTGCCATTCTAAACACTGGATCCAACTCTGGATAATAAACTGGAGAAGGTGGCCTCTCTTGGCTTGATTGTTGTTGACTGCTGCTTTGATTTGTATGTTTTTGCTGGCTACTATGAGAATCAAACCTAGTAGGTTTATCCTACCTGCCCTGAGAAGGTTTAGAATGATGTGAAGAAGACCTCTAAGAAGAAGAGAAACTACCAGCTGACCCTACTACTAGAGGAGGAGGAGGTCCTCTCCAAGACTTTTGAGGTGGAGAATGATATCTCCTCATCTTCTTCCTATATTTCTAATCATTCTTGGAGTACATCATCCAGTAAGGAATATCTGAAGTTAGAGGTATCCCATGTAGAATATAATATTGAATATCTATAGTTGAAGAAGGTTGAGGAGCAACCTTAACTGGAGCCTTCTTCTTTAATTTTCTTTTCTTAGACCCAGAGTCTTCTGAATCATCTGACTCTGCATTATCATCAGATTCATTTGCAGGCTGATCATATAAATCATATATCTGTCTATATAAATTAGTATTATCAACACACTGATCCTCTAGCTGATTATGAACATTGTCTTCTTCCTTTTTCCATATCTTCATTAAGAAGATCATCAAAGTTTGGCATTGGAGTTTCATCCCACATAGGAGGGGAGAAATCCTGCTCTATAACATTTATTATATCATTAATTATTACAGCAATCTGAGAAACTGGAGAAGAACTAGTGGAGATAATTCTTAAACTAGATCTAATCTCTTCTAAGACTGAAGCATCAAGGGGAGCAGTATAACATACTAATGCTTTAGAAACATTATTTTCAAAAACTATAAAACTGGGAAGAGAACTAGGCAGAACTTCAAAATCAGATAATAAAGAAAGTAAGTCAACTGTGGGATGAATAATAACATCAACAATTAAAACTTCTGGAACTGCTGCTTCTGCTTCTTCTTCAACTGAAATAACTTCAAGCATTTCTGAATCCTGACTTTCATCAACTACTACTGCTGCTGCTGTAACTGCTTCTGTAATTGCTGTGTCTGGAACTGCAGTATGAGGGGCTTCTTCATGAAACATCTCCCCCTGCCTAGATCTAGGGAGACCTGAATTCAGGCCCCCAGAAGAAGGTACAAAATTGGAGGAGGCTAGCTTAAAAGAAAGGTCAAAGATATTAACAACAAGAGGAGCCAAGGCTTCATCTATTAGAGTCTTGAGAGTAGGAATGATGAAGTCTAAAAGATTATAAGCAATGGATGAGAAATCCAAATACATATACTCAGAAAGATTCTGAGTAGATGCAGAGGATGGATTGGAAGTAGATGGAATGGAAGTAGAGGGAGAAAAGTTGTTAGTATAGTTTTGACAAGAAGAAGATGTCTGTGAAATAGATTGAAGATTGATTATAGGGGGAATGACATCAAGAACTATCTCCTAAAAAGGTGAGTATGGTGGAGATGAAAGAGGTGTTGATAATGGAGTAGATTAAAATGAAGTGGAGAGGAGAGTAGAGTAGATGATATAAGTTGAGATGAAGGTGGTGAATGATGAATTGGGGAATGAGTATGGAAAGACGTGGATGGAACATCTTCAAAAAAATTTGCTGTTGAGTAGGTGGAGATGGCTGCGTAGGTGAATGGTGTGGATATGGTAGAGGAGAAGAAGCATGAGGAGCAGAGACCTTTTCAGGGGTTGAGAGAGTGGTTGGAACAGCCCTGGTGCTTTCAGAAGCAACCCTAAAGGGAGTAACCCTTGGAGGATTAGGGATTACCCTCTCCCATTTTCCAAACAAGGCAAAGGTCAGCCTATTGGAAGCATTAATATGAATGGTCTGAGAGACCAAAAGTTCTAAACACTTTGCCTGTAGGAAAATGCCTAGTATCCTGTCATAACCTCCAGACTTACTGGTGGCCTTCTTCTTAATGGAGTAAAAAAGAATTGACCCCTAGTTTATAGATTTCTGATCAACCAGAGCACACATCAAAAGGAATTGTTACCTGGTTATATAGTCATGGGCTGAATGCTTGCCCAATAAAACCTTACCAACAATATCAGCTAAGAATTTGTATTCTATTGAAAAGTTCTTTTTTAAAAGGTGATTAAGGTTTCCCTGAGAGTGACCCAATCTATCTAACTTTATTGCAAATTCAGAACTAGATAGTTCGATATCATTGTTTACATTAACAAAACCGAAAACTTAAGAAAGAATTTCAGGTGTTAGAGAAACCTGATTGCCAGAGATAGAACTAGTAATAATTGGGGAATCCTGAAACTTGGCTGTATGGATCCCCTCTTTGATTTCTGCCACTTGAAGTTTGATCCTGGTTGACATAAATATCACAGATTCTGAGCCTCGAAGAGTTTCAGAATATGCTAGAAAACTTGATCTGAATGACTGAATGATTCCGTGTCATTATCAAATCCAACATCAAATTTCATTGTTGAGAGAATCGCCTGAGAAATCACCATTGTCCTGTAAAACAGAGAGATCAAGTGCAAGGGAAATGGAAATGCGCGGGATAGAGTTCGATGAAAACCTAATTATAAGTTTTCAGAAGTCGAAAAGGCGAACTCTGTCCGACGAAAAGCAAAACATCGAACTCTGTTCGATGATAAATTCTAAAAAGAAATACATTTCGTCGATCTCCGTTCGACGAAAGTGTTGCGAAAGAAATACATTTTGTCGAGCTCCGTTCGACGAAAAGTACTAGAAACTAATCCATCGATCTTCGTTCGACGAAAGTTTCTCAAAGTAAGTTTGTCGATCTTCATTCGACAAACATTTCATTAAAAGTTCATAGTTTGTCGATCTCCGTTCGACGAATGGTATCCAATTCGTCGATCTCAGAACAAAAATCAAATTAATTATTCTCCATTTATCATTCCTAACTGATTTAAGAATAATATATGTTTCTTTTCATCTAAAGGTTTAATGAAAATATCTGCTTTTTGAAAATCAGTAGAAATAAAAACAAGATTAATTTTATTTTTGTCTACACTCTTAGAAAATGATGCATAATTTCTCTATGTTTAGTCATACTATGAAGGACTGGACTTTGTGCAATTTATATTGCACTAATATTATCACAAAATATAGTTGAATTATTTAAGTTGTAACCATAATCTAGTAACTAATTTTGAATCCACAAAATCTGTGAACAACAACTACCAGCTGTAATGTATTCAGCTTCAGCAGTTGAAGTAGACACAAATGTTTGTTTCTTGCAAAACAATGACACAAGCCTATCACCAAGAAACTGACAAGTTCCTAATGTGCTTTTTCTATCAAGTCTGCATCCAGTATAAACAACATTTGTGAATCCAGTTAATTCAAATCTCGACTCAATAGGATACCAGAATCCTAGATTAGGGCAACCTTTTATATATCTTAAAAATCTTTTTACTAAAATTAGATGAGATTCTTTAGGATTTACTTGGAACCTAGCACAAATACAGGTGGCAAACACAATGTCTGGTCTACTAGTTGTTAAATATAATAAGGACCCTGTTTGGTCCGGCGTTCCTTCACTTGACCCGTGACGCTTTGCTACTTATTTAAGAAATTAAGTAGCGTCATCTCCAATAGTCCGGGCTTTTGGTGCAGTTGGGTATGTGCTTGATCCTTCAATTTGTATCAGAGGAGGTCACGAGTTCAAGACCGGGGGGGGGGGGGGGGGCGCAATTAAATCCTGAATTTTCCCTTCTACCTGTGTGGGTCCGGCGGGCCAGGCAAACTGTGGACATGTGGTAACCCCACCTCTGAGCAATATGGGCCATGTGGTAACCCCACCTCTGAGTCGACGGGTTGTGCTGGACGCCGGGGGGGGGGGATTGGGTCCGGCGTTCCTTCACTTGACCCGTTGCGCTTTGCTACTTATTTAAGAAATTAAATAGCGCCCTCTCCAACAGTCCGGGCTTTTGGTGCAGTTGGGTATGCGCTTGATCCTTCAGACTCAATGATTGTCCTATATTTTTCTGATCAGCAGGTTTGCCATGCTCATCATTATTAACTACAATATTAGAGGGTATGAGTGTTTTCATAGCTGAGGCATTTGACATCCCAAATCTTTTAATTAGCTCTTTAGCATATTTAGATTGAGATATAAAAATGCCATCAGGTGTTTGCTTCACTTGCAAACCAAGGAAGTAGGATAATTCACCCATGCTACTCATTTCAAACTTTGAATGCATTAGGTTAGAAAACATTTTCCAAAGTTTGGAATCAGTGGAACAAAAATTATGTCATCAACATATATTTGAACTAGTAAAATTTTAGATTTATGATGTCTAACAAATAATGTTTTATCTACCATGCCTCTACTAAATTTATTTTCTAACAGAAAACTAGCAAGGTCTCATACCAAGATCTTGGAGCTTGTTTAAGACCATAAAGGGCTTTGTTAAGTTTAAAAACATAAGAAGAGTGAATTGGAGGAATAAAACCTAGTGTTTGTTCTACATAAACTTCCTCTTTGAGCTCTCCATTTAAAAAAGCACTCTTCATATCCATCTGATATACCTTGAACTTCTTGAATGCTGCAAATGCAAGAAATATCCTGATAGACTCTAATCTTGCAACAGGAGCAAAAGTCTGATCGTAATCTATACCTTCCTCCTGTGAGTATCCTCGAGCTACCAATCTATCTTTATTTCTTACAATAACTCCTTGAGCATCCAACTTATTCCTGAAGACCCATTTAGTTCCAATGACTGGATAGTCTTTGGGTCTTGGAACTAAGTCCTAAACTCTACATCTCTCAAACTGATTGAGTTCCTCTTGCATTGCAATGATCCAGTGGGGATCTTGTTCTACATCTTTGATAGATTGAGGTTCAATCTGAGAAATAAAACAAGCATGCATCTGATCTTGATTCAATTGATGCCTTATTTGAATACCAGCTAATATGTCTCCAATCACTTGAGATCTAGGGTGATCTCTAAGTGTGACAAAGTCAACAAGTGGAGTTGGTTCTTCAACTATTTGTGGTGTTAATTCCTTTGGTGGAATTTTTTTAGCCACAATATTTTCAGCATAGATTTCTGAATTTTCTTCATCACTAACATCATCAGCAATTTGCTGAGAAGGATGTAATGTATCCTCTTATATTAGGATTAATTCATCCATTTTCTCACACAGATTTGGTACCTGAAAAGAATTTATGGTAGAGGTATCTCTCTCCTTGTAAAATAAGTTAGTTTCATCAAAAGATATATGTATTCATTCTTCTATCTTAAGGGTAGATTTATTAAAGACTCTATAAGCCTTACTATCAAGGGAATATCCAAGAAATATTCCTTCTAGAGAGAAGGGAGAGCAACAAGGAAGAAGGAGGGGAGATCTGGTCGCCAGAGGAGATTCAGAGTGCCAAATCGCAAACTGAGTCTAGATCTACGGAGGCAAAATCGTCACGATGCTTTTCATCCATGTAGATTTCCATGGCATCGAATGGCTCAGGCCGTTCGTTTCCTTATTTTCTCAAGTATTTCTTGTCATTATTATGTATATAACATCTACATCTAAAAACTTTAAAATAATTTACTTTAGGTTTCTTATTTTTAAGTAATTCATAGGGAGTCTTACCCTTTAGTTTATGAATTAGACTTCTGTTAAGAATATAGTTTTCTGTTCTTACTGCCTCTGTCCAAAAGGATAGGGGTAAATAAGCATCTATAAGTAATGTTCCAGCAAATTCAATTAGGGTTCTATTTTTTCCTTTCAGCTACCCCATTTTGTTGGGGAGTTCTTGTAGCAGAAAAACAATGCCTAATACCTTCTTTCTCATAGAATTCTTTCATCAGAAGAGATTCAAACTCAGTTCTATAATCACTTCTGATCAATGCAATCTGAGTAGAGTACTCAATCTTGATTTTCCTAATAAAGTATGTAAGAACTTTAAAGTTATCTGACTTATTTCTAAGAAAGAACACCCAAGTGAATCTTGAGAAATCATCAATAATAACTAAGGTATATGACTTTCCTCCCAAACTTTGTACTACAATAAGTCGAAAATGGTCCATATATAACAAATACAAAATTCTGGGTTAATCACTCTTAAATATGGATTTAAAGCTATTTTTAGTTTGCTTGCCTAATTGACAGGACCTGCAAAGTCCTTCCTTCTTGTAAGAACTAGAAGGTAGTCCTCTGACAAGGTTGTCCTTAGATTATTTAGCAATAGTCCTAAGATTTATATGTCCTAATCTTTTGTGCAAAAGATCATTAGTTTTACTTATCTGATTAAATAAACAGATTTCTGATTTTGTAGAGTTAAAATTAACTAAGTAAATATTACCCTGTATAATCCGAGTTAAAACAATTTTGTTTAAACTAGATGTAATAAAACATAATGACTTATTAAAAGATACCTGATAACCTTCATCACATAATTGACTGATGGAGATAAGGTTATGCTAGAGACCTTTCACATAAGCTACCATCCTGAAGGTAACTGCTCTAACCTTGACAATACAATAGCCTTCTGTCAGTCCACAGTTGGAGTCTCCAAAGATGACTTTAGGTCCAAGCTTTGCTTTAAAATCTTTTAGATTTGCCATTCTTCCTGTCATATATTTTGAACATCCACTATCCAAATACCACTATTCCTCTGTGTTAGGATAGTTCTTTTCCTGTAAAAGAACAAATTAGGTGTTCTTAACCCATATTACCTTGGGTACTGGTTTTCTTTCATAATAATTAGAAATGTAAGAACATTCAGGTTGATCTTTATAGATAAGTGGATGATATCTCCTAGAAGGGATGATCCACTGAGTAAAAGGATTTATAATTTTTTGTGTTTGATTATACTTTTGAAAAGAATTAAAATTTCTGATTTGAAACTTTGGGTTCGACGAAGTATAATGATTTCGTCGAGCTGCATTCGATAAAAAGTGGCGATATCAACGAGCTCGGTTCACAGAATGGTAGTATACATATTCTGTGTTCAGAGTTTGTCGATCACTGTTCGACGAATCATATTGATTTCGTCGAGCACAATTTCCTGAATAGTTATACTAAAATCCTGTGTTCATAGTTCGTCGAGCTCTGTTCGACGAATAATAATTATTTCGTCGAGCTTGGTTTGACGAATTATTTTTAAGATAAATTTTCTGAAAATTTTTAATTTGTTTTGGTTTATTATTTTGTAAAACTTCAGTAATTTTATCTAAATCTTCTAATTTTTCTTTACCTTTAGCAGAAGTGAATTTTATAGGTGTAGATAAAATATTTTTCTGTAAAAGATGAGGGGTACTAGATGAAGCTCCCAAGTCTAGTTTGCCATTTAGCCTGGCATTGACTGTGTAACACCCCTATCCGTCACACAACATATAGCAGTAGGTCCGGCCGGGGCCCGACGCCATATACCACGGACAGACCGACGAGTTACTAGATGAAACCATTCAACCAATACACACGTCCTACACAGAGCATCTAGCCGAAGCAATTAATAAGTTGTGAAAGAAAGAACCCAGCCATAAGCACGAATGTCCACTAACATAACCCAGTAGGAATGAAATACAAAATACACAAAAGTACTGGCCTTATGGACTTACAATAGTTCACCAAATTTAAATAGTGTCTTACAAACTTCGGCTCGCAGGTCGGCCACACATGATTTAAACAGGAAAACAAACAAAGCCTTCGAGGTCCGGCTCAGCAACTTGGGCTTTGGCCCGCTATTTTCTGCTCGGCTCCGCAGCACCTGCAAGCACAATTCACCGCAAAGGTGGCAAACAAGAATAACGGTCAGCTAAAGCCGACCAAATTATAACGATTCCACTCCCAAACTCGGGTCAGAAAAGCTCCTTCCCTGCACTTGTTAGCGTAACAAGCAATATAGTGAATAAACACAACATCACAGGTGCAGGCTCACACGGCCACACACCCCATGCTCTTAGGGCACTAACTCGGTGAACCCGGTCAAAACCGCAGTCTCCATCCCATGAACGACAAATCTCGTGAGCAATTAGTCTTTCTGACCTAAGCCTAAGGCTCGCACGACTATGCCAATGGCCAGTCCCTTTTTTAGTTATATGTCACCAAACCACATAGCCTGGGTCCGGTTCCACAAGTCCGTTGCTCACACCACACTGTCAATCTTAAACCATATGCGCGGGTCAAGCTTCGTCGGATCCCAAATTCGATTATTCAAGCACATAACCCAGTTATGTTCAAGGTTGGCTCCCAGGACACCAAGATGGCAGAAATGCGTTTCCGCCCAGTTTTCCGAGTGTGCCTTGGGGTTAATCCCCTAGGATCCCTGCTGCAATCTACCACGTAGAAACCCGAAAACAACCAAAGGCACGGAGTTTTCCGAGTGTGCCTTGACTCTAATAATGTGTTTTTAAAAGATACTATCTGTTCAAAAGCAATTTTAAAATCATCTTTAAGTTTTATGTTTTCAGAAGATAGATTATTTGATTTAGTTAATTTCTCTCTAAAAAGTTTTATTTCCTTCTCAGATTGTATCAATTCTGTATATAGTAATTTAAAATCTATTTTAAACTGATCTGAAGTAAAATCAAATGTAGAGATTACCTGGTCTTCTTTAAACTCAGATTCATTATCTGAATTGCTACATGATGCATTTATTACCATCAAACAGACTTCTTTGGCTCTTGACTCTTCTTCATCTTCACTTGAACTGGATGAAGTTTCAGAGTCTGACTCACTCCAAGTTTCAGCAACAAAGCCTCTCTCCTTCTTTTTGTGTTTACTGGAAGAGGATTTGTGTGAGTGCTTCTTAGATTCTTTCTCCTTCTTCTTATCCTTCTTTTGATTTTTAGGACACTCTGGAAGAATGTGTCCTGGTTTCCTGCAACCATAATAAGCAATTTCTTTAGTTGGAGTTTTGTCATACATTAGTTTGTCTTGGTTCCTGGATGATTTTCTCCTGAAGTATTTTTTGGCTATCTTGTAGAACCTTTTAGCCAGGAGACCCATAAGATCTTCATTCTGTGGAACTTGTTCTTGTTCAATTGCTTGGAAAGCAATGCTCTTTTCTATTTTACTAAAGGTGAAGTCCTTTGTTCAGCTTCCCTTGTTTTGATGAGCTGCTCATAAGATTTGAGCTTGCCCAACAAAGTCTCAGTTGTGATTTCATTCACACTTCTGGCTTCTCGAATTGTCCATATTCTTGAATCTCATGTGTTAGGAAAACACATGAGAATTTTTTCATTGACCTCTGTCAATGTAATGTCTTTTTCCAAAGATTTAAGTTCATTAATTATAAGACTGAGTCTTGTGTACATATCTGCAACTAATTCACTTTCACCCTTTTTGAAATTCTCATATTGAGAAATCAAGTGAGATCTTCTGTCCTTTCTTTCATCAGCTAATCCAGCTACCATTGCATTGAGGGAGTCCCAGATAGCTTTAGCTGACGGGCATTCAACAACCTTCTGAAAAATGTCATCAGACATTGTTTGGGCTAAAATGTTCAGTGCTTTTGCATCAGCAATCTTCAGCTTTTTCTAGGCTTCTGTCCATTCTGGTGGTGGTACAGCACTTGTGCTTGTTGTTGCCAGTGGTAGAGGTGGACGTGTCAAAATAGAATTGTAGATATCCTCATCAATAGAGTTCATATATAACCTAATCCTTGTCTTCCATTATGCAAACTTATTTAGATTGCACACAGGAGGTCTAGTGCTTGAATACTCTTTATTTTGTGCCATGATAAGAAAAACAAACTAGAGAAAATAAGATCTATCAGATCTGTTGGTTCAGGTGTTAGCCTATAAAACCAAAGAACCGACCTCTGATACCAAATGAAAGTGAGGGATAGATCTAACTTTACTCTAGAGGGGGGTGAATAGAGTATTTTAAACTTTGATTTATTTTTATAGCGGATTTAAAAATTAATGATATATATATATAAAGAAAATATTCACAGCACACAATAAAGAAAACAATCAATCACAGACAACATAAGAATTTATAGTAGTTCCCCAATAAATCTGGGTACGTCTACTCTTCTACCACCCTGATAGGAATCCACTATAAGTTTTTGATCAGGTGCCCTGCCACCAGAAGATCTATTTTCTAAGGGAGACCTTGCAACCATTTGAGTTTTTGACCAGGTGCTCAAAAATCAAGTTTGAGTCTTTTGATCAGGTGACTTATGAACCAAGAGATAACTTTTGAAGGGAGTTAAAAACCCTGTACACAATTTAGAAATAAACTATAAGAAAAAGATGTTGTCTTCTCTGTCAAGAGTCTCTGAGAAAGACTTAGTGGATGATAAAGCAAAAAGCTCCCCCTGATTTGAGTAGAGATTTGAGATCAGGAGGGGAGGCTTTTCTTTAGGGTATAGGCCTTCTTGTATTTGACTGATGAAGACTTTGCACTAGTAGAGACTGAAGAAGAAAATTTGATGAATATTTGTTGATCTGTAAGTCTCTAAGTCAATAACAGAAATAAGTAAGTAAATCAGTATCTCAAAGTCAGTATGTATAAGTGTGTAATCCCCTGAAGCAGCAATAATCTAAATATATAATCTCTTAGGAGAATTCAAACATTTGAAATAAATCTATTCTGAAACGTCTGAAGAATCTCTGAGAATTGTAACTGCACTTGGGAATTAATTAGAATTAAACTCTGTGATAAAACCTTGTTTAATGCTATCTTAAACGGCTATATTCATTAAGAATATTTAGCATTAAATATCAGAGTGTAACTGCCTGAGATTAAGCCTTGAAAAAAATCTTTCTGCCTTCAGAATATAAAACTGCCTGAACGATGAACACTGCAAAAAATTCGTCGAACTGTGCCTGGAGATCGTCGAACTGAGCCTGAAGTTCATCGAACTAAGCCTGGAGTTCGTCGAGCTGAGCTTCTGAGTTGAGATCATCGTTCGGACCAAGATGCTACACAGCTTGTCTCACGGACACAGGCTTCACAACAACATTCAAGCTGGCTTACATGGCCACCTTAGCTGGGCTCACAAGGCTCTCATCTTCAAACAATGGCCCTTGGTATCCTATAGACAATCCTCATAACTTACAGGAAGCTATCGCCGGAGGTAGCACTACCGTCGCGCGGTAGGGACAGAAGTTGCTTCTTCCCCATTTTTGGGTGTGTTCCTGGAGATGAACTCCAGTACTATCACTGTAGTATCCTGCACACCCCCAGACCCCAGATTCTACACGTTGATCCACAAGTTTTATCCACGGAGTCTTCTCCAGCACACAAATCAATTCATCACCAATCCAGACCAACCTCTATAGATGGGCTTCACACAACATGTCTATTCCGTAATTTGATTCCGGATCTAAATACATGTTTTAGCGGAGATCACCATGATCTACCTACTGGAACCCACCTTTTTCTTCACCTTTTGGTGAGGGGTTCCATACACGTATGCAAATTGAGGACTTTACTTGTCCAAGGAGAAAGTCATTACCCTTATTGATCTCTTAGGATCCATGCCCTTGTTCTTTTATTCGGATGGAACTGAACGTCACAGCTTCCTCTCAGCGGATCTAGCGTCGACTTGTAATTCCGATCACAAGCACACCTTGGATCGCTTCTCCTCTTAGCCTCCTTGACTTTCTTCCTCCTCTTCCCTCAAGAAGCTCAAGAACCAAGAAAGAAAGTATGAGAGAGGAAAATGGGAATGAAATCTCAAATCCAGCCCTTAACAGCAAGCAACCGCCGCGCGGTATCAAAAACGGTCGCCGCTTGGTCCACTTGACATCGCTCTATTGCCCAAACCAGCCTCCACCGCACTGCCACGTGGCAAGCTACTGCCGGTGTTAACTTACTACCGTCGAGCGGTACCTTCCTGAGGCATATACTATTTTAATCAGCTATCGCCGTGCCTTAGCTCACTAATGCCCTACGGTAGTCTCTCAACAATTCGTCGAAAGCGTTGAGTGCATCGAGTGGTATCGCCACGCGATAGGCCACTACTGCCGCACGGTAAGTTTCTCGATGATTCGTCGAAAGCATTGAGTGCAACGAGTTGTACAGCCACGCGGTATCTTTCTACCGCTGCGTGGTAGATACCCGAGACAAAGTTGATTTAATTCAAGGTCTAATGCCGGCGTTAACTTCCAATCCTTCCTTTTTTAGGATTTTTGGGGCATTACAATTCTCACCTCCTTTAAGAAATTTCGTCGCAAAATTTTATTCATTGAAAGGAAATAAGTATATAGGCTTACAACATGATTTTACAAAAACAACTCAGGAAAATCATCTCGTATGGTTTGCTCGCGCTCCCATATCAATTCTTCACTTCCACAATTGTCCCGACGGACTTTGACCATTCCGATTACTTTATTACATAGTTGTCTGATCTCCGTATCCTCGATACGAATGGGTTCCACCTTCATCATTAGCCCACTATCGACCGGTACTTTACCATCCACAATCACTAGTCTAGGTGCTTGCAAAGCCTTCCGCAACATTGAGATGTGAAACACATCATGCAAACCACTTAGCTCTGTCGAAAGAGCTAGTCGATAAGTATATTCACCAACTCGTTCAATCACTTCAAATGGACCAAGGTACTTCGGACTTAGTTTTTTCAAGCGTCGAATCCTGGACACACCTTTAAATGGCTTTATATATAGATATACCCAATCACCCACCACAAACTCCACATTTTGGTGCTTGGCATTAGAGTACTTTGCTTGTCTATCCTGATCCACCAATAACCGCTCTCGAATAGTGCGTATAGTCGAATTGGCATCTTCGACCTCATTATGCTTATACAGCTTCGATTCGCCTGTTTCCGCCCAAGGTAAAGGAGTACGACATTTCCTACCGTATAAAGCTTCGAAGGGCGCCATTAGAATGCTAGCTTGATAGATATTATTATAGGCGAACTCAATCATATAGATTTGATCCTCCCACTTCTTTCCGAAATCCAAGGCGCATATACAGAGCATATCCTCCATTGTACTGTTTGACCTCTCGGTCTGGCCATCCGTTTGCGGATTAAAGGCCGTACTAAACTTCAATTTAGTACCCAACAACTGATGGATTAACCTCCAATCATTAGAAGTAAAACACTCATCTCTGTCGTTGACGATTCTACGGGGCAAACCGTGCAACCTTACTATGTTTTCAACATACAACTTAGCCAATATTTCAACTGAATCATCCCTCTTATTCAGTATGAAGTGTGATACCTTTGTTAACCGGTCAATGATCACCCACACGATGTCGTCCCTGCTTTGTGATCTCAACAATCTATGAACTAAATCCATAGAGATGTCATCGAACTTCCACACTGGAATTGACAACGACTTCAAAAAACAACCAGGCTTCTAACATTCCGCTTTTACCAAGGCGCAAATATGACACTTTGCCACGTAAAGAGCTATTTCCTTCTTTAAACCGGCCACCAGAACATCCTTTTCATGTCTTTATACATCTTTGTTCTCCCAAGGTAGATTGAGTATTTAGTAAGGTGTGCTTCATACATCGACTCTTCCCGTAGATTACCCATATTTGGGATGCACAAACGACCGTCCTTTTGCAAAAGACCATCATCCAAGGAGAATTGGGAATCTGACCCATCTGATGCATAGCGTTTCATACTCTCATTGAGTTTTGTTGCTTGCCAAATCCTGTCTGCGAGGTCATATTGCACCTTCGTCCAGTTCAAGCACGCATTTGTAGTGGTATTCTTATAAATAAGAAATGTCTAAATACTCCAACTTGCACCTGTAGCCAACTTGCCTGTACTGGAGTCCTACGACTCAAGGAATCTGCGATCACATTTCCCTTCTCGAGAGTGTAAAGTATCTCAAAGGTGTAGTTCCCGAGGAACTACATCCACTTCCGTTGTCAGATGTTCAGATCCTTCTAACCTATTAAGTATTTAAGGCTCTTATGGTCCGTGAAGATATCAACTTTCATGCCATATAGGTAATGACCCCACAGTTTAAGTGCAAAAATCACAGCCGCCAACTCTAAGTCGTGTACTAGATAGTTTCGCTCGTGCACTTTCAACTGGCATGAGCCAAAAGCTATAACCTTTCTGAATTGCAGAAGAACGCAGCCTAAACCGCTCCTTAAAGCATCATTATATATCTCATAGTCATCCGTACCACATGACGAACTCAAGATAGGCATCATGGTCAAGTGAATCTTTAACTCCTCAAAAGCCCGTACGCACTCTGGCGTCCAAACAAACTTCTGATCTTTACTCGTTAGTCTGGTGAGAGGTAAAGCTATCCGTGAAAAGTTCTCTATGAAGCGCCTGCAGTAGCCAGCAAGTCCAAGAAAACTCCTAACTTATGCTATAGTATACAACACAAGCCACTCTCGTATAGCAATGAACTTTGCCGGATCCACATCAATACCCTCTCTACTAACCACATGGCCAAGAAAAGTCACCGACGATAGCCAAAACTCACACTTTGAGAACTTGGCAAAGAGTTTATTCTTTCTCAGGGTATGCAAAACCAACCTCAAATGTTTCTCATGTTTCTCTTCAGACTGAGAGTATACTAGTATGTCGTCAATAAAGACAATCACAAAAAGGCCCAAATACTCTCGAAAAGTCCTATGCATCATATCCATGAATACTGATGACACTTTAGTAAGTACAAAAGGCATCACAGTAAACTCATAATGCCCATAACATGTACCAAATGCTGTCTTGGGAATATCACTTTCCTGAATTCTCAACTGCTAGTAGCCGGACTTCAAATCCAACTTAGAGTGGACATTCGATCCAACTAATTGATCAAATAGATCATCGATTCGAGAAATCAAATACTTGTTCTTTTCTGTCAGCTTGTTTAGTTCACGATAGTCAAGGCATAGACGAAAGCCCTCATCCTTCTTCTTCACAAAGAGCACCGGTGCACTCCACGGTGACATACTCGGACGTATATATCCTTGCTCTAGCAAATATTGCAACTGAACTTTCAGTTCTACCATTTCCTTTGGCGCCACTCGGTACGATGAGCGTGAAACAGGTTTTGTACCTGGCACCAGCTTAATAGTAAAGTAATTCTCTCACTGGGGTGGAAGCCCAGGGAGATCTTCAGCAAAAACATCTGCAAACTTTGATACAATCGGAACATCACTCAAACTGGGCTTCGGATCTACAACCTCCAATAATGTGAAAAATAATTCCTCGCCCTTCCGAACCGTCTTGACTACCTAGAGAGAAGACATCAATATCTTGCTCGATCCTCACATACCCGCGAACCTAGTCTCGCGTTCGGTGTTTTGCTATTGTATGACTTCCTTAGAGTTGCAATCTATATAGGCACGCTTCTCCGAGAGCCATTCGATACAAAATATTACATCAAACTCTGATATCGGCAGCACAGATGCTTGCAAACCAAAGTCATGACTTCCTATATGCACCTTAACATTGCAAGCTCGATCCGTGGGCATCAAGCACCCGTTAGGTAGCAACACATTCACTCAATCTGTCGATATAAACGAAGGTACTCCGATACACACCACGAAGTCCTCAGACAGAAAGGAATGAGAAGCTCCTGTATCAAACAGTGCTCTCGTCGGATATTCCAATATCAGGACAAAGCCTAATTCAAACAAATCATTCACAAGAAACACACAAGGTACTAAGTATGGAAAGCAGTAAAAATTATATCTTAACTCATACCTGTTACGATGTCACTTTGTTTTATGGCCTCCTACTGGCCAAGTTTATAGACTTGGGGTTGCGCTTGAGATGCAGTTGACTCCACCACTACTATTGAAGCCAAAATTGACCTCAACCAATGTTCAAAATAGGGGTGCAGCCAACACCTACTTCCCTCAAGCCCCGCCCCCTGACTGGTAGCTAACGACCTAGGACTGACCCAAAGCCTCAGCAGGGAGGTCCCACCTCACACCCGGAAGATCTTTGAGAGCTTCCCCTCGAAAGCAAAAAGCTGGGCTAGGAGCTCCTCAGAAAGCACTAGAGATTCAGAGAAAAATGAGAGTCTGCTTTCTAAGGAGCCCTTATGGGTCTACTTATAACTTTTGCTGACCTCAAATTACTGAAAAACCCCTGGCTGGTCTGCCAATAGCCAAATCCCGCCGTTTGTAAAGTACTAAAAGCAGCCCCTAAGGGTATAAGAGTAATTTTACCCGAGGGCAATTAAGACATTTTACTCTGAACCTGGGCCCCACTCGGCGAGAGTTCTATGCCGGGAACCCTCTCGCCTTCCTTTGGCGGGAGCTAAAAAGAAGTGTCAAAAGTATCAAGTTGAGCCAACCCCCTCCTTCTCACCAGTTTAATCCTTCTCGCCGACTCTGCCGAGAGCGGATCCTGGCTGACCGAGGGTGAACGCTTTCGCCCCTCTCCAGGCGGGAGCTCATCAAACCTTGACGCTGTCGCTGCTGACCATGGAGCTGAGTGAGTGAAGCTCACTCAACGCCCTTACTGCTGACCATGGTGCTGGGTGAGCGGAGCTCACTCAGCGCCCTTGCTGCTGACCATGGCGCTGAGTGAGTGGAGCTCACTCAGCGCCCTTGCTACTGACCATGGCGCTGAGTGAGTGGAGCTCACTCAGCGCCCTTGATACTGACCATGGCGCTGAGTGAGTGGAGCTCACTCAGCACCCTTGCTGCTGACCTTGGCGCTGGGTGAGTGGAGCTCACTCAGCGCCCTCGCTGCTGACCATGGAGCTGAGTGAGTGGAGCTCACTCAACTCCCTTTCTGCTGACCCTGGCGCTGGGTGAGTGGAGCTCACTCAGCGCCCTTGCTGCTGACCAAGGAGCTGAGTGAGTGGAGCTCACTATGCGCCCTTGTTACTGACCCTGGCGCTGGGTGAAGCTCACTCATCGCCCTTGCTGCTGACTATGGCGCTGAGTGAGTGGAGCTCACTCAGCGCCCTTGTTGCTGACCATGGCGTTGAGTAAGTGGAGCTTACTCAGCGCCCTTGCTGCTGACCATAATACTGAGTGAGTGGTGCTCTCTCAGCGCGGCGCCTTGTCGCCCGCTTCTGGTCATGGGCGGAATCTCGCCTGCTCCTAGGCGGGAGCTCCTCTGGCGCGAGAGCTCTTCTGGTCTTCAGGCCCAAGCTAACCCGGGGCTGGTCCAACCCCGACCGTTGATGCCTCCGGGTCCCACCTAGCAAATATGGGTTGTACACAATCCCCGCTCTTTTTGAGCTAGCTCTGCGCTCGAAAAGACACTTCCAACCCACAAATATTCGCTTGGCACGTGTCACTTCCTGCAAAGAGAATCTATCAATGGGCCTGGCCGCGGTTATATATACGCGATGATAGAAGGCCGTAAATCTACCCCTGACCGTCGTTGCCCCCCTTATATCTCGCGCGACCTCGCGATGCGCCCCAAACAAGCTGGTAAGCCACTCTCGCAGAACCTTCAGGACCGCATAAAGGCGGCGCAAGCGCGGGCCCTCGCCAATAGCGCGCTAGTGGCTCCTTGGCTTACGAGAGAGGCACCCACTGTGGCATCTCCGCCGCCGCCAAAAGAGAAGAAGAAGAAGGCGAAGAAGGTCCATCGGGACACCTCGCGAGAGCACCGAGCCTCTCCATCTTCAAACCCAAGCCGTGCGGCCGACCCTCTTCTATTGCAGAGGGTATGTTTCGTCGATTATCGGACTACTGTTCTTGAGGATTGGTCACTGAACCTTTCTTGGCAGGTGGTCCCGGAACGCGGTGCTGGGCTTCCGCCGGTGCCCCCGGACCCATCAACGTCTCGCCCACCTGAGGATCGTCCATAGGATCCGGAAGGGGCTCCTGCTGATGGTTCGGCTCCTCCAGGTAGCCCCTTCTCTCCTTTGCCTATTTTTCTTTTTGTCACTCTAACCCCTGGGTTGGACTCTCGCAGCATCTGCTTCTGCCCGCCCGGGTCTCATCTTGTCGGGAACTGATGTAGGGGTTGCCCCTCGTGACGATCCAACAGCAAATCCCCATACCCCCGCAGGGGAGACGACTGCCGACCCATCCTTAACGTCGGAGGCCGACCATTCTATGAGGGAGCGCGATCCTCCTCAGACTTCAGGCCCAGCGGAGGTTACGGCGTGTGAGATCTTCCCTCTGGGTCCATGGAAGCCACTCCATCTCCTGTTCGGGAGGGATTCCGAGGGAGAGCCTGAGCCTTCTCGCCTTCCTCCGGTCGACGGCTCTCGCCATGTTGCTGGTATGCCACATACTTCTACTATTCTCACCCTGTTATCGCACTGACCGCCAAGTTGTCTTTTCAGGTGATCCGGACCTGCGATCGGGAGCTGACGAGGATGAGGATGATGACGGGGATCAGGAGGAGGAGGATGGCGACAGCTCTCCCTTTCCCTCTTCTGATGAAATGGAAGGGATCTTGATTGGCGCGGGAAGCGCAATAAGACGGGGTAAAAGGTTCGCGACCATCCTCTCTAAGCTCGCGCGGTGGGAGCAGGCCTAGGCCCACGCGAAGAGAGAGTTCTGCAGGTCGGTGGAGCAAAGGTTGTAGGCCTTGGAGCGAGATTACTTCCTAAGAGAGACGGAGCGGCCGGGCGGCCCTACTATGGGATCTTCTCCCGGGAGGTGCCTTGCGCGGATACGCGACCAAGCTCGCCAGATCAATCTAGGGTGCACCGTTCTCTCCTCCTACTTCAAGCCGTTGGCGCCTCCGAGGACCCGTCAGTGAGAGCGAGGACGCTGGCACTGGGAGCCCTATTAATTCCTGATGTCTCGGCCCTTCTTACCCCTGGCCTTCCCTTCTCATGTACCCTCTTTAGATTTTACTTTGAATTCTGGACTGCTTGTAATCCTGTGAACTGCTTTTATTAGTTAACTGTTGTCGTTACTGCTATTATCTTAGGTCTCGCCTAGCGAGAACGTTCTTTGCTTTCACGTCTGTCATGCCATGTGGTTCTTGCGCGAACTAGGGTTGTCGATCAGTCACTGTCAACTCGGGCGGGGGACCGAGGCACCGTCGACCTAGGGCATGACAGTTGTACCTCCGCCGCCCTTTCTGGGAAAATCATCATTTATCACGACTTCCTATAAATAGGTGGATTCACCCACCACATTTATTTACCCAGTCCAAAACCTTCACCTTTCTTTTTTTGCTTTCGCGTTCTGCCGAGAACATCTTGCTTTCGCCTCCCTTCCATTTCTTCTCGGTTGGTCTCTACCTCTCGACTCCTCTCTTGTGATTTTGCCCTCGGGTTCGTTAGACATAATGCCGGGCGAGAACGAGGGACGTTCTAACTGCGTGGAAGCTTTCCGGAAGCATCGATTTCCATCATGCCGCCTGACTCTGTAGGAGTATCAGCTGATTACCTACCGGTACGTTCCTGCCGGCTTCGTCGCGATAAACCCAGAAAACAACGACAGGGTGAACACTGCGCGAGAGGGGGAGCTCGCGATCCCCCTCGAACACTTCGAGGTGGGCTTTCGCCTCCCTCTTTGGCCGAAGATGCGCCTCGCCCTTCGATACTATGGAGTCATTCCTGCGCAGCTGAATCCGAATTCGTTCGCCATCCTTGTAGCGTTCGTCTGCTACATGCGATCCGAGAGGATAGAGTTCAACCTCTCGATCTTCCGGAAGCTGTTTGTCTTCCGCGCGAAGGGAGGAGTCGTCTTCTTCTCCGGGCAACTTCTCAAGACAACTGGTCTCACCAACAAGAACCATCACTGGGGCGAGAAGTATGTCTTCATCTCCGGTGACTTTAGGAACATCCCGCTTGCGCCGATCCAGTATGAGGATGCCGCCTACAAGCCGCCATCCCTGGGGTCTCGCGAGAGCGCGCTCCTTGAATTCTTCGGGACCAAGGAGTTCGACGTACCCTTCCTTACGCGGGACGTCGACTCTCTTCCCACCGTTCTTCCTGGCGAAGGTAAGATCTCGCCTTTTCTTTCTCTTGCCCGGTAATCACGTTTCTCCTCCATGCTGAATGTTACCGTGTTGTTGTCCTTGTAGGAGAGCGGGAGATTCCCTTGCGCCAGCCTTTCCCCGAGACGCAAGTTGCTGAAGGCCAGACTGCGGGAGATCCGTTGGCTCTCGCGAGATCTGCGGCCCACGCTTACCGGGACGAGCCTTCTCCGCCTCCGCCGTCTGGTGCCGGGAAGCGGAAACCCAGCGGCTTTTCGTCTCAGCATATGAAGAGGCCGAAGCCATCCGCTACTGAGAAGGGGAAGTCTAAGGTGCCCTCGCCCGCCGGATCTCTCCCGCCGGTCCGGTCCTTCGCCGAGGTTTTAGCGGCAGTCAGCGAGATAAGGGACGTCTCTAGGAGCCGTGCTGGGGCCTCTGTCGAGAACCCTCTCGCCACGATCGAGGTGGGTGGCGAGATGGGCGCTGAGCCAGCGGCCGCCGGGAGCTCTGCCCAGCTCCCGCCCAAGCCTGTGCCGAAGGGGCACATGTACTTTTGCTTAGGCGTGAAGAGCCTTGATGCGGAAGGGAAACCCTTGCTGCAATGGGACCTGGAGGCCAATCGGGTATCCCTCCCGACGCTGCTCCCGAGCTGGGCAGATGGTGACGAGGTTACCAGCGAGGCCTTCACGCTGGGCTGCGACCTCTACAGCCGGGAGTTCGCGGGGCTGTACGACTAACATCCCACTCGCCTCCTCGCTTTCGACTCCATCCGGGCCCTGATGTGTGGGTTCGAGCTTACGCACATGTGTGCTCGCCGAATCATCACCATCGACCAGAACTTCCTCGATATGTACAAGGCGAGGGAGGAAGCGGTGGCTCAGGCGGCGGTCCTTAAGACCGAGCTAGAGGACGCCTGACGCCTGCTGTCCGTGCACCTGGCGGAGGAAGTAAGCGAGACCCTTTCAGACCTTCGTTCTCGCCTATGAGGTCCACACCTCCGTTCTTGCCGCTGATAAAATGCTTTTACACAGGACTCCCCGCAGTTCATGGTGCTTCGCGCACAGCTGGCCGGGGTGGAGTGCGAGAACGCCATGCTGAAGGGACAAGTAGAGCGCCTGGAGACAACAGAAGCTGTGGTCCCGCTCCCTCCCACGCTCGATGAAAGGCTAAAGAGCCGAAATTATTCCGAGTACGACATCGACAAGCTCTTGCAGGTTAATGCCCAGACGACGGCCAGATTGATGATCGAGACATTGCAGGACGTGGGATTCCTGGACGAGGGTGGCGAGACTCTGACCGCTCCCCAGCTCGTCCCCTGGCTCTTCGATCCTATCCCGAAGCCCCCAGGCGCGCCCGACTCTCCACCACCGGACGTCCCGAGATCTCCGGTGGCTGTTGGCGCGACCTCTGGGGAGAGCTCGGGCGAGAGCTCCCGCGGAAGCCCAAGTGGGAACCCGAGCAGGAGCTCGAGCAGGAGCTCGAGCAGATATAGCTCTTCCCCCTGAGGGGTTTCTTTTTCTTCTACCTCTATAATGAGCGAGACGCTCTGATTTTTGTAATATTGTGAGCAGTTTATAATTTAAATGTAACTTTTCTCCTCTTTTTTCTAACTGTTAAAAAATGAATGCTATTCAAGAGTGTTTTCGCCTGGGCCCCTCTAGGATAGTCTCTCTTAGCGACCGATAGGTGAGAATCTGCCGAGAGCTCAGGGCTCGAATGCATCGTTCCCGCGCTCCGCCGAGAACCATTTGTCGAGAGCGTTGTTCATAGGCTAAGGGAAGACCGCCCCTCCTTGCCTTGCGCGATCGATCAGGTCTCTTTGCCTAGACCCGCCGGGAACTTCGTATGGAGAGATCTCCCAGCAAGGTTCTTCTGGCCGATACCTCCCCTGGCCAAGACCTATCCTGGCCGGAACCTCTTTTGGCCGAGACCCTTTTGGGTATATCTTCAGGGTGTCTTTTTCCTAGCCTGGAACATCCGTGTCGAAACATTTCTAAACACTAAACCTATCCCCCACAGGCAAGCCTTCGGACCTGCCGGCTAGATGAGAGCCTGAGCAGCGGATCTACCTGGGGCCGAGCCGAGCTCGGGGTGTTGATGAAGATTTCTCAAACCAAACCTCTCCACCACCGGCGAGCCTTCAGACCTACCAGCTAGATGAGAGCCTACGCAGCGGGTCTACCTGGGGCCGAGCCAAGCTCGGGGTGTTGATGAAGATTTCTCAAACAAAACCTCTCCCCCCACAGGCAAGCCTTCGGACCTGCCAGCTAGATGATAGCCTACGTAGCGGGTCTACCTGGGGCCTAGCCGAGCTCGGGGTGTTCATGAAGATTTCTCAAACCAA
Organism: Platanthera zijinensis; assembly: GCA_039513925.1. Taxonomy (NCBI): domain Eukaryota; kingdom Viridiplantae; phylum Streptophyta; class Magnoliopsida; order Asparagales; family Orchidaceae; genus Platanthera; species Platanthera zijinensis. The sequence continues at coordinate 10,723,010 of CM077091.1, forward strand.
ACCTCTCCCCCACGGGCGAGCCTTCGGACCTACCAGCTAGATGAGAGCCTGCGTAGCGGGTCTACCTGGGGCCAAGCCGAGCTCGGGGTGTTGATGAAGATTTCTCAAACCAAACCTCTCCCCTATAGGAGAGCCTTCGGACCTGCCAGCTAGATGAGAGCCTGCACAACAGGTCTACCTGGGGCCGAGCCGAGCTCGGGGTGTTGATGAAGATTTCTCAAACCAAACCTCTCCCCCACAGGCGAGCCTTCAGACTTGTCAGCTAGATTAGATCCTGCGCAGCGGGTCTACCTGGGGTCGAGCCGAGCTCGGGGTGTTGATGAAGATTTCTCAAACCAAACCTCTCCCCCAAAAGCGAGCCTTCAGACCTGCCATCTAGATGAGAGCCTGCGCAACGGGTCTACCTGGGGCCGAGCCGAGCTCGGGGTGTTGATGAAGATTTCTCAAACCAAACCTCTCCCCCACAGGCGAGCCTTCAGACCTGCCAGCTAGATGAGCGCCTGCGCAGCGGGTCTACCTGGGGCCGAGCCGAGCTCGGGGTGTTGATGAAGACTTCTCAAACCAAACCTCTCCCCCCACAGGCGAGCCTTCAGAACTGCCAGCTTGATTAGAGCTTGCACAACGGGTCTACCTGGGGCCGAGCCGAGCTAGGGGTGTTGATGAAGATTTCTCAAACCAAACCTCTCCCCCACAGGAGAGCCTTCGGACCTTCCAGCTAGATGAGAGCCTGCGCAGCGGGTCTACCTGGGATCGAGCCGAGTTCGGGGTATTGATGAAGATTTCTCACACCAAACCTCTCTCCAATAGGCGAGCCTTTGGACCTGCCAGCTAGATGAGATCCTGCGCAGCGGGTCTACCTGGGGCCGAGCCGAGCTCGGGGTGTTGATGAAGATTTCTCAAACCAAACCTCTCCCCCACAGGCGAGCCTTCGGACCTACTAGCTAGATGATAGCCTGCGCAGTGGGTCTACCTTGGGCCGAGCTGAGCTCGGGGTGTTGATGAAGATTTCTCAAACCAAACCTCTCCCCCACAGGCGAGCCTTCGGACCTGCCAGCTAGATGAGAGCCTGTGCAGCGAGTATACCTGGGGCCGAGCCGAGCTCGGGGCGTTGATAAAGATTTCTCAAACCAAACCTCTCCCCCACAGGCGAGCCTTCGAACCGGCCAGCTAGATGAGAGCCTGCGTAGCGGGTATACCTGGGGCCGAGCCGAGCTCGGGGTGTTGATGAATATTTATCAAACTAAACCTCTCCCCCACAGGCGAGCCTTTAGACCTGCCAGCTAGATGAGAGCCTGCGCAGCGGGTCTACCTGGGGCCGAGCCGAGCTCGGGGTGTTGATGAAGATTTCTCAAACAAAACCTCTCCCCCACAGGCGAGCCTTCAGACCTGCCAGCTAGATGAGAGCCTGCGCAGCGGGTCTACCTGGGGTCGTGCTGAGCTCGGGGTGTTGATGAAGATTTCTCAAACCAAACCTCTCCCCCACAGGCGAGCCTTCGGACCTGCCAGCTAGATGAGAGCCTGCGTAGCGGGTCTACCTGGGGCCGAGCTGAGCTCGGGGTGTTGATGAAGATTTCTCAAACCAAACCTATTCTATCATTAAGATGAGAAAGCAGACATCAGATCAAAGCAAGAAGAATACCCTTATAACATTTTGGTATTACAACGTTTCGAAATGATAATATTTGACTACAACAGTACAATCCCCTTTTTCCCTTACGGGTAAAAGTGCTTTAGATCATCACCGCTCCAGGTGTGGCTCAAGGTCCTTCCCTCCACATCCTGGAGGTAGTAACCTCCGTTTGCAAGAACCTCCTTTACTATGTAAGGTCCTTCCCAGCTGGGGTTAAGCTTGCCAACAGGGGCCGACCTCCCTGCCGCGTCGGCCTTTTTAAGCACTAGGTCCCCTTTGGCGAATTGCTTGATTCTAACATGTTTATCGAAGTACTTGTCCATTCGCCACTTGATCTCTTCCAGCCTGATGGCCGCAACATCCCACAGTTCCTCTACCATGTCTAGCGAGAGGCGCAACTCTTCTTCATTTCCCAATCTCCAAGCCTCCTCTCCTTCTCTCTCGGTCGTGACCCGCGGGGACCGAACCTCGAACTCTACTGGGAGGACAGCCTCGCACCCATTAGAGAGCTTGAAGGGGGTCTCACCGTTGGCCGTGTTCGGGGTCGTTCAAAAGGCCCACAGGACGGAGGGGAGCTGCTCTACCCAGTTCCCCCTCAGGTTCTCCACCTTTTTCTTGAGCAAGTTCACAATAATCTTATTTGCCGCTTCCACCTGGCCATTGCTTTGGGGGTGATGGACAGAGGCAAACCTGAGGTCTATCCCCAGCTAGGTGCAGAAGCTGATGAACTCCTCACTAGCAAACTGAGGACCATTGTGTGTTACTATTGCTCGGGGTAGCCCGTTCCTGCATACGATTTCTCCCCAAACGAAGTTCCTGATGACCTGGGAGGTGACCTTGGCTAGAGCCTTGATCTCCAGCCACTTAGAGAAGTAATTGATCATGACTAGGAGGAACCTCCTCTGACCGCTAGCTGGGGGAAAAGGTCCAACTAGATCTATCCCCCAAATGGCGAAAGGCGACGACGCCGTGATGCTACAAAGCCTTTGAGCGGGCAGGAGCTGGAGGGGTGTGTATACTTGACATTTTAGGCATCTCTTCGCAAACTCAACCACATCCTTCCTCAGGGACTGCAAGAAATATCCTTTCCTTACCACCCTTGCCTCCAACGTCCTTCCCCCCGAGTGGCTGCTGCACTCTCCCGAATGTAACTCTTCCAGGATCCTGTGGATTTCCTCCTCTATCACACATCTCGCAAGGAGCCCTGACAACATCTTGCGATGCAGACCCCCTTCTAGCATCAGATAGTGAGCTGCCTTTCGCCTGAAGCTCTTTGCATCCTTAACCTCCTCTGACAGCTCGCCAGTGGTCAGGAAGGTCACCAATGGGTCTACCCAGGAGGATCGTTGTCCTACCTCCATCAACTCCCCTTCCTCAATTGCTGGTCAGAACAGTTTAGTTACGACTCCTCCCCGAGGCCCAAACTTCGCCAATCGATCAGCCTCTACACTTTCTTCCCTGGGAACATGCTGGATGGAGAAGGACCAGAATCCTTTGATGATTTCCCTTACCTTGGATAGATATTTCACGAGGGTAGGCTCCCGAGCCTCAAACTCCCCTTAGATCTGCGATGCCACCACCATTGAATCTGTGAAGGCCTCTACGTCCTAGATCTCTAGCTCCCTTGCCAAACTAAGACCAGCTATCACAGCTTCATACTCTGCCTCATTGTTGGTCACTAGAAAGTGATAGGCCACCACCTGTTCTATAGCCACCCCCTGGGGGCTTACCAACACCACTCCTCCCCCCATGGAATGCTTTCACGAGGCCCCATCAACCATCACCTTCCACGCCCCCTATTGCCGCAGCTCTTCTTCCCCGACTTCAACATCATAGTCTGCCAGGAAGTCTGCCACTGCTTGCGCCTTAATGGAGAGCCTTGGGACAAAAGAGATGTTGAATTCGCTCAGCTCAATGGACCACTTGGCCAGCCTCCTCGAGTGCTCCACCCCTTCAAAGATCTTGCAAAGAGGATGGTCGATTACCACCCTAATCGTGTGTGCTTGGAAATATGGCCAAAGCTTTCTTGCCGAAACGATCAGAGCATATGCTAGCTTTTCGAGGATGGGGTAACAGAGCTCCGCCTTCCTCAAGATCCGGCTTACGTAGTAGATGGGTATCTGCTTCTTCCCCTCTTCCTTGACTAGAACAGAGCTCACGACTTCCGCTCCCACCCCGAGATACAGGGCTAGGTCCTCCCCTTCTTTTGGGCTTTGAAGTAGGGGAGCCCGGGAGAGCTGTCTCTTCAGTCCTTGGAAGGCTTCCTCACACTCGGCTGTCCATTCAAACCTCTGGTTACCCCTCAACACTTTGAAGAACGATGAACGATTGTCTCCTGACCGCGAAAGGAACCTACTTAGTCCAGCCATCTTGCCTGCCAAGCGTTGGACCTCCTTGGCATTGCGAGGTGACTCCAAGTCTAGGATGACCTTTACCTTATCCGGGTTTGTCTCTACCCCTGCCGGAGTCAAGAGATGTCCGAGGAACTTCCCGCGGCTGGCCCCGAAGACACACTTCAAAGGATTCAGCCTCATCTTGAACCTTCTGAGGGTGGCAAAGGTCTCTTCTAGGTCCCGCAGGTGTGAGCTCACACACTTACTTTTCACCATCAGGTCATCGACATAGACTTCAATGTTTCTCCCTCTCTGCGCCTGGAAGACTCGATCTATCATGCGCTGGTATGTGGCTCTTGCATTTTTCAGCCCAAAGGGCATCATCTTATAACTGAAGCACCCTTCCCTGGTGATGAAGGAGACATCTTTGACGTCGGGGGGGGGGGGGGGGTGCATGCGAATCTTGTGATAACCTAAAGAAGCATCAAGAAAACTCATAACAGAAAAACCGACGGCTGAGTCAACCAGCGCGTCGATTCGAGGCAGAGGGTAGCAATCCTTGGGGCACGATTTATTTAATAAAGAGAAGTCAATACACATGCGCCACTTCCCTCCCCCTTTCTTAACCATTACCACGTTGGAGATCCAGCCTGGGTACTGGACCTCCGAGATGAAGCCTGCCCCCAAGAGATTTCTGACCTCCTCGCGGATGGGCTCCTCCAGCTTGGTGGCGATGGCCCTCATCTTTTGGTGTATGGGACGAGTCCGGGGGTCCATGTTCAGGCGATGACAAGCCACATCCGCGTCAATGCCCAGCATGTCCGCCGCGCTCCAGGCGAAGATGTCTACATTGCTCTGGATGCAAGCTCTCATCTGCTCCTGGTCCTCGCGGCTTAGGCCCCCACTGATCCGCACCCTCTACACCTGCCCTGCTCTGGTGGAGACCTCCATCTCCACCACTTCTTCGGCCGGCTCCAACCGCGATTGCTCCCAGCCTACCCTTGCTTCTTCCCCAAACTCCAACTCCTCCCTTCCTTCAGCCTCCATTGCCTCCCCCGGTTTCTCCTCCTGGAGCTGATGAATCTCCACATCCCTCGGGGCCTCTTACTCAAATCTCGCCACTTGGCCCTCCTCTTCATCCATCACTACCTCCAGACCCTCGTGCTCGATTCCAGCGGCTAGCTTCTCCTCTACCTCCATCGCCTTCTCCAGGCTCTCCTCCTGCTGCTGCTTGACTTCCTCCCCCCTCCGGGCCTCATTCGCAGCTTCTCCCCCCACTTGCTCCTCTACCTCCGAACTCACATTCTCTTACTCTGCTAGCTCTCTCCAGTTCTTCTGCCTCCGCCATCCAAGACACAGCGTTAACTGCCGTCACGTAGCATTGTCTTGCCACCTTTGGATCCCCCCTTATCCTAACCTGCACCCCTGAACTTGTGACATTGATGAAATGAGGAGGGTACAAAGCGGAAGGCGCTGATGAGGGGATGCCCAGAGATGGTATTGTAACTACTTGGGGCGTCCACTATCACGAACTGTTGGGTATTGCATCCACAATGTACCTGATTTGAAGAAGCCCCTGTACAAGCCAAGGTAAATAGACAATGTATTTGATGAAATATTTCTAGTTGTACTTGCAGATATTCCATGCTAAGTACACACCAATGTCAGGGTGCAGTGGGTCAATATACACGGGTCTGTGCAACGTAATCTCTCGTTGAGCAGATCAGTGTGTTGGCCTACGTGTACTCTCTCTATTGGGGTGTACTTAATTTCAAGTACAGGGCTATGATAAAGCATGAGCAGACAAGGAGCAAGGATGGGCCAAAAACCAGCTCTCGAGCGGAAAGACGAAATTCATCTAAGTGAAAATCGTCGAGAATCACTAAGTGATTCTCGCCGATTCGTCGAGAATCATGAGTGATTCTCGACGAGTCGTCGAGAATCACTAGATGATTCTCGCCTGGTTGGGCCGGCTATCTTGACACAGACAGGGAAATTTTCTAAGGCAGAATCGTCGAGAATCACTTATGATTCTCGCCGATTCGTCGAGAATGACCTTGTATTCTCGACGATTCGGTGAGAATCAAAAGTGATTCCCACCGATTCTCCCCGGCTTCTGTATCTGCACAGCCAGAATTCGGCTAAGTAGAAGTTGGCGAGAATCGTAAGTGATTCTCACCGATTCGTCGAGAATCACCTACGATTCTCGCCGAATTTGACTTAGGCGATTTCCTGTTGTTCTCTGGACCGGTTCAAATTATCTAAACTGTTTCGAACCGGGCTCAAGTCTTCTTATCGGTGGGACCCACAAAGGTCATATACTTGACCTAATGTATATATACTCCGTATGTATGAACAGTAAAAACCAAGACACGAGATTTCAAAAAGCACGAGCCGCCGACAAGCCCTAACGCTCCGATTTTGCTCCGCCGATCGTCTCCGCCGCTCGTGCACTTGTCGCCGCTGCTGATCTCAGGTTCTTCCAGATCTCCGATGACCGAAGCTTAGGCTAGCATAGCGTCTCACGCGTCTAACCAGAGATCCCTTGTCTCTTGATTCGTTGATCGGGAAAATCCTTCCCCTTCCGAATCGATCGAGACGATCGATCCTAGTGTGACCGTTGGAAGACCTTGCTTCCTTCGCTACGAAGTTTGAATCCAGTTGGCACTGCTGCTGCTCTCCGTCGCCGCCGCTTATTCCGAGAACCTTGCCGCCGCTACAAGCCGCCGCCGGTTTCGGGAAGATTCTTTCCAAGTGAGATCTAGGGTTGTGGACTCTTCGTTGACTTCAAGAACACGTCGTCGAACGAAGAGGGACACCTTACTCTCCAAACGTCGTTTGTATTTCTTACAAGCATTTTCAATTTCTTTGTAACGGACCGATTGGTCTTTAGTTGTAAGGGTTGGGTGCAACCCGGGTTGTGGGAGTGTTGACTCCTACGTGTGGAAGGGTGCCTTCCGTTAGTGCAAGGATTGGATTTAAATCCTGTTGGTGAAGTGACCGAGTCGTCCCGTATTGGGAGATAGGTCGAAGGGGGAAAGTGGACGTACCCAAATCGGGGAACCACTATAAATTGCCTGTGTATTTTCTGTGCTTGGTTGTTTTGTTTTCTTGTGCAGGTAAAATCTTAATTCCGCTAATAAGCTGCAGAGACACCTATGCCCCCCCCCCCATAGGTGAAGGTAGTTGACACTAGGTGAACTTACAAGTGGTATCAGAGGGAGGTTACTCATCAAAAAGGTTCACACCTTGAGTAGAATCCTGCCACCAGTGTCAAAATCAGACTGATATCCTCCATGGACGGACTCAAGCACTCCGGCAAAATCCCAGTATGCACCAGACTGAACTTTCCTATCTGGAAGGAAAGAATCAGATTCTACATGGAAGCGGTCGACCCTCGGCTCTTCATGATAGTGGAGGAGGGACCTTACATTCCCACTAAGGCCTCCACCATTGATCCTACCAGGAAAGTACCCAAGAAACTTTCGGAAATGGACAAGGACGAAATGGTGCTGTTTGGACTCGACAAGAAAGCTCAGAACATCCTGGTGAGCGCAGTTGACGACTCTATGATGCAGAACTTCAGTAATTGCAGGACAGCCAAGGATCTCTGGAGCTGTCTGATTGTCTTAATGGAGGGCACAGATGAAGTGAGGGACGATCGGAGATCCCTCCTCAATCAGAAATATGAGGCCTTCAGACAAGGGCCAAGGAGGAGATCGGAGTCACCTTCGAAAACTTCCTCAAGATCGTCAATGCACTCAAAGGATATGGAAGAGTGTTCACTGACGGTGAACTCAATGATAAATTCCTTAGGTCCCTCACTAAGGAATGGGACACAAAGATCTGCGCCATCCGCGAGTTTGGCAGACTTGCGGAAACCGACCCTCAGATTCTGTTCGGGAAGCTCATGTCCTATGAGCTTCAGTTGAACACAAGGAAGGCTGAAGAGGAAGCAGAGAAAGCCGCGGCCAAGGAAAAGACGGTGGCCCTGAAAGCCATTCACTCCAGAAAGGGTAAGGGTGTCGCTTCCTCCCGTGCGTGGAAGAGGGATGAAGAGGAAGACTCTGAGCCAAGCTCCTCCGGATCAGAGTTATCTGAGGAAGATTTATCCCTTATCACACGGGAATTCAAGAAGTTCCTCAAGCTGAGGAATCAGAGAAAGAGAACCGGCTCCTCCTCAAGGGATCAGAAGAAGAACTATTCCACTGACATGTATGTTTCCAAACCGAACAAACACCGCTCTTCTGACATTATATGCTTTGGTTGCAACAAGCCAGGACACGTCGTGGCCGACTGCCATCAAGGCAAGAGGGAAAAGGGAAAGGGAGAGGAGCACAGGTCCTCAAGAGACAAGAAGAAGGAAAGGAGTTACATCACAAAGAAGCCAAAGACGCTGAGTGAATCTGACACGTCGGACACCAGCGATGATGAGGAAGCCTACTTTGGGCTAATGGGTCGCTCTGACTCAGAAGAAGATTGCCCCCCATTTACTGGGAAGGTAAAAGCTCACACCCCTCTCTCCGACTCTGACTCTGATCCTGAGTCTCAGGATGATGATGCTGAGGATAGCCCCTCTGCCCTTGAAGCTGAGCTCCTAGATAAGTATGAGCTTCTGCTCAATACATTCCTGAAATGTCGAAAGAAACTGAAGGCGGAGAAAAAGGAAGTCAAATTCCTTAAAGGTGAGAGTGTCTCCCTGAGGGAAGAGATCACCAGTTTGATCTCCCTCCTACAGGAGCACTTGGACCTGACTTCAAAGCATTCAGAGTCTCTTAAGCTCCTTGATCTTAAGCAGGAGGAAGTCGACAAGTTGGAAGAACTACTTGCGGCAGAAAGGAAGATCGTCAAGAGCTTCTCTATGCCAAAAACTGTTCTTCCATTAGTTGATACCTTCTCTACTCAAGCCAAAGGGGCAGGCTTGGGGCACGTAGGGGTATCTAGCTCCTCGTCCAGGAGAAACAGGAACATGAGAAAGAATAAGGCTGCCAAGAAAGCCTCTGCTGATGAGAAAGGAAAGGCCCCACTCAGTCCTGTTGAGTTCAGAAAGCCTAGCTTTCCCTGTAACCAACATGACTTTGAGTCAACATATGGGCATCACTTCAGGCCCTCGGTTGCAAAGCCGAAGAGCCGATATGATGGGTGGACCTTTCCCCGTAACTTCAGTGAGAGTATCTTCAAGGCACCCTATGAGGAAATCCACTTGGGAAATTATGGTCAATTCTCTAGCGGCCATAATAGGAAGCTGGCACCTAAGGCCAAGCATGTTACACTGAAAAGCCAAGAGGTGAAGAAGTCATGTGACTGTGGTCATAATGTTGCCTCCACCTCCAGGTCTTCGGCCCCAGCTGAACCCCACGTTTCAAGGGTAAAGCAGGCGCCCAAGAGGAAGTATAACAGGTTTGACTGCTGGTGCTGTGGCAAAATTGGTCACTTTACCGTGGATTGTTGGTTTAATCCAAGGTATAACGAGACTCCTTATGTTAGCAATGCGAGGCCGACCACTCGTAGAGTTAACCAATCGAGGGGGAGTATGCTAACAAGGAATCTAGGACCCAAGTTTGATTGGGTTCCTAAGGCAAATTAATTCTGTTTTGCAGGGATGTCCAAAGGCCAACAAAACTCCCATTTGGTATTTGGACAGTGGATGCTCCCGTCACATGACCGGGACAAGAAGCCTGCTGAGGGAGTACTCTCCAGTCGAGGATGGACCCAAAGTCATATTTGGGGGATCTGATCGGGGAATCACCAGAGGTTACGGTACGATTTCCAACGGTATACTCTCTATCACTAACGTAGCTTATGTTGAAGGGTTAAATCACAACCTGATCAGCGTAAGCCAGTTATGTGATAAAGGGTATGACGTTAAGTTCTGCAAGGATAAATGCCTGATAATATCATGTGACTCTTCGGAGACCGTATTAACAGGCATTAGGAGCAGAAATATTTTCTGTTTAGACTTTCTTAGTTTAGATTCTTCTACCCCAGTATGCCTCATTGCTAAAGGCAGTGCATCTCTTTGTGAATAATGGCACAAGAGATTGGCACACATTAATTACAAGACAATTAATATGCTATTTTCCAAAGACTTAGTAAGGGACGCTCCCATTATTAAGTGCATTAAAGATAGTCCATGTCCTGCATGTCAAATGGGCAAGCAGACTCGGGCTACCTTTAAGGGCATCCCAGACAAAGATTCCTCCAGATGTCTTTATCTTCTGCACATGGACTTGTTTGGTCCTATGCAAGTTCATAGCTTAGGAGGGAAGTCATATACGCTAGTAATTGTAGATGATCACTCTCGGTTTACGTGGGTGTTCTTTTTAAAACGCAAGTCAGATACATTTGACATCTTCACTAATTTTGTCAAGCAGATACAGAACGAACTTAACTGCTCTGTGGTCAAAATCAGAAGTGACCACGGAACAGAGTTTGAGTCTGGGGCTATGACAAAGTTCTGTGAAGAACTTGGTATCTTTCATGAGTTCTCCTCCCCTCGCACTCCTCAACAGAACGGAGTGGCGGAGAGGAGAAACAGAACACTCATTGAGGCGTGCACGACAATGTTGAATGACGCCTCTCTCCCGGAATACTTCTGGGCCGAGGCTGTTAATACGGCTTGTCATGTACAAAACCGGGCATTGATTAACAAGAGCCATCACATGACTCCCTATGAGCTACTGAAAGGCAAGAAACCAACCATGTCCTACCTGAGGATCTTTGGCTGCAAATGTTATGTACTGAATAATGGGAAGTACCCGCGTACTAAGTTTGGTGAAAAATGCTTCGAAGGCATATTCATGGGCTATAGTAGCCGCAGCCGGGCTTATAGAGTTTTCAACAAGAAAACCCTAGTGGTAGAGGAGTCAATCAATGTTGTATTTGACGAAGGAAGTTTGCTTAATTGCAAGACTTCTAGTCTTCTTCCTGAAGATGCAGGTGACAGACTCGAAAGGTTGCAACTGGATGAGCCCGAGAAAGATGCACCTCCAACATACGTCAAGGTATCCACTTTTACGCAGATCGGAGAAGTTGAAAATCAAAATGGAGCAAATCCTTTAGAAGAAGGCGATGCCCAAGAAGTAGTCGACGCTCCTGACGTCAGACTTCTACAGCTCAGACACGTGAGGGATCATCCCAGAGATCAGATCATCGGAAATCCTCGTGACGGGGTCAGAACTCGCCGAGGTACTATTAACGAGATTTTGCATCTTAGCTTTCTGTCCCAGGTTGAGCCAAAGAAGTTCGACGAGGCAAACGAAGATGCTGCCTGGATTTTGGCCATGCAAGATGAATTGCATCAGTTCGAAAGATGCAACGTTTGGACGCTTGTTCCCACACCTCAAAAGCAGAATGTGATTGGCACCAAGTGGATCTTCAGAAACAAACTGGATGAACATGGTGTCATCATAAAGAACAAGGCCAGACTAGTGGCTCAAGGTTACCGACAGGAGGAGGGGATTGATTTTGACCAGACGTTTGCACCAGTTGAATGGCTCGAAGCAATCCGGCTATTCCTAGCCTATGCCTCCCACAAAGGATTCACAGTTTATCAGATGGACGTGAAATCGGCTTTCCTGAATGGAGATTTGAAAGAGGAAGTATACGTCGCTCAACCTCCAGGTTTTGTCAATCCTATATATCCTAATCATGTCTATTTTCTTAATAAAGCGTTATATGGCTTAAAACAAGCTCCTCGAGCTTGGTATGAGACATTGTCTAGTTTTCTTCTTGAGAACAAGTTCTCTAGAGGAAAAATAGACAAGACATTGTTTCTCAGGGAAGTCAAAGGCAAGATTTTGCTGGTGCAAATCTATGTTGACGACATCATATTTGGCTCAACGGATAACAATCTTTGCAAAAATTTTTCCAAACTTATGCAAGGAAAGTTTGAAATGAGCAGTATGGGGGAGCTGAAGTACTTCTTGGGACTTCAAGTGAAACAGTCTGAGGACGGAATCTTCATCTCTCAGACGAAGTTCACAAATGAACTCCTCAAGAAATTCGGAATGGAGAATGCAACCTCTATGCGGACTCCAATGGGATCCACCATGTCTCTGGATAAGGATGAGAAAGGTAAACCTTTCGATGAAACTAAATACAGAAGCATCATTGGATCTCTGCTCTACCTTACTGCCAGTAGACCGGATATCATGTTCTCCACATGTATTTGTGCCAGATATCAGGTGAACACTAAGGAATCTCATTATGCCGCTGCAAAGCGCATTCTTAGATACCTTAAAGGTACTCCCAATCTTGGCTTGTGGTACCCGAGAAACAATGATGTCGAGCTAATAGGTTTTTCAGATGCTGGTTTTGCAGGGAGTAGGGATGACAGGAAAAGCACTTCCGGGACGTGTCAATTCCTCGGAAGAAGGCTTATCTCATGGAACAGCAAGAAGCAAAATTGTGTCGCAACCTCCACAGCAGAGTCTGAGTACATCTCGGCAGGGAGCTGTTGCGCACAACTCCTATGGATAAGGAACCAGTTAGCAGACTATGATCTCCAGTTCAAGGAAGTACCCATGTACTGCGACTCCTCAAGTGCAATTGCCATCGCAAGCAATCCAGTATCGCATAGCAGAACGAAACATATTGAAGTGCGCTACCACTTCATTCGGGAGCACGTGGAGAACAAGGACATCTCTCTCTGCTATGTCCCCACGGACAAGCAGATTGCAGATATTTTCACAAAGCCCTTGGACAAGGCCAAGTTCAGTCTCTTCAAAACTGAATTGGGGATGCTCAATTATGAGGAATAAAGACTCCAGACGCTCCTGGCTCGTGCATCTAGGGGGAGCATCTGCCAGCAACTCAAGTGACAACATAAGTGCACGGACTGAGGGGGAGCATGGTGTCAGGTGCACCAGAACCAAATTTGCAGAAGCCGAAAAGGGGGAGATTACCCTCTCGGCTAAGGCTAAGGTAGCTCAATGTCTAGTTTGCTCTCAAGTAATGGGTAATGCTTATCCCTATCACCTCACTCTTAAGTTTCGGTTTTTCATTTCTATATGCTCTATTCACCTTAGCTTGTAGGGTTTAGGCTTCTTCAAATAGGGGGAGATTGTTGGGTATTGCATCCACAATGTACCTTATTTGAAGAAGCCCCTGTACAAGCCAAGGTAAATAGACAATGTATTTGATGAAATATTTCTAGTTGTACTTGCAGATATTCCATGCTAAGTACACACCAATGTCAGGGTGCAGTGGGTCAATATACACGGGTCTGTGCAACGTAATCTCTCGTTGAGCAGATCAGTGTGTTGGCCTACGTGTACTCTCTCTATTGGGGTGTACTTAATTTCAAGTACAGGGCTATGATAAAGCAAGAGCAGACAAGGAGCAAGGATGGGCCAAAAACCAGCTCTCGAGCGGAAAGACGAAATTCGTCTAAGTGAAAATCGTCGAGAATCACTAAGTGATTCTCGCCGATTCGTCGAGAATCATGAGTGATTCTCGACGAGTCGTCGAGAATCACTAGATGATTCTCGCATGGTTGGGCCGGCTATCTTGACACAGACAGGGAAATTTTCTAAGGCAGAATCGTCGAGAATCACTTATGATTCTCGCCGATTCGTCGAGAATGACCTTGCATTCTCGACGATTCGGTGAGAATCAAAAGTGATTCCCACCGATTCTCCCCGGCTTCTGTATCTGCACAGCCAGAATTCGGCTAAGTAAAAGTCGGCGAGAATCGTAAGTGATTCTCGCCGATTCGTCGAGAATCACCTACGATTCTCGCCGAATTTGACTTAGGCGATTTCCTGTTGTTCTCTGGACCGGTTCAAATTATCTAAACTATTTCGAACCGGGCTCAAGTCTTCTTATCGGTGGGACCCACAACGGTCATATACTTGACCTAATGTATATATACTCCGTATGTATGAACAGTAAAAACCAAGACACGAGATTTCAAAAAGCACGAGCCGCCGACAAGCCCTAACGCTCCGATTTTGCTCCGCCGATCGTCTCCGCCGCTCGTGCACTTGTCGCCGCTGCTGATCTCAGGTTCTTCCAGATCTCCGGCGACCGAAGCTTAGGCTAGCATAGCGTCTCACGCGTCTAACCAGAGATCCCTTGTCTCTTGATTCGTTGTTCGGGAAAATCCTTCCCCTTCCGAATCGATCGAGAGGATCGATCCTAGTGTGACCGTTGGAAGACCTTGCTTCCTTCGCTACGAAGTTTGAATCAAGTTGGCACTGCTGCTGCTCTCCGTCGCCGCCGCTGATTCCGAGAACCTTGCCGCCGCTACAAGCCACCGCCGGTTTCGGGAAGATTCTTTCCAAGTGAGATCTAGGGTTGTGGACTCTTCGTTGACTTCAAGAACACGTCGTCGAACGAAGAGGGACACCTTACTCTCCAAACGTCGTTTGTATTTCTTACAAGCATTTTCAATTTCTTTGTAACGGACCGATTGGTCTTTAGTTGTAAGGGTTGGGTGCAACCCGGGTTGTGGGAGTGTTGACTCCTACGTGTGGAAGGGTGCCTTCCGTTAGTACAAGGATTGGATTTCAATCCTGTTGGTGAAGTGACCGAGTCGTCCCGTATTGGGAGATAGGTCGAAGGGGGAAAGTGGACGTACCCAAATCGGGGAACCACTATAAATTGCCTGTGTATTTTCTGTGCTTGGTTGTTTTGTTTTCTTGTGCAGGTAAAATCTTAATTCCGCTAATAAGCTGCAGAGACACCTATTCCCCCCCCCCATAGGTGAAGGTAGTTGACACTAGGTGAACTTACACGAACCTACAGTTCCGTGACACACACCCCAGCTTTACTTGCAGTCCTACTCCTCCCTCTACTTCTTTCCTTTCTCCAGGAAACCCGAATAGTGGTCCATCTGAGGCTATACCCTCTTCCCTTCAACCTTCATCTCATCGAAGGCTCTCTTGAAGATGACATTCACCGAACTCCCATTGTCCACCAGTATCCCTGAGACCGTGAAGTTCTCCACCGATGTCTGAATCACCAGGGCGTCGCAGAACAGATCTTCGTAGTCCGGCATATCCGCGGATGAAAAGATGATTTTTTTCTTCCGGAGGGGGAGCTAAGGAGGTCGAGTCGACCCCTCTGCGGAACATGGTTTGAAGGCTCCCCTTGCAGGTTGCCTCAATCCCCACCCCTCCGTGGATCACTCCAATCTCTCCTTAGGTCCCCACGTCTACCCGATCCTCGCATCTATCTTCCTCCCCTCCCTGCTACACTTCAACGATCCTTACTAACGGATCCTGTCTCCCCATTCCTCTGGCTTCCCTCATCTCCAAGAACTCCGGGCAGTTGGCCGTCGCGTGACCTTCCTCCTGATGGAAGTCACAAAAGGGTAACGCCACTCTGCCCCCTTCCTTTTCCTCCTCCTCTACTCCCAGCTCCACGGACTCTTCTTCCTCCTCCTCCTCTGCCTCTACCGAGCTCCATCGCTTCCTGCGGCGGTAGGACGTGGTCTCTTGGCCCTTGCCTCCATGCCTGCTGATCGAACCACCTCGGCTCCCGAAGGTTATCCCTTCCCTGCGGACCTCCTCCTTGACCCTGGGGGGACCCTCTTGAGGCCTCCAACCCAATCGGTTGTGTGGCTCCCGAGCCCCCCAATTTTGGTTCTGTCCCTGTCTCCGGGGTTCTTCTCTTCTCCTTTCCTCCCTCGGCTCCCTCTTCTCCCTGTGCTTCCCTGACGCCGGTTCCTTCACATCATCCTCCGCCAATCGGGCCAGCTTCCTAGCGAAAGCCGAGTTGGCTCTTTCGAAATCGATCTCTTTTGCCGCCCTCTCCATCAGCTCTTCGAATGAGAGAGGAGGAACTCTCTTCAACTCCATGCTAAAGAAACCTGGTCTCAGCCCCAGGGTAAAGGAGAGCATCAGTGCATACCCCGGGACTTCCTGGACTAGGAGGATCTCTTCCTGAAACCGGTCGACGAAATGACCCAGCGTCTCATCCTGCTTATTCCTTACCGCAAACAGGAACTCCGCCTCCTTCTTCCGCTTCTTCGACGTTGAGAACCTCAATAGAAACCCCCTGCGTAGATCTTCAAAGCTGTATATGGAATTCACCGGCAACTGGTGGAACCAGTCACGGGCCTTTTCTTTCAACGTGATGGCAAACAACCGACACTTAAATGCATCCGTCATCTGCCGGATCGAGACTACATCCTCGAACCACTGAACGTGCTGCACCGGATAATCCTTCCTTGAGTAGTAAGACATATCGGGATCACGGAACCCCTCTGGCACTGGAGCCGAGATGATAAGCTCGCAGAAGGGGCTCTCGCCTCCTGCTTGGCGAGAGGGCACGTCTCGCGGCCTTGGCTGGCTTACCTAATCCGCGGTACCGTGCCCAGGGAAGAGATCTCGCACCGCAGCCTCCCTCTCGCCAACTTCTGCCGGAACCTCCCTTCCGGGGCGCTGGCCGGGAAGAGTTCCCGTGCAGCCACATCTCTCTCGCCAACTTCTGCCAGAACCTCCTTTCCAGGGCGCTGCCCAGGGGCGTTCTCGCCAAGAAGAGGGACCGTCTCCACCAGAACCTGAGGCATCTCCCACTCACTCCTTGTAGAGAAGGCCAGGCTGACTGTCTGTAGGACCTCTCGCCTAAAGTCTTCCAACATCTTCCTTATCGCTTCCTCCCCTGGGGTGGGGATACCCCCTGAGCCAGACACTTCACCATCACCTCCAATCATGGGACCAAACTCAAGGCTTTCTTGTACCAGCTGCCTTCCACGCTCACCGCACCAGAACTGTTGAAGCCAAAATTGACCTCAACTAATGTTCAAAATAGGGGTGCAGCCAACACCTACTTCCCTCAAGCCCCGCCCCCTGACTGGTAGCTAACGACCTAGGACTGACCCAAAGCCTCAGCAGGGAGGTCCCACCTCACACCCGTAAGATCTCTGAGAGCTTTCCCTCTAAAGCCAAAAGCTGGGCTAGGAGCTCCTCAAAAAGCACTAGAGATTCAGAGAAAAATGAGAGTCTGCTTTCTAAGGAGCCCTTACGGGTCTACTTATAACCTTTTGCTGACTTGAAATTACTGAAAAACCCCTGGCTGGTCTGCCAATAGCCAAATCCCGCCGTTTGTAAAGTACTAAAAGCAGCCCCTGAGGGTATGAGGGTAATTTTACCCGAGGGCAATTAAGATATTTTACCCTGAACCTGGGCCCCACTCGGCGAGAGCTCTATGTCGGGAACCCTCTCGCCTTCCTTTGGCGGGAGCTAAAAAGAAGTGTCAAAAGTCTCAAGCTGAGCCAGCCCCCTCCTTCTCACCAGTTTAATCCTTCTCGCCGACTCTGCCGAGAGCGGATCCTGGCTGACCGAGGGTGAACGCTTTCTCCCCTCTCCAGGCAGGAGCTCCTCTCACCTTGATGTTTTCGCTGCTGACCATTGCGCTGAGTGAGTGAAGCTCACTCAGCTCCCTTGCTGCTGATCATGGCGCATAGTGAGAGGAGCTCACTCAGCGCCCTTACTGCTGACCATAGCCCTGAGTGAGCGGAGCTCACTCAGCACCCTTGCTGCTGACCATGGCGCTGAGTGTGTGGAGCTCACTCAGCACCCTTGCTGCTGACCATGGCACTGAGTGAGTGGAGCTCACTCAGCGCCCTTGCTGCAGACCATGGCGCTGAGTGAGTGGAACTCACTCAGCGCCCTTGCTTCTAACCCTTGCGCTGGGTGAGTGGAGCTCACTCAGCTCCCTTGCTGCTAGCCATGGAGCATAGCTAGTGGAGCTCACTCAGCGCCCTTGCTGCTGACCCTGGCGCTGGGTGAAGCTCACTCAATGCCCTTGCTGCTGACCACGGCGCTGAGTGAGTGGAGCTCACTCAGCACCCTTGCTGCTGACTATGGCACTGAGTGAGTGGAGCTCACTCAGCGCCCGTGCTGCATACCATGGCGCTGAGTGAGTGGAGCTCTCTCAGCTCGGCGCCTTCTCGCCCGCTTCTGGTCATGGGCGGGATCTCGGCTTCTCCTAGGCGGGAGCTCCTCCGGTGCGAGAGCTCTTCTGGTCTTCAGGCCCAAGCTAACCTGAGGCTGGTCCAACCCCGACCGTTGATGCCTCCGGGTCCCACCCAGCGAATATGGGTTGTACAACTACTTTTCCCTTTTTAGCATAAGTCACTCCCGTATTTTTCTCTGTCTTTGGAGGGCCACTCCGACATTCTCGGGCCATATGTCCTACCTTGCCACATGTGTAACAAGTGAGCGGACCTCGCCCTGTTGTCACTTCAGGTTTATTCGAAGAAGCTGGTCCCGAAGACTGAGCCTTCTTCTTCCACTTTATATACCCAAACTTTGCCGAGCTAGGTATTTTGAACTCTGGATTCTTCACCGCCAAGTAATTCTTACATTGCGCATGTTTCATATCTTGCTCGAGGGAACGGGTCATATTAACTAAGGTAAGAAAACCTTGCGTCATCGATCCTGAGAGAAGCAGTCGCAAGTCATCTCTCAACCCTTCATAGAACTGATTTGTTTTCTATTCCTCGTTTGCAAACGTAAAGCCTACATATCTTCCCAATCTCATAAACTCATGCAAATAGTCATCCAAAGAACTCTCGCCTTGAGTTAGACTTTGAAATTTGTTTTCCATTGCAATTTGCTGTGCAGATGGAATATATCTCGCCAGGAAACTCCTCGAGAATTCCTCCATTGAGATCTGAAGCAACGGATGACCAGCAAACTGATGAAGCTCTAACTCATCCCACCATAGCCTCGCCTCACCATCTAACAAGAAGGTAACTACAGTGACTTTCTATCACTCCTCAGTTTCAGTTGCCGTTAGGATTCTCTTTATTCTTGAGAGACAATCTTTGACTTGCGCAAGGGTTCCAATAACCACAAATACAGGAGGAATGCAACTCATTACGTGTTTCAATTTCTTTTTCGTCGCTCTTCTTGCGGTCACTGGCTCAACGACCACTTGTCTTACCACCATATGTTCAACAACGACAATCGGTTCCTGGACCACCGCAGGGGTAGGAGGTTGTACTCGCCCTCCTTGTTACGCATTGATTAATGTGAATACGACTTCAGGAACCAACCGTATAGTTTTCGCAAGAGGAGGTGTTGGCACCTCAGTTGGTGCATTACTCTCCGCCGAGCGCTGGGGTTCCTGTTGGCCAGCACCACTTCTCATTACCTATAATTGTGAAACACACAATTAAGCAACACACAATATTGCTAAAATCAATTATAGGAACACACAAGTTCCTTCAACATGTGTATTTTCGTTCCTAAGTGGACATTTATGGGTTCATTCAAGTTATAACGGTAACGCACATACATGTGTTCACCACCCCTTAAAAGAATTCGACCACGAATTCGAATAAGAAAGACCGACACCAGAAGTTGATACCAAATTGTAACACCACCATCCGTCACATCGAATATAACAGAGGGTCCGGCTGGGGCCCTACGCCATATTCCACAGGCAGTCTGTGGAGTTATGCATTGAAACCATATTATCATATATGCATCCTAACTCAGAGCGCATTCTAACGGAAGCAGTTTAAATTGTAGAACTCACATACCAGAAATTGTCCACTACACAAAAATGAATTATAACCAAATACACCAAATGTTCTGGCCTTAAGGCCTTACAACTGTTTCGTTTACAAAAAGTGTTTTCATACATCGACACGCAGACCGGCCACACATGAGAAATAGTAAACGTTTGCCTTTGTGCCTTCGAGGTCCAGCCAATTGCAGCATAAGGGACTTCAGCCCGCTACTTCCCACTTGGCTCTCCAGCACCTGCATAGCACGACCCACCAAAACGTGGCAAACAAAGCAACGGTCAGCATTAACTGACCAATTTATAATGACCCCACCCCTCACTCGGGGCGACGGTTCTCCTTCCAGGCAAGCAACAACATATATATCTTTTAGCAAATAACAACGTGCACTTAAGCACCATTCTCCACAGACACAAGCTCAATCGACCACACGCCTCGTGCACTCAGGGCACATTCTCGATGTACCGGACTTCCCGGGTCCCACCACCATCCACAGTCCCAGACTTGATGGTATACTTGAGCATTCTAGTCTTTCCGGCTCAGGGCCTAAGACTATCATTAGGCCAATGACAAAAGCAAGTTACTTTAGGAGATCTTGGTCCGAACGACATAACATGAGTACAGTTCAGCCACAGCCTGTTGCTCAAATTGCCATGTCAACGCAAAAAGTCACAGCCATCATGGAGAATGACAAGACACGGGCCAACCTCCCCTTGCCCGTTCGGCTCTATGGCCTTTTTGTTAGGCACTCCAGGCTCTCAGCATCAATTGCCGCTCACATGTCCCCAGGACCCGAGCCTGCAATGATCATCATGGCTCTCATGTCCAATAGCTGGGCTCTTCAGGCTCACAACCTTTCATGCTACACACCTTGTCTTGCGGACACAAGCTTCACAAAATGCTACGCAACTTGTCTCACGGACACAGGCTTCGCAATAACATTCAGGCTGGCTCGTATTGCCACCTTAGCTGGGCTCACAAGGCTCTCAACTTCAAACAATGGCCCCAGATCTCCCAAAGACAGTCCTCATAGCTTAGTGGAAATTATCGTCGGTAGTAGCAATACCGCCGCGCGGTAGGGACAGAAGTCGCTTCTTCCCCATTTTTGGGTGTTTTACTTGAGATCATCTCCAGTGCTATCACTTCAGTATCCTACACACCCCCAGACCCCGGATTATACATGTTGATCCACACATTTTATCCACGGAGTCTTCTCCGGCACGCAAATCAATTCATCACCAATCTTGACCAACCTGTATAGATGGGCTTCACACAACATGCTTATTGCGAACTTCAATTCCGGATCTAAATGCAAGTTTTAGCGCAGATCTCCATGATCTACCTGCTGGAAACCACCTATTTATTCACCTTTTGGTGTGGGGTTCCATGCACGTATACAAATTGAGGACTTTACTTGTCCGAAGAAAAAGTCATTACCCTTATCGATCGCTTAGGAGCCATGCCCTTGTACTTTGATCCGGATGGAACTGATCGTCACAGCTTCAACTCAGCGGATCTAGCGTCGACTTGTAATTCCGAACACAAGCATACCTTGGATCACTTCCCCTCTTAGTCTCCTGCACTTACTTCCTCCTCTTCCCTCAAAAAGCTCAAGAACCAAGAGAGAAAGTATGAGAGAGGAAAATGAGAATGAAACCAAAAATCAAGGCCTTAACATGCCGCGCGGTATCCGCGGCCACCGCACGGTATCCGAGGCTGCCGTGCAGTATCTGCGGCCTCCCAAACTAGCCACTACCACCAAACGGTATCCGCGGCCACCCAAACCAGCCACTACCGTCAAGGGGTATCCGCGGCTGCCAAAACCAGCCACTACCGCCAAGCGGTATTCACGACCTCCCAAACAAGCCGCTACTGCCAAGCGGTATCTGCGGCCGCCCAAATCAGCCTCTACCGTCAAGCAGTATCCGCGGCCGCCCAATCCAGCCACTACCGCCAATCGGTATCTGCGGTCGCCTAAACTAGCCGCTACCGCCAATCGGTCGCCCAAACCAGCCGCTACCGCCAAGCAGTGGCCTAAACCAACCGCTACCGCCAAGCAGTCTTCAGAACCATCCACTACCGCCTAGTGTATAACGACTCAACCCATTAAATAATATATAATAGAAGGTCTAGTCAGGGCCCCACACTATATGCCACAAACAGACAGTGATGTCACAAATTAATATTGCCATCATCGCATGCTAACTCAGAGCATGCTAGCGGAAGATTTTAATAATAAAGATGAACTCATACCAGGAATGTCCACTACATATATAAACCATATTTATATATCAACTCTTGAAAGACTGTACAACAAATACAACACAAGTTGGCCTTAAGGCCTTACAGTTCCTCTTTTTTACAGTGTGGATTGCATACATCGGCGCGCAGGCCGGCCACACATGAACAACACATAATATAAAGCTTAGCCTTCAAGGACTAGTAGCGGCAGCGGCAGTAGCAGCAATAACAGGGACTTCAGCCCTTACTTCCCGCTCAGCTCTCCAGCACCTTCATAGGGACAGCCCACCCAGAAGGTGGCAAACAAGGCAACGGTCAGCATTCAGCTGACCAATTTATAACAACCTACCCCTTTACCGGGGCAATGGCATTCCTTCCCTGCAGGCATAACAATGCATAGACAGATATTTCAAATCTTGTGCTCTCACGCACAATCAATCCATCACAATCGTCAGCCACACGGCCCGACGATCCATGCACTCAGGGCACATTCTTGGTGCACCGGCGAACCAGGGTCAACACCACCATTTACACGGTATTGAGCATTTAGTATTACTGGCACGCAGGCCTAAGACTCTCAATATACCACTGACGAAAGCTCAATGCCTTGATGCTCTCCTGTACAAATGACATAACGCAGGTATAGATCAACCACCCTCATTGCTCAAGTCGCCTTGCCATCACTGAGTACAGCGTACCCGAGGCTATATATAAAGCCACGGGTCGGTTTCACCTTTCCTTTTTGGCAAGAAGCCTTTTCAGAGCTCGCAACTCACACTAGCAGTAATGTCCGCCAAAGACTGGCTTCACAATATCCACGCTGTCCACCAAGGACTGGCTACACTATCCACAATGGACTGGCTACACTGTAGCCACAACACAAGCAGTACAAGGGCATCTTCCTGGAATTCCTCATTCCAGTACTTCCTGCTACTTCTGTAATATCCCATTTCCGGCTAGACCCCTAGGAGTCAGATTGGTCGTGACGGAACCCTAGGAAGCCCAAGATTGGAAATAAAGCGACCAATATTGCGGGTCACGGGTTGGTCACGCCCGTGACCGGCCCGTCACGCCCGTGACCTGGGCGTGTCTACTTCGACGATCGTCGATCTCCACGAGACGATCGTCGAACGCGCTGTCTGGGCATGTCACGCCCGTGACCAAGAGGTCACGCCCGTGACTATATGCGTGACCCCATCGACGATCGTCGATCGCCATAAGACGATCGTCGACTTTGCGGCCCGAGCATGTCACGCCCGTGACATGAGTGTCACGCCCGTGACCTAGGGCGTGACCAGCCTTCGACGATCGTCGACCTCAATTCGACGATCGTCGAGCTCGAAACTTGCCGTTCGGGCATGTCACGCCCGTGACCTGGAGGTCACGCCCGTGACCTAGGGCGTGACCAGCCTTCGACGATCGTCGATCTCAATTCGACGATCGTCGACCAGAAATCTGCCGTTCGGGCCTGTCACGCCCGTGACACAGCTGTCACGCCCGTGACCTTCGATCGACGATCGTCGATCTCAGTTCGACGATCGTCGAACCCAGAATGGGCTACCCGGGCCTGTCATGCCCGTAACCCATGTGTCACGCCCGTGATATTGGCCGAAACGACGGTTCAGACCCGAAATTATTCCAACACGCGTGGTAATAAATGCTGGTGTGGGAAGTTACACCAGGAGTAACTACCAGCCGTTTTCCTTCTGAAATTATATAATAAATGAGGAAAAGGTGGTCCAATAGAAAACCGCCAGCTGGACACACCTGTTCAGTTCCGCCGTTTCTTATCCCTTCACCGTAACCGAAACGTTAAGGGGGAAACTTCATGGACATAATGGCTTTTACCATTTCATCTTCCCACTTCCTGAGTTATAAAAGCCCACTTAGGGAAAGAGGAGAAGGTTACACGCTCAAGTAATCAGAACATACCCTTGTCCTTGCTGTAGGAGAAGTCCAGCAAACGCCACCACCGCGCCATGGCACCCCGACGTTCTTCTCGCCTTCAAACCGCGAACAAGGTCCTCCTCTACTCCTTCTCTTTCATGGGTAGATCTTAGGATTCTTAGAAAGGAGATTCGCGCTCGACGGAGCCGGATCCATCTCTCGTTTTCATGGAAAAACCATGAAAAAGATATTTCGAGTTCGCCGGAAACCGCCACCTCCGGCGGTCAAACCACCGCCGACCGCTAGCCATCGCCTCAACGGAGGTGGTGGTGGTGGTGGCTGGCCAGGGAAGTGACCGGACGGCCGGCGACGGATCACGGAATGCTTATAGGAAAAATGTTTTCCTGTGTCTGTTCGGGTTCATGAAGAAGATGAACAGTAAATCGTTTTATATTTATAAATTATGTAAATAATTTTATAAGGAAAAATATACTCGGTTTAGTATATTTTAAGGCTGCAAAATGAGGCACTTAGAGGCCGAATTAGGAAAAATGACCAGACACAAAAGTTGTAGCCCTCGGGGTCTACTTTAATTTAAAATTGATTTTATTCAATTTGGGTGAGTGGTTTGAACACAGCACTCATTTTGGTGGGATCAAGACCTAGGTTAACCAGAAATTAAAATGGTTGCCCACGGTTCATAACATGTCCAAATGACTTGAAATTTGGACTGGAGGTCTATAATATGTATATCGAGAGGCTGTCCAAAAATGAGAATTTTTGGGGAACTTTTGCCTAAAGTTTTTGTAAAAATTTAATAAACAATATAAAATTAATTAAGAGATGAAATTAAGCCCAAACTCCCCCAAATTTTGGGTGGTGGTCCCTGGCATCAATATTAAGATCTGTACAAAATTTCAACTCGATTGGTCGAGTTTTGAATAGGGAATTATCAAGTCCTAGATAGGTCTTGGTGAGGGGTACTTTGGGGAAAAGTACAATTGGAGATGGAGTGGACAAATCTCCTCAAAAGAGGCTGAAGTTGTTGGCCACTGATTTGTTGAGTCTATGTCTACCCTCTTGGGTAACATGGTGTGGCTTAGGGTGGATTTTACCCTAAGAGATTGGCTCAACTCCAACGGGTGGGAGTTTGAGGTTTGTGAAGGACATAGGAGCAAAAGCTCTTGTATGCCCTTGAAATTTGGAGGAGAGGGGGAGGATATGATGAAAACCCTCTGGTTGAAATAGTGAAGGAATTGGAGGTAGTTAGGTACCTCGAAAGTTGAGATTTTGGAATAGGATAAACATGTAATTTAATTATTTTAAGCACTAAATCTAATCCAAAAATTATGAAACTCGGGAGGAGGGAGTTTTAGGATGTGTTAGACTTATGGTAATTTTTCTGGAATTTTGTGATTAATATATATTATACTTCATGTGTTAAAGAATTATTAGCCCAATTTGTTGTTTCAATTATTTGGAGGCTTTACATTAATTATAATCAGCTAAAATTCTGGATTTAGATCTTGCCTAGTAGAACATTGATCTCTGAATTTTTATAGAATTTTATGTTGAGTAAATCTAGTACTTTATTCACAAATGATAGAAAGGGCTTTTATGTTTAAAAATTTATTATGGATAGAACACTTGCTGGAAAATTATGAAACTTAGCCAGTGCAAATTTTAGGTCTTAATCTTCATGTCATAAATTATTTAGAATTTTTGGAAGAATATTTTCTGTACTTGATTCATAAACTATAGAAATTAGAGATTATTTCCGAATAGTTTTTCAGGTCATTTTGATGATAGAAAATTATGATACTTAGGGTTTAGCCTTCTGAGATAGCCTACTAATTATCATAAATTTGCTGGACATCTTGCATGAATAATTAGGATAGTTCATGTTCAAACCGGTGGCCCTTGAGATTTTCGAGGAATTTAATTAAATGCCGAATAAATTAGGAAAATTTCCATTTTCTGGATTTAGGTTATTTATATCAAGATAAGTCTCCAGTAAATAGTTTAGGGCATTTGGATGAGTAATCAATCATTGCATAACCGGTTCGACATGTAGCCTAGGTCGGTCTGCATTTAGTAAATTGTGAAATGCAATAGAACATGATCTGATGAAGATATAAAGAGTAGTGAGTAGTGGTGATAGTTAGAGTTAAGAGGTGCTCGGGTTTGGCGAAAGATCGTCTTCCCCGAGGAGTGGAAGGTTTAAAATCACCCTAGGATAGTCTAATGTAATACGAGAAGGAAATCGGGTAAAAGGGTAGACAACCAATAATAATAAGTGCCTTGCGAAAGGGAACTTCGGACCGTAATGCACCGTCTTGGTTCCTAGTGCCCCTTGAGAGCCCTTCACGGGGTATACCGGGGGCAGTCCTGGGCTAACGTAAACTGTAATAATAAACTGGCAAGAGTAACTTAGTAACTAGGATTGCACTTTCCACAAACACTGTTGGCACAGGAAGATTGATGAGAGCTTCGGCTCGGTTGGTTAAGAGACGGACGGGATGGTCCGGGGAGCTTCGGCTCGGTTGTTTGACGGACGGGTTGGTCCGGGGAGCTTCGGCTCGGTTCTGTTTGTTGCGATTAAACTTGCATGTGCATAAGATAGGAAAGTTAAGGTGGTGGGTCTTTCGATATCGGGGAGTTCGATTGCACCGACACCGATATCGTTGACTCGGCGAGGTGGTTAGCACTTCGCCAACAGAAGTCCGGTGCGCCAGCCGGCAAGAGTACGCAGGCGTCCGCTTTGTGCACCAAGCGTTGAGGCGTACGATAGGTCAGACCAGTGTGCTTTACTGGTTTTGGAGGTGGGCGAGGCCCAACCCACCGCTTCCGTTTGCCACTACGGAGGTATCCTGGGAGGTAACGGCTCCGAAAGGGGGAACTAAAGGTCTGTGTGCACAGAGTCGGGTGTGTGAGTTGCACTGCATGACATAACATACCCACCATATAGTTGCATATCATAATCATTCATAACAACCTTGACACCTAAAGTATAAGTGGTATGGGACGCTTATACATTAGGACCTGCAAAACGACCCCTTGGTATATAAGCTTGTGTGGGCAAGTTTATAAATCAATGGTTAATTTCAATATATAACAACCATTGCTGTTTGATAACCGACACCCCAACGTATAAGTGGTATGGGACACTCTATACGATGGGAGCCTTGCAAAAGATCCCTTTGCTTATGTGTTCTCGCATAAGTGAAGGTTTAAATTCATTTAATTGCTTTTCTTACTGCTAGACCTATTATAACAATTTATTAACTGCTCACCTAACACAACTTGCTAGAATTAGTTTCCGCTGCCATCTGTTTTCATGTTTAATCTCCACCATCATGTCCTTCCCTTTCTTCCTCTCCGCTCGGTACCTAGGAGCCATGGGGGAAGGGGTAGGGGATGATAGGGCTTAGTCTTTATGACTAACGGTTTTCAAACCGCATCATTTAGGGGATCGTGGAGCCCAGCATGGAGGAGCAGCCCCAGAGATCGGTGCGCCTAGAGATGGGGCAGTCTAGCTCCGGAGTTCACACAGCCGGGACCGTGAGTCTCGACCTTGAGTAGTTTCTGTTTCGCTTCCGCATGAGAGACTTGTAGTGAGGACATTTTGTACCGGGCATAAGCCCGTATTTATAGTACTCTGATGTTTCTGTGGACACTCCCTTCGTGGAGCTTACTTATTTATATATGTGATTTTATTATTGTGGACTGCATTGCTCTTACGTCAATAATTGTGCTACTTTCTGTGATCGAAATTGGCCGGCAGAATCGGCGCCTTGTGGTGATGACCCTTCGGGACGTGAAGGAGTCACCGCAAAGCGGCGGTTCTGGGCCTAAGACCCCGGTGGTTGAAAATGAAAAAAAAGGGGGTCTTACAAGTGGTATCAGAGCGAAACATCGATCAGAAGGAAGTAGCAGTCCACAAACCCTAGGTCACCCCCGCTCGAGTTTAGTTTGGGGACAAACTAAGCAGCGGAAGCAGTGGTGTGCCCATATGGGGATCACATATAATTTGTCCACCTTTAGGTAATATTTGAACGTTTTTCTCAGCATGTGTTTTCGTTGCGCAGCCTCCAGCACAGCCTACGCCACAGGGCGGAGTTCAGCAGACTCAGGGAGTTGCACCACCTCCGCCGGTCCCCACCCCTTTCCTGCAGTCAGACATGGGACAGACCCTGACTGCCATTCTGGAGGCCTTCAGGGCCCAGCAGGTTCCGGTCCCGCAGCCCAATCTGGGGGCCAACTGGCTCAGCATCTTCCGGGGTCTTTCTCCCCCGTCCTATTTGGGGACAGAGTCGGCTGTTCGGACGGAAGAGTGGCTAGATATTATGTATGAGATGCTGACCGAGATTCGGTGTCCATGGGAGGAGAAGGTGGCTCTGGTTGTCTCCTGCCTGGAGTCCCATGCAAAGAGGTGGTGGAAGACGCTGTTGGACACGACATTTGCTGATAGGGAGGTTGCGGAGATCACTTGGGAGGAGTTCAGGGCTGCACTGCTGGAGCATTTCGTTCCGCAGTCGGCTAGGGATGATTTGGAGGAGCGGTTCTTACAGCTGAAGCAGGGTACTCGGACCGTGGTGGAGTACCATCGAGAGTTTGACCACCTGGCTCGATACGCAGATTCCTACCAGCTGGACGAGGCAGGGTATATCAGGAGGTTCTACAAGGGCCTACGTGAGGACTTGAGGGAGGCCCTCTTGTTTGTATCTGACGGGCCCATCTCCCGGATTTTGGAGATGGCCAAAAGGATTGAGGCAGATTGGCACACCACCCGGGGCCGGAAACGGCCAGCAGAGGATCAGGGACGAAGAGGAAGGAATGACCAGCGGCGGGGTGCTGTACCAGAGGGGAGGAGGACAGAGGACCAGCCTCGTCAGGACGTGAGGCCGGAGCCGAGGGAACAGGTGGTATTGGCCCCTCCACCCCTTCGGATGCAGGAGATGCCGAGACCCGGGGGAATGGCGTATCCCCCAGAGTGCTACTTTTGTCATCAGATTGGGCACATTCGGAGGAACTGCCCCATGAGGGGGGCACCACCTCCAGCACATCAGGGCGGCCCACCAGCTCAGCATTACGGAGGCCGAGGACGCGGCCGCGGTCGAGGATACCAGGGGGAAGATCGTAGACAGGGAAGAGAGCAGGTATATGCCTTGGACCTTGCACAGCCACGGAATCCGGAGCAGGTCATCGCAGGTATGCCGAAATGCTTCTTTGTTTTCATAGAATTTCCCCTTTAAGTTGTTAAAACTTTGAATCGCACTAGATTGATAGCAAGGAAGGTAAAAACTCATTATAGAACCCTAAGATATCTAATCACCCCAGGTATAGTCTTCATCAGCGGCAAGCCTGCCCGCACGCTGTTCGATACTGGAGCTACTCACTCCTTTGTGTCGGAGTCGTTCGTGGAAGGACTGGAAGGTGTGGAGCGGTTCACAGGCTCGAGGATGAGGGTGCGACTACCGGATGGATCTGAGCTCCTTACCACGGATCACTGCAATATGGAGGCGGAGATTGGTGGAAAAGCGTTCGAGGCTCCAGCGACGATTTTGAAGCTGACGGACTACGACCTGATCCTGGGCATGGTATGGCTGCACTGGAACTATGCCCAGATTGACTGCCAGGCAAAGAGGATCACCGTGAGACACGGGGACTCTTTTATTACCATTGAAGGTATAAGACCTGTCTCTCGTATACTCTTATCTTCGGTACAGGCCGTTAAGGCCCATCTGCAGGGAGAGGAGGTCTATCAGATTCTTTTTGAGATGGCGGAAGTTAAGGAGTCGGTGACAGACATCCCGGTGGTGCGAGATTTCGCTGACGTCTTTCCAGAGAAACTACCAGGATTACCTCCACACCGAGAGCAGGATTTTCAGATACAGCTTGTGCCGGGGGCCAAGCCGGCGTCTAGGGCCCCTTATCGGATGGCCCCAAAGGAGTTGGCAGAGTTTCGGACCCAGTTGCAGGAATTGGTGGAGGCAGGTTTTGTCAGACCGAGTTCCTCGCCATGGGGAGCACCGGTCCTGTTCGTGAAGAAGAAGGATGGGACACTCCGCCTGTGCATCGATTATCGAGCACTAAACAGGCTGACCGTCCGGAATACCTATCCACTCCCACGGATAGACGAATTATTCGACCAGCTGGAGGGGGCCCATTATTTCTCGAAGCTGGACTTGAGATCAGGATACTACCAGCTGCGGATCCAGGAGGAGGATATCCCGAAGACGGCCTTTAGTAGCAGATATGGCCTGTATGAGTTCACCGTGATGCCCTTTGGGCTCACGAATGCTCCGTCGGCGTTCATGAGTCTCATGAACAGGGTTTTCGAGGCCTACTTGGATGTGTTCGTCATAGTATTCATAGACGACATCCTGATCTACTCTAGGACGGAGGAGGAACACACTCGGCATCTGGCACTGACCTTGGAGAGGTTGCGGGAGCATCGTCTTTATGCAAAATTCAGCAAGTGTCAGTTCTGGTTGAAGGAGGTGGCCTTCCTAGGCCACATCATCAGCGGAGCCGGGTTATCAGTAGATCCAGCAAAGATTCGTGCAGTTCGCGATTGGCCGCAGCTGAGGACAGCCACCGATGTACGCAGTTTCTTGGGACTTGCCGGTTACTACCGGAAGTTCGTGGAGGGGTTCTCTCGGATTGCCCTCCCCCTCACATCTTTGACAAAGAAGGAGGCACCTTTTGTTTGGACCCCGCAGTGCCAGGCGGCTTTCCAGGAGCTGAAGGACCGACTCATCTCGGCTCCTATCCTGGCCCTTCCATCCGGAAGGGAGGGATTCCAGGTGTATACCGACGCATCATACCGAGGGATAGGAGCGGTGCTGATGCAGAACGGACATGTCATAGCATATGCCTCCCGCCAGCTGAAGATCCATGAGAGGAACTACCCGGTGCACGACCTCGAGATGGGAGCGGTCGTTTTTGCTCTGAAGGTCTGGCGCCATTATCTTTATGGAGTCCACTGCGATATCTTCTCCGATCACAAGAACCTGAAATACGTGGACACGCAGAAGGAGCTGAATATCAGGCAGAGGCGCTGGGTGGAGTTCTTAGCAGATTATCAGTATGAGATGCACTACCACCCAGGGAAGGCAAATGTGGTGGCCGACGCGTTGAGTCGGAGAGCGGCCACTTCCGAAGCTGGGCCCCAGGTTATGTCTATGGAGCTAGTCCAGTCATTCAGAGATATGCAGATATCCCTAGTGTCCGAGGATGACCCAGATCTGTATAGGGAATATCTGGCATCGATAGTGGCCATTGACGATATTCGGGATCGCATTCGGGACGGACAGAGGACAGATGCGTGGGCGGAGCCGATGTTCCGAGCTTTGGAGGAAGGTTCGACAGGAGATTATTCCCTGAGAGATGGTTTGCTCCACTTCAGAGGCAGAGTATATATACCCGCAGGAGGCCAGATCCGAGAGGATATTCTGACGGAGGCGCATTGCAGCCGGTACTCCGTGCACCCGGGGATCACAAAGATGACCGCTGATCTGAAGAGGACGATGTTTTGGCCGGGCATGAAGAAAAACATTACGTACTTCGTGACCCATTGCGAGGCGTGTCAGTTGGTGAAGGCGGAGTGCAGGAACCCCGCAGGACTGTTGCAGCCACTCCCGGTGCCGGAGTGGAAGTTTGACGACATAGCGATGGATTTTATACATGGTCTTCCCCGGTCTCGGACAGGGAACGACTCGATTTGGGTGATTGTCGATCGTTTGACGAAGGTGGCCCGCTTTATACCGATCAGGAAGGATGACTCGGTGGGAGTGCTGGTACGGAAGTTTGTGGAGCAGTATGTCCGATATCATGGCGTGCCCCGGACGATAGTGTCGGACCGCGATGGACGGTTTACATCCAGGGAGTGGCGGTCAGTGCAGGCATATTTGGGCACCCGGTTGACTTTTAGCACAGCCTTCCACCCTCAGACGGACGGGCAAACCGAGCGCACCAACCGGACCTTGGAGGACTTACTACGGCTATGTATACTGGACCGAGGGGAGCCGTGGGAGAAGATGTTACCGTTGGTCGAGTTCTCCTACAATAATAGCTACCAGTCCAGCATCAGGATGGCGCCTTATGAGGCCTTGTATGGAAGGAAATGTAGGACCCCGCTTTCCTGGGTTCAGGACGAGGATCCGAAGTTGCTGGGATCGGATTTCGTTGAAGATACCGAGGCTCAGGTGAGACTGATCAGAGATAGAATGTTGGAGGCGCAGAGCAGACAGGCTAAATACTATGACGCCCGGCATCGTCAGGTGGAGTTTCGGGTAGGGGATCGAGTGTTCTTGAAGATCCGACCCATGCACGGAGTCTCACGGGTGCGCGGTCGGAGGAAGAAACTCAGCCCTAGGTATATGGGCCCTTACCGGATCCTGGAGCGGATCGGACCCCTAGCCTACAGGCTAGAGTTGCCACCCGAGCTGGCAGCTCTACACGACGTCTTCCACATCTCTTCGCTGAGAAGGGCTCTACTACGCCCGGAGCAGCGAATTTTGACCACAGAAGGGCCGGTAGCTTCAGACCGATCTGTTCACTTGGAGCCGGTTCGGATCGATGACAAAGGAGTGCGGATCTTGCGCCGCAAGAAGATTCCCTTAGTCAAGATTCTGTGGAGAAATCACGGTCAGGAGGAGCACACCTGGGAACCGCAGGATCTGATGAGGCAAAGATACCCGGAGTTGTTCAGTCAGGTACATCTCACCACCTCTCGGTATACTATAGACTGCCTTCTTGTTTTGGAATGTTAAGGCTAGATAAGGAAAATCTAGGACCTAGGCTTGTGCACTTAATCAGAATGGTAGGGGCTAATCTTTTGTTTATTGGGGAGATTGTCCTCGTTATCAAACGAACAGTCGCCTGAACCCAATAGAAAGATCATATGGGATGTTACAAGTTTAATTTATTCCGATAGAAATCCCCATAGGCTCAACCTCAATTTCGGGGACGAAATTTTTGTTTTGTTTATTGGGATTTGTAACATCCCATTTCCGGCTAGACCCCTAGGAGTCAGATTGGTCGTGACGGAACCCTAGGAAGCCCAAGATTGGAAATAAAGCGACCAATATTGCGGGTCACGGGTTGGTCACGCCCGTGACCGGCCCGTCACGCCCGTGACCTGGGCGTGTCTACTTCGACGATCGTCGATCTCCACGAGACGATCGTCGAACGCGCTGTCTGGGCATGTCACGCCCGTGACCAAGAGGTCACGCCCGTGACTATATGCGTGACCCCATCGACGATCGTCGATCGCCGTAAGACGATCGTCGACTTTGCGGCCCGAGCATGTCACGCCCGTGACATGAGTGTCACGCCCGTGACCTAGGGCGTGACCAGCCTTCGACGATCGTCGACCTCAATTCGACGATCGTCGAGCTCGAAACTTGCCGTTCGGGCATGTCACGCCCGTGACCTGGAGGTCACGCCCGTGACCTAGGGCGTGACCAGCCTTCGACGATCGTCGATCTCAATTCGACGATCGTCGACCAGAAATCTGCCGTTCGGGCCTGTCACGCCCGTGACACAGCTGTCACGCCCGTGACCTTCGATCGACGATCGTCGATCTCAGTTCGACGATCGTCGAACCCAGAATGGGCTACCCGGGCCTGTCACGCCCGTGACCCATGTGTCACGCCCGTGACATTGGCCGAAACGACGGTTCAGACCCGAAATTATTCCAACACGCGTGGTAATAAATGCTGGTGTGGGAAGTTACACCAGGAGTAACTACCGGCCGTTTTCCTTCTGAAATTATATAATAAATGAGGAAAAGGTGGTCCAATAGAAAACCGCCAGCTGGACACACCTGTTCAGTTCCGCCGTTTCTTATCCCTTCACCGTAACCGAAACGTTAAGGGGGAAACTTCATGGACATAATGGCTTTTACCATTTCATCTTCCCACTTCCTGAGTTATAAAAGCCCACTTAGGGAAAGAGGAGAAGGTTACACGCTCAAGTAATCAGAACATACCCTTGTCCTTGCTGTAGGAGAAGTCCAGCAAACGCCACCACCGCGCCATGGCACCCCGACGTTCTTCTCGCCTTCAAACCGCGAACAAGGTCCTCCTCTACTCCTTCTCTTTCATGGGTAGATCTTAGGATTCTTAGAAAGGAGATTCGCGCTCGACGGAGCCGGATCCATCTCTCGTTTTCATGGAAAAACCATGAAAAAGATATTTCGAGTTCGCCGGAAACCGCCACCTCCGGCGGCCAAACCACCGCCGACCGCTAGCCATCGCCTCAACGGAGGTGGTGGTGGTGGTGGCTGGCCAGGGAAGTGACCGGACGGCCGGCGACGGATCACAGAATGCTTACAGGAAAAATGTTTTCCTGTGTCTGTTCGGGTTCATGAAGAAGATGAACAGTAAATCGTTTTATATTTATAAATTATGTAAATAATTTTATAAGGAAAAATATACTCGGTTTAGTATATTTTAAGGCTGCAAAATGAGGCACTTAGAGGCCGAATTAGGAAAAATGACTAGACACAAAAGTTGTAGCCCTCGGGGTCTACTTTAATTTAAAATTGATTTTATTCAATTTGGGTGAGTGGTTTGAACACAGCACTCATTTTGGTGGGATCAAGACCTAGGTTAACCAGAAATTAAAATGGTTGCCCACGGTTCATAACATGTCCAAATGACTTGAAATTTGGACTGGAGGTCTATAATATGTATATCGAGAGGCTGTCCAAAAATGAGAATTTTTGGGGAACTTTTGCCTAAAGTTTTTGTAAAAATTTAATAAACAATATAAAATTAATTAAGAGATGAAATTAAGCCCAAACTCCCCCAAATTTTGGGTGGTGGTCCCTGGCATCAATATTAAGATCTGTACAAAATTTCAACTCGATTGGTCGAGTTTTGAATAGGGAATTATCAAGTCCTAGATAGGTCTTGGTGAGGGGTACTTTGGGGAAAAGTACAATTGGAGATGGAGTGGACAAATCTCCTCAAAAGAGGCTGAAGTTGTTGGCCACTGATTTGTTGAGTCTATGTCTACCCTCTTGGGTAACATGGTGTGGCTTAGGGTGAATTTTACCCTAAGAGATTGGCTCAACTCCAACGGGTGGGAGTTTGAGGTTTGTGAAGGACATAGGAGCAAAAGCTCTTGTATGCTCTTGAAATTTGGAGGAGAGGGGGAGGATATGATGAAAACCCTCTGGTTGAAATAGTGAAGGAATTGGAGGTAGTTAGGTACCTCGAAAGTTGAGATTTTGGAATAGGATAAACATGTAATTTAATTATTTTAAGCACTAAATCTAATCCAAAAATTATGAAACTCGGGAGGAGGGAGTTTTAGGATGTGTTAGACTTATGGTAATTTTTCTGGAATTTTTTGATTAATATATATTATACTTCATGTGTTAAAGAATTATTAGCCCAATTTGTTGTTTCAATTATTTGGAGGCTTTACATTAATTATAATCAGCTAAAATTCTGGATTTAGATCTTGCCTAGTAGAACATTGATCCCTGAATTTTTATAGAATTTTATGTTGAGTAAATCTAGTACTTTATTCACAAATGATAGAAAGGGCTTTTATGTTTAAAAATTTATTATGGATAGAACACTTGCTGGAAAATTATGAAACTTAGCCAGTGCAAATTTTAGGTCTTAATCTTCATGTCATAAATTATTTAGAATTTTTGGAAGAATATTTTCTGTACTTGATTCATAAACTATAGAAATTAGAGATTATTTCCGAATAGTTTTTCAGGTCATTTTGATGATAGAAAATTATGATACTTAGGGTTTAGCCTTCTGAGATAGCCTACTAATTATCATAAATTTGCTGGACATCTTGCATGAATAATTAGGATAGTTCATGTTCAAACCGGTGGCCCTTGAGATTTTCGAGGAATTTAATTAAATGCCGAATAAATTAGGAAAATTTCCATTTTCTGGATTTAGGTTATTTATATCAAGATAAGTCTCCAGTAAATAGTTTAGGGCATTTGGATGAGTAATCAATCATTGCATAACCGGTTCGACATGTAGCCTAGGTCGGTCTGCATTTAGTAAATTGTGAAATGCAATAGAACATGATCTGATGAAGATATAAAGAGTAGTGAGTAGTGGTGATAGTTAGAGTTAAGAGGTGCTCGGGTTTGGCGAAAGATCGTCTTCCCCGAGGAGTGGAAGGTTTAAAATCACCCTAGGATAGTCTAATGTAATACGAGAAGGAAATCGGGTAAAAGGGTAGACAACCAATAATAATAAGTGCCTTGCGAAAGGGAACTTCGGGCCGTAATGCACCGTCTTGGTTCCTAGTGCCCCTTGAGAGCCCTTCACGGGGTATACCGGGGGCAGTCCTGGGCTAACGTAAACTGTAATAATAAACTGGCAAGAGTAACTTAGTAACTAGGATTGCACTTTCCACAAACACTGTTGGCACAGGAAGATTGATGAGAGCTTCGGCTCGGTTGGTTAAGAGACGGACGGGATGGTCCGGGGAGCTTCGGCTCGGTTGTTCGACGGACGGGTTGGTCCGGGGAGCTTCGGCTCGGTTCTGTTTGTTGCGATTAAACTTGCATGTGCATAAGATAGGAAAGTTAAGGTGGTGGGTCTTTCGATATCGGGGAGTTCGATTGCACCGACACCGATATCGTTGACTCGGCGAGGTGGTTAGCACTTCGCCAACAGAAGTCCGGTGCGCCAGCCGGCAAGAGTACGCAGGCGTCCGCTTTGTGCACCAAGCGTTGAGGCGTACGATAGGTCAGACCAGTGTGCTTTACTGGTTTTGGAGGTGGGCGAGGCCCAACCCACCGCTTCCGTTTGCCACTACGGAGGTATCCTGGGAGGTAACGGCTCCGAAAGGGGGAACTAAAGGTCTGTGTGCACAGAGTCGGGTGTGTGAGTTGCACTGCATGACATAACATACCCACCATATAGTTGCATATCATAATCATTCATAATAACCTTGACACCTAAAGTATAAGTGGTATGGGACGCTTATACATTAGGACCTGCAAAACGACCCCTTGGTATATAAGCTTGTGTGGGCAAGTTTATAAATCAATGGTTAATTTCAATATATAACAACCATTGCTGTTTGATAACCGACACCCCAACGTATAAGTGGTATGGGACACTCTATACGATGGGAGCCTTGCAAAAGATCCCTTTGCTTATGTGTTCTCGCATAAGTGAAGGTTTAAATTCATTTAATTGCTTTTCTTACTGCTAGACCTATTATAACAATTTATTAACTGCTCACCTAACACAACTTGCTAGAATTAGTTTCCGCTGCCATCTGTTTTCATGTTTAATCTCCACCATCATGTCCTTCCCTTTCTTCCTCTCCGCTCGGTACCTAGGAGCCATGGGGGAAGGGGTAGGGGATGATAGGGCTTAGTCTTTATGACTAACGGTTTTCGAACCGCATCATTTAGGGGATCGTGGAGCCCAGCATGGAGGAGCAGCCCCAGAGATCGGTGCGCCTAGAGATGGGGCAGTCTAGCTCCGGAGTTCACACAGCCGGGACCGTGAGTCTCGACCTTGAGTAGTTTCTGTTTCGCTTCCGCATGAGAGACTTGTAGTGAGGACATTTTGTACCGGGCATAAGCCCGTATTTATAGTACTCTGATGTTTCTGTGGACACTCCCTTCGTGGAGCTTACTTATTTATATATGTGATTTTATTATTGTGGACTGTTTACTATTACTTCAATAATTGTGCTACTTTCTGTGATCGATTTGGCCGGCAGAATCGGCGCCTTGTGGTGATGACCCTTCAGGACGTGAAGGTGTCACCGCAAAGCGGCGGTTCTGGGCCTAAGACCCCGGGTTTGAAAAAAAAAAGGGGGTCTTATAACTTCCCTTCACAGGAACAACCTATTAACTCCACAAACTACACGTTTATACGCGGAGTCTTCTCTGGTGCGCAATATGCAACATCACCAATCCAGACCAACCTATCCAGATAGGATTCACACAGCATGCCTATCCCGTACTACACATTTCTTGGTCTAAATGCAGACTCAACCGGGGATAGTAACTATCAACCAACTAGGATCACTTACTCTTCCACCTTTTGGTAGAGGATCCCATGCTCATGCATAAAGGAGGACTTCACTTGTCCAAAAAGGAAGATCGTTACCCTTGACGATCTCTTGGGAGCCATCGAAATTCTAGCCAGTTGGAAAGCACCGCAACATCTTTGCCTCCATAGAACTGGCCTCGGATCTCGAATCGGAACTCGAGAGCTCCACCGGTGGATGGATCTTCTCCTCCTTCTCCTTCCTCCTCTCCCTTCTCTCTTCTCTTTTAGAAAGAGAATAATCCAAAGCATGAGTGAACTCTTCACTCAAAGCCTTGACTTAACCCAGCAGGAAAATATCTGGGCCATTGGATCTAGGATGAAGGAAACGAACGTCCACAAATCTCCACAAAAGTCTAATATTTGGGCTGACACGGCCTGTGACACGCCTGTGTCACAGGCCATGCACTTTAAGCGGTACACGAACCGACTTACCCAGACCAGAACACGGGCTTAGACACGCCCACGTCAATCACTTGACACGCCCGTGTCACTTAGTACACGCCCGTGTCGAGAGGCGAGTCCCTCAATTTACACAGGATCAATATTCCCGAAAAGAACACGGCTGGGGCACACGCCCGTGTCCTTGGCCTTGTGCCAAACACGCCCCTGTGACACGCCCGTGTCACAGGCCGTGCGCCACACTCAACGCCGCCCAGTTACCCACCCGAGCAGGACACGGCCTCAGACAAGCCCTTGTCCCTGGCCGTGTCACCTCTCGACGATCGTCGACTGCATGGCGTTGAGTGCTCGAGACAACACAGAGAAGGACACGCCCTGGGACACGCCCATGTCCCAGGCCGTGTGCCTCACTCAACGCTCTCTCGAGACCAAACTCACACCCGAGAAAACAGAGCATGACATGCCCTGGGACATGCCCGTGACCCAGGCCGTGTCACCCAGCCTGAACCCCATTTTGGGATTTTGGGGTGTTACATAGTGGTCGCCCAAACCAGCCGCTACCGCCGAGCGGTTACCCAAACCAGATGCTACCGCCAAGAGGTCGCCCAAAACAGCCACCACCGCACTTCCACGTGGCAAGCTACCGCCGGTGTTAACTTACTACCGCCGAGCGGTACCTTCCCGAGGCACATTCCATTTTAATCAGCTATCGCCGTGCGTTAGCTCACTACCGCCCCGCGATAGTCTCTCAATGATTCATTGAAAGCATTGAGTGCGTCGAGTGGTATCGCCACACGATTGCCCATTACCGCAGGGCGGTAAGTTTCTTGACGATTCTTTGAAAGCGTTGAATGTGTCGAGTGGTTCCGCCACGCAGTATCTTTCTATCGCCGCGCGGTAGATACCCCGAGATGAAGTTGATTTAATTTAAGGGCTAACGTCAGCGTTAACACTAGCGCCGCGCGTTAACTTCCAATCCTTCCTTTTTCAGGATTTTTGGGGCATTACATGTCGGATCTTGAGGCGCCCTTAAAGGGGAGGGGGTGAATAAGGAAAAATAACAATTTTTATCAAAATATTTAACTTAGCAAAATAACTATGAAACATAAGCATATTTTCACACAACCAAAAATACGAAACTAGTACTTAGAAATTTTATGGAAAAATGAAATGAAATTTTTATTTCATAAATGATCAAGAACAAGAACTATGATTTCAATGGAGCTTGAAATCGAGGCTACAAGTTAAAATCTTCTTTTGTGATTTCACCGGTACTTCTCCCAAGGATCGGCCGACTATAGTGTATCTTTCCCTAGAGACAACCTTTAGCCTCCTCTAGATATTCCACGACCTAGTCCCTGCACACATGACGATGATTCTCCCTAAACCAAACAAGGGCCTAGTCGCCACTCACAAAGCGGCAAATTCTCTACCGATTAAAAGTATAAAGAAAAGATTACAAAATGTAGAATGAAAATGAAAAACTCCCTCTAGACTTGAGCTCTGAAGAAGACAAAAATCCTTGTGAAGATCGCCAGAGTTGAAGTACGCGAACAGTCTCTTCTTTGCTCTTGTACTTTCTTAGACACTTAGGAGTTTTTTTTGTTTCTGGAGTTATCTAGTTGTGGATGCACGAGAATGAAGGCTCCTAAAATTGTATAACAGAAAGTTACCGAAATCCAGCCTATTTATAATTTTTGCGTTAGCTATCACCTGCGATACCTCCTCTAGCTGCCACGTGTTCCACTCAGCAATAACCGTGCCGAGAAGATGGAGAGCGTGTTCGATCGTGTGGCTATCGCACCCCTATAGGTAGATATCACCTAGCGATACTATTGAGTAATGTGCGACATGGCTGATCATGCAGAATGTGACCCACGTCATGGCTGACATCATCATGTTATCGCCTGGCGATAATAAGTAATCACCAGTGATATCTCTTTGTTTTCTCAAAATGCATCTAGGCTCTAAAGCAAATCATTAGAGTATTTTACCTGTGATACCTTCACACCATAAAAACTTTATGATCAAATACATTCGGGATTTGTCATTTTCAAACCAAGGAGTGTGAAACGCATGCTCCAACAAATTCCTATGACCGAAAGCCATCATATAGACGTACAAATGAATTTGATTTAAACTCAATGTCTTTTCTCTTATGTATTGATATTGGATTGAAAGACAATACTTCAATGTCAATGTACGTGAAATGAATAGACCTTAAATTCTTATATATGGGTGGTCGAGAGATACTCTACCCAAACAACATGCAAGAAGAACATGCATGGTTTTAAAAACTTCTAGGAAGATGGACTGCCAACCGGACTATTAGCCGGTCTGTCCAATTATACGGCCCGCTTAATAAACAGACCACTCAAAATCGGAGAATCATGAAAACACTAACCACTACAGCAACTTGACTTAGTTATAATATGATGAAATATATTGTCTAACATAATTTTATTCATATAAGTTAATATAATAATATTATTCATTTTAATTAATCTAATTAACTTATAAATGTATATAGATATTTATACATTTATATATATGACATACCATAAATATTGTATACCGTATTAGTATTAGTAATATATATGTTGTGGGTCGCCCGATTTTACACCGGTTCGGAGAAATCAGACCGCCTTAGCTCGGAATCAGACCAGACACACAAATAGTCAAAGTAAATCGCAACAAATAACATGAGGCATTTTGACGTGGAAAACTCGTAAAGGGTGAAAAACTACGTAGCTCGAACTATGTCGAGCCAAAATCTACTAGCTTCTCGGAGTTTTACAAAGAATGACTTGATTTCGGAGGGCGACAAGTCGCTACTCCGTTACAGTTGAAAAGTGCGGAAAATGAGGAAAACCAGCTAAGTGCTTAGATTCTCGATGGAAGCGCTCCGACCTTAGAATATTTTTGAGCTCGCGAAACCTTGGTGGGAGCATTCTGACTGGAAAATTCTCTAAGTCCAAAGAGTAACTAGAGGGAGCGCTCTCATTGATGTGAAACCTTAATGGGAGCGCTCTCGTAGAGACGGTCAACGTGACTTAAAGAATGTTGGACTTTAGCGCAAGGAGAAGAGCAGAGTAAATTCTTGAGCGGAGAATCAGCCTAAGTCTACGATCTCACCGGAAAAACTCAGAGCTCACTCTTACCTCCGGAGTTTCTTATCCTCAAATAAAGGCCTGATGACCTATTTATAGTTTTCTGGAGGGTAGTAGTGGTAATTGCGTCGGGGAGTAATTTGTGCTGGCAAATGATGTCGCTCCGTTTCGATCACAAAAATCACTAAATTTAGGAAAATGGAGGAGGTTCCCCCATGCCCATTCAAATGGCTCGAGCAGGGTGCCTGGAGACGGCGGCGGTCGAAGGTGGTTGGCTGTAGTGGAGGCAGACAGAGATGGCAGGGTTCGCCGACGGAGGCCTCGATCACTGCATGCGCAGGCGCGACACACATGCTCATGATAGGCGTAGCCACACGGGGTGCGGCTGTGGCCGTACCCGGGGTACGGCCAGAGCCACACGCGGTGTGCTGCCACACAGTGTGTGGCTTTGCATGGCCGCAAACACTCTCGCAGGTCGTGGATGCGCGTGCAAGCCGCATGTGCGTGCAAACTATGCAGGGTGCTTATGTACACAACGGTTGGGCGCGTTTGCATGGCCCGGTTGGGCGCATGCGCGGGTTTGTCCCCCTTCGAGGGTGTTTTCAGGGCTCAGGGAAATGCGCACGCAATCGGTATGGTCGAGCCCAAGCGTACTTAATCGACATGCTCTTGGTTTGACTCTAGGTTTTCAAGGGGAACCCCATATAATGCGCCCAAATTTTCAGAGGTCATGATCCGCGAAGCGACGGGCCCAAAAATTTCTAAGCTTGATTTTTTTGTCTCGAGTTTGTGGGCTTAAGATCATTTCAGCATGCGCGCATTACCGATTACTTTGGTTTGCAACGTGAAACATCCCCTTGGTTGGGCTTTGATGTGAGAATTGATGCCTTGGATTTGTCCGTGCCAACATCGTGGGATGAACGTTCCGTGAGGATACCTGGATGGTGGTCCTTGCGGTATATTGCTCACGTCTCGCCCCTGCTTGTTGGGCGATGTTGGTGGCGCGTCGCAAGGTCGTTGTTCTGCTTTGCGCTTTGTGTGTTGTAATAATACAGAAGCATATACCTTTTCACATTCCTTTTAGCATGAATGTGCGAGTACAATATTGCACGCTAACTTGCGTGGTTGTAACAGAATGTTAGCGCTGGTAGTGGATCCTTGGATGTAATGTAGAGGAATGTGCTTCCCTCTTGTCTCGGCATCGCGGAAGGACCTGTAGGCTTGTTACCACCATAAGACATGGAAGGACACAATGTTTATTTCTATGTCGCAGCTTAGAATTATTCGACGTCCATTCTTATCTGTTGGGTCCACTGCCCACAATATCCTAGATTTGAAGAAGTCAATCATATCAATGTCATACACAAAATTGTATTTGATGTATGGTTAAGTTTCATGTGCAGGGTGAAAAATTGAAGAAATAGCTAGGAAAAATGTGTCGAGACAAAAGTGTCGGGACAAAAGTGTTGGGATAAAAGTGTCGGGACAAAAGTGTCGGGACAAAAGTGTCGGGACAAAAGTGTTGGGATAAAAGTGTCGGGACAAAAGTGTCGGGACAAAAGTGTCGGGACAAAAGTGTCGGGAAAAAAGTGTCGGGACAAAAGTGTCGGGACAAAAGTGTCGAGACAAAAGTGTCGAGACAGCTGTGTCGAGACTGTTCAGTTATCTCGACACCTTGAAGATAGTTTGTTAGAAGATGCTGGATAGGCTGGAAATCGCCTAAGTCCACAGGCATTGAGTGAAGTTTATTCACTCAACGCCAGGTAAGTAAAAGCGTTGAATTAGTCTAAGACTGACAATTGGCTAGGCAGAAAAGTGGCCAAGTCCACAGGCGTTGAGTGAAGTGTACTCACTCAACGCCATACAACAAAAAGCTATGAGACAGGATGAGGCAGTCAAAGCCTAAGGAGAAACTGGCTGAAATGTGGCTAAGTCTACAAGCGTTGAGTGTAGTTTACTCACTCAACGCCATATAACATAAATCGTTGAGTATAACTCAGTCAGTCAATGCCACAAAAAATCTGTGTAACTATTTGACTAAGTCCACAGGTGTTGAGTGAAGCTTACTCACTCAACGTAATGTGATAAAAAGCGTTGACTGAATCTCAGTTAGTAAGAGACTGTGATTTCACAGAAATTTGGCTAAGTCCAAATGCGTTGAGTATAGCTTACTCACTCAATGTCAGATAACATAAGAATATTTGTTAAGTAGTTTGGCGTTGAGTGATGCTTACTCACTCAACGCCAAGTGGCAAAATCAATCTAAGTAATA
Organism: Platanthera zijinensis; assembly: GCA_039513925.1. NCBI lineage: Eukaryota > Viridiplantae > Streptophyta > Magnoliopsida > Asparagales > Orchidaceae > Platanthera > Platanthera zijinensis. The sequence continues at coordinate 10,766,435 of CM077091.1, forward strand.
TGGCATTGTGTGATGAAGACACACTCAACGCTCTCAACGCTTGCCAAGCAGTAAAATCGGTAAAGTCCAAATGCGTTGAGTGAAGGTTTCTCACTCAACGCCAGGTGACTAGAATCATTTCTAAGTGGTATGACGTTGAGTGAAGCTTACTCACTCAACACCAAGAGGCAGAAAGCTTCACTCAATGCCAAGAGGCAAAAAGATTTTTCTAAGTGTTTTGGCGTTGATTGAAGCTTACTCACTCAACACCTAATGACTGGAATATTTTCAAAGTATTTTGGCGTTGAGTGAAGGTTGCTCACTCAATGCCTAATGACAGAGAAATTTTTCTAAGTATTTTTGCGTTGAGTGAAGCTTACTCACTCAATGCCTATACTAAGATGTTTGATTTTTGCTAAGTCCACAGATGCTGACATCAGCAAAAGTCAACAAAATCAACATGGTTCAAATTACTCGCGGGAAAGCTTCAAAATGCTACATGATATGACAACTAGCGCTGGAGAGCTACTGTACATCTTCTTCCATTAAAACAAGTTGCAGAAGTCAACTATAGGTGGTCCCACTACTTCTTGGAACCGTTAATCAGCGGAAGATAAAAGGGACAGCTTCAGCATGAAGAAAGTAACTTTTAGGGTTTTATTCAACAAGAGAAAAAGTCATTGGACTTCATCTTCCTCGCCATTGCTGCCGAGAAAAAGATTGAAGTCTTCTAGCAAGAACCAAAGTTCAGTTAGCTGTTGCATTTTCTTCTATTATAGCAAGATCAGAAAGCCTTTTGATAAAGAAAGAAAGAATAGCCGTCAGCCTTCTGCGGGCTCAGTTAGCTGATTGAGGAACTCAAGAACTAGCTGCTCTTCGGTTTTCTTTAGCAAGTTCAGAATTTATATTCTGAGTTTCTTCCAACAGAGGCAGAATTTCTTCCTACTACTGTGAAGAAAGATAGAGCTGAGATAACTCCGCCCTAGTTATTGACACAGAGAAATTTCTCTATGTCAAATTAATTAAAAAAACTATATTTATGTAGGATCCTACTAGATCTGAGCTGTAGGGCCTTTGCTCTGAGCTAGGGAAAATTTTCCTGAGCTATAGGAGAGTTATACTCTCTTATTGTAGGATCCAGTTTGGATCTGAGGTAGGTGATCTATTGATCACTGAGCTGTAGGGCTTTTGAGTCTGAGGTAGGTGAGTCATTCTTACAGAGTTATAGGTCACTTATGCCTGAGCTGTTGGATCTCTTAGATCTGAGGTAGGGCTTAACTGCCTGAGGTAGGAGAGTCATTCTCTCTAAGGTAGGATCCTTTGTGAATCTTAGGTAGGGCTATCCTCCCAGCCTGAGTTATAGGGCCTTTGGACTAAGGTAGGTGATCTGTTGATCACTGAGTTACAGGGTACTTGTGCCTGAGTTGTAAGTCTTGGAGGAACTGAGAGATCCTGAGGGATCTGAGGTGTAAGCTCTTTGAGCTGAGTTTTGGAGAAGTGTCTTGTCTAACTGAAAGTTAGAAAGGTGGGAGGAGAGTGGATGTACCCATAATCTTGGGAACCACTATAATTTCTGTGTGTACTTTTCTGTGTTGTTTTCTTTGTGTAGGTTCTTGAAAGCTAATTACTGCCAACACACTAAGTACTAAAGGAAGAAACAAAAAGATAGTCACAAGATTTAAATAAATCTATTCACCCCCTCTAGGTTGCAAGCTACCTTGAAAACAAAGACTTTCAAGTGGTATTAAAGGGAGGTTGCTCAAGAAGTATTTAACAATCTGAGTGATCTCCAAAGGTAGCTACAGATCTAATCTTATGGGTTCTGGAGAAAACCATAAGGAGTTTGATTCCATGAAACTCCCCATTTGTAGGAAGAAGTATTTTGGAATCCGGAAAGAGAGGGAAAGGTTGTTTATGGAAGCCTCTGACCCTTGAATCTTTGTGACTGTCAAAGAGGGACACTTCATCCCTATGAAGGTCTCAGTTCTGGATGTTAATGTCCAGACTCCCAAGACTTATTCAAAAATGACCAAGGATGAGGTCTTGTTGGTTTCATTGGATAAGAGAGCCCAGAACATCATAGTCAGTGCTATTGATGATTCTACCGTTTAGAACTTGGTCCACTACAAGACCTCCAAAGAAATGTGGGACACCCTAGTGGTCTACATGGAGGGTACTAAAGAGGTAAGAGATGAGAGAAAGTCCATGCTCAACCTGGAGTATGAGGCTTTCAAGCAATCCCTGGAAGAGAACATATCTACTTGCTATGAAAGATTTTTCAGGATCATTTATGAACTGAGGACCTATGGGAGGGTCTTCAGTCATTATGAAATAAATGGAAAGTTCCTCAAATCTCTCACTAGAGACTGGGATACTAAGATTTGTGCCATAAGAGAGGTGGCCAAGCTTGCTGAGACTCCACCCCAAACATTGTTTGGAAAACTGCTCTCCTATGAGATGCAGCTAGCTGCTAGAAAAGTGGAGGAGGCCACTAGCAGATCCCAAGCCAAGGAGAAGTCCATGGCATTCAAGGCAGACAACATCAGGAAGAGTAAGGAGAGGATTCCCTCTCCTCCAAGAAGACCAGTTGATTCAGACAGCTCGGAGTCAGATGCATCAGAAAGCAACATGTCAGATGAGGACTTTGTTGCCTTCTCTAGGAACTTTTAGAAGTTGATGAAGAAGAAACATTGGAAGAGGAGACCTTCCACCTCTTCTCATCATAGGAAGAATCATTCTAAGGCTGACAGGTATAATTCTAAATCCAGTAAACGTAATTCTTCTAAAGTTGTTTTCTACTATTGCAGCAAACCAGGGCATGTGATAGTTGACTATCTAGTGAAGAGGAAGGAAGCCGCTGAGAAGAAACAACACCATCATAAGGGCAAGAAGGAGAAGTACTTTGTTGCCAAAAAAGAGAAGAGCTGGACAGACTCATCCTATTTGAGTCTGAAGAAGAAGAAGCCTATATTGGGCTAGTTGCTGCTACTGCTGATCAAGCAGCTAAAGCAGCAGATGGAGACTATCCTGCTGCCAGGATAGGTATCAGGGCCCCTCTATTACATCTAGTTAGTGATTCAGAGGTGGATGATGAATATGAAGAAGATGCCTGCAGCTACTGTGGGCTGATGGTAATGACTAATAAGGAATCTAGCCAGGATCAGCCTTGTCAAAGCAAGGTAAAATCTCTATCAAGCTCTTCTTCTGAGCCTGGATATGAGACTAGTCCATGTACAGAAACCTCTTCAACCAGTGGTGGAGATGATTTTGAATCAGAAGGTGATGTCAATCAATTGATTGACAGATATGGATAACTTCTGGATGTCTTCACGAAGTGCAAGAAGTTGTCTAAGAAGAAAGTTGTGGAGATTACCTCTCTACAGCTGGTTGCTTCCCAGCTGAATGAAACATCTTTGCTGGATCAGAAGGACAGGGAACTTAGTCAACTTAGGGTGTTCAATGACATCCAGATAATCTCCATAAAATACAAGAATAGTCTCATCAGGGATCTTGAATAAAGGCTAAGGAGGGAGAAAAGAAAAGTGGCTAGCTATTCTAAGCCATGTACTATGTTACCCTAGATAGACTCCATCTCCTCTCAGAAGGGTAAGAAGGGGTTGGGATTTTAGGGAAGCATAAGAGTTGCTCCTTCTAATGGGAAGGACAAAGCTCCAGCCCCAGCTCAGCCTCTTGCTTACAAGCCTCCCATTTATTTTAGGAAAGTTCAGTTGCCTTCAAACATGTATGACCAAGAAAGCATCTTTGGTCACTGGATGAATGGCAGATCCACTTGCGTGAACAGAGATGTTCACAGCAAGGGTGAAAGGTATAAAAAAGTGAGTGCCTTTAAGGCTGCTCATGAAGAAATTCAAATGGCCCATCATGAACCATTTTTCTTTGGTGCCTCGTCCCCCACTTTCAAGAATGTGGCTACTGCAAAGGTTCTGAACCATTCAGCAAAGAATCTGACCAAGGGTCAATCCTCCAGCAAGCCTGGTTTGGATGTGTTTGATGTTATCAGAAGCATGCTTTCTGAAAAGGAACTTGCAATTGCTGGCACTCAGAGCAGGAAAAACAAGCCAGCAAGAAGACTTACCTTCAGTTAGATCCTTGCTGAAAGGGATCTGAAGAAGGCTGATGCTCCTCTTCCTACTGTTCATCCAACAGTTAACCAAACTTCTAGGCCTGCACAGAAAAGAAGATACAAAATTCATGAATGTTGGTGCTATGACAAAGTGGGCCACTTTGCTGTAGACTGCTGGCACAATCCAAGGGTGCCATGATCAGCTGTTAGTCTACCAGTCAGAAATATTGTTGGTAGACAAGTTCCTTATAAGACTAATATGCACCTAGGACCCAATAGAAATTGGGGTCCTAAGGTAAAGTAAATTGTGTGATGCAGGTTAGTCCAAGTGCACATACCCGTATATGTTAATTGGACAGTGGTTGTTCCAGGCACATGACTGGGGTAAGGAGAAAATTGAAGGAGTATACTCTAGTAAAAGATGGACCCAAAGTCATCTTTGGTGGTTCAGATAGAGGGGTAAATAGAGGTTATGGTAAAATTACCAAAGACATAGTTACCATCACAAAAGTGGCTTATGTTGAAGGGTTGCAACACAACCTCATAAGCATAAGCCAACTCTCTGATCTTGGTTATATTATTATCTTCCACAAGAATGAGTTTTTGATCAAGAGATCAAGTGACCAAGAGGTCATCTTTATAGGCACTAGGAGTGGAAATGTTTATTGCTTAAACTTTCTTTATCTAGATATAGACTCTCCTATTTGTCTAGTGGCAAATGAGAAAGTCTCATATTGTGTTCAATGGCACAAGAGGCTAGCTCATTTGAATTACAAGACTATTGGCAAGCTCTTTAGTTAAGATCTTGTTAGGAATGGTCCTAATATGAAGTGCACCAAGGAGGGTATTTGCTCAGCATGCCAAAAGGGCAATGTTGGAACCAACACAGTCGGCTCCACCTAAAGCTCGGAACTACAGGGGCAGCTCGTGCTTACTCCCTTGGGATCACACTCAAGGCGAAGAACTAGACCAGGAGCTTTAGTGAGAAGGTCCCACCTCTTACCCGGAAGAGACTAAAACTAAAGCTCTTCCCCTCCCTAGCCAATACTGAGCTAGGTGCCTTAGAAGAGAGAGAAGGAGTCAAGAATGCCTTCTTTTCTAAGGCACCTTACCGGTCTATTTATAGGCCTTGAACTGGGACTGCAAATAACTAAACTAATCCATCCTGAAATTACCGGAATGCCCCCGGCTAGGTCTGCCAATAGCCGAACTCCGCTGTCCTAAAAGGCTAATTACAGACCACCCAGGCTAAAAGAGTAAAAATACCCCTGGGACCCAAAAGGTGGGCCTGGCCCTACCTGAAATGGCCCTGAACCAAGATGGCCCCTCTCTCCGGGTACCTCTCGCTAGGGTCCTCTCGCCAGGGCCCTCTCGCTCGTCTAGGCCCTAAACCCTGGGCCCTCTCGCCTGGGCCCACTCACCTGGGCCCACTCGCCTGGGCCCACTCGCTCGCCTGGAGCCTCTCGATTGAGCCCTCTTGCCAGGCTGCGAGCCCGAGGTTGTACACAATCCCCGCTCTTTTCGAGGTTGGCACAAGCTCGGAAAGATAGTTCAACCGAGGCTCGCGATGGTACAGTTAATTTATTGAGGGAATATTTTGGTGGGCCCCTTGCCTAGTCTATAAATATGGAAAATTCCTCCCCATAAGGGGGCGTTTCCTCTCTTTCCTCCCTTCTTAGCATCTGCCTACATGTCTCTCAGCAAAAGTGTTCAGGACCGCATCGCGGCCGTGCGCCAGCGGAACAAGGCGACGGCGGCGGGTCTGAACAAGATCCCCGCACACGCTCCTCCTTTGACACCGCCATCCACGTCTCCTCCTAAAAAGATGAAAACTCCCGAGCCTCACCTCCTAGCCGCGGAATCTTCTCGCACTTCTCTAAGGGAACCTACGTCCCCTGCCCCCGTTAGTCTCAAAGGGAAAGAGGTACGCCCTTCCAACCCGCTGTGATTTTCTGTCCCCACATACTCTTTATTTGCTGTTTCTTCCCAGAAAGCTTCGGAGGCTCTTCAGCGCCCAGAGACCATTCGCATCAACATTTCGGAGCTTCCTTCCCGGCGCCTCTCGCCCCAGGACTCCACTCCCCTCTCTACCCCGGTAATAAGGAGGGATGATCCTTCTACCGCCTCGGACCACACTCGCCGATTCGGTAAGAGGTTCTACCTCTGACCTGCTCCATGCTTCTTACCGCTTCTCCCCTTCGCTCTTAGCCTGTTTGGCCTTCCCTTAGGTGCGGGTGGAGAACCTGTCAAGGACGCCCTGGCCGTAGACTCGCCGGCCGAGGATTATTCTGGGCGACTAGCCTCCTCACCTCCCCCGCCGATAGATGAGATTGACGATTATCTATGCGACCCCATGGACCCCATAGAGATGAAGCGAAAGGTGGCCGAGATGCTGCGAAAACATGTGCGGCTCATCCAGGCACTAGAAAAAGGGAAACAAGCCGCGGACCACCGGATTGACTGGCTAGAGATGGAGTGTGCTCGTTTGTCCTCTGAGGTTGATGTCAACATGGAGGGGGACCAGACTGACCCTTTGTCGATTCTGAACGACGTCGACCAACAGCTTTGTCTCGCCCGGCATGGTGTTGAGGCTGCTCGCGCCTTCCACCTCCCCCGTCGCCCCCCCTGCGTGAGAGGCCGCGGAGGACGATGGAGGTGGGACAAGAACTGATGGGAGCTCGAACCTTTTCGCTTCTCGCCTCTCGCTTCTTAGCCCTTTATCTGTAATAAAATATTAACCTGTATAGTGCCAGCTGTGCGCTCTTCAAACTCGCCACCCGCTTTATGCGGGATTATTTTGTTAATTTCATAATTTTCCTGCATAATTGACGTGACTGCTTCTTATTTTATGTTAACTTTTATTCGCCCTCATCAAACCCAATCATTAGTTCTATCCGTCTGCCTCACCGTCTTTTCGCTGTTTTCTCGAGATGACCGCCCACTTGGGGTTCCGTCGCCCGAGGTATAGAAGAGCGAAGAGTCGGCCGACTTTTAGATTCACCTGACACACCTTCTCTTGCCCATACCTCCCTACTTAGGAAGGCTATAAATACCCCCCTACCAGGGCAGGAAGTGTGCTTCCTTAGACCTCCGCCCACGACTCCCCCTCTTACTGCAGCTCGTCTCGCACTCCGGCTCCTCGCGCTATCTCGCTGATCCCTCACTCGCCCACCTCCCCCCTCTTTGACTCGCGCATACCATGGTGAAAAAGAGGTCAGAGGAGAGTGAGGGGCGCATACGTTGCGGGAAGAGGTTTACCGACCATGACTTGCCCCCTGGTCGTCTATCCGCCGATGACTACGAGGCCTTCCGGAGCGACTATCTGCCGGAAGGTTATGAGTCACGCCCTCCCCGGGTTGGCGAGAGCGTGAATACTTTTTACCCGGGAGAGCTCTCCATCCCTATCTCTCATTTCGAGGCGGGGCTCCGACTTCCCTTCTGGCCAGAGGTGAAGCAGGTTCTGAAATACTTCGGTGTCGTGCCCGCCCAGTTGATCCCGAACGCTATCTCGGTCATTATCGCGTTCGCGTGCTACATGCGGAGGGAGAGGATAGAGTTCAGTCTCACCGTCTTCCGCAAGATGTTCGTGTACCACGCCAACCAGGACGGGGTGTCCTTCTTCACTGGGCTAAACCTGAAGGTGTGCGAGACACCCAATAAAAATCACCACTGGCTGACTCGCTTTGTATTCGTTCGTGGAAATCTGGGTGGCGTCCCTCTCGCGCCTGTCTCGCCCGCGGAAACCTTCTACACTTCTCCGTAGGTTGGCGGTACGGACAGGCTCCTTTGTGAATACCTCGTAGGGAAGAACTTCGAGGTCCGATATTTGAGAAGGGGGCTCGCCTCTTTGCCACCTGTGCTCCCTGGAGAAGGTATGTTTGACCTCTCGTCTTTTCCCTACCTCTAACCCTTTCCTCTCACGGGGGCTCTTCTTCTGACACGCGCTTTTTTACAGGAGAGAGGAATGTGCCGGTGCACCCTCCCTATCGAAGCAATATCAAGCCCTCCCCGGACATGGCTCTCGCCAGCATGGCGGCCGAGGCGGCCAGAGATTCGCTGGCCCCTCCTCCCCAAAAGAGGAGGGCCGAGGACCCGGCTCCCTCTTGCCTCAGCCCTTCGAAGAAAATGAAAATGAAGCTGAAGAAGTCTGTCTCCTTTCCCTCCGGTAAGGGCAAGGCTCCTGCGGATACTGCGGCGACGTCGGGATCGTTAAGTCCCATATCTGTGGGATCTCAGTCTCCCCACTCGCCTCCCCTGACCTCTCCGCACAGGGCTGTCTCGCTCCCTGAGGAGGCGACCCCTTTTGCAACCCCAGCGAGCTCTTCTCACCCTGCTCCCCGATCCCCCACTCGCGAGGGGGCTTCTCACTTTCCTCCGTCGTCTGCCCACCTCAACTTCGATATGGGGCCGTCCGTTCCCGACGGCTCCAATGACCCCTCTCTCATCTGGGACAAAGGTCAAACAGGGTCTCTGTCTCCACCCTCCTCCCATCCTGGAGAGAGGAAGCCGAACCCGCCGCTCATGCCTTCTCGTTAGGCTTCGGCCTCTATGGAGGTCTCACCCCCGACGCGCTCGATACGGCCACTACGCGAGACCTGGTCCTGAGGACGGCGCACTCGCAGCTGCGTACTTTGGAGCTGTCACACCGCCTCTCGCGCCGCCTCATCCATAACACTCGGAGCTGGAAGGAGATAAACGCCAAACTGGCGGCCGAGTGCGAGAAGTCTGTGGATCTTGCCAAACGGCTCGAGGTGTCCGAGAGTCTTCTCGCAAAGGCCAGCGGCAGAGTGGTGAGTTGGTACCCAGCCCGCATTTTCAAGCATTTTCCCTGTCACTTTTTAACACCCTTTTCCTTTCTTTGCAGGATGCCGGGACGGCTGAGAGATTACGCTCGCGGGTGGAGGAGCTGGAGACAGAAGTGAAGGAGCTGAAGGCGGAGAATGCCCGGCTCAAAGAAGCTCCCATTTCTCGTCCGCAGGTCCCTCCACCTCCTCCCGCGCATTACACTCACGACGACGTTGAAGAGTTCTGCAAGGATGCCAACATAAGGACCGCCGAGCTCATCCTGAAGATGATGCGAGAACTGGGCATTGTAAAGGATGATTGTGAGGACATCACCGCCCGAGACCTCGTGCCCGAGACTTACGGCGAGGACGAGGATCCTTCGTCGAGCGAGAGGGGCTAGGACCCCCCCCCTTTTTTTCTTTTTTCTTTTTGCTATGATTGTAATGTACTTTCTGCTTCGTAGATGTACGATATTTAAACTCTGATGTGATCTATGTTTATATTTTTTGCTCGCGCCTAGCCTCTTTCCTCTTCTTTTCTTTTTCTTCTCATTTGGATTGCCTGGGAGGTCCTTAAGATCGTCGGCGGCGAGAGGGAGCTGCCTTTTCTCTCGCCCAACTATTATCGGTGGACCTGGCCCATGGGGTGAGCTGGTGAGCCTTCACCATTTCTGCGAGTGGGGGGACTCCTTTCCCCCCTCTCGCCTCGCTGTACGGCCCCTCTCGGCGCGAGTGGGCCGGGGAGGTTGACCATCCCCCCTGCCTCTTTCTTTTTTTATGCAATGAATCTTCTTGAAGCACCCCTTCTTTTTCAAGGGGAATAGGCTTTTCTGATTAATAGACCTATGCTGCCCCTATCCAGTACTAAAACGAAAACAAAAACCCTTGTCTGCGAAGCACCATAGAATGCCGAGTCCCCTTTCCTCTTTCTCCTCCAACCACCGAGTGAGCCTACAGCCCTGCCAGCTTGATGGGAGCCTGGTCAGCGGGTCTGCTCGGGGTCTCCTCTCCTCTTTCTCCCCCAACCACCGAGTGAGCCTACAGCCCTGCCAGCTTGATGGGAGCCTGGTCAGCGGGTCTGCTCGGGGTCTCCTTTCCTCTTTCTCCTCCGACCACCGAGTGAGCCTACAACCCTGCCAGCTTGATGGGAGCCTGGTCAGCGGGTCTGCACGAGGTCTCCTCTCCTCTTTCTCCTCCAACCACCGAGTGAGCCTACAGCCCTGCCAGCTTGATGGGAGCCTGGTCAGCGGGTCTGCTCGGGGTCTCCTTTCCTCTTTCTCCTCCGACCACCGAGTGAGCCTACAGCCCTGCCAGCTTGATGGGAGCCTGGTCAGCGGGTCTGCTCGGGGTCTTCTCTCCTCTTTCTCCTCCAACCACCGAGTGAGCCTACAACCCTGCCAGCTTGATGGGAGCCTGGTCAGCGGGTCTGCTCGGGGTCTCCTTTCCTCTTTCTCCTCCGACCACCGAGTGAGCCTACAGCCCTACCAGCTTGATGGAAGCCTGGTCAGCGGGTCTGCTCGGGGTCTCCTTTCCTCTTTATCCTCCGACCACTAAGTGAGCCTACAGCCCTGCCAGCTTGATGGGAGCCTGTTCAGCGGGTCTACTCGGGGTCTCCTTTCCTCTTTCTCCTCCGACCACCGAGTGAGCCTACAACCCTGCCAGCTTGATGGGAGCCTTGTCAGCGGGTCTGCTCGGGGTCTCCTCTCCTCTTTCTCCTCCGACCACCGAGTGAGCCTACAGCCCTGCCAGCTTGATGGGATCCTGGTCAGCGGGTCTGCTTGGGGTCTCCTCTCCTCTTTCTCCTCTAACCACCGAGTGAGCCTACAGCCCTGCCAGCTTGATGGGAGCCTGGTCAGCGGGTCTGCTCGGGGTCTCCTCTCCTCTTTCTCCTCCAACCACCGAGTGAGCCTATAGCCCTGCCATCTTGATGGGAGCCTGGTCAGCGGGTCTGCTCGGGATCTCCTTTCCTCTTTCTCCTCCGACCACCGAGTGAGCCTACAGCCCTGCCAGCTTGATGGGAGCCTGGTCAGCGGGTCTGCTCGAGGTCTCCTTTCCTCTTTCTCCTCCGACCACCGAGTGAGCCTACAGCCCTGCCAGCTTGATGGGAGCCTGGTCAGCGGGTCTGCTCGGGGTCTCCTTTCCTCTTTCTCCTCCGACCACCGAGTGAGCCTACAGCCCTGCCAGTTTGATGGGATCCTGGTCAGCGGGTCTGCTCGGGGTCTCCTCTCCTCTTTCTCCTCCGACCACCGAGTGAGCCTACAGCCCTGCCAGCTTGATAGGAGCCTGGTCAGCGGGTCTGCTCGGGGTCTCCTCTCCTCTTTCTCCTCCAACCACCGAGTGAGCCTACAGCCCTGCCAGCTTGATGGGAGCCTGGTCAGCGGGTCTGCTCGGGGTCTCCTCTCCTCTTGCTCCTCCAACCACCGAGTGAGCCTACAGCCCTGCCACCTTGATGGGAGCATGGTCAGCGGGTCTGCTCGGGGTCTCCTCTCCTCTTTCTCCTCTCCATGTTTCTGAAGAAGAACGCCCTGAGGTGTAGTGTTAGGAAATCATGGCACATTCAAAAAAGGAGGATCATTAACAATATGCTCAAGTAAATTCAAAAGAAATTTATCAGTATGGATAGAAACGTTTCAGATCATCGCCACTGCGGGCGCGATCTAGGGATATCCCGTCCACATCTTGGAGGTGATACCCCCTGACTTCAAGACTTCTTTTATTATGAAAGGACCCTCCCAATTGGGGTTGAGCTTCCCCACCGAGACTCCCCTTCCTGCGGCATCTACCTTCTTGAGGACCAAATCTCCCTTTTGAAACTGCTTGATTCGGATGTGTTTATCAAAATACCGGGACATCCGGCGCTTGACCTCCTCCTACCGGACCGCTGCTAGCTCCCTGAGCTCTTCCACGAGGTCGAGAGAAAGCCTCTGCTCCTCTCCATTATCGGTCTGCCACCTTTCACCCCCCTCTCTTGCTGTTGTGATCCTGGGAGATTCAACCTCAAATTCCACAGGTATGACGGCCTCAGAGCCATGAGAGAGCTTGAAAGGCGTCTCTCCTGTGGCCATATTCGGTGTAGTTCGCAGAGCCCACAGGACGGAGGGGAGTTGTTCCACCCAGCTTCCCCTCAAGTTCTCCAGTTTCTTCTTCAGGAGGTTCACTATGATCTTGTTTGCTGCTTCTACCTGCCTGTTGCTTCGTGGGTGATGAACTGAGGCGAACCGAAGGTCTATGTCGAGCTGTACACAAAAATCCACAAACTCCTGGCTAGCGAATTGCGGCCCATTGTCGGTGACTATGGCTAAAGGGAGCCCGTGCCGGCAAATAATCTCTCCCCATACAAAATTCTTTGCCACTCGTGAGGTCACCTTCGCCAAAGCCTTTACTTCCAGCCATTTTGAAAAGTAATCTACCATGACCAGTAAGAACCTCCTCTGACCACTGGCTTGAGGAAATGGTCCTACCAGATCCAGCCCCCATATGGCAAAGGGCCAAGGGGAGGTGATTGTTCGCAGCCTCTGCGCCGGAAGGAGCTGCAAGGGAGCAAACTCCTGGCACTTTCTACACCTTTTAGCGAGCTCCTCCGCATCTCTCCGTAGGGTAGGCCAAAAATAACCTTGCCTCAGTACTCTCCCTTCCAAGGTTCGGCTTCCCGAGTGGCTCCCGCACTCCCCCGAATGGACCTCTTCCAGCACCCTCGGTGCTTCTTTCTCGGATACACACCGGGCTAACAATCCAGACAACGTTTTTCGGTAGAGTACTCCCTCTTTCAACAAATAGTAAGCCGACTTGTATCTAATCCGCTTTCTCTCGAGATCCCCCTCGGGTAGTCGCCCTGACGCTAAGAAGGTCACAAAAGGATCCAACCAAGACACCTCCTGGTCGATCTCCATTACCTCCCCCTCTTCTATGGAGGGCCTGAAGAGCTCGGTCATGGCCCCCCGGCCTGAGGACCATGCTTCGCGAGCAGATCTGCCCGGGCACTCTCTTCTCGAGGAACATGCTGGATGGAGAAGCTATGGAACTGTCCAACAATACTTTTTATCTTTACCAGTTATAACTGGAGGGTCGGCTCCCTCACCTCGAACTCCCCGCTGATGTGTCTTGCCACCACCAAGGAATCCGTGAAGACCCTGATATCCTGTATACCCAACTCTTTAGCTAGCCGAAGCCCGGCGATGATTGCTTCGTACTCTGCTTGATTGTTTGTGAGGGCGAAGTGTATCTTCAAAGCTTGCTCAATCCTAGTCCCCTCGGGACTCGTCAAGATGACCCCTCCCCCGAAAGAATTCCTACCAGAAGCTCCATCTACAAGCATCTTCCAAGCTACTACGGGAGATCCCTCCATCTCTTCGGCCTCCAACGCATAGTCCGCCAAGAAATCTGCCACCACCTGTGCTTTAATAGCTTCTCGAGGAACGTAGGAGAGGTCGAATTCACTGAGCTCTATCGACCACTTGGCCAATCTCCCCGAGTGCTCGACCCCCTCGAGGATGCGGAGAAGGGGGTGATCCGTCACAACCTGAATGACATGAGCTTGGAAATATGGTCTGAGCTTCCGGGCCGACACAATGAGAGCGAAAGCCAGCTTTTCTAGGATGGGATACTTCAACTCTTCCTTTTTGAGGACCCGGCTTACATAATAAACTGGGAACTGTTTCTTCCCCTCCTTGCGGACGAGGACCGAGCTAACCGCCCCCTTCCCTACCCCCAAATAGAGGAACAAGCTCTCTCCTTCCCTCGGTCCCTGAAGTAGCGGCGTATGGGTAAGCTGCTGCTTTAGAGCCGCGAAGGCCTTCTCACACTCGAGGGTCCATTCGAACTCCTTCCCACCCCTTAGAGTTCGAAAGAAAGAAGAGCATCTCTCTCCCGCTCTAGAGAGGAACCTGCTCAATCCTGCCAGCTTGTCAGTAAGACGCTGGACCTCTTTGACATTCCTAGGAGATCCCAGCTCTAGTATTGCCCTCACTTTGTCAGGATTGGGCTCCACCCCTTCAGGGGTAAGGAGATGTCCCAAAAACTTCCCCCGGCTGGCCCCGAACACACACTTCAGGGGGTTAAGCCTCATCTTATACTTCCTTATGGTTGCAAAAGTCTCCTGTAGGTCTAGGACATGAGACCCAAGATCCCGACTCTTCACCATCAAGTCATCCACATAGACCTCGAGGTTCCACCCCTTCTGCTCCCGAAAAATCCGGTCCATCATCCTTTGATAGGTTGCTCCCGCGTTTTTTAGCCCAAAGGGCATCATGTTATAGCTGAAGCACCCATCCTCCGTGACGAAGGTGACATCATTGACGTCTGGAGGGTGCATGCGTATCTGATGGTACCCTGAAAAAGCATCTAAAAAACTCATTAGTGAGAAACCGACGGCTGAGTCAACCAGCGCGTCGATCCGAGGCAGGGGGTAACAATCCTTAGGGCAAGCTTTATTTAAGAAAGAGAAATCAATACACAATCTCCACTTCCCTTCCCCCTTTTTTACCATTACAATATTGCTCACCCATACCGGATACCTATTGGCCGATATGAATCTCGCCCGGAGCAGCTTCTCTACCTCCTCTCTGATAGGTCCGACCATCTTGGAGGCGATGGCTCTCTTCTTCTGCTGAATGGGGCGGACCTTGGGGTCAAGGTTGAGATGATGGCATGCCACGTCCGCGTCGATCCCTGGCATGTCCGCTGCGCTCCAGGCGAAGACATCTACGTTCTCTTGTACACACCTCCGGATCTTTTCCTGGTCCTGGGGAGTGAGTTCTCCGCTGATCTTTACCTTTTCTTTTCTTCCGTCTCGGGTGAGGATCTCGACCTCCAGAACTTCCACAGCCGCCCTCAACCTTGAGGGTTCTTCTTCCTCCGGCTCTCTCAGATCTTCCTCCAGATCCTTTGACTCGTACCCCACTCCCGGGCCTTCCACAGCCGCCATCCTCACCTGGGCCTTTCCTCCCTCTCCTCTCTCCAACTCTTCTCCTTCAGCCATTTCCTACTCCACTACAAGACTTCCCTCCACTCCTGCTCCTACTCTCCCCAACTCTTCTCCTCCAGCCACTTGCTCTCCCACCATTGCTGGCTCCACCGCAATGCCTCTCTCCACTCCTCCTCCTCTCTCCAACTCCTCTCCTTCAACCATCTCCTCCTCTGCTACAAGACTTCCCTCCACTCCTGCTCCTACTCTCCCCAACTCCTCTCGCTCCATCCCTGCTCCCAGCTCCTCTGCATCCCCCATCCAGGAGATGGTGTTGACCGCCGTTACATAGCACTCCCGAGCCGCCTTCGGATCCCCTCTCACCCTGATCTGGGTTCCCCCCGAATTGAGCTTCAAGCACTGATGGAAAGAGGACGGAACGCATATAAAGGCACTGATAAGAGGGCGACCAAAGATCGCATTCTAACTGCTGGGGGCGTCCACTATCAGGAAACGACAATTCCTGGACAGCCCTCCCAGGGTCACTTGAAGTCCTACTCCTCCCTCAACCTCTTTTCTCTCTCCCGAGAAACCAAACAACGGCCCATTCGCCGCCAACACCCTTCGAGCCTCCACCCTCATCTCATTGAAAGCCTTTTTGAAGATTACATTGACAGAACTCCCGTTGTCCACCAAAATACGGGATACCGTGAAGTTCTCAATGGCAGTCCTGATCACCAACGCATCGCAGAAAGGGTCCTCGTGATCAGGTAGGTCCCTTCTGGAAAACGTGATTTTCTCATCCGAGGGTGGGGTTTGCGACGTCGAGGCAACTCTCCGACGATACATAGTGTGAATACTGGCCTTACGGGTGGCCTCGATCCCCACCCCCCCATGAATCACTCCAATCCCCCCTCGATCTCCTGTATCTGACCGGTCCACACACCGATCTTCCTCCACAGCTCCCGGTACCTCCACTATCCACACTGCCTGTTGTCGGTCTTCTCCTCCTCTCCCTCTCTTCAACTACAAGAACTCGGGACATGTTGCCGTCACGTGACCCTCCTCCTCATGGAAGTCACAATAGGGCAAAACTCCCTCTCCTCGCCTCTCTTCTGGGGGATTCCTCCTCCTCCCCACTCCTGCTCTCCCACGGTCTCTTCCTCTTCCTCTCCCTCTGCCTATGGCCATAGCTTGCTGAGGTGGGGGTGGGAGCGGCCTCGAACCATGCCCCCATCCTAGCGGATGAAACCTTCCTGGTCCTGGATAAAAGTTTCTTCCCCCCTGCGGAGGACCACTTCCAGGCCCCTGAACCGGGCCTCCCGGCTGCCTCCATCCCGACTCCGGGGGCGCGGGCCCTCTTAGTTCCTCCCTTCTCCTTCCTTCTGGCTGCCTTTCCCCTCCTGGGTCCCTCTGCTCTACTTCCGTCAACCTTGCCAGCTACCTTGCGAATGCTGGGTTTGCCGCCTCCATGGCTATTTCTTTTGCGGCCTTCTCCATCAACCCCTCGAAGGACAACGACGCCTTCCTGGTGAGGCTCATCTTGAAGAAACCTTCCCTCAGCCCCATGGTGAAGGCCATCTGGAGGGCGAAACCAGGCACCTCCTGGATGCCTAACATCTCCTCCTGGAAACGATCCACGTACTGAGCCAAGGACTCGTCCGCCTTTTGCTTGATCAGGAAGATGGACTCCGGGTTCCTCTTCCTCTTCTTAGAGGTCGAGAAACGCAGCTGGAAACTCCTGCTCAGGTCTTTGAAGCAATAAATAGAACCAGTAGGGAGTTGATGGAACCAGTCCCTAGCCTTGTCCTTCAAAGTGATAGCGAAGAGGCGGCACTTGAAGGCGTTCGTCATAGGTCTGATGGACACTGCGTCTTCAAACCACTGCAAGTGTTGGAGGGGATCATCCTTCCCCACGTAGTAGTTCATCTCCGGCTCGCGGAACCCTTCTGGAATGGGTGCCGAGAGGACCAACTCGCAGAAAGGAGATCCTCTTGCCGGTGGTCTCGCCAGGTCCACTCGCGCCACTACCTCCACAGGCGCGACGGCACTCGCCGGACTGGGGAAGAGCTCCCTTCCTTCCACCTCTCGCCGACTTCCTTCTTCCACTATTTCTTTTCCCGGCTGCCTCCCAAGTGCATCTTCACCTACCCTTGCTGAGTCGACCCCTACCCTGGGCGCGAGGTCCGGCACCTGAGGTGGGGGAGTCTCGCACTCGCCTCTCTGTGCAAGTTGCTTCAACATGTCCATGATCCCTCCGATGGATGACATGAACTCTGCCCTCCTGACATATCCCCCCAGCCTTGGGGACCCTTTGTCTTCTCCTCCCGCATCTCCCTCCATGAGGTAACCCTTCGTTCTTCCGCACAAGCTGCGGCTCCACGCTCACCGCACAAAAAATGTTGGAACCAACAAAGTCGTCTCCACCTAAAGCTCGGAACAACAGGGGAAGCTCGTGCTTACTCCCTTGGGATCACGCTCAAGGCGAAGAACTAGACCGGGAGCTTCAGTGAGGAGGTCCAACCTCTTATCCGGAAGAGACTAAAACTAAAGCTCTTCCCCTCCCTAGCCAATACTGAGCTAGGTGCCTTAGAAGAGAGAGAAGGAGTCAAGAAGGCTTGCTTTTCTAAGGCACCTTACCGGTCTATTTATAGTCCTTTGAACTGGGACTGCAAATAACTAAACTAATCCATCCTGAAATTACCGGAATGCCCCTGGCTAGGTCTGCCAACATCCGAACTCCACTGTCCTAAAAGGCTAATTGCAGACCACCCATAGTAAAAGAGTAAAAATACCCCTGGGACCCAAAAGGTGGGCCTGGCCCTACCTGAAATGGCCCTGAACCAAGATGGCCCCTCTCTCCGGGTACCTCTCGCTAGGGTCCTCTCGCTCGTCTAGGCCCTAAACCCTGGGCCCTCTCACCTGGGCCCACTCGCCTGGGCCCACTCGCTCGCCTGGAGCCTCTCGATTGAGCCCTCTTGCCAGGCTGCGAGCCCGAGGTTGTATAGGCAAGCAGACAAAATCCTCCTTCAAGGGCATTGGGACCAAAGATTCTGTGAGGTGTTTATACCTCTTTCACATGGACTTGTTTGTGTTGAAATCGAAAATCAGTCTCTTGTGGAGTTCACCCTTGGGGAAGGGGTGGTCGCGCACCTACTTCGCTCCTACAAGAAAAACAATTAAGGAAAAAAAGAGCAAAGGACCAGACCAAGGGCCCGACGCGGAGGTCCCACCACACACTCGGAAGATCACTGAGCGCTTCCCCTCCTTAGCCAAATGCCAGGCTAAGGTACCTCAGAAGGTGCTAGAAAACAGGGAGATAAGTAATCGTCCCTTCTGAGGTACGCCTTGAGTCCTATTTATAGATTTCTGAAAACGGTCTGCAAATAACTAACCTCTGCCGGCCTGAAATTACTGAAAAACCCCTTGGGCTGGCCTGCCAACAGCCAAACTCCACTGTTTCAACCGGCTATGGGCAGGCCAGCAGGGGCAAAATGGTAAAAACACCTCACAGACTACTGGGCGAGTAGCCCCCAACAATCTCTACTCGACAAGGACGACAAGTGCTCGACGAGGTTGGCACTCGCCGCTTCTACTCGGCCTTTGGCGAGTATGGCTGGCCCTATCCGCCAGCTATTTGCCGAATGCGGGAGTGGATAAGCATCACTCAATGCCAAGGCACGGGCTCGGCCTGCCCTGACCACATGTCGCGAGCTCGCTAAAAGGTCAGATCTCAACAAACGGGGCTTGGAGAGTAAAAGCTCGCCCCTTAAAAACATCCCACTCCGCCTGGGCGAGTCTGAGCTACTGTTGAGCTCTTTAGGGTGGGTGTAAGCCGGCCGATGAGCAAACTCGCCTCACTCGATGCCAAGACAAGGCATTGAGGGAGCTCTCCTTACTCGACGCCAAGACAGAAGGCGTTGAGGGAGCTCGCCTCACTCGATGCCACCACAGAAGGCGTTGAGTGAGCTCGCCTCACTAAACGCCACGATAGAAGGCGTTGAGGGAGCTCGCCTCACTCGACGCCACGGCAAAAGGCGTTGAGTGAGCTCGCCTCACTCGACGCCATGGTAGAAGGCATTGAGTGAGCTCGCGTCGATTCCTCACTCTACGTCACGGCAGAAGGCATTGAGTGAGCTCGCCTGGGTCTTGGGCTGGACTTGCCCAGTCTGGCTCATACCGACCCCACTCACCGGATACGGAGTTGTACACAATCCCCTCTCTTTGCGAAGTTGGCACAAGCTCGGAAAGAAACATCCAACCCCATGGGATTCAGCGAGTGTGGCAGGAGCCAGGGAATCTTTCGGCGGGGTCCACCAACGGATATAAATATGCGGCTGTGTACCTGGGTGACCTTTGTCACTCCCCTTTGCCCTGAACTTGCCGAGATGCCTTTTCCTAAGGAGCTCCAAGAGAGGCTTGCGAAGGCTCGCGAGATCTCCTCCGCCTGCGTCGCCAGCTTAACCTCCATTCCCCTTATCATCCCGCGGAGCGCCCCACCGAATCCAATTGGGCCAAGAGGGTGAAGCCAGATGTGGAGGCTTCCGAACGCGCTTACCAAGATTTGAAGAAGGCCCGTGAGCCTGAGACGGGCTCCTCCACCTTGCATGCCCCTGGGAAGGAGGGGAATTTTATTGACCTCTGCGCTGACTAGGATTGCCGGGATGGGGGCAACGGGATCACCTCTCCACGTGCTGATATTCTTCCTACTGACCTGCGGTTCGGGGCTTCGGAGGCTCCTCACCGAGACCCGTCCCCGTCCTTTTGGACCCTGGGGCTGAACTTGCAAAAACCGGACTCGCCGGTCCGCGTCCCCTCTTCTCAGCTCGCCGAAACTTCAAGGGATGGCGCCGAAATTATCCCAGTGCAAGGCTTCAACCTTAATTCACCCCGAATGCAGCCTTCGGGTTGCGGTAAAGATCTGAAGATGCCTCCACCCCGCTTTTCACTCGATGCGCCGAGCTCTTCAGGTAAGTCATCCTTTACTGGGCTGTCCGTAGTTCCTCCTCATGCGTTCTCCTTTCACATTATTCAACCATTCTTGCAGCCTTACACAATCAATCGGAGGCCGACAAATCCCTGGAGTGAGCTCACTACTCGCCCCTCCGTTCCCCGAAGACCTTGGAGTCCTTCTTGGATGCCGAGCTGGGGGGCCCTGAGTTGACGAAGCGAGGAATCGAGGTCCTCAAGAAGATGGTGCGCGAGGTCCACCAGTCGCGGGAAGACAATAACGTGCTGCAGCGGGAGTGTTCATGGCTGGTAGCTGAGGCAAGAGAGGGCCTGACGGGCAAGACGAAATCCATTTCACCGTTGCTGGAGGAGCTAGACGAGAACCTTTTGGCAGCCCGGGGATGCTTGAGGCAGATCTGCGAGCTCCGCGACTCGCGCTGGCCTGCGGGGAATGAGATGTGAGACCGGGGAAGGTAATGAACGGTCCCCTGGCGGGCCTACCGGGACTCGCCTCCTGCCCCCTCAGCTCGTGCTTGTGCCGAGATTGCCGCTTTGCTTGCATTGAATTTCCCTAGGCAATATCTCTCTTGGGCCTGTAATAACTTAGAAACATTTTCAGACTTTATTGCTTGTTTATTCGAATATAATATTCTTGATTGGCGCGTGATGGGATGGGTCCTGGAAGTCGGCGAGCTGGATTAGGCGAGCTGGACCGATTGGTCAGCTCGAACCTTGACCCATTTTTCTATAAATAGGCACCCTTACTTACTCCGACTTACTGCTTTTATTGCTTCCGTACTTTCCTCCTCTGCTCAGCTCCTTCTTAACCACACTCGCTCTCTATATTTTTCGCGATCATGGGGAAGTCCAACCCTCACTCTGATGGTCGCTCCAAGTGCGCTAAGCACTTTACTGACTACTATTTCTTTGAGGGGAACACGACGGAGGAGGAGTTCGCCGCGTTCAGTGCCGACTTCAAGCCCCCTGGCTTCGAGGCACGCTGGCCTAGGGAGGGAGAGGCCATCAACACTTTCTACCCCGAGGAGATCGCCTTCCCTATCTCGCATTTCGAGATGGGGTTGCGCCTTCCACTCTGGTCGGAAGCCCGCCAGATCCTCAAGTACTTCGGCGTAATGCCCGCGCAGCTGAATCCGAACTCCATCGCAATGATGGTGGCATTCGCGAGCTTTCTCCGCCGAGAGCGGATAGAGTTCAACCTGACCGTATTCAGGAAACTCTTTACTTACAAGGAGACCCCGCGACGACTTCTCCTACTTCGGGGTCTCCTTTATCAAGGTTTGCGAGATCTCGAACAAACATCACAATTGGATGAACAAGCTTGTCTTCATCAAGGGAGATCTTGGCAACGTCCCCTACTCACCGCAGCAAAAAGGCGAGGAGTTATACCGACCCCCCACCCCCCACCGTCTCCGGTAACAACGCCGAGCTCCACAAGTTTTTCCTCCACAAAGACTTCGAGGTCGCCTTCCTCCGAAAGGGCCTCGACTCGCTCCTCCCCATCCTTCCCGGAGAAGGTATATCTTTCAACTTTCCTCCTTGCCAGATCTCGTCAAATCCATTCGAATTTTTCTAAGTTATTTCTGCAGGAGAGCGGTTGATTCCCGAGAACTTGCCTTTCGCAGATCTGGGTCTACTCGCCGACCCATTC
The DNA here is from genome assembly GCA_039513925.1 of Platanthera zijinensis. NCBI lineage: Eukaryota > Viridiplantae > Streptophyta > Magnoliopsida > Asparagales > Orchidaceae > Platanthera > Platanthera zijinensis. The sequence continues at coordinate 10,787,803 of CM077091.1, forward strand.
GCCTGCGAGAAGGCGGCTGCAGCCGCCAGCCGAGACGAGCCGTCGTCGTATAAGCCTTCTGGTAGGAAGCGAGCTGATCCCGCGGGGTCCAGATCACCTCGCTGCCATCCATCGTAGAAGAAGATGAAAGTGGTGGTGGTTTCTCGGGTAAGGCAACAACAACCACATACCAAGTACATGAGCTTGCCCAAAACCACCCCAGACGGATCGCCACGGAGCCTGCTGAAGGAGACAACGGGCAAAGAGAAGGAGGGAGGCGAGCCTTTTACTCCTACAGTCAAGAAGCCCCCGGCCCGCAAGTTGGGTCCGCCGAAGAGTCACCCCCTCTTCAGCCTTGGGAGAAGATGGAAGGACTCGGCCGACGAGCCCATGGTTCAGTGGGAGTAGTCCGCCCACCGGATCTCTGTTTCCACCTTCCAATTCTTCTTGGGCCGACCGCAAGCCCTCCTCAGGTCAAGCCTATGCGCTCGGCTTCGGCCTCTACGGGCATGAGGATGCCGCGACCTACAAGCTCATGACCCTGCGCCAACTCGGCCATGAGGGCTTGCAGACCCACATGCGGGCACTAAAGCTCCACTATATGGTGGTTCGTCGCGGCTTCAACCTCAGCCACCTCCTACAGAAGGCGGAGCAGAAGCGCGACCTGGCCCAGGATAGGGTCGTTGACCTAGAGCGGAGACTCGGCATTGTCGAGGATCTGCTTTCCAAGGGCGCCAGCGGGCTGGTGAGCACCGATCATCCCTTCCCCCTTTTCTTTTACTTAGGATTTTCAGCTTCAGGTTAACCTATCCATTCTTACCTCAGGATGCTGAGGCTACCCGGGAGCTGCGGACTCGCGCCGCTTGGTTAGAGGAAGAGAACTGCCAGCTCCGTGCTCACTCCGACGCGCTGGAAACTCGTGTCGCCGAGCTGGAAGCCCGCACCGCCAAGCTGGAAGCCCGCACCGCCGAGCTGTAAGGGAATAATACAAAGCCATGCGAAGAGAACAAGGGGATTCGCGGCGAGATCGCTCATCAGGTCGAAGATTTTCTCCCTCCTGGCGGTAGCGATCCTCTTTTCCCATAAAAGAGCCCTAGGATCTTCGGCGAGGCGGAGGTTGCTGAGAGGTTGCGGGTCAACTCGATCGCATCTGTTGAATGTACCCTACAGATTATGAAGGATATGTAGGTGTTAGTGGGGGCTGTGAGGAGGCCACCGTCCGAGATATGATGTCGAGTCTGTTCCCTCCCACGCCGCCGAGCGAGAAGGAGGACAGTCTCGACTATTTCTTTGGCAAGGATTTCAAGGACCACCCTTCTGGCGGAGCAGACGGAGACCTCCAATTCGGGGGAGGAGGCGAGAGCTGACCCCCCTCCCCCTCCCCTTTTGTTTTCCTTTCTTGCAATTCTTCCTCACCCTTTGTAACCTCGCCGAGGCGAGCTCCCCTTTTGTAATCATCTTTTTGTAATCATTTAATACTGAATGAAAAGTGAATTTTTCTATCTTCTTTGCTTTTGAACTTTCCTTCTGCAATGCACTCGGCCACGAGCCCTTCCCTTTGTTGGATCTCGCTAGGACAGAATTCGCCTCCAGAGCGCGTGCCTAAGATCCGTACTCGTGAGGGCATTACGAGATTTCGCCCCCCCCCCTCTTCAGGTCAGCCGGGGATGGACCACTTGCAGAGCTGGGCCCAAAACCACCCAGCTCGCACGTGAGTTATCCCTTCTATTGCTGATGTTGAGTCAAAACTATCCGAATATTTCCTAAATAAAATTGAAGGGGGGGGGGGGGTGTGGAGTGCCTTGCTGGGGCTCACCTTCCTCAACGGGGAGACCAATCGGGGCTTACCTTTTCTCTACCGAGCTGGGCTTGCGAGTTCGAGCTCGCCTATGGGGACCTTCTACCCTTACACCTTTAGGAAAGAAGTCTTCCTCAGCAACTCCTAGAGAGGGTGGGACTCCCTCGAGTGACACCCAGCCCTGCCAGCTATGTGAGAGCCTGACAACGAGGTTTGCTCGGGGTCCGGGGTAGACTCTTCCGAGTGACATCCAGCCCTGTTAGCTAGGAGAGGGTCTGATAGCGGGATCTGCTCGGGGTCCGGGGCAGACTCCCTCGAGTTAAATCCAGCCCCGCCAGCTAGGAGAGAGCCTGACAACGGGATCTGCTCGGGGTCTGGGGCAGACTCCCTCGAGTGACATCCAGCCCTGCTATCTAGGTGAGAGCCTGGGAGCGGGATCTGCTCGGGGTCTGGGGCATACTCCCTCGAGTGACATCCAGCCCTGCCAGCTAGGTGAGAGCCTAGCAACGGGATTTACTCGGGGTCTGGGGCAGACTCCTCTGAGTGACATCCAGACCTATCAGCTAGGAGAAAGCCTGACAGCGGGATCTGCTCGGGGTCTGGGGCAGACTCCCTCGAGTGACATCCAGCCCTATCAGCTAGGAGAGAGACTGACAGCGGGATCTGCTCGGGGCCTGGGCCAGACTCCCTCGAGTGACATCAAGCCCTGTCAGCTAGGATAGAGCCTGACATCGGGATCTGCTCGGGGCCTGGGGCAGACTCCCTCGAGTGACATATAGTCCTGCCAACTAGGTGAGAGCATAGCAATGGGATCTGCTCGGGGTATGGGGAAGACTCCTCCGAGTGACATCCAGCCCCTGTCAACTAGGAGAGAGCTTGATAGCGGGATCTACTCGGGGTCAAAGGCAGACTCCTTTGAGTGACATCCAGCCCTATCAGATAGGAGAGAGCCTGACAACAGGATCTGCTCGGGGCCTGGGGCAGACTCCCTCGAGTGACATCCAGCCTTGCCATCTAGGTGAGAGCCTGGCAGCGGAATCTGCTCGGGGTCTGGGGCAGACTCCTCCGAGTGACATCCAGCCCTGTCACCTAAGAGAGAGCCTGACATTGGGATCTGCTCGGTGTCTGGGGCAGACTCCCTCGATTGACATCCAGCCCTGCCAACTAGGTGAGAGCCTAGCAGCGGGATCTGCTCGGGGTCTGGGGAAGACTCCTCCGAGTGACATCCAGCCCTGTCAGCTAGGAGAGAGCCTGATAGCGGGATCTGCTCGGGGTCTAGGGCAGATTCCCTCGAGTGACATCCAGCCCTGCCAGCTAGGTGAGAGCCTGACAGTGGGATCTGCTCGGGGTCTGGGGCAGACTAACTCTTCCACTTGCATAAGACATGTCATGAGCATAAGCATCTAGAGAAATTTTATTTCACAAAATAGAACTTACACGACTCAAGGGTGAAAACGCTTTAGGTCATCACCACTCTAGGTGAGACCTAGGGTTTCGCCTTCCACATTCTGGAGGCGATACCCTCCTGACTTCAAGACCTCCTACACTATGTATGGTCATTCCCAATTGGGGTTGCGTTTCCCCACTGAGGTTGACCTCCCTGCGACATCCACCTTTCTTAAAACCAAGTCTCCCTTTACGAATTATTTGACTCGGACGTGCTTGTCAAAGTACTTGGCCATTCTTCTCTTCACTTCCTCTTGTCTGATGGCGGAGAGGTCTCGCAGCTCCTCAACGGCGAGTGAGAGCCACAACTCCTCATTCTCGGCCCTCCATTCTTCTCTGCCCACTCCTTACTCGACCACCCGAGGCGTTCGGACCTCGAACTCTATCAGAAGTACCGCCTCGCACCCATGGGAGAGTTTGAAAGGAGTCTCTCATGTGGCCATGTTGGGTGTTGTTCTAAGGGCTCAGAGGACCGAAGGGAGCTGCTCCACCCAGCTTCCTCTCAAATTATCTACCTTCTTATTGAGGAGGTTAACAATGATATTATTCGCCACCTCCACCTGCCCGTTGCTCCTGGGGTGATGAATCAAGGTGAACCTGAGATCGATCCCGAGCTGCCCGCAAAAGATAATGAACTCGGCGCTGGAAAACTGAGGGCCGTTGTCTGTTACAATGGCCTGGGGCAACCCGTGACGGCAAATGATCTCCCCCCATACAAAGTTCCTGATGACCTGGGAGGTTACCTTGGCCAGCGCCTTAACTTCCAGCGACTTAGAGAAATAATTGATCATCACGAGCAGGAACCTTCTCTGGCCGCTGTCCTGGGGGAAGGGACCGACCAAGTCCATTCCCCAGATTGCAAATGTCCAGGGGGCTGTGATAATCTTGAGGCATTGGGCAGGTTGCAGCTGGAGGGGAGCGAACAACTGGCACTTATGACACTCCTTTGCGAACTTTTCTGCGTCATGGCTCAGGGTCGGCCAAAAGTACCCTTGTCTTACGATTCTCCCTTCCAGCTTCCGACTCCTAGAGTGACTTCCACACTCCCCAAAGTGGACCTCCTCCAAGATCCTCGGGACCTCCCCCTCAGCCACGCAATGTGCCAACATCCCCGAGAGGGTCTTTCGGTACAGCTTCCCATCACGCATGAGATATTATACCGATTTTTGCTTGAGCTTCTTCCTTTCCATCCACTCAGGATACTCTCCCGTGGACAAGAAAGTTGTGAATGGGTACATCCACGAGTGGTGCTTCTCCACCTCCATCAGCTCTCCCTCCCTATTGGAGGGGTGGAACAAGTCTGTGATTGTACCCCCCACCTGGGGACCATGCTTTGCCAGTTGATCTACCTGCTCGTTTTCCTCCCTGGGCATGTGCCGGATGGAGAAAGTCTGGAACGTGTCGATGACCCCCTTCACCTTCGCCAAGTACAGCTACAGAGTTGGCTCCCTTGCCTTGAACTCTCCGTTAATCTGGGAGGCCACCACCATGGAGTTAGTGAGGACCTCCACGTCGCACACCCCCAGCTCCCTGGCCAAGCAAAGGCCTGCAATCACAACCTCATACTCGGCCTGATTGTTGGTAATGGGAAAATGCACCACTACTATTTGCTCAATCTTTGTCCCATGTGGACTCTTCAAGATCACCCCCACTCCCAGGGAATGTCTTCCTGACGCGCCGTCCACTATCACCTTCCAGGGGACTGGGCGGGGGAGTTCCGCCTCTGCCACTTCCACCATATTATCTGCCAAGAAGTCGGCCATTGCTTGTGCCTTGATCGAATGGCGAGGGACAAAGGAAATGTCAAATTAGCTTAACTCTACCGACCACTTGGCCAGTCGGCCTGAGTGCTCCACCCCCTCGAAGATGTTGCGGAGGGGGTTGTCAGTCACCACTCAGATCGAGTGTGCCTGGAAGTAGGATCGGAGCCTCCGAGCTGAAATGATGAGAGCAAAGGCCAGCTTCTCCAGGATAGGATACCAAAGTTCTGCCTTCCTCAAGACCCGACTCACATAGTAAATCAGGAGTTGTTTCTTCCCCTCATCCCGAACAAAAACGGAGATCAGGGCCTCCGCTCCGACCCCTAGATACAAGAACAAGTCCTCCCCCTCCTTTGTCCCTTGGAGTAGGGGGGCCTGAGTCAGCTGCCTCTTCAAGGACTTAAATGCCTCCTCGCACTCCGAGGTCCACTCGAACTTCTGACCTCCCCTCAGGGTCTTGAAGAAGGGAGAGCACTTTTCCCCGGCCTGGGAGAGGAATCGGCTCAACCCTTCTAACTTCCCCGTCAACTGCTGCACTTCCTTGGCATTCCGTGGTGACCCTAACTCCACATTCGCCCTCACCTTGTCAGGGTTGGGCTCTACACCGGCAAGGGTGAGGATATGCCCCAAGAATTTCCCCCTGCTCCCCCCGAAAATGCACTTCAAGGGGTTTAGTCTCATTTTATACTTACGGAGAGTGGCAAAAGTCTCTTCCAAGTCCCGGAGGTGAGAGTCAACGTCTTGGCTCTTGATCATGAGGTCATCTACATACACCTCCAGGTTCCTTCCCTTCTACTCTCGGAAGACCCTGGTCATCATCTTTTGATAGGTCGCCCCTATATTTTTTAGCTCGAACAACATCATTTTATAACAATAGCATCCATCCCCTGTGATGAAAGAGACATCCTTGATGTCGGGGGGGGGGGTGTTTGGTATTTTATCCACAATGTACCTGATTTGAAGAAGCCCCTGGACCAGCTAAGGTGAATTGACATTGTATTTGATCATTTGTTTTCAAGTTGTGCTTGCAGTTATTCCATGCTAAGTACACACCAATGTCAGGCTGTAGTGGGTCAATATACACGGGTCTGCGTAACGTAATCCCTCGTTGAGCAGATCAGTGTGTTGGCCTACGTGTTTTCTCTCTATTGGAGTGTACTTACTTTCAAGTACAGGGCTGAGAAAGATCAAGAGCAGACAAGGAGCAAGGATGGGCCAAAGAGCAGCTCACGGGTGGAAAGACGAAAAATCGTCTAAGTAGAAATCGTCGAGAATCACTAAGTGATTCTCGCCGATTCGATGAGAATCACTCGTTGATTCTTGTCGATTGCAGCCGGCTGTGTCAACGTCGTCTTGATTTCTTCTTAAGGCAGAATCGTCGAGAATCACTAGTTGATTCTCGCCGAATCGACGAGAATGACTTTGCATTCTCGCCGATCCGTCGAGAATGAATATTGATTCTTGCTGATTCTCTCTTGATGGCTAGATCTTCAGCCAGAATTCTGCCAAGTAGCATTCAGCGAGAATCATAAGTGATTCTCGTCGATTCTTCGAGAATCACCTATGATTCTCGCCGAATTTGCCTTGGGCGAAATTCTTGTGCTCGCTGGACCGGACCAAGTTCCAGGCGCTGTTTTGAAACCGGAGCTAGGGTTCTTTTGGTGGGGCCCACAACGGTCATATTGTATGACCTACTGTATAAATACATCGGTATTTTGAACAGTAATATCACGAACATACAAGAAAGAATACCGAGCCGCCGACGTAACCTAGATCGCAGATTTCTTTTCCGCCGCCGTCGTCGTCACTCGGGAAGATAGTCGCCGCCTGTGATCGTGGATACCTCCTGATCTTCCGGCGACAGAAGCTCAGCCAAGCTACGCGTCTCACGTGTCTATCCAGAGATCCTTTGTCTCTTGGTTCGTTGATCGGGAATACCTTCCCTTTCTGAATCGATCGAGATGATCGATCCTAGTGTGACTGTTGGTAGACCTTGCTAGCTTTGCTACGAAGGTTGGATCTCTAAAGCTCAGTCGCCACACTTCTTGCCGCCGCCGATCCCGAACGCCAAGCTGTCGCACTTCTTGCTGCCGTCGGTTTCGTGGAGATTCATTCTAAGTGAGAGCTAAGGTCGTGGACTCTTCGTCTTCATCAAGAACGCGTCATCGAACGAAGAGGGACACTTAGCCTCCATAAGAAGTTTGTATATTTTTTACATTCCATTTTAATTTTGTTGTAAAGGAACGTAGGTTCCTCGTTGTAAGGGTTGGGTGAAACTCGTGGTGGAGGAGTGGTGACTCCTTCGCTTGGAAGGGTTCCTTCCGTTAGTGTGTGGATTGGATCTCAATCCGGTTGGTGAAGTGACTGAGTCGTCCCTTGTTGGGAGATATGTCGAAGGGGGAATGTGGGCGTACCCAAATCAGGGAACCACTATAAATTGCCTGTGTCTTTCTGTGCTATGTTGTTTTGTTTATTTGTGCAGGTATAGTTTTAATTCCGCAAAAACGCTGCAAGACACCTATTCCCCCCCCCCTCCCATAGGTGAAGGTAGTTGGCACTCGGTTGACTTTCAAGTGGTATCAGAGGGAGGTTACTCATCAAAGGGGTTAACACCTCGAGTAAGTTCTTGCCACTAGTGTCAAGAAGAAGGCAGATATCTACTATGGACGGACTCAAGTACTCAGGCAAGATCCCAGTGTGCACCATGCTAAACTTTCCTATCTGGAAGGAAAGGATTAGATTTTACATTGAAGCAGTCGACCCTCGACTCTTCATGGTCGTGGATGAGGGACCTTATATTCCCACTAAAGCCTCCACCATTGATCCTACCCAAAAGGTGCCAAAGAAGCTTTCTGAAATGGACAAGGACGAGATGGTGCTGGTCGGACTTGACAAGAAGGCACAGAACATACTAATCAGCGTAGTCGATGACTCCATGATGCGGAACTTCTGCAACTACAGGACAGCCAAGGATATCTGACACAGCTTGATTATCCTGATTGAGGGCACAGACGAAGTGAGGGATGATCGGAGATCCCTCCTGAATCAGAAATATAAGGCCTTCAGGCAGGGGCCCAAGGAAGAGATCGGAGTTACCTTCGAGAAGTTCCTCAAGATCGTCAATGCTCTCAAGGGATATGGAAGAGTGTTCACTGATGGTGAACTTAATGATAAATTCCTTAGGTCCCTTACTAAGGAATGGGACATGAAGATCTGCGCCATCCGAGAGTTTGGCAGATTAGCTGAAACTTATCCTCAGATACTCTTTGGGAAGCTCATGTCCTATGAGCTCCAGTTGAACACGAGGAAAGCTGAAGAAGAAGCAGAGAAGGCCGCAGCCAAGGAAAAGACTGTGGCCCTAAAAGCCATTCACTCCAGGAAGGGCAAGGGTGCGGCTTCATCCCGTGCGGGGAAAAAGGATGAGGAGGAAGACTCTGAACCATGCTCCTCCGGCTCAGAGTTGTCTGAAGAAGACTTCTCCCTCATCACCCGAGAATTCAAGAAGTTCCTCAAGATGAGGAATCAAAGAAAGCGAGACGGCTCCTCCTCAAGAAATCAGAAGAAGAATTATTCTTCTGATAGGTATGAATCAAAATCGAACAAACATCGTCATACTGACATCATTTGTTTTGGGTGCAATAAGCCAGGACACGTCGTGGCCGACTGGCATTAAGGCAAGAGAGAGAAGGGGAAGGGAGAAGAGCACAGAACCTCTAAAGATAAAAAGAAGGAGAGGAGCTACATCGCCAAAAAGTCAAAGACACTAAGTGAGTCTGATTCCTCAGACTCCAGTGATGACGAGGAAGCCTACTTCGGGCTGGTGGGTCGCTCTGACTCAGAAGGAGAATGCCCCACATTCACTGGGAAGGTAAAAGCTCATACCCCCCTCTCCGACTCTGACTATGAGTCTCCTGATGATGATCTCGAGGACAGCCCATCTGCCCGAGAAGTTGAGCTCCTCGAAAAGTATGAGCTTTTGCTCAACACCTTCGAGGAATGCCGCAAGAGATTGAGGGCTCAGAAAAAGGAAGTCAAATTCCTTAAGGTCGAGGGTGTCTCCCTAAGGGAAGAGATCACTAGCTTGATTTCTCTCCGACAGGAGCACCTAGACCTGATCTCTAAGCACTCGGAGTCTCTAAGTCTCCTTGACCTTAAACAGAAAGAAATCAATAAGTTGGAAGAACAACTTATGGCAGAAAATAAGATTGTCCAAAGCTTCTCTATGTCAAAGATTGTTCTTCCACTGGTTGATACCTTCTCTGCTCAGGCTAAGGGGGCTGGCTTGGGGCATGTGGGTGTGCCTAGTAAATCATCCAGGAGAAACAAAAAGCAGAGGAGAAATAAGGCTGCTAAGAAGACCTCTACTGCAGAAAAGGGAAAGGCCCCACTCAACCCTATTGTATTCAGGAAGCCTGGCTATCCCTGCAATGAACAGGACTTTGAGTCAACTTATGGAAACTTCTTTCGGCCCTCGGATGAAAAGCCAAAGAGTCGGTATGAGGGGTGGGCCTTCCCCCGCAACTTTGGCGAGAGTGTCCTCAAGGCACCTTATGAGGAAGTTCAAATTGAGGATTATGGCCACTTCTCTAGCGGCCATAATAGGAAGCAGGCACCCAAGGCCAAGCCTGTTACACTGAGAAAACAGGAGGTGAAGAAA